>JAUPFN010000009.1:31681950-32334450 GCA_036924255.1 Apodemia mormo
GATAAAATAGAGAATTACGTTAAATACAAAACACAAAACTGGTTACACTTTGTTGTATATTATTACACTTCACTTCTCAATTTCACAAGTACGAATACCCCAAAAATATATCTGTCAATCCCTTTTATAATGTCTTCTAATCGATTATTGGTTTAATTATTACCTTAATCAAAGACTTGGCTTTATAGGCCAAAGATAATATTATATTTATTTAAAATAGATCAAATAATGAATAATTCTAAACATTTCTTAAGACATACGATTTCTTTTAATGATATGTGAAGAATAACACTTCAGCTTTATTCTGACACAACAATTTAGAATTGATAGTCGCATATACCTACTCATTGTATATAATATTAATATATTTAATATATTTGCGTAAAATATTGACAACATTCCCCTTCTAATAAAATAATTTAACTGAAACGATTGGAATCCGATTTTCATTGCATTGGTAAAATGAAAAAGAATTTTGTATTTAAATTTTTTTAGTGGTAGTGACGCATATACATTATCATGACTAGTAAAGGGCGTAATTTCATCATAACGATTAATAATGATAAATACCAATGAGGTTAAGATAACAACTTGCAAACTCGAATAGCTAACAGAAGCTGCTAGAGACCTACGAGTAACATGTGGTTTCTTACCTAAAAACTCTTTACCGTGTCTATTTAGCCCTCTTTGAAGAATAGCGAACTTCTCGTAAAAGGCGAACAAAAAATGCGAACAATTTTTGTTCGCGTACGACAAGTTGCAAGCGTAAAAACCTTAATTTTAGTATCATGGATAAGTATCTTCTACATGGTATTTCCACGAGTATCTAGGGTAACTTCATCTAGAGTTAAAAAAGTCTAAAAAAGTGTAATCGAGCAATATACGAGCAATGTTGTGTGAGCAAGCTACATGTGTGTTTACAAATCACTTAAAATGTTTATAAAACTTTGTAGTATGTGCGTTTGTAAAAAAATATTCGTTTAAAACGAATGCAGAAGTATTACGGACATCATGTGTTTGAAATTGTGAATAATTGCATGTGCCTAACCAAATACTAAATATTTACACATAAAACGCCTTCTGTGTGTCAATTTAAATAATCGTATTACCACCACATTTTTTTTTTTGATAAAATCAAATGTTAGTAATACATTTAATGATTCAAGCATCAAAAAATTATTTAAAAAATAAATACCCAAATGGCAATATTTTATTTAACCTTCACTTCGTAAATTTTGTACAAATGTACATATATGTATATTTGTCGTCGAATATCTCGGTAACTAAAAGCAATATCGAGATAAATCTTTTTGTTTATATCAGGTATATTTTAACTTAGAGAACAGTTAAGTTTCATCAAAATCGGTATAGTAGATTTTGAAATATGGGAATAGTTGACAAATATTTGAAATCGGTATACTTTTTTAAATTGCTTTTATCTCCTAAACTAAAATTTCTTTGACATAGTATAATAGTAAACAATGATTCTTCTGTTGGTTTTTACCAATTTATATATTTTTATATAATACATACACTAAAAGTATTGGTGTTTAATGGTGTGTTGTTTCTCTAAGGTGATGTGGTTGTAATGTCATCCATAATTTACCGGCTACCTTACCCTTCAAACCAATGCAAATGTCTTGCAATCACTCAAGTTTATTTGTTACCTAGATAGTCCTATAATGAATAATTGTAAGAATGACGATGCAAAATAAAAATATTTTTGTTTTAAAAGGTATTTAAAAAGTTTAAAAGGCTAAAGTAACTTAAAACGTGATACATTTTTCGACTCATTTTTTACGTGAGAATTAAAACTGAACGTCAAAACTGAACTTTACACTCAGATTAAGAGCAGAAAAAAAGAGAAAATAAAAGAGGTTAACATATAGTGGTTCTACCTAATATTAGTTATTGTTGTAATATATGCAAATATAATTTTTTAAAAATAATAAAGAAAATATTCATTTTCTTATTGTTAAAAGCTTAAAGGTCGAACATATTCGGATTTTTTGTTGGATTTGAGTTTGATATATTGATTTTAGGAAATGAGACATGATTTATAATAATTGACATACTTGTTAACGGTGTCATGTATCATTCCTCCACGATTGTAATATTGAATCTTACTAAAGGCAGTATGTACTATGTAACTCGCCGACACCTCGATCACGGGTATTAATTAAATAACATATACTTTATTAAAGGCTTTTATTTAATAGTCCACAAAACACACATTTGAAGTTTACATGCTCAACATACTCATAACAGAACACGACAACGGATCCATATTTTAGTCTGATTAAATTAAATTTAAAGTCTGATTAGTTTGCCTTTAGAGACATCGAATCAATCCAATTATTCCACTAATATTATAAATATTAAGGTTTGGCGAGTGTGTGTATATGTGTATTTTGTTACTTCATTTCGTGGCCTGGTGGTTAGCCGATTCAGTGCTGATCGTTACTAGTGATGAGAATCCTGGATCGAACATACTTTTTTGAGATATTTTTTCAGGGTTTACGGACAAATCGATATCTTATTAATAGCTCAGAATGTGGTAATGATGGCTTAACGAGCACGCAAAACTATAGGTTCCATTTTTGCAAAAAATAAGCGATAACAATTTGAGAATTGCGACCTAGGAGATCACCACCCATCTCTGTAATCGACAAACTGGTGCAATGGGATGAAAAGAAACGTCTATTGATGGTTTAATCTAGTGTCTTAAAAGACTTAAGCTCTTCAGCCTTAAATTCGAGGCTGGAGACATTTTGCATAACACGAAACTAGTGACGAGGCCGGAGACATTTGCGTGACACAAGTTTTGCGAGTCACGAGTCTTTTAAATGTTTTCAGACCCGTGAGTCTACCAGTCCTTTAAATCCATCGAGCCTTTTCAGTTTTGAGTTCTTTGAGTCCTATACTGAATTATTTTGCACTTAAAATACCTTGAGGGTGAACTATATCCATATATGTTTTGCAGTACAAATTTGGAAGATATCAATAATATTAATTAGTGGTAGAATTTTGTATTATATGTTTTTATGGCATGTTTGTGTGGTATGGTATGTATTTTTTCTATAGGAATAAAAAGGGACAGAATTAAATTAAAGGAGGAAATAAATCAATAGATTGCCTTCAAATGAACTGCTCTAAAATAATTTGATTATATGCGGGCCTTTTTGCTTGGTAAAAAATGACACAACTAGCAGTAATTAAGGTACGAAAGGTAAGGTAAGGCTCGTAAGTGAATGTGTAAATCGGCAGTATTAACTTTTTTGACTTAGTTTCAGAAAAAGACTTGGAGAACTCAGTCGTAAATTCTTTTAAAAAGGTCACGAGTTTCCGTAGTCTCATTTTTTTTTTTCAAAATTTCAATCCTTTAAAATTAAGAAACTTTTTAATCGCGCTTCAAGTTATTATAGTGGAAATTAAAAAACTATGCATCTTTTCGTTAGTATCGTTATAAAAATTAAATAAAATCGACACGACTGCATTTGAGCAAGCGACTATCGTGCTATAATCCAGCCGTGTCATTTTTTGGTTCAAAAAAGTTTTAAATATCTCTAGCACCTGGTTAGTGCTAAAACACATGTATTATTAAAATTCATAACTTCATATTTGTAAATTAAAACAAACGAAGTAATAAATTAAATATTAGTTATCGTCTCTTAAATAACTTTAAACAGTTCTAGTCGTATCGTATCTGATTTTACATCAAATGACACTACAAGCTTATCTTTTAATCCGATACAGCGAGCGGCGTCTAGTTAGCTCTAATACACCTTCATCTAACCTTCATCCAAGTAGGTCACTGCCCATTGTGCTCTATGGATTGCTGAAACCCACAATAAACTTAATTTCTGGAAAAGCTTTTGAGACAGCTGAGGGCTAGACATTTATATTCGTTACTTTTCATTGTTGTAACTTTATGTAGGTTTAACGTATAAGAACTTAACAAAGAAGTAATTTCTATTATAGTGTTTAATTTTATTTCTTTCAAGTTAAATTAAATAATTCAATAAACGCCAAGTGGTTGCATTACCACTTAATTAAACATCCCTCTATGAGGATGAAACATCACCCACTATGCTGTCCAAACTTTTAAGTATTAGACTAAGTTAAGTCAAACTATGATAATTTAAAAAATATCGACTTTATACACGAGTTTGTTCCGACTTTCGTAGACGTGTTGCTAAAAAAAATATAGAATCTCCTGTAGTGTCGTTCACATAGCAATAAATGAAAAGCCACTAATTTTTGACATATCGTCGATATGATGTCGAATCAATTTTGGATATAGCACACTGCCTTTGGAATAAACATGACTACAGATTTATAAACGAAGTTTGCATCGACAGCAAGTTTAGTGCTTTCTAACAAAATTTCTCAGAAGGTCTATAAAAAGCCAGCCATTATTATTTATTATATATATATATATATATATATATATATATATATATATATATATATATATATATATATATATATATATATATATATATATATATATATATATATATATATACCTAAATAATCGTTGTTCTGAATGAAGTTCAAATACTCGGCAACAGTTAGCGCCACTACATTTAATTTCCAAGTTGAAGGGTTGAAAAACCCTTAAAAACACGACTTTCTTGTTCGAAGGGGCGATAAAGGGCTATCACATTATATAAATCCTTTTATCTTGCCGGGACTCCTTTTTAAGTTTTATCAACTTAGTTTTATTATATAGTAGCTGCAGCTTGCAGCCCGCTGCATTACAACAGTTTTTTGTGAATCCCGCGGGATCACAAACTTTTTCCGGGATAAAAAGTAGTCTATGTACTATTCCAGATCATTACCTATCTGTGTGCCAAATTTCATTCAAATCCGTTCAGTAGTTTTTGCGTGATTGAGTAACAAACATCCAAACTTTCGCATTTATAATATTAACTAGCGGCCCGCCCCGGCTTTGGAAGGGTAAAAAAATGATTAAATTCGATCCAGTAGTTTTGATTTATTCATTACTGCCCGTGGCCCGCACGCGTTAAATTTTGAGTAAAATAATTCCCCTTTCCCTATACTATGAAGATTTCCTGCCATCTTTGAAATATGTAAATTCATATAGATACTACATTTTTAGTTTTTACATTTTTACCTATTTCTTTTATTTTTACTATTAAAATATTACAGAATGTCTTTATACACAACGTGTACAGCTTTCGTGTCATTAGACAATATATATATATATATATATATATATATATATATATATATATATATATATATATATATATATATATATATATGTATATATATATATATATATATATATATATATATATATATATATATATATATATATATATATATATATATATATATATATATATATATATATACATCTGATGAAACTACATATTTCCGCTTAGTAGTAGTATTTATTTTATTTAACGTCTAATACTAGTAAGATTTACTCAAAATACTCATTATCACGCCACTGTGGTTATGTGTAACACTGAGAATGCGTTAAATCTACGCAAAACCGGTGGGTGATATTTAATTAATGGGTATTTCTCATTTTTGTGATTTATTTTTTGTGCATGGGCTTTAAAAATACAAACAGTCGAGAATGGCCCTAATATGTTTAGTGAAATAGTGTGGGTTTTTGAGTTAAACCTAAGCCGGGACGCTCTTCCGCTGAGCTAGCGTCGACAGGCTTGAGGCGACTGGAAAAACTTTAAAAACAACAAAGAAAAAAACAAAGGCTTTAGGGAAATGCTCGCAGGTTCAAATCCCGCGTGTCGATATTTTTCTTTGTTGTTTTTAAGGTTTTTCCAGTTTCCCAAGCACGGGGTGAGTGCTATAACACAACAATAATTAGAAATACGAAGGTACTGCTCAAAATTATAAATGTGAATTTCATCTGTAACGATGAACTCATTTAACTAGTTATACGTATGTATAGCTAGCGATCAGTACAATCGACGTAATCGATCATATAGCAAAGAAGAATTTCGTCGCCTCAAGCCTGTCGACACTAGCTCAGTGGAAGAGCGTCCCGGCTTTAGGGAAATGTTCTCAGGTTCAAATCCCGCGTGTCGATATTTTTCTTTGTTGTTTTTAACACATTTCCTATTAGCCTAAGAAGAAGACTAAATTTTTTAGTCTATCTATTTTCAATATATTTATTAACATATTTTATCGGATAAAAAATACTTTTCATCTATTAACCAGCTCGGTCAAGGTCGTCTTATAGTAGGTTCATATACTATATAAAGAAAACACGCTTTGATAAGCAGTGTGAAATTTCAAAGTGAGCTGAAATAGAGCACTACAACCTGAAAGACCGATCGATACGTCAAAAGGGCTCTCGGCATACGTTTACAAAAGGTGTAGTTTAAGTGTCACGTACGTTCTGTTTTACTTTCACAAAGAATTGTTGCTCTTCCTGTCTAACAAATACTTTTTTATACAGTCTGTCTGATCGTCAAAGCCATTTTTTGGTAACTCTAAAAATCAATTAATTAGTCGCTTCTGTAGTCTAGTGGTCTGGCATTGGTGTTGACTACATGGGGTCCTGGGTTCGATTTCCGGGTCCTGCAATTTAAAAAAATGTGTTTTTTCAGTTTTCTGATAAAAAAAAATTGCCCGGGATGGAAAAGTGCCTGGTCGGCGATAGGCTTACCACGTATCACATTTGTGGGACCAAGTATTTTCAGCTAATCGTGGGTGTGTCGACAACGAGTCGTGTGGGTGTGAAGATACTTTTCTGATACACTCATATACTGGGTGGTTATGGGTGGTGGAAAATATTAAACATAATCAGATAATGAAACAAACGGCTTTTCTATTATAATTTTTTGTTTTTAGAGTTCACCAAAAACTCCATTATGAATATTTTTCCACAGTAAGGGCACACGGTATGGTTCCACAGTAGCAGCAGTATAATTATTTAAGTGGGTGTTTGGTGCACTACATAAACAAAATAGGTAATTGTGAAAAAATGAACTAGAAGGCTTTTCTATTATAATTTTTAGTTTTTAGAATGCACCAAAAACTTGACTAAAGTATTTTTTCACAATAATAGTACGGGTAGTATCAATTTAATTTTTTGAGATTTTGGTGCACTATAAAAACACAGTAATCATGGGAAAATGAATTAGTAGGCATTTTTATCATAATTTTTAGTTTCTATAGTGCAACAAAGTCTTCACTAAAGTAATTTTTCACGATAATAGTAAGAGTAGTAGCAGTATAATTATTTAAGTGGGATTTTTGTGCACTATAAAAATACAAAAATCATGGAAAATGAAAATTCAATAAAGTAATTTTTAACAATCATAGTACGGGAAGTAGCAGTATAATTATTTTAGTGGGATTTTATATTGGAAAACAAAACAAGCATAGAAAAATTAAATAGAAGATTTTTTATTATAATTTTTATATAGATACTAGCTGACCCGCGCAGCGTCGCCCGCTTCAAAATAGTTTTTATTACAAATTTCTTCCCCTGTTTCAGGTCTTCAGGGGCTAATTTCTGAAAAAAAAAACCTATGTTTGACCCCCGGATCTTCAACTATTTCAATGCCAAATTTTATGAAATCGGTCCAGCGGTTTAGCCGTGAATGTGTAATAGACAGACAAACTTTCGCATTTATAATATCAAGTATGGATATTTATACGTAAAGAAAAATTTTTACCCATTTTTCAGATAATTACGTGAAAGGTACGGTATAAAATTTGGCACAATTAAAGTTTACATCACGGAGGACTGCAAAAATGTAATATTTTTAAATAATATGCAATAGAAATACATTTAATGAATATAAATAAATATTATACACACTACACTCATGTGCATACATTGTTATCAACACACATAAACAGTATTTTCTTTACGACTAAAGTCTTACACCAAAATTAAAAGATATGTTATTGGTGTGTCGTTCTAATTTCGGTCGCTAGTATGTTATCATTTTGTGTATATAAAAAGATAAATTTTCCCCATGCAGTAATTAATATTCGACGTCGACGAGGACATGATGTGGCCAATCTAAAATATTCGCTAATTTTAGGCGAAAGTAAAGGCGATGATTTCAAACAACCATAATATTTTTATTCTATGAATAAAATCTTTTAATTTTTTATTAATCCTACCTATAAATACCTAGTAGTAGAACAGAGTTTTTGTGATTCATTGTATATCACAAAATAAACAAACGAATGACTTTCCTTAAGAAAAATAATCATCGCCTGTAGGCACAAAAGATTAGTGCGTTACTATCTGTGTGGTGGGGTTGAAATGCCATATGCATTCGTTTATCGGCTACCTTTTTATCCAAATCGAAAAACGTCAGTGACAAGCGTTGATGCTTTTGCAATAGTCATAGACAAAGAAATGCTACGTATTTGGCGAGACGTTACAGAAATCTTTTTTTTTATATTATAAGATAGCAAACAAGCAGATGGGTCTCTTGATGGAGAGAGTCATACATCGCCTATGGACACCAAAGATGTTAATGGTGCGTTGCTATTTTGTGGCGGGGTCTAATGCCACATGCTAAGTTTACCTTCTACCTTACCCTCCAAACCGGAACACGACAGCGACAAGCACTGACGCTATTGCGGCAGGAATAGGTAAGGCGGTGGTACCAGACTCGGGCAAGACAATGCAGAACTCTACCACCTAGTAGCCACGATGGTAGTGACTCAATAGCCAATCGGTCGCCTTTTACGACCTGCCTGGCAGGACGGCAGTTGGCCTATTCTTCAAAGGAGGCCGGGACCAACACGGCGAAAAGAATCTACCACTTAGTTATATCATAGTCATAGTGCCACATATCACAATAATAGCCTCTCAAAAACTGCCTAACAGAAAAATATTTAACAATACGAAATTCCACGCGACGGAGTCACGACCAAAAGCTTACTGGCTTTCGCTTTGAGTATTGGGTATTTATTTTGGGTATAAATTCATTTCTATTCGTATATCTATAAATTTAGTAATTCTAAGATTTAAGAATATTTTCACTGAACAATCGTTAAGAATGCTACTTTACATATGATTCGTCCGTTTTAAATTATATCGGGAACTAAGCTGTCACTTAAACCTTTTTTAGTTTAGTCCTAAAGGAAAGAGTCAACCATCGCCTATAGACACTTAAGATGTTAATAATGCGTGTCTATTCTTGTGTCTTAATACCACGTGTATAATTTTACTGTCTACCTTACCCTTACCCTATAAACCGAAACACGACAGTGCAGTGAAAAAGGCGGTGATTACAAACCCGAGCGACATATTGCAGAACTCTGCTAAGTAATGCCTCCTGATGTGATTATTCTCACTACCTACCCTTACCTTCCCACTACCTACCCTTATCTTCCCGCTATCTTCCAGCTACCTTCTCGCTACATTCCAAATATTTCTTTTTAAAATATAATTAGATAGCCAACCAGCAGGTGGCTCTCCTGATAGAAAGAGAAACCATCGCCTATAGACACCAAAGATGTTAATAGTGCGTTGCTATCCTTGTGGCAGAATGGCAATATCACATGCATTAATCTAATTGCCACCTTACCCTCTAAACCAGACACGACAATGATCAGAATTTACGCTATTGCGACAGAAATAGGTAAGGCGGTGGTACCAAATATCCGAATGAGATGAACTACCTTCTGCTTACCTTCCCGCTACCTTCCACCTTTCCTCCTCTATCTTTACTTTCTCGCTCCACCTTTCTACTACCTTCCCTCTACCTTTCCCTTACCTACCTCACTCCTACCGTATCTCTACCCTCCCCTACCTTTTTGCTACCTTTCCCCTATCTTCTTGCTATTTTTTGCTACCTTCCCGCTATTCCCTCTACCTTCCCGCTACCTTACACCTACCTACCCCTTAGTTCCCCTAAACTTCCCCCTACTTTCCATAAACTTTCCCTACTTTTCCCCTATCTAGCTCCTACTTTTTTCTACCTTATCTCTACCTTCCTGCTTCCTTCCTACCTTCCCGCCAACTTTTCGCTGCCTTTCCTATATCTACCCCCACCATCCTTACCGACCTAGTTTTCTGCTACATTCCCGATATCTTTCCGCTACTTAGGCTTTTCCGCTACTTTAGAGGGAAGGCAGTGAGGCCTTCCCTTTTCGTTACCTTTTCACTACATCCCCTTACAGTCCCGCTACCTTTCCCCTACTTTCCAGTAGGAAAGGAAAAGAAGGAAAAGTAAGGAAGGAAGGGGTCCTTCCTCCACCTTCTCTTTATTATCCCACATTTTTCTACCTTTTCTTATCTTCTCCCTTTTTTCCCTACCTCGCTCCTACGATTCCCTTACCTTGTCCATACCCTTAATCATATCTTCCCGCTACCTTCTTGCTACCTTCCCACTAACTTGTACCTAACTCACCTCTACCATCTCCTACCTCTTCTCTTCCTTTCTCCTAGCTTCCCCTTACCTTTCCGCTACCTTCCCGCTACGTTTTTGCTGCCTTCCCGCTACTTTCTCCTTACCTTCCTGCTTCTTACACTCACCTTCCCTTACCTTCCCCCTACTTTTCATCTGTAAGCCCCTACAGTCTACCTTATCTCCACTTCTCCCAACCTTCCTGTTGCCTTTCCGCTACCTCCGTGCTACCTTCCTGCTACCTTCCTACTACCGTTTCACTACCTTCCCACTACCTTCCTCTACCTTAAACCTTCCTTCCCTTTCTTTTTCCTGACTTAGGCTAACATCCGTTCACCGTCACCTACAGCTCTCCTATTTTCCCACTACCATCCCGCTACCTTATGTTTACCTCCCCCTACCTTCACCCTACCTCAACTAACTTTACTGCTTCCTTCCCCTTAGCTTCCCTTACTATCTAACAACTCCTACCTTTCCCTTTCTTGCTTTTACCTTTCACAATACCTTCCCCGTACCATCCCACTACTATCCCACTGCCGACCCCTACCTTCCCACTACCTGCCCCTACGTTCTTCCTACCTTTCCGCTACCTTAACCATACCTTCCACTTATTTCCCCTTACCACCCACTACCTTCCCGCTACTTTCCCTACCTTCCTCTACCTTCCCCTACCTTCCCCTGCCTGCCTTCTACTGGCCCTACCTTCACCCTGTCTTTTCTACCTCTATCTCCTTCTCCCCCTATCTGCCAGATACCTATCTTTTTCTCCCCCTCCTCCTAACCATCCCCTCCCACTTAACGCCGTCCACACTTATATCTCTCCCTCCACCCCTATCTCCCTCCTACTCCTATCGAGAACGGAGAGAGAAGGAAGAACGGGTCTTCCTATTTCCTCCTTCACCAATTTCCTCCAACCATATCACCCTTTCCCATGTCAGCTAGTCAGAAACAAAATATTACGAAATGTTTCGCGTCCTCTTATCCATTGAATTTAATTTTATTAAAAAATCACTTCTTCCCTTTATTTTTTTAATGAAGTGGACAGAGTAATCTGAATAAAAGTGGATGTTCCGGTTTACCAAGAGTAGCCAGCCCGTTTTCCGGGTTGCGGAATGGAAGGGGATCTCCGTGGTCAGATTTATCATCCTAATATCAACTATCGCTTAATTCTTTCCTTCTATCAGTTTTTTATGGCCAACCAAAGAAGAGAGAGTTCACAACCATTTACAGACCATTAATAGCGTGTGATTTGTCGCACGCAAGAGAGCTATTTGTCGACATCGAATAATATCTCGTATATTCCAATACGCATTGCACGACTGAAACGTCTTATGCATTCGACGTTGCGATAGTTGTGTGTTGCGTATTGAACCGATGAACGCGCGCGGAGAAACATCCGAGCTCCCACGTGATTTCCTACCGGCTAGGATACTTTTAAAGCCCGCACGAGGTCCTTGCGTGTCCTTTTATCATCTATGACAACGGACAAGAGGCGGCTCGAAGCAATAGCTGATCCGAACTTAGGATTGAGGTGGTGGGGTTTTCTTCTATGTCACATGAGCAGAAGAAGCCACAGGAAGTGTGCCGGGTACTTAAAGGAGCTGCAGCTGCAACTACCCGCTGAAAGGAGACTGATCTCAATTTTTTTTGGTTCACCGAGTCACTCAGTCAGTCCAGCAAAATACATACACAGCACTGGCCCTTCGTACTCCATATTTTGTACTGCGTACTTGTACCTTCAGAGCTGCTAAACCGATTGGTAACCCTTCATACTAATATTATAAATGCGAAAGTCTGTCTGTCGTCTGTCTGTTACGCTTTCATGGCTAAACCACTGGACCGATTTTCATGCAATTTAACATGGAAACAGTTGAAGACTCGGGGTCAAACATAGGCTAATTGTTTTTCTAAAATCAACCCCTGAAGGGCTGCAATAGGGGATGAAATTTGTACTAAAAGCTATTTCGACGACATGTTTACTTGCGGGCGAAGGTGTGCGGGTCAGCTAGTTTTAAATATATGAGAACTCGATCAAATTATTTCGAAAAGTACAATTGTGAACTTTCAAGTAATGTGCAGTTTTTTTCTTATCTAAACGCTAACCCATAACACTACAAACATTTTCTCGTCGCAGAGATAAGTTACTCACGTAGATAAATCGATGTGGAACTTAAAAAATATCCATATTATGATCAGAATTTTACGCGTTACAACCCAAGTGCATATAATTTGTATTTAATAATTATTGCTCTAAACTTCGTTGTAATTACAATATTACATGTAAGCAATGTTGTCTTAATAAAGTGAATTACAGCGTTTCTTAACCTTTTCAGCCCGCGGACCCCTAGGAAAATCAAGCACGATTTCAGGGGTGCCTTTCAGAAAACACTGGTATTTATTTATTAATTCAAATATCCATAGATAAGGCGGCGGACCCCCATACACATACTCGCGGACCCCCAGGGGTCCGCGGACCACAGGTTGAGAAACACTGCCCTCATATCAAATGATGTGTCCAACACGGTAGCAAGTAGAGATAATGTTTTCAATTACGATATAAAATTTCACGTTGCTTATCCTAAGCGCGCAGTCACCGAGCGCTCCAGAGATTAATTTTTGTGATATAGGATAACACTAAAAAAATTAAATAATACTTTTGATATCGTAGATCGTAGTAAAACCTAGAATCTTATGATCTGAGCCAAATAAGCAGTGTTTAAATTGGCTACGGTATATACCGAGTACCTATATTATTAAAATGACTATAATTGCCAATTTCGAAATAGGTCTGGCATAGGGATATATCACTAGATAGTATAAAACAAAGTCGCTTTCTCTGTCTGTCCCTATATCCCTATGTCCCCATGTATGCTTAAATCTTTAGAACTACGCAACGAATTTTGATACGGTTTTTTTAAATAGATAAATTGATTATTGAGGAAGGTTTTAGTATATAAACCTTTCCGATATTCCCACGGGAACAAAAGCTACGCGGGTGAAACCGCGGGCAGGTCGCTATTATTTTAATAAGTCAGTGTTTCATTACATAAATCGACTTACATAGTATTGTAAATATATAAATCGACTTACATACTGAGGCCATTTTGTTTTAAATTAATTTTTTGTTTTATTTGCATTTTACTTAGATTTTACTAAAAGTGTTTAGCATATTAATGGTTATAGTTGATTATCACTAGCGACCCGGGCATGCCTTTTAACGTGTGGTTAACTCTGCCTATTTCACAAAGAAACCAGCCTGAAAATACTTCTTTTTTTTTCAAAACTAAATAAAATAAGTTTTATTTATTTATTTTCTAAAATAACGTGCAAAAAAATTACACTTACAACAAGAAGAAAAAGTATCTTCTCGCCCGTATCCCCAAAGGGATAGGCAGAGGTACAACAAGTACACCCACGATTAGCCGAAGATAGTTGGTCCTACAAATGTGATAGGTGGCAAGCCTATCACCAACCGGTACTTTCCAATCCCGGGCAACTTTGTGTTTATCAGAAAACTGAAAAAACATTTTTTTTAAGTGTCCGACCCGGGAATCGAACCCGGGATCTCATGTGGTCAACGCCAACGCTAGACAACTAGACTACAGAGGCGACACTTACAACAATGACAGAGTATATTAACGTTACTTCTGATTGACACTAAATTTATTTTAGCCATTAGTTTATAAAACAGACCGTTAATCTATATAAAATATAAAAACTTGAAATCAATGTTTGTGTATAGAGGCATTGAAATGAATATTAATTGGAAAAGGATTAATCCAAACTGAGCCCAATAGCATTGACTATGTGTCTATTCGAAGGCCCGGATTAATTTTAAACTATTTCAATCTTATAATTAAATCTATTTGATTCGAGTTTTAAATTACACCGGTAATCCTTCTATTTATTTAATTTAAGGATGTTGTTACCTCTTTCGGTCTTATTAATTAACAATTTTAACTTTATAATTAAATCTGTTTGTTTCATGTTTTAAAATTAAGTAGTAATCTTTTTATTTAATTTAAACGTGTTTGGTCCTTTAAATTCGGTCTTATTGAATAATAAACTATTTCAATTTTATAATTAAATATATATTTTATTCATGATTTAATTTAAGATAGTAATTCTTTAATTTAAACGTGTTGTTATCGATCGATCGATCTTAATTAACTTTTTTTTACTTTTTGTGCGTGAGTGTAATTCAAGTATGTAGCATCTCTTTCATCATCTCAAATTGATATGTCGTATTGGATAGTGGAGAACTAATGTAGATGCAGGATCTAATTGGTTTATTACTGGATAAGATAAAATAAAGGCGTTTGTATACAAGGAATTTTACTGTCCGGCACTCCGACTTTTTACAGTTTTTTTTTTTATTTACAGAAAGAACAAAATTTACTGTTGAAAAAATATACGATTTTTATGTTATGTCTAATAGGTACCTAGACATAACATAAAAATCGTATATTTTCAATATATAATCTTATTCTAATTTATAATATTAATTGTAATTACAAAATAATGTCAATTTTTTTTAATTTAATTGACTTTATTTAATATTGACATTTTTGACATTATTTTGTAAGTAATTACAATTAATACTACAAATTAGAATAAGATTATATATTGAACTTACCTAAAATTTAAGGGAGAATCCTTTAAGCTAGCAATACCGAGTATATTTATATTTAAGTTTACCCACAACTTTTTTAAAAATGCTTTGTTTATGTCTTATCTAAAGTTAAACTGTCAGTAAAGAATATTACGTCCTGAAGATGCTTTAAAAAGCGAAACCGGTCGATTCATTTAAAATTATTTGTCTATATTTGTAGTGAAATTAAAATACAAGTGATCATAACCTAGTTTGGACTTATAACAATGGAATTTCACCAAGTGCCGACGATTGAAAGTGTAAAACCCTAACCTAATTCCCTCGGGGTCAATTCTCCCTGCGTACCCTATAAAGAAAATAGCGTAAAGACATGGATAGTGAGTAGGTGTCCTGTTAAAGATAGCTTTATTGGTGACAAACTTCAGCCCGACTCATGTAGTGATTTAAGCTGAGCCTTGACAATAATCAATCAGTAAGAAAATATATAATCAGAAACAAAAACGATGATTTAATTTTCGCACATTCACGATCATTAATATTATTTTATATTGTTTGTAAAAAGACTGCAGTCCATGTTAGTAAACATTAAAATCGCTTGCTCGAGATAAAAGCTTTCCCGCATGCCGTAATTTTGTTCACTTTACAAAATGACATCCTTTTAACAGAATTTAAATAAATGTTTTAAAAATTTAAACATGTTTTCTAATTTGGTTAAAATTGGCTTAGTTTAATGAAAATAAAAATTTCAATAATCAAAAATATTGAGTATCTAAACTAAATTTATCGACTGAACTTACCCGATTCCGACTACCTTATTATCACTAAAATATAAACGTAAAAACACTTTTAATTTATTTTAAATACTAGCTCCAGCGTGCAGCCTGCTGCATTATAAACGTTTTTGGTGAATCACGCGGGATCAACCAATTTTTCCGGGCTAAAAAGTAGCTGTTCTAGGTCATCATCTACCTGTGTGCCAAATTTCATCCTAATTCGTTTAGTAGTTTTTGCGTGATTGAGTAATGAACCTCTATCCATCCATCCAAATATACATCCATCCAAACTTTCGCATTTATAACATGAATATAGATTTAGTGATAGTCAATTTTCTCCTTAGGAGCCCAATTTAGTAAACAACAATGCCGAACCAGTAACTTAAATTAGTCATAGACAATCAATATGGTTGGGAAATATCGAAAGATCAACAGAACAAGTATGACAAACTAAATTGGATGAATGATATTTATTGTCACTACTATAAATCCATTATATAATATTACTGCTGCACCGTGCAGCCCGCTGCATTATAAAAGTTTATGGTGAATCCCGCGGAAAAATTGCAAATTTAATGCAAAATAAATATTATAAAACTGATTCCCTTAGTAAACATTATAATAAACAAACCAATACACCCTCTTATTAATCACGAATCATCAGTTTGTTGAGTGGTGAGATGGGTGGTGATTTCCACTACCAGATTTACATCCTGTAAATAACTATCGCCTCTTATTTGCGACAATTTACTTACTGCTCCCTGTACTTGTATTTAAGGTTCTTTCTTGACGACTAATTGTTTTTCGGAGTTGCTACCCGCTTACCACAATATACTAAAAGATACGGTTTTGGGCGAAAATGTGTAGCCGCTCATATGAACAAACGCTTGTAGATATAATATATCTTTAAAAAAATATATACCTATAACCCTAAAAAATTGCCAGTTTAATCCGTGTTATTACCACACTACCACCATACTCTGGACTGAGATTTTTTGAGGAAATAGAAAATCGGTGTTGGTTCGGGCTCCTTTGAAGAATAGACTAACTGCCGTTCTGCCAGACAGGTCGTCTTTTTATTTATTTATTGGAAGACCAACAGCTATAACATATAAACAATTATATCGCATATTTATAACAGGCAGCCAATTACAGGTCCTCACAAGTTAAAACACATTAACAACAAATCAGTAACACTAGACATAAATATCGCATAGTCAATGAATGGACTATTTCTAATTGGCTTAAATCTTTACCGAAACAAAAAGATTTTGATTTCTCTGCTTTCTATATCGCATTTGAGTGAGGAGGAGGAGGTGAGGAGTGTTATATAGAAGGAAAATAATCGCTACATTTCATTACCAAATATCTCACCAACATACGAAACGTATTATTTTCATTTTACCTTGATATCTGAAAGTCCACTAAATTGCATTGTATGTAATGATATTCTAATGTATGTGTTATAATCCCTCTAACGAATTTTAACTATAAAGAGCAAAATAAAAATATAATTAAAAAAGCAAAAACCGACTGCATAAAAACTAATTAAAAAAATGTGAAAAATTGACTGTAAATAAAAACTAGAAAGAAACGCCCAGTAGTTTAAAATTCTTAATAGTATGACTTAATAGTCACACTGAATAATTCCACCCTTAAAATGGTTTTATAATAATCGATAAGTACACACAAAAATATCATGCATTGTAATGCAGAACAACGAACAACAGTCGGGCTTCTGACAAAATTGAATTTGAATGGGTTAATTTTTCACGTTTTCTCGATTTATTTGTACGCTTTGTACTTGGATTTTTTTTCATTATTTTGTTTCAAAGTTGTTTTTCATTATTTACCATGTTAAACAATACGAAACATCAACATGCCTCAAGTTTGCTAAAAATGATTTGACGTTAAATAACTAATTCTTATTATTAGAAAGCAAGGAATTTATATGAAAGTTAAATTATACAATTGATGGATAAATATTAAATAGTACGTTATACTTATATTTCACTATACATACCTACACGTATTTTAGTACAATAATCAGTCAGTTCCGCTGAAAAGTATCTTTGGGATATATGTATAAGTATACAGCATGGAAAAACCTGTCTGAACTGAAAGAAGCATGTAAGTATGTCCATGACGTTATAAAAAAGCAATAATGAAATAATGAATCACTTAATAGAAATTCATAAAAATAAAAATATTATACTTACTTACTATAAAAGATGACCGCCCCGTTGGTCGAGTGGTTAGAGACCCTGACTACGCAATCAACGGGGCTCGGGTTCGATCCCGACGGGGCCAAGCATTTGTGTGATGAGCATAAATGTTTGTATTTCCGGGTTTGGGTGTTTATTATATATATTCTAGTATTTATATATGTATTTCTATGTATTAGTATGGTTGACTAACACCCATAATACAAGCAAAATGATTTGCTTACTTTGGGGTTAGATCAGTAAGTGTAATTTGTCCCGTGAATATTTATTTTAATTTATTTTTTATTTTTTAATACTTTAAAATCCTTGCATTTATTTAATCTTCAAGTTTGCTAAAATTTGGCGAATATTTCAAACTGTACAACACTCTGTCGTGTAAGCGGGCGCGACTTCGTAGTCGCGTCTATGTTTGTCGCCATTTTTACCCAGCATTTTGTGTGGCCATACTTAATTATATTTGAAATATCATCTATAATTACTTATTTTGATCGGAGGAAATTTATATATTTATATCCACAATATAAAAGCATAATATAATTGTATTAGGCTACTAAACAAAGCCTGTTCAGTTCTGTATCATCTATACATATAATAAAATTGTAGAGAAGTCAACGTATGTCCGGGGTAAACTCAAAAAGTACTGCATGGATTTACTTCAAATTTTTTATGAATATTACTACCAGGTCGGGTCAACATATAGGGTACATATTATCACGCTATCACCTACAGGGGAGGAGCTGTGCGGAGTAAACAAGTCCGCGCGAACGAAGTCGCGGGCAACAGCTAGTATGTAAATAAAAAAGATATTTAAATTTCGACCCAATTATCAGTGACGCACATAGCGCATAAAGTTCGTTGTTTGCCAATAGCGATTTACTGAAATCGTGAATAAACTCGTTAGTACAACGAGCGGTGACCATACATTTTGAATATTGCTACATTAATTTCGTTGAAGTTAACTATGTAGTTAACCAATATTCTCAATTTTTTTATATCATATAATAGCAAACAAGCAGGCGGATCTCCTGTTCGAAAGAGTCAAACATCGCCTATAGACACCAAAGATGTTGATGGTGCGTGTCTTGTGGCGAGGTCTAATGCCACATGCATAAGTTTACCTGTTACCTTACCCTCCAAACAGAAACACGACAGTGTCAAGCACTGACGCTATTGTGGCAGGAATTTTATTATAAACTTCTACAATATGTGCAATATTTTACCAGTCAACATGTGTACTTTACTACATACATACTCACCATGCCACAGCTTTTGAAATAATGGAATTTAACCAAGTGTCGATGATCGAAAGTGTAAAATATATAGGCATACAAAATCTGACGTATAGTCTCAGAGCTTCTGTTCTATTTTCCTTTCATGTTTGACGATATTTTCTAAAATCATATTGTTTTTATGATGTATTATTTTTATGTCCGTCCATATCTTTTGTTCGTGTTGAAACCGAGCGCTGTAGACATCAGGAGCATAACGCTGAGCTTAGACCCTTTTTTGGCTACATTGTATTTACTCAACATAAGTCTATGAGTCCAACATTTTTAAATAGTGTTTAGTTTTAAGAAATTAATTTAAGTCTTAATTTTTTGTGTATAAACGGTGTTTCTTCTTGTTCTTTAAAGATAATTTTAGTGTAAATGATATGTGTTTTATAAAAAAGTATATTTAACACGTTTGCTGCGGCACTGTTTGCGCGTGAGTTTCAGCTAGTGCGTTGTGGGGTCATATAAACCCTAAGAGAACTTTTTTTAAGAGCGTCGTGAGGTCATATTTGCCCACAGATACTGTCAGTTTAAATTAAGTTTCTTTCGATAACGCATTAAAATATCATTGTTTTAAATATATGAACATAAAGTTGAATATTAAATGTACGTAGCTGCGTTTTTAAATTGCATGAACAGTATAGGTATAAAAAAATAATCAATCTGTGAGTACAATATGACCTCTCACCGCACCAGAAACACCACCATTTTAGTGGTGAGAAATAAAACTAGTCGATATAAACGTTGAATTTCTTTTATTAATTATAAAAAAGTTAAAGCCGGTTATTTAAAAGTTTTAAAGGCAGATTAGATTGATAATAAATGTTCTTCATTAAAGCATGGTTAACAGTAATATTTATTGCACGTGTTGCATACTGTAGACACTTTTTTACTTTATTATTTGATCTAATTTTAAGATGTTCATTGGGACTTTTGTCTAAACGTTCAATTTCGTAGTTTTTAGATTTGATGTTATGATCAAAAATAATTGAGTTATCTTCATATTCCTTGTCTTTTTTCACTGATAAACTCTAAGGTCCCAGAGGTAGTTAATTGATGTTTTGAACTTTTAGGACTTTCAGTTAAAAAATCTGTTTTACATTGCATTTGCATAGCTGGCTGTTTCAAGGCATAGGTATTTATAGTCTGTTTTATTTTTCAATCTGACGAAGTATTAATATACTGGTAAATTTTTTAATCATCAAGAGTTTATTTGTAGTTATTTATCACTAGAAATATCATTTAAAGATGCACATCTGCTCATGTTGCAATAACTTCTAAGCAATGATACACTCGGTGATTCTATACGATTAAGTTTGTATCAGGCTGGCGATAAAAGCAGAGATGATGTAAAGTTATCTAAATTTGTATAAGTGCGTTTGGTAATTGGACTAATAAAGAAGGTACTATTTTTATTTGGAGTTAAAATTTGTGGCCTCTTGACATTCTCAACACAAAATTAAATTCTTCACAATATAAAAAATTCTCAACACTTAAAATTAAAACACTAGATGAAGAATTAATTCAGACGCAAGGTTAAAATTTAAATCAACGTACTCCGACGCGGCCCGGAACAACACTAGCAACAAAAAATGGCGCCCGCGCATCGTTCAGTGCGGGTGTGGGGTACGAGAGGCGTAGGGTGCTATTGACCTCTCGGCGTACTAGACTGACTGTTTTTTCATTTGGTGCGAGTAGGGTCAGATTGTCCTACAATAGTTTTAATTCATTTTGAAGTTGAGTACTAAAATACAAATATAATGGTATAGTCCTCTCTTTCTAGTTCAAAATAATCATTGAGATATTGCTTCCGCAGTGAGGGAGAGAACGCTAATTTTCTCTACGCACACGATGCAAGGTATGCGTAGGACAATATGACCGCGTGCAGCAGTGACCGTGTTAAGTATTTCATGAACTTTTGAAAAACTGGCGTTGATTCATTTTGTTTACATGCAATATTTAATTTATTTATAAAATTGTCGTTAAAAGTTAATTTTATTTAGTATATTTTAAGTAAACATAAAGTTAAGCTAAATTACTGGCGATCACATTTTTGTCGAAATTCACCCTTAGACTAAATATAAAATCTCTTCTAACAACAGACTTAAGCCTTATACATAATAGTATACATATAATTAATTACGTGTGTATATTATGTCAAATAAATTTAGTGTGAACAATGTTTATTTTTACCTATTTAATGAATTTATAATGCAAAAAATATAAAAATATTAGATTTATGCAATTATCCTTAATTTAAACTTTAACCCTGCTAAATTACATGCTTATGCGTTCGAGTAATTGCTGTAAAAAGGGATACAAAATTTTTGCTTCACATATTAATATATAGATAAAGTAATTCTAAAAATAAGGTACATTATATGTGTACTACTTGTGTATACATATGAGTATGTATCTTTTTAACAATCACCTTATTCCTTTGCCTCCTACAGCAGACATTGCCCAAAAATCAAAATCCCTGATGTGTAAGCACGTAAAATAAAAAATCCTCAAATCGAATACTTTTAACAACCTTCAAACTTTAATATCTTTATCAGTTTTTACTTTTCTAAAAGCTACAAGAGTATCTATAATTTTTAAGTGAAATCGAACAGTTGTATGAAGTTACGACATAAGCTCTCGGTCTCGGAGTGCCAAAAATTGCCATCGTCAGTTATTCGACACGGGTTTGGACGGCTCTAATGCTGTGAAAATGAGTGGTATAGCGAAAACTATTGATAGAATTTTGACAATTTTGTACCACTATATTATTCATACCTATTTTGCTGGACAAAATGCTTTTTTTTTAAATTTAAAGAGTGCCGCTAATAGAACCTGATCCCTGTCAGTTAATGTGCCGTATATAGCGATATATTAGTATATGGTTTGAGATAGCCACAAGTTAGCTGCTACCCTTGCCTAAGTTTGCCTTTATTTCACATACTTTTTAAAAGCTACACGCAGTGTAGCTTTGTCGACTACGACTACATAAAACTGACACTTTTGGAATGGAAATAATTGCAACTTTTAAATCATTTTCACTGAATAAAAAAAAAACAATGATTTCACATCCGAAATGATTTTCCACTTTCAGTTATAAAATTACCTCAGTGTCACATGTTCTCGCGAACAAAGTCGCGAGTAATAGCTAGTGTAATATATAAGTAGTTTTTAAGTTTATTTTTTTTAATCAGGGTAAAATATTCTATCGATATCTATAAAATATGAATTGAGAAACCAAATAATGCCTTTACGATCAGAGTGTTTATGATGCCCTGTACACACATAAGAATAATGCCTTAAACGATCGGAGAGGGTTTTTGTTAGTCACTGTACACACATATACAAGTAACGCCTTTGCCAATCGGAGAGGGTTTTTGTTAGTCATTGTACACACACGTACAAATAATGTCTTTCCGATCGAAGAGCGTTTTAGTTAGTCACTGTACACACACATACGAATAATGCCTTTACCGATCGGAAAGAGATTTTGTTAGTCACTGTACACACGTACACACGTACACACGTACATATGTACACACGTACACACGTACACACGCACGCACGCACGCACGTACGCACGCACGACCGCCCGCCCACCCGCACGCACGCACGCACGCACGCATGCACGCACGCACGCACGCCCGCACGCACGCTCGCACGCACGCACGCTCGCAACAATTTCACAATTTCGCTGAGTTTTTTCACCCAGCTGCCAAATATCAAAATGCCGAAAGGATTTGTTCTAAAAAGGCAGGCGAGAGAACTGGTGACCAAGGTTCGTAATTACTTTGAAGCAGAGTGTCAAAACGGTGGCCCGCTTTTACCACTGTCACAGGTGCGAGAGCGTGTTGCGGCCGCATTAAGAATTAGTGGACCTACTGTTTCAAACAAAATTACTACAAGCAGCATACAGGAAAATAAGCTTTATACGCCGATGAAAAAATAGCAACCACGCCGTGTGATATCGGTTGACAACTTCGACGCTGATGCTATTCGCCGTCATATATATGACTATTACTTGCGCAAAGAAATTCCAACACTTAAAAAACTCGTTTCTTTACGTGAATGTGGTTTGTTTCATGGCCAAAAATCATCAGTTAGCTTGATTTTGAAAAAAATTGGATTTACGATATCAGACATACAAACACTTGTTCCAACATATATCAATATGTAACAAACAATAGGTACCTATGTAGGAAAAATATTCAATACTTATTATACCAGTTGAACGATACTCATAATTATTGTATTCGTAGATAAGCTAAGATTAATATGTAACGGTGCCTTTATTGTTGTGTCAAAAAAAATATTATTATATTCATTATTTATTCTGTTTTTATATTTTAGGTTTATTATACCCGAAATTATTCGGGCTGTCTTAAATATTGATTCACTCAAAGGTTGTCTGGAGAAAATAGCTTTAGCAATTTTTGTTTGAGCTCTCAAAGGTTTTACGGTACACAATAAATTGTATTTGAATTTGAAATCAACTTAGCTCCCAGTTAATGAATTCCCTAGCCAAAAGAAATGGTTGAAACGAATACAAAGGAAAACTTTGAACGCTAGATCTAGTGGTGATAATTTAGATGAATGGATTTCGAGACCGTTACGGTACAATATTATTTATTTTGATTGATGATATTATAGCACTATAAATTCCGAAAGATTTTAAATATTATTTCTATACTAACTGAGCCCGTAACTTCGTCCGCGTGGAAAATTTTTGAAAACAAAAGTAGCCTTAAAGAATATACCGTTCTGCCTCGTAAGAGTAAGTTGTCAGGGTCAGGTAGCCGGTAAACTTATTCATATGGCATTAAGACCTCGCCACAAGGATAGCAACGCAACATTATAGTATTTGGTATCTATAAGCAATGGTAGTCTCTTTCCATCAGGAAAGCCATCTGCTTGTCTACTATCTTATGAAATACACGGACTCAGAATTACAAACATCTATGTTTAACACATAAATACTTGTCCACGTTGAGAATTGAACCTGAGCCTTGATTGAAGTCATTAGGCGTATTCCCTATACATTCGAGACAAAAAGTTCCAAAGGATTAGGGAGATCAAAATCTTTTAATTAAATCTTTTTGTTTAGTCAAAAGCTGCTTATAAGTCAGATTAGTTTCATGGAGACACGAATAGGTCCTGAGTACTAAAACAGAGATGAGCAGCTTCGCTTTGAAGGCCTTGCGTCCATTCTATTTCCGGCCAAATCGATACTACCTCGTTTTAGACCCTACCACTGAAACTCGAATTACCCGAGCGGTCTATAATCTCTATAAGCAAAGGGATTTTAAGTAAACCACGATTTCACTGGAAGTTTTGCATCGAGAATTAAACGTGTACTTACTAGTAGTGTTTTTGTCTGGTTCGGTAGGTCTGATACGTTGAGCTTCAAGCGGATTAATTGGGATCAACTAGCCAAAGCATATGAGGTTTTAGAAATGATTTGAGTGCAGATAACAGGTATAAGTAAGTTTGTATACGAGAGTATGAAATTGGTGATATATATATATATATATATATATATATATATATATATATATATATATATATATATATATATATATATATATATATATGTATATATATATCACTGCCTGAAAGAACGGCAGTTGGTCTATTCTTCCAAGGAGCCCTGACCAATACGCGGGAAAACACGTAATAATAGTGCTAGAAACTCACTCAAATAACAAAAAAATAACGTTAAGTGACAAAGTAATTTACCGGCGCTAATTAAATAATTAGTTTACAAACTTATAACATTGATAGACTTTAAACTTATGTTAGACCTTAAACTTTGCTCAACATATGTCTCAAAAGCTATTAACGACAAGGAGTGAGCAGAAACTTGTAATATTGTTGTGTGACGCAGGAATACTGAATTTGTTATTTTATATCATAATAAAAATGGAAAAAGTTTGGAAACACTGAACTATATAGTAATATTCAACAGAAAACAATCCCGTGACATACTGAGTTATCAAAAAATATATTTTTTAGGGTAGAGGGATAAACGAGCAAGAGGTGCACCTGATGTTAACTGATCAAAGCCGCTCATGGACATCCGCAATACCAGAGGTCTTGCAGTTGTGTTGACGACATTTTAAAAATGAATAAGCTCTATTCTTGAAAGTCTACATGTCGTATCTGTTCGGAAAAACCCCTGCCGGTAATTGATTCCACAAAAGAGTAGTGCGAGTCAAGAAGTGAAGTGCCGGGAGAACCGCATGATTGTGGATTTCCAGACATCGAGATGGTAAAGGTTGAACTGGAATTAATCCAAATAACTCGTTGGAACACATGATAGATACGATAAAAGATGCAGTCCGAGCCTATATCTCTTCGTAATGTCAAAGAATCAAATCCTTAGAAACAGCCTGAATATCAACGACCCGTACCACTCTACGTTGAATGGGATCAAGTGGAAGAAGCTGGTACTGGGGTGCTACGGCTCAGAAATGAGAGCAATACTCCATGTAAGGCCAAATTTTTTTCTTATAAAGTTGGAGACGATGGGCCAGCAAGAAGTATTTCACTCTGCTGAGCACACCGAGATTTTTGGATGCTAGTTTCGTCTTACCATCCAGATGACCGCGAAACTGAATGGTATTCGATAGGAGGACCAGGATTCCGACACGGGCTGAGGCTGTCAGGAGAGTATCCTGAAATCGAGGTGATACGAGAAAAGGTGTCCTTTTTGCGGTGAACGCGCAAAGCTGTATCTTCTTGGGGTTAAATGTAACCAAGTTTTGCCGGCCCCATTCCGACACGTTAGTAAGTCGATTCTCGACTTCAGATACAAGCTTCTTTACGCTCTCTTCGACGTGTTCCCGAGAAATATCGCTACGGTCGGAGTATGTAGCATCACTAGTACCTCATCTGCATAGCAATGTATGTCACTTATTCGCAATATATCATTAATATGCCGAAGAAAATATGTCGGTGATAGCACACAGCTTTGGGGAACACCAGCATTGACAGATTAAGGAGTGCGTTCTTGATGCCCCAATCAGTCAAAAACTTGGTTATTCACTTTCACGATTTCTCAGGAAACCCGTAGGAAGGTAGCTTTGCGAGATGCGCTTTATACCATATCCGATCAAAGACCTTAACTATGTCCAAACTAACTAAAGAGGGAGTCTTTGATTCAACTATTTCCGCTCACCGATGTGTCAAGTATACTAGTAGATCACCAGCTGAGCGGCCAAGGTGGAAACCGTACTGACGGTCACTAATCACCTAGTGCTCTTCTTAATACTTCAGCAGCTAGCAGTTGATGATGGTTTCCATAATTTTGGAGAACAAAGGGATTATGGCTATGGGCTTATAATTGGACGGATTAGAGCTATCTCCTTTTTTAGGAATGGGATGCATTAAGCCTGTTTTCCACGATTAGGTACCACGCCGGGTGAGTAGGAGAGTCGAAACAGATGCGTTACTACTGGCGCCAACTCTGGAGCACACACTTTTAGGACAATAGGAGGGATGCCATCCGGCCCACTGGACTTGTAGACGTCTAAAGAAAACAGTGCTTTACGCACAGAAGACTGTAGAAATCTTAGTTCTGACATATAATTATCGCGTCGCGGGATGGTAGGCAGTGTATTTCCTTGGTCGTCCAGAGTCGGGTTGGCCGCAAAGAACGAACCCAGAAGATCGGCCTTCTCTTTTGCGGTATGGGCCACAGAGTCATCGTCTCCGTGCAAATATGTAAGAGAGGGCTGGAAAAAATTCCGTAAGACAGCCTTGGTGAAACACCAGAACGCACGAGTTCCCGAAGGAAGGTAAACTTATTTCTCACCAATTCTGTCAGATGTTCCGATTTTGCCTTGGATCTTTTGAAGAACCTCGAGCAGAATTGCACTCCGTTCGTAACACGCTGGTTTTCACATCACGGAATGCTGACGCAGCAGTCCAAGCCAGGTAGCACTCCTGCTTCCAGCGTGAAGCCGTTTTGCAGTAGTCACCAAACCAAGGCTGAAACGTACCACCAATTAATTGATACCGCAGAAAACGGAATTAAAAGTTCCATGCCCTGCAGCACCACATCAGCGATATAGTCAGCAACGACACTCGGATCATCCAACTTAAAGCACATTCGTTCCATAGATCCATCCATTGGTATGATGCAAAAACAGACCGCATCTCGTCCCAACATGAGACCGTGATAGGCGCATAACTGGCACTTTGCTCCGGATCTAGCAGTGGTCTGAATTTCCGAGTGGGACGTCCACAGATATCTGGTAATCATTCGGATGAGAGGTGAGCAGAAGTTCCAATAGTGAAGGCGTATGGTCATCCACATATGGAACACGCGTATGGAGAAGTTACTAATTGTTTTAGACCATACGCCAAGGGAAAATCGTGAAGTAACCTCCTCGCATGATCATATGTAAACATTGCAATTTAGCGTGATGGACTTTAAAATCGCCTAAGATCAGGATCTCAGCGGAGGGGGTCTGTTATAACACGGAATCTACAGCTATTTGTAGGTGTTCAACGAGCCTGTCGACTTCAGTATTTCCGCTATAGGACTTGTAAAGACAATCATAGATGCAGAGATGGTCGTCGCAGTCTACACGTAGCTAGGTTGGATAGGATGGATAGGCCCCGACCTTCGAGTTTGCCGAGGCGGCGGTAACAGATATCTTCTCTGACGTAGGCGCGCACACCAACACACGGTACAAAGGAATGTTACCACTAATTATTTATTATATATCTATCTAATACGTTACCACTAATTATTATATATCTATCTAATACGTTTAACGCTAACGCTAAACGAGCAATTTTTGTATATGTGTATAAGTATATAGATACAAAAATTGCTCGTATATGTAACGTCATTAATGACCGTGATGAGTTTTGCAACTTTACCAATGGACGTAAAATTTACCCGCGTTAGAATTATTATAAGGCGGATTTTTAAACAATATACTCGAGAATAGCCAGTATAGATTGGGGTGCTATGTATAAGACTACGGATTTGAAACAAATTTCAAGTTACTTTTACACTAAATTTTAT
This sequence comes from Apodemia mormo, assembly GCA_036924255.1. NCBI lineage: Eukaryota > Metazoa > Arthropoda > Insecta > Lepidoptera > Riodinidae > Apodemia > Apodemia mormo. The sequence goes on from JAUPFN010000009.1 coordinate 31,710,257, forward strand.
AAAATTATAGATGAATACGTACCGCGGGAAAAGCTACATCTTAATAAAAATGGCAAGTACCAGTATCCAGAGTGGTATACAAAAGATATTTAATAGCTTAAAGCCGGCTTCACAGGAGATATAAATCAACTAAGTTAGAGCAAGACTACGCAGAGTTCTCTAAGTATAGATGATATTTAAAAAGCTATTGGTGCCGCCCATGAACAACATAAAAATCGAATCCAATGTCAGTTTTCTAGAGATCCTAAATCTTTTTGGCAAGATTAATATATTATTTAGTCGAAAAGAATATATAGGCAGCCTATCGTATGTCATGGACTCTCACTCTCACTCATAGTCGGCTAAGTGCTGAACCTCAACGGACTATGTGTGTGCTAAACAATTCGCTAAGTATTTTAAGTCAGTATAAAATAGCGGGCCACCTCTATTAGATGTGCGAGCAGCGGAGGCGTGCGCTGTTACAAGTGCACAAGTTCACTTAGAAGGTTTTAGTTTGCACGACGTGAAAATGGCACCTAAATAATATCTTAAGCCAAAATTTTCAGCAAGTCCCGGCGGTATACCAGCTTTTCTGGTTAGAGATTGCGGTAGAGTGCTAATAGAGTCTTTGCACTTTTTGTTTAATACTTATCTTAAACCTGCAAAATTTCCGAATCAGTGGAAAATTACTAGGGTAATACTGGTTCCGAAGGCTAAATCTAGTCAGGATGTTAGCGGTTATAGACGGGTGGCAATTCTGTCAACACCGGTGAGTGTTTGAGTCAGCTGTCCAGGGTTGTGTGCAGACGCAGATGGGCGCTCAACTATCGGATGCGCAGCACGGGTTTCGTGCAGGGCGCAGTACTACTACCAACCTTCTTAATTTTATGGGCTTCTATTGACGCAGGTGTACAAGTCGATGCAGCTTATTTTGATTTTAAGAAGGCGTTCGACACAGTCTACAAAGATATTCTCCTAATGAAGCTCGCTGCACATCACACCTCTTAAAATTGTTTGTGAGTTACATGACTGTAACTGTGTACATGACTATACTAGGTCAGGCGTAAGCCAAGGCAGCAACATGGGACCTCTCGAATTTTTAATAATAATAAATGATTTGCCGGAAGCCGTCAGACATAGTACATGTTTGTTATTTGTAGATGATCTCAAGTTGCTGCTTGAGGATAAAAACGTGAGTGATTGCGAACTGCTACAGGACGATATAGATGGAGTAGCAGACTGAAGCCGCGAGAATAAAACTTTATTTTAATATAGCCAAATATTCGTATATTACGTTCACTCGCACGCATAGTAAAGCGGTTCATTTCCAAAACGGAATGGACGCAGTGCCATTACAGCGCGTTGAGCAGGTACGTGATTGAGGGGTCTCTATTAGTAGCGAACTAATTCTTCGTAACCACGTAATGAATATCTGCAAAAAAGCATACAGGAAATTGGGATTTGTTTTGAGGCAAACGCGAGGCTTTACTCACATTACGGCGCTCAAATTACTATATGATGCACTGGGCAGGAGTCATCTGGAACACAATGCAGTCATATGGGCTCCATATGAAGCGATGTATGTGGGTATGCTGGAGCGTATTCAAAATAAATTCACGAGACACCTTTATTTGAAAATGTATAGTTTTTATCCGTTTTATCAACGTACATATGTACACTTATTCGTTATCGGAATGGTAGGATGCAATGAATTGAGGGTACGTCAGGATTTCGCACTTGTCATGTATATTTTCAATCTGATAAGAAGGATCTGATAGCTTATGACCCGGGAATATTAAAACGCTTACACCTATATATATACGTACCGGAGCGCTATATTTGGAGGCGTCGGAGCCCTCTATTGGTGGTTGCACTGGAGGCCAGGTCGAATGTGCTGGCCAAAACTCCACTGACTCGAGCTATCGCTATACTTAACGACGTACATGCCAGGTTGGATATATTTTCATCCAAATTGAGTGAATCGCGAAAGTATTGCTATATGTCTTGTTATTCCTAGTTTTTACAGTTATGTTTTGTTATATATGTCACTTGTTCTTACTATACATAGTTATTGAGTGTATTATGTGTGGTAATTGATTGTTTTTTCTTTTTACTATCGCATTGGGTCTGTGCCTGTAATGATAGTAGTAAAACTATGTAAATAAATAAATAATAATAATAATAATCTGAATCTCGGAAACGGCTCCAATGATTTTCAAGAAATTTAGTAAGCAGTGAGTTTTGTGGGCGATATATCGATCTACGTTTTCTAAAAATAAAACCTAGCTTAGGTTTCATTTTAAGAAAACATAGTTTTTACCAAAAAAAAACCGAGCAAAGCTCGATCATCCAGGTACTGGTACTAATACGTATCCAGGTATCCTTGATTTTCTTGATTTCCTGCTACGTAGATAAGGAAGTTACTGATTTTGCCCCGATTTTCGAAAATCAAGTTTTCACCAGATCTCCACGTTTTGAGTTTCTAGGAACTTTCTCCAACTATTTTCAGATGACGTTAGTATGCCTGTATGTATTTATGTATGTGTATGGATATGTGTGTGTGTGTGTGTGTGTGTGTGTGTGTGTGTGTGTGTGTGTGTGTGCGTGTAAACATGTCATAACTTTTGAACGGCTTGACCGATCGAAACGTGGTTGACGGCATTCGATTGGATTCTGATAAAATTAGACTTTCCGAAAATTTTAACGAATTTGGCTTAGGAGTTTTTGAGAAATTTAAAAAAAACTCAAAAAAATTTTGACGAAACAGTAAATTTTTAACACAGCTTCCAGATTAATGTTCCGATTGATTACAAAATGTAATCTGCTCTATTCATTAAAAAAACCACGTCTAATGCAAAAATTGCATCAAAATCGTTTGATCCGTTCGGTAGTAATCTATGTAGCTAAGCAATATTTTAGATCTCAAAAATTTAGTGGAATGCCATTCGCGCGATCAAAATCGATATTTTTTTCCAAAATACTGCCATACTGCCATTTTTAACAAAAACAGATATGTGACCTATGTAAATGTTTAAATGTTTAAATTAGCAAATACATTTAAAACATATGAGAATTCTTAAAAGAAATTCGTAGAGAAAAACTATTTATTATAAAATTGTGGTATTCCTATTTTGTGTTTTACCACAAAATATAAAATCTATTAACTTAAACGTCTAACATTTAATATTTGAAGTTTTCGGTAAAGTTTCATTCAACTTATCGTCATTATTCAATTAATTCTAATTTAAGGTTAGTTAGTTAGAACTAAAAATGTACTGTGAGTTTAACATGCTCTGGAAATTTCTTCCTCAAAAACAATTCACATTAATAATAATAATAAAAAACTCGTAGAAACTTACATCATGACCGAACCAACGGAGCATGCGTTTTCTCATTTTTACACCAACGTTTTCTTTCAGGTTTGACCTCTCTCTATATTTAATAGTACAAACTCGCGAGATTCATCTGAAACTGCGTTTTTAACCACTTAAAAGCTTAATTCATTGCTCAGTCCTGCAGAATTATTACTGAAGCAACGTGAATCCAAGTGCGACAAAACTTTTGAATTTTTTTTCATTGATGCTAAATTTTAAAACATTGTTACCTAATAAAGCTTAGATTTACGGGGATATTTCTTTAGAATTATTGCGTCAGTGATAAATGTTATTGCACCATATTTAACTGAAATATTTAATTGTTGTGTAAAATATGGTGTATTACCTGACTTGATATATATATATATATATATATATATATATATATGTATATATATATATATATATATATATATATATATATATATATATATATATATATATATATATATATAAGTAAAATATTGAAATAAAAAAAATATAATGAACAAATGCTCAGATATTTTTTTATAAATATAGTTGATTTCATTAATCGGTTTTATGCAGGGAAGTCTAAACAATTCGGTTTTACGAAGGGTCGCTCAAGTAAGTAATTCACATAGATGCTGGGGTCGAATTACGGAAAAAAAATTATGAAGCCTGGGAGAATTCGCAAGATGTCTTCTGTGATTTGTCTAAGGCATTTATTTGATTGTGTCGATTATCACATCTTAATCAAGAAGTTATACCGTTATGGAATTTGAAATAAGGCTCTCGATCTTCATGAATGCATTCAGAAGATTGATATTTGACCAATAAACGCCTGCAGTAACCATTAGTTGTACCTTCTTAGATGTCAGATACACTTCGTATGCGACTACTGTAAAGCACGCTCATTTTTTTTACAAAATTATACAACAGAAATGCTAACTTTTACTCCCACTATAATAGACGGCGCAATTTAACCCCCAATAAAAAGTACACTCAAGAAAATTGACACTAGTAAAAACTTTCCACTCAATGCTCTCTTTTAAAAAATGAACAGTCACCTTTTTGTTTTGAAGCACTTAGGAAATAGCGTAGGAACGTTTATCTATTACAAATTCAAACAACTGGAATAAAACGTAATGTTTAAACTACGTCCAACTCGAAAAACTTTTTTAAAAGACTGCTCTTATTTGGTCGTTTTTCTTTAAATTTTATCACATACTTACCTTTCTTTAATGTTGTTTTTTACTTTATTAAATAGATTTATTTCATTGAGAACTTTTAACTTTTAAAAAAACAAGATAAAAGGTATTCGTACGCATCTTTACGGCAAATATTCTATACTGTAGACAGAAATTATAAATAGCCAAATAACATGCCTATACATGAAGTATTACTAGCTAGTAGCTATTAATCTTACCGATTTTATCATTTTATGTACAATTCATATATTAATACCTGAAGGTAAAACTATGTTACCTGTTTTTATTACGAAAATTGCACTAATTATAGATTTTCAAACTAAACAGTTAAATTTATATGGAGAAATGCAAAAACCAAATGTTTTTTATATAATATTTATGAAATAAATAAAATAATAAAGAATGTATTTATTGTACACACTACCATGCGTTTGACATACACAAACATCATTACATAGTATAAAACAAAGTCGCTTTCTCTGTCTGTCCCTATGTCCTTATGTCCCTATGTATGCTTAAATCTTTAAAACTACACAACGGATTTTGATGCGGTTTTTTTTAATAGATAGATTGATTCTTGAGAAAGGTTTAAGTGTATAAACCTTTCCGATATTCCCACGGGAACAAAAGCTACGCGGGTGAAACCGCGGGCAGGTCGCTAGTAATCTATATATATAAAAGGCAAAAGTGGCTGAGGTATCAACGCACAGGCCAAACCCTGAGGTCTAGAAATTTGAAATTTCGCACACGTATTTTCCTTATGATGTAGGCATCCACTAAGGAAGGATTTTTCAAAATTCAATACAGAAGAGGGTGAAATAGGGGATAAAAGTTTGTATGAAACTTTTTATTCCCTGGATATATTCGCATGAAATTTCGTATGAATTGAGTAAAAAATAAATAATGAAGTACGTGTTTAAGCATTTTTCAAATTTCGATCTCTAAGAGGGTAAATTAGGGGATGAGTTTTATATTACCGCACAAACCATTGCCAAACCATTAGTTGAAATTGAAATGACTTGAAATTTTGCACACGTATCTGCCTTATGACGTAAGAATCTACTAAGAAAGCATCATTAAAAATTCAACCCTTAAAGGGGTGAAATAGGGAAAAAAGTTTTAAACATTTTATTCCTTAGACATATTTGCATGAAATTACGTATAAATTGAGTATGAAAAAAATAATGAGTTATAAATTTCAGTGTTTTTCAAAATTCCACCCCTTAAGGGTAAAGTAGGGCATGAAAGTTTTATATAAACGTATAGGCCAAACCCCTAGGGCTAGAAACTTGAAACTTTACACACGTATCTGTTATGAGTAAGCATCCACTTAGGAATGATTTTTTAAAATTCAAATTCCAAGAAGTGAAATAGAGCAATATATATTTGTATAAAACTTTATATTCTTTGGACATATTTGCATGATATTTCATATGGATTGAGTACGGCAGCAATAATGAGTTATGTATTTAAGCGTTTTTCAAAATTCAACGCCTAAGAGGATAAAATAAAAAGTAAATAGGGTATATAAGCGCACAAGTCAAACCCTTAGGTAAAGAAACTTAAAATAACTTAATAGGGGGGGATGAAATTTCTTTGAAACTTCGTTCTTTCCTTGGACATTCTTGCATAAAGTTTTGTATGAATTGAGTACGGCAAAAATAATGAGTTATGTATTTCCGCGTTGTCCAAAATTCAACCTCTTAGAGGGTAAAATAGAGGATGAAAGTTTTATATAAACTCATAGTCCAGACTCTTAGGGTTAGAAACTTGAAATGTCGGAAACGTACCTCTTATGACGTTGGCATGCACTAAGGAAGGATTTTTCAAAATTCAACTCCGATGGGGATGAAATAGGGTATACAATTTTATATATTTTTTTTATTCCTTGGACATATTTGCATGACATTTCATATGAATTGAGTACAGCAGCAATAATAAGTTACGTGTTTCAGCGTATTTTTAAAATTAACGCCTAAAATAAAATTATAATATTGTATATAAACGCACAGGTCAAACAAACCCTTAGATCAAGAAATTTAAAATTTCGCACACATATTCTTAATACTATTCAAAATTCAACCCTCAAATGGGTGTTATAGGGAATGAAATTTCTTTGAAACTTTATATTCCTTGGACATACATGCATAAAATTTCGTACGAATTGAATATGGCAAAAAACATGAGTTATGTATTTCAGCGTTTTTCAAAATTCAGTCCCTTACAGAGTAAAATAGGGCATGAAAGTTTTATATAAACATGGCCTGTACATGGGCTAGAAACTTGAAATTTCGCACACGTATTCCTCTTATAACGTAAGGCTCTACTAAGAAATGATCATTCAAAATTTAACCTCCAAGAGGTTGAAATAGAGGAATAAAAATTGTATGAATATTTTTTTTTGACATATATGGATGAAATTTCATATGAATTGAAGAAAAATTTAAATTAAGGTTTTTCCTCGACTTAATTTCGAAATTTTTTTAACCAATAATTTTCAAATGCAGTTTCGAAAATCAAAATCGTATCAAGTTTTCAAAACTTACAGCTTTTCAAATATTAATATTTTGTGTTTCCAGCAAATTCACTTAATGTTTTTTAAATAAATTTCAGGTTAATATATCGATGGACTTAAAAATCGAATCAGCTTTCACTCTAAAAACTGCGTCAGAATTCGAAATTTGATCAAAATCGGTTGTCTTATGTCTCATCAATAACGAAAATTTTTGAAAATATGTGTTTGATTTTCTTTTCAGAACGAAATGGCTATCACTTATAATAAAATTAAGATTTTTGATTAAGTATAGCTTTTGTTTCTTTGTGTTTAAAATACCTCAATTTTGCGGGAAGTTTCAGGAATAGCCTGCAGGGTCAACCAATTTACAGATTTTTAACTTGCCGCTACGTATGTAGATCAGGAAACTACTGATTTTACCCGGATTTTCGAAAATCGAGTTATAGGACGTTTTCCGACTATTTTCACGATGGCGTCAGTAGTCTGGATGTATGTATGTATCTATGTATGTATGTTTGTATGTATGAATATATGTAAGTATATGTGTCTCTCCTTGTGTATGTAAACATCTCTTGCGGCTTTACCGGTCTAATGCATAAATTTCCTGCTTCCAATGCATAAATTTGCATCAACATCAGTTTATCCGTTCAGGAGTTATCGTTCACGAAAAAATTTAAATAAAGTGTTTTTTCAACAAAACTTCGAAATTTTTCAAGCAATAATTTTTTGATCTTGTACGTTATTTTAGTACCAAAAAAACTACGTTAAATGCCGTTTCAAAAATTAAAATCGATTCAAATTTTCAAATGTTAAAGTTACGCTGTTTACAGGAAACTTAGTTCGTATTTTTAAAATGACTTTCAGGCTAATTTACCGATTTATTTTAAAATATTCTGCTTAAAATTCCGCGTCAAATACCGTAAAATGGATTAAAATCGGTTGGTTTTTTTTAAGATTTATCAATGACGAAAGTCTTAAAAAGTATTTTTTATATTTCTTAGACATTTTTTACCTAATAAAAAAAACAATTTAGAGCTCAAAAATTGCGTTAAATGTTATGCGAAAAATCAAATACGGTCATCGTTTTGAAAAAATATATAGCTTTTCGAACACTGAATAACTATAATTTAAAAAAAACTGTAGATTTTTGAACTCTTTCAACTCAAAACTTTGTGCTTAGGTATATTTTTTTGTTTGAGCTTAAAATACCTCAATTTAGCAGAAAGTTTCAGGGATGACCTGCAGGGTTAACCGGCTTACAGATTTTTTAATACAGTTACATTACTTGGTTAGATAGGTGTGTTACATTTATAGCAATCCTAATAGATAGGTTATATGGTTATCGTCGCGGTCGCTCAGCTGGTGATCTTTGAGTTTACCTAACGCACCGATGAGCGGAGGCTGTGGAGAACAAGGGGGAGGTTTTGGTAGTTAGTTTGGACATAGCGAATGCCTTTGATCGGGTATGGCACAAAGCACTTCTCTTCAAGCTCCCTTTTTATGGGCTTCCTGTAAAACACTGCAAGTGGATCACCAGTTTTTTTGGCAGATTGGAGCATCAAGGTCATTATTGATGGGGTATGCTCTGACCTTAAACCCGTCGATGCTTGTGTTCTTCGGGGCTGTGTGCTATCACCTACACTGTTTCTTCTGCATATTAATGACATGTTGCAATTAAGCAACATTCATTGCTATGCGGACAATAGTACGGGTGATGCTTTGTACTCTGCCCATAGCGGGGTTTTTCAACAACACATCAACAAGTGCCGGATCAAACTTGTGTCGGAAATCGAAGAACAACTTACCGCAGCCTCAAAGTGGGGTCAACTAAACTTAGTCCAATTTAAAACCAAGAAGACACAAGTTTGCGCGTTTTCCACTAAGAAATCTCCCTTTGTCGTATCTCCTCGCTTCGAAAATACTTCTCTAACAGCCACAGCCAGTCTTGAAATTCTTGGACTTAACATATCGACCAACGTTCAGTTCCGTGGTCACTTGGAAGGCAAGGCCAAATTAGCGTCAAAAAAGCTGGGTGTTCTCTGCAGGGCCAGGCAGTACTTCACGCCGGCCCATCGTTTACAACTTTATAAGGCGCAAATTTGGCCTCATACGGAGTACTGCTTTCACTTGTGGGCGGGGCTCCTCAGTACCAGCTCCTTCCTTTTGATTCAACGTAGAGTGACTCGAATCGTCAATAACAGGACTATTTCTGATCGGCTTGATTCTTTGGCATTACGTAGAGATGTGGCTTCGCTCTGTATCTTCTACCGAATCTATCATGGGGAATGTTCCAAAGAACTGTTTGGATTAATTCCTGCCGCAGAATTTCACCATCGGACATCGCGTCTAAATTCAAAATTTCATCTCACCATCTCATCATCGCATCTAAATTCAAAATTTCATCTCACCATCACCATCGGAGAAAAATAAAGCCTTCAACCGGGCCGCCAAGTCCTGCAAAAAGGCTCTACTGAAAGCGCGATTCGACCATGTCAGCCGTATTGGGAACAAACTGTCTTCATACCCCTCAGGTAGTAAAGCGTTTTGGTCCCTGGCAAAGTCGGTTGAATCGAATTTCTGCCACCCCTCACTTCCTTCACTGCTGAAACCAGATGGGACGTTGGCTCACACTGCCGTAGAGAAAGCAAACCTATTCGCTGCTCTATTCGCGAAAATTTCGCGTCTAGATCCCAGCAACGCGAAACCACCCAGTCTACCTGGATGCAAGGTGAATATGCCGGAAATTCGCATTCGTCAGACTGAGATTCTTTATACGCTGTGGAATCTGGACGTGAACAAAGTATACACATATATATATATATATATATATATATATATATATATATATATATATATATATATATATATATATATATATATATATATGTATATATATATATATATATAGTATAAGTATACATATATATATTGGGGTTAGTTAGATCACTTCGTGTAATTTGTTCAGGGATATTTATTTATTATACAAATAAAAATAAACAAAACATTTGAATTTGGAATCTGTCATTTTTAAATGATTGTTCATTGTGTTTTCTAGTACAGACAGTCAGTACGCCTCTTACGAAATTAAGTGCTTATTGAGTGCTTTCGGAAACAGAAAAGATTGAATAAAAAAAATAGACGTGTGAAAATGAATGTGTAAATCAAGAACTTTCAAAGTCACAGTCCCTCTTGCAATTCCAACTGAAGTATCATCTGCAGTTCCTAACCACTTCAAAACTCTCAAAAATCTCCTAATATGCCATTTCTTAAATAAACAATTCTCTCGGTGGGGATTAAATAGCACCTAAATAGTTCCTAATTTTGACCTCAATTTCGACCAATTTTTTTAACTTGAGTCTGCCAACTTTACGGGAATGAAGTTCAAAGATGGCAATTTGGTAAAATAAATATTATCTGCAAATGTTTTTATATCTTCTTCTTTCAAGTTTGACGTCTTGAATTTGTAGATTTGGTTGAATCCTAGGACAGCTAAATTTATCATTTTCGAGATTGAGTGTTCCATTCGAGTTATTTTTATGTCTCATAAGCGAGTTAAATTTTCGTTCGTTTTCATAGCAACTCGAAAGTAAGTCATTAAATGCTAATATATGTGAAGATATCTTATTTTTAGCAGATTCATAATTTAATTTAATTTTACTAAGGGAACATTTTAAATTATTTATTTGTGAGTTTAATGCATTTGTGTCAGTTATAAATTTTTAATTGTTTATCATGATACTTTCAAATTATTGTACGAAAATAGAAACATAAGGATTTATGTATGTGCAGTGAACACACTTATGTATTAATGTATATATATATATATACACATTACATACATAGGTGTGACAACATACCTTATGTACCAAGTACATACATACACATATATGTACATACACATATCCTTATATGTAGGTATTAATTGTATGTTTATTCGTTTATACATTTCTTAATTAAAAATAACGTTACAAAATCTAGTATATTTTAATAATTTTTATCACGAGTTTTTTTTTGTAGTATACACCTGCTTTTTTTGTAGTATAGTGGCTAAAACCTAATTAAAACATCGTTTTGAACGAAAAACCTAAAATTAGGTTGATAATACTCAGAAAATTGCAGACGTAAAATCTCATAAATTCGATATCTATGAGTGGAGGACTCGTCAAAAAAACAAAGTGTAGGACAAAAGTTTTTTCGTGTTTTTCATAAGATAATCAAGCGTTTAAAGTAATGTAGCGCAAATAAGCGTTTATAATGAATTGTTTTTAATCAATATTTTTCCTTCGCCAAATTTACGTCTTTTAAAGCCCCCTAACCCGATGTATCTTAGTAGTTACCCGATGCAAGATTTTTGAAGATTTTCAAGACAAAAGTTTTTTCGTGTTTCTCATAAAATAATCAACTGATGAAAGTAAAAACTAATTGTTATTAATCAATATTTTTCCTTCACCAAATTGACATCCTTGAAGTCCCCTAACTTCATTAGTTACCCGATTTGAGATTTTTCGAAGATAGAAAAGATGGGCGTCTCGTCAAAACGAAGCTATTGACAAAACAAACTGCTTGTTATTAATCAAAAAAGTTGATTTCTGGGACCACAGTGTCTATCTAGCTACTAAACTAACGGTTTTTACAATTTGATTTGGACATATACATTGAAATATTTGTGTATTTTAAAGAGTTGCTACGAAATGATTTGTAGAAACAACCTTTGTTGCCAATGGTAACGTTATCATTTCACTTTATAAATGCTTTTTAAAAGTTTACATTAATGCATAAAGGTATTTTTAATGGAATTATACGAATCGAATAATTAAATATATCGTATTTAGCTAGTTTACCAATAAAACTTATTGAAGAAAATTTTAATTCAGAAAGAAACACATTTCTGCTTGTATTTCAGATTTTTTTTAAATATATGTTACTCAGAGCTTTCATACAAGTAATTCTGAGAATTTAGAAATGATATTAATGTATAAAATGCTATTAAAAAGAAAGTTTGATTTCACCAACACTGTAGTGAAAATACGAACTTCAATAAATAAATTCCGCAAGTCAAGTTAAAAACACTATAACAGTTTTACGACGAAAATAATACCTAAAAATATCTCAACAAAGACGCTGTAGACTTAACAAAAGATGGCTGTTTTAGAGCTCCGTAATAAAATTCCATAATAAAAATAGATGCAAGGTAAGATACACACTTGATGGTAAATGGTCACCACGGTTTATGCATATTTGCAATATCAAAGCCTCTGTTGATTCTGGTTTACAGAAGTTAGTGGTGGGAACGAGGGGTGGGCCCAACGCCCTATGTAATATGAAAGTCTCTTTTTTAGTGTATCACCGGCCTTTTTAAAGAATAGACTTACTATTCTGCCAGTTAGTTCATAAAAGACAAACGATTGACAATAATAGTCATTACCATCGTGACTACTAGGTAGAAGAGTTCCCGTCTCGCGGGTATATGGTACCACTGTCTTTCCAATGCCTGCCGCAATAGTGGCAACGTATTATTAACCTCTTTGTTGTCACTGCAGGCCATCTGCTTGGTTTAATATTGAGATAAAGTAAGTTTTTTAAAACTGGTAACACAAGACTTTTTATCCTAATAAATTACAGAACAATAAAATCTTAATATTTTTATCCATAACTAGCTGACGCGGCAAACGTTGTTCTGCCAACTTTATGTTCCGTTTTTTTATAAATTTTTTCACTTTTTAAACTTAACCTGAACTTCCATGAATATTTTAAAACCAAAATTAGCCAAATCGGTCCAGCCGTTCTCGAGTTTTAGCGAGACTAACGAACAGCAATTAATTTTTAAATTTTATTTAAAACAGTATTCACGTTTTTGTTTTTGAGTTTTAAATTAATAACGCACTAGAGGTTGTTATTAAGTCACATACTATGTCCGCATATTGTAACGAGTATTTCGGAACTCTACACTACGCAAAACATTTAGCAAATTATTTTGTATTCGATACAGAAACATTTCACTTATTCAGTCACTCCATGGCTAGTCCATAAGAATTTATTTATATATATATATATATATATATATATATATATATATATATATATATATATATATATATATATATATATATATATATATATATATATATATATATATATATATTAAAAACTATACTAAAAACTTATAATGCAGCGTGCATCCCGCTGCATTATAAGTTTTTAGTGAATCCCGCGGGGTCACCTAACTTTTCCGGGATAAAAAATAGCCTATGTGTTATTTTGGGTCTTCAGCTATCTACGTACCAAATTTCATCGTAATCGGTTCTGTAGTATTTGCGTGACAGAGTAACAAACATCCATACATATATACTCACAAACTTTCGCATTTATATTATTAATAGGATTTAATTTACGACTGAAACTATAAATAACTAAACTAAATAAACCGTAATTTAATCAATGTAAGTTTCAGTTTGACGGATATTGGTTTCGTATATGTTTTAAACATTGTTTTGATATAAAATATAACCTGAATTATTCACTGATACATATTTTTTGTCACTAATAATGTAATTTGGTGAGAACCAATGTTCTCATGTTAGTATGGGCCTGAATTGAAAAATAGACTCATAGCCTTACTCTCAAATAGTTCGTACAATGCAAACATAAAATAGACTAGTATAGAACAGTGTAGCCGAATATAGATTAATATAGCCTAGTATACATGAGTCTGTAGCATAAACTAATATAAACGACTTAGTAAAGAAGGAGAATCTTGTAGACAGAGTTTGTTCAATTATCCCATTTCTGGACCTTAACAAAACTATCTATGCTGTCCAACTTTAAATAGAAAATATCTAGATGGCCCCTTAAGTAAAATGCTTATTAAAAATTGATCGACCCTATCAAGAGAGCGAATGTTCTATGTATGAGGTTGAGTTCATTTTAAAATACATCTTACATTTATTAGGGTTATGCAACATCACCTTTGGGCTTGATGCCGCTAAATTACCAGTTCTGCCACAATATAGTTAGTACATGCAACTGTCCTATCGGGATTGAATCACTGTTGGCCTTAAGGGCCTTCACAGCTTCACAGATCGTGGAGGTGAGCAGAGTGCTCAGCCAGAGTTTAAAGATGTGGGGCTGTATGCCCTCTGGTATAAGAGTTTCTCCTGTGAGACCAATGCTCGGCTTAGGGTGGGGTCGTGATTTGCGATATGAGGGTCAGTAGCATTGTTTTGTCCATCCGCTGATCCTTGCCCTTGGGCTGCGTTCGCCGATGGGCAAAACGGGGGGCCTCACCACTACCGGCAGCGACGGTGTCTCGCGTGTAGCTGTGTAGAGTTTTTGTATGTTCCGTTGGCCAGACTTATCGGGTCGTTAGGATCAGTGAGAACGTGACGAGGGCTACGTAATTTGGGATCGGAATGATCTTGATAAATGATGATGAATATCTTTGAAATGCCAAGCTAAGCTCGGCAATTTGAGATCTTTATGAAGCTCTACGTTGCACATATATACCACGGTGCACACATGACAATACGCAAGTATTTGTTCTGTACTAGTATTTAGAGGAAGTAAACTAACCGGTAAACTTATGCATGTCGCGTTATATTCCTATCATACTGCTAACAACGCACCATTTGCATTAGTATCTGGAGTATCTATAAGCGATGGTTGTCTCATTTCAGCGAGTCTTATTATATATAGAGACGTAATCTACAATCTCCGATACATTTTTTCTAAAAGTACGATAAAATTGTATGTTTTTAAGCGAGTGATATGTAAAAAATCGCGAGATTTTGTTTTGTTGTGTTTTCATTAAAACCAAAAGTTGCGTTACGTCTAATACTCCTAAAATCAATTTTGCTGAATCAACGGCAGTCAGTTTACTTATGCGAAGTAGTTTTACTTCTTTAAAATTAAGATAACAGCATAATATTGACCTCTCTGACATATATCTAATACCTTTAAACGAGCAATTCTTGTATATATATAATTGGAATCTCGGAATCGGCTCCAACGATTTTCATGAAAATCACAAATTAGGGGTTTTTCAGGTCAAGGAATCGATTTATCAGGTTCCAGGTCCAAGAAAAGCTCGGTTCCCAAGATATGGGTATGGGAAAAACCGAGCAAAGCTCGATCAACCAGGTACAGGAAAAAAAATATTTATTCTATAGGAATCGATTTATCAAGGTTCCAGGTCCAAAAAAAGCTCGGTTCCCAAGATATGGGTATGTGAAAAACCGAGCAAAGCTCGGTCAACCAGATATTATATGTTAATAAACAAACAAGCTACTTTTTATTCCGAAAAAATGCCTTGCACTCATAGGATTCACAAAAAAAAAGTCTCATTTGCTGTAAAGAAATAAGCTTATCAAATTTTTATATAATATTTGAAAACAACGGTCTTGACTCTTGTTGATGTTGTTGATATTACAACAGATTACGCAAAAAGAGTGCAAAAATGTTAAAAGCTCTAATGTAATACACAGCGAGGTGGAAAGCGTATCCATTTACTTGTAATTGATACAACATTTTGGGAATAAAGCTTTTAGAAACGGGATAATTTTTTCGGTTTTATATTTTTTATGCATGCTGCATACCCGTGTTATAACGGATCAATGAGTTCTAAGTACTGCACATTGCCATTCATTATATTTTCCCTGTGTAGACCCGGGCTGAGGCACCATTCTGCCAGGCAGTTCGTAAAAGGCGAATGATTGTATTGTGTATTTCTGGTATACGCAAAGAGGCCAGAAATAAGGTTTTTTTTTTATATCATAAGATAGCAAACAAGCAGATGGGTCTCCTGATGGAAAGAGTCAACCATCGCCTATAGACACCAAAGATGTTAATGGTGCGTTGCTATCTTGTGGCGAGGTCTAATGCCACATGCATAAGTTTACCGGCTACCTTACCCTCCAAACCGGAACACGACAGCGACAAGCACTGACGATATTGCGGCAGGAATAGGTAAGGCGGTGGTACCAGACCCGGGCGAGACAATGCAGAACTTTACCACCTAGGTAGGTCGGTCGGCTAGGTCGGTCCTATTTCTTAATGTCAGCCGTGTTTTAAAAAGTTTATTATTGTTTCGATATACGTAATAGTTAAAGGCGGCCAGACTTTGGGTATTAAAATAACAGATTCAAAACACTCTTAAAAACAAATTGTTAAACAAAAATTTAACTGTTCTGTGAAATCCTGTAGAGTTATAAATTTATGTCTATCTTCCTAATATTGGCCTGAAGCGGACTGTACGCTCTTGTATTAAAATGAGTTTCCTAACCTCGGCCATATTATTTCTTAATAACAAATATGAATATTCATCAACATTGTAATACTATACGTGTCACTATAATTATGACTACTAGTTGATGGAGTTCCTCATCGTCTCGCCCGGGTACAGCATAGCACCACCTTACGTATCCATATCAAAAAAGGAATATTTTTTTTATTTACTCTCTGTACCATGCCTTCTTTACAACTTGGCACACATTTATTGCTAATTAACGTAAATGACAACACAGGTATTCAATGTCCACTCCCTTACTTATATCAAAAAGAGGGTAGCAAAGCGTGATCGTAGGTTCTCTCTTCAAGCCTTAACGTAAAAAATCAGCAAAATGGATTTTAAAGAACAAGGAATAGCATTTAATTTGACCTTGATAACAATGCTACATCGATTGGCGCATCAAATAAGCTACATATAAAGCTATATATTGATTTTTATTAAATCACACACCGCCGGGTACGTTTAGCAAACTTTCAAACGAAAGTTTAAGTAAATTTGTAAATAATTTCAGGTTCTCAATAATCATTTTGTAATTAGTACTTTTAATAATAATAAGGCACGTCGTAAAAGGCGACCGATTGGTTATGCGAGTCACTAACATCATGGCTACTATGTGGTAGAGTACTGCATTGTCACGCCCGGGTCTGGTACCACCGCCCTACCTATTCTTGCCGCAATAGCGTCAATGCTTGTCGCTGTCGTGTTCCGGTTTGGAGAGTAAGGTAGCCAGTAAACTTATGCATGTGGCATTAGACCTCGCTACAAGATAGCAACGCATCATTAACATCTTTGGTGTCTATAGGCGATGGTTGACTCTTTCCATCAGGAGATCCATCTGCTTGTTTGCTATCTTATGATATATATAAAAAAAAATAGATACGGGCGGGGAACTTGAAGTTGCTCATAGGAGCAAATGCTCTTAAGAGTCAAACGCTTGTAGATATGTTACATAGTTAAACATATAAAAATGCTATGTTGTGCTATTTTATCGTGCTGAATAAAAAGCCTAAGATTAAAAAATATCCCTGGAGTGATTTTATTTTATCGGCAAGTACTTTATCTCTATATGTCTGGGTGTAAATGCAAGCTACACTGACAATGAGAAATAGTCTTGAAAGGCGTATCCAGTTTAAGCCGTGCTGTCAAGACATGGTTAATATATCAAACAACATTCCGCAATATAGCTTGCTTGGTAAATTTAATACTCATTACTGGATATCTCTAAATTTACAGTACCAAGAAATTTAAAAAGTTACGTTTCTAAAAGAAGTTTTTGTTTGTTGGTGTGTTTCAATACATGTCCGAAAGAACCGATATGTGGCCGTTAAATTTTGAAACACTCTCTATGTTTCCAACATTTTTAAGCGAATTTTGTATTTATTTTAAACCTTGATAATTTTTTTAAAATTGTTATTTAAGAGAAAAAATAAGGTAGATAATGTGTTTAAAAGAGAGTGTTGATATAAAAATGAAAAAGATCACACTCCATTGATTCGGATAGGTTGAAAGGCTGGCAGAAGAAAGATTTACCAAACAGATATACAATGCGAATGTGGAGGGATGTAAGTACCGGGAGCCTGGCCAAACATGATTAAAGTAGTTAAATCCTGTCCATAGGTGATGTTAATAGTCTCCGAAACCGGTGTGTTTTGAGTTATGAACAAGAAAGATATAAATGTGAAAGGACACAAGGCAAGTCTGTCTGGATGTTGACGTATGGCACTCAATCCTCTTTACCTACTCTGTAGTGTTTGTACTTAAGTGTTTGGCGTAAAAACAATGTATGTGTGTATAAATTTAAATAATTTAGAACAATCACAAAGCATTTCGGAAAATACAAAATATTGCTTTTGTATGAAATAACTAGAATATTAAGCTTTGTAATGAGCTAAATTTCATGTTTCATAATAAGTTTGAGAGTGATACTAAGTTACAAAGATATTTGAGCAATATTATTAGAGGGAAATATTATACCTTGAAAATTTTGGACTCCATCATTATATCTTAATATAGTAATATTTGACACACAATATGCCCTAAAAGCTTGCATTACTTTGAGGCGTATTAAACGTTGTTGTTCACACTAATGCCGGGTTTCTAAAATCAACGATCTGTCATTCGTAGCAGTAACTATGAGTAAAATAAATTGAAAATAACGAAGCGTTCAAGTCGTTTGGACATTTGGTAATTTGACATTTATAGGTACAGTTTTGGCTTACGCCTCGTAGAAAATGTTAATACTCGTAGCTAAAATGAGTAGTTTTACTTATATAAGAACCGAGCTTTAAAGGCAGTGACAAACTTGTATACCGGGAATGGGTGAGTCGTGATCATATTAGAATTCAACATCTTACGACTGTAATGACATAATATTCATCCTTGGCCTAACATCGGTTCGTAACGTAACAAAAATAATGTCATAATCCAATAATAAACAACGCTTTCATAATATTAAATCTTTAATATCGTATTAGGCATATATTAACAACAGGACATAACTCACATATAATCCTACTTTAATAAAGAAAGATTTATAGACAGCTTGAGTTGCGACAATAGAATAACTCGACGGGATGGCGTAACGACTAGGACTACCAGCTTTATAACACAAATTTACGGGACATAGCCCATGTAAGTTGCAATTTAAATGGAACGTGATAAGTACGTAAATATATCACAAAAATACTGGTATTAAATAAAGTTACGATAACAGTTTAATTTTTTTAGCAGACTTCCCAAAAAGCGGAGGCTATCAATTCGGCTATATATTTTTTTTATATTTGTTAACACTGAGTTCAGTAATTATGAACCCATTTTGATTTTTTTTAGTTTGGTTTGTTTGGGTTTTGTTTGGGTACCCTTTTAATTTGGTGAAAATCTGAAGTAGGGTTCTGGAGATACAGGGGATGGAAAGTCAGTTGCTGCAGTTTTACTATGTTAAAATTAATGTATACGGCCTTCACTAGTCCTTATAAATAAGTCGTAAAAATCAAATTTTAAACATACTAAATCGTTTATCCCATATTTTTAATGTGAATTTTTTAATGTTTACACGTTTGAATATCATTTGAATTTTTATACATAATATGTTTAAATCAGTGTTTAAATGTAATCACGCTAAACGGCAGGACTGATGAAGGATGAAATTTAGCACGCAGCAAAGTTGTTCCCATGATTCACCCAAAACTTTAATAATGCAGCGGGTTGCAAGATTCAGCTAGTATCATATACTCATCAAGTTTTGAGTGCTATTACGTTACATATGATATATAATTATTTACGATAACATTGTTTATTCCTGCGTAGTACTGGAATGTAAGTGAAAGAATTACAATTTAATCGATTAACACGCGGTCGCAGTAACAGATTTTTAATGAACGAATTAAAACCATCATTCTGATAGTGTAGTTGTCCATGCAGGGCGGCAGTGATCACTTATCATCAGGTGAGTCTCCTGTACGTTAGCCCCCCCCCCCTCTTTCAATAAAAAATATGTTTTTAGGCAAAAGCTATTTTGTTTTTTATGAATGACAAACTACAAAACCATGTCTTAAACTATTATTATTTTATTTTCACTAAATAAAAGTATTGCATTTTGATTACTTTTTGTCTCATGTCGATATCTTATTAGAAAATTAGATAACTTGAATTATACAATTAAGAAAAGTATTACCTTTTTTACGTAAAAGGATAATTTTGCGACATAAAAACAAAATTGCGAATTATCACAATAACCTACGATTAAATAAAATTTTATAGGGAAAATTTATTAATATACATGTCGATATCACGCATATTTTCCGAAATATTGCCAAAAAAATGCAAAAAAAAAAACGGTTTTATTTTTTATTTCTTATAAATAAAATGTCCCTAATCTCCTACAAGGTCAAGATATTAGGGTTATGCTATACATAATATGTTAAATATTAATGGGACAAATTATATTTATTGATCTAACCCCAAAGTAAGCAAATTATTTGCTTGTGTTATGGGTGCTAGTCAACGATACTAATACATAGAAATACATATATAAATACTGTTACATACATAATAAACACCCAAACCCAGAAATACAAACATCTATGTTCATCACACAAATGCTTGTCCATGTCAGGGATCGAACCCGAGGCCCGTCAATTGCGTATTCAGGGTCGCTAACCACCCGATCAACGCGGCGGTATTATACAATATGTTTGTGTGTGTACAATACAGTATGTGTATTCAATATGTTACACTAATTTTAAGCTAACAAAATTGCAGTTATAACGTTCATTGGAAGCAAACACTATTTCTCCCTGAATAATAGGCCTATTGTAAGACTTCTGTAAGGGAGTTAAATAACAATATTTAACTCCCTTAACTTAAATGATCAAAAATATTGCGTGGATTTTAAAAACAGCTTAATTAGTCATCGTTCCCCGTGACTCGAAAACACTAGATACAAGCCACCTTTAATATGTTTCCCTCAAAAAGGCTATAAGTTGTTATAACAATAATATCTAAGGTTTTTTAAACCAAAAATACTCTAAAAACGTAGACTTGTGACAAATTAACTGGTTGAAAAATCTCAAAGATATGTTGAAAACCTTTTTTTTTTTTAATTTTTCGTGCAAGATAACTCCTAAATGAATGGTGACCGGGTCTACTGCTCTGAAAGCAATATAACGGGACAGATATTGCACATATATAATCTAACAAATATAAGCCGTCCAGCCGTTAAACAGCGGACCGCTTTCAATGGAGTAAACGATAACGCCGTAAACAACTCGAGATGGACTTTATTTGAGGTACACGAAACTATTTTTTTATAAATAAGGATCAAATTCGCAGCCCCTTGGTTGATATGATTGCCCTGGCAGTGGCGTAGCAACATTTTTATCCGGTGAAAGGATAGTCCCAGCCATGTTTAAGATGACAATATAGAAATTAGCATCACCGGTGTGTGTCCTTTCTCCCAATTAAAAATAGGTATACATACATACGAATGAGTATACAATGGCGCACAAACAAAACTGTAAGCTTGACTGTAGAAAATACATGCGTTACGACAGGCCTGTGTTAGGCGTTATATTATATTAACATAAATAGGCGTGTGGTGATTTTTAATCGAAGCTACCACAAAAATCGCTGCCTAAAGTCCCACAAGACACAAGGATAAATATCAAAGCCAACACGTTTTCATAACCACTCTAAAAAGTTCCTTTCTACATTAAAGTGCTTCACAGTCTAAAGTTTGCTAAAATATGAGAAATACTGTGGTTAAATATGAATAACTATTATGCAGGGATGGCAATGGCGAACGAAGTCGCAGGCACAGCTGGTTAATAAAAAATGATGTGGTGTCACGGGACACCAGGTAGGAACGAACTTCCTTCGGCTAAACGGCACTACTCGCTTGTGTACGCGACTGTCGCGCCTGCGCACGTCTCATTTAACGCTTTTATTCCACGCATTTTTCTTACGGTTTTACATTTTTTTCAGTTCGGTCGCGCAGCAAAATCCCTATCCAAGCCTGCCATAAGGAACTTCGTTCCAATATATATTAAAATAATAGTAGTTTCATCCTAACATATCTGCCAACAAAATCGTCATATACCAGGACTTACTTCGACTTCTGATGTCACCCTGCTTACATATTTTGACTACTGTAGTAAGGTCGAAGATTAAATGGCGTGAGTGGCTTTTTACGTCGTGTTGCTAGATTTGTGCGACATAAATAACATCACTATTTTCTCTTAACAATGGTTATTTTTCACTATTAGGAGCACTACATACTTGTATGTCATATACATTTTTTGTAATGAATTAATTGTGTTTTTATATCCTACATAGTATCTACGTTAAGCTAAGAAATTAATTAAAATAATATCATCTTTTTTAACAGAATATGAAACACAGTCGTTAGAAAGTATGCAAGCTATGCCCTACTGTCAGAAATTCAGAGATACATCTATACATATAATAAAAATGTAAGAGGTCGAATTCTGTACATTGAAGATATTTTAAAAAATTTTTTTGGAAGATACTCTTTAATCGACACTGAAGCGAAAAATGTAATTTTTTTAATTTTTGTCTGTCTGTCTGTCTGTCTGTCTGTCTGTATCAAGGCCGCGCATCACGCCGAATCTACTGAACGGATTCAAATGAAATTTAGCATGGTTAAAATTCATACTCCGAAGAAGGTTATAGGATACTTTTTATCCCAAAATTCAGTACGGTTCCCGTGGAATAGGGGATGAAAATAAAAACGTATATTTAGCTTTAATTCATTAACCTGCAGTCCGAAATCCTTTATTATTGTTTTGTTCAAAAGTAAGTACTATAAAGATTATCCCTTAAAAATTTCAAAGTCATCAGTTTTATAATTTAGAAGTTACAGACATCACAAGTTTCAATGGTTTCCGGGTGGAGAGTCCAGTTGAACGTGACACCCGCATTGTATACAAAACCTTTGAACGCACGGCTCATTATAAGTTAAGGTAATCATTTCATAATGTTTGTATAATGGATATAACCCGAGAGATCAGTTTAGAATATATACTGTTTTATTAAAATGTTATAAATGAGCCTAAAAATGAATAAAATATGTGTACAATGTAAACCTAAACATTTTATTTATTTATATAAGAATTATAATATATTTGAAAATAAAACAGATCATTTTTCAGTTTTTTGCCAATATCTCAGAAAATATGCATCTAATCGACATTAAGTATACTAATAAATTTGTTATTTATAAAATTTTACGTAAGGATAGGCTATTAGAAAAAATCACTATTTTGTTTTTAAATTGCATAACGTAAAAAAGGGTAAAAAAGTATCTAACCGCCCATACCTACCCGAAATACGTAGGCAGATACAAGAAGTGTACCCACGATTAGCCGTATATACCATCTCACACAATGTGATAGGTGGCTAGCCTATTGCCAACCGGGCCCTTTCCAATCCCGGGCAATGTTGTTTTATCAGAAAAGTTAAAAACACGTTTTGTTTTGCCCGACCCGGGAATCGAACCCGGGACCTCATATGGTCAACGATGACACCGGGCCACTAAACAACACGGTGAATGAAACCTCTGCGAAGTGTAGATGTTGGAGTGCCTAAACTACTTAGTGTACTCATTAAAGTCAGACTCCAAGATACTTTTTAAAAAATGTTAAGTAGAATATACGAACATATACTTATAACTTCAGTCCTGGATAAGATCAACATCTTACAGAAAAAACTTTAGACAAAGATAACTTCATCAAAACAAATTCAATAAAAAGTTACTTAACTTTCCTTTATTTGTGAGAATCGAAAATCAAAAATGTGAGAAAAAAAACGTGGCTTTGTTGTTTTTTACTGAAGTATCATCACTCCCGGTTCCCTTGCGGGGTAGGCAGAGTAAACCGAACGTCTATAGACTTTCCGTTTCACCGCGATTCACCGGTTTGTCGGTTGGTAATATAAATGGTAATCCTCATCGCCACATATACCGCCACGTTAACGATTATCGACTATTTTTAGCGATAACTGGGACCGAAAGTTTTACGTGCTCATCCGAGGCACGGGAGTGGTAATATACCACTCCGCCAGTCTCGAGGATCGAGAAAATCCTCGAAAATATCTCAATAACATGTTTGCTCGATCCGGGGATCGAACCCAGGACCACAAGATCTGAACCGAATAGGCTATCCCAAGACCACGAGGCAGAGTAGTTTGTTATTAATAAAAAAAACCCTTGACTGCTTATCTTGCTTATTGAAAATTGAAAATGATACAAATTTACATTAAATCTTTTAGAGATTTAAAAATAATAATAAATTTAAGAAAAGTGCAACAAGATTTTTTTATTGCAAATCGTTTTCAATGAACAAAGATAAGCTTCTTAGTCAAAAGCTATTTTGGTTTTTATTAATAACAGACCACAAAGCCATATGTTAATTAATTTATTTTTATACTTCCCGCTACAAAAAGTGCCTTAAATAAAAATGATTCAAAAAAATAAAACTGAATATATAACTTTTCATCTTTCTAACTAGGTATACATTTTTAACTTCCCGCTACGTGTCTAGATAAGGAAATTACAGTTTTTACTCCGATTTATGAAAATCGAGTGTTCACCAGATCTCCACGTTTTGAGGTCCTACGAACCTTTTTCGACTACTTTCATGATGACGTGTACGTGTGTGCGTATGCGTATGTGTGTATGTGTATGTGTGTATGTAAACATCTCATAACTTTGAACGGCTTGACCGATCGAAACGCGGTTAATAGGATTCAAATGGATTCCATTAGACTTCCAAAAAATTTTAACCAATTCAGTCAAGGAGATTTTGAGAAATTTTGAACAAACCTCACATAAGTTTTTGGCGAAACAGCATTTTTTTAATACAATTTCCAGATTAATGTACCGATAGAGTACAAAATTTAATCAGCTTTACATCTTAAAAAACTGCGACGAATGCATAAATTGCATCAAAATTTATTTATCCGTTCGGGAGCTTATAGTTGACGAAAACTTTTGCAAAAGTATTTTTTTGGCATAATTTCGAATTTTTTTAACTAATAATTTTTAATCTTCTGCAATATTTTAGTACTTACTAAAAAACTACATTGAATGCCTTCTCTTCTTCAATATTTTAGTACTTACTAAAAAACTACATTGAATGCCCTCTCTTCTGCAATATTTTAGTACTTACTAAAAAACTACATTAAAACTTATTACATATTGTTTAAATAACTTTCAGGTTTATATACCGATTGATATAAAAATCGAATTAGAGTTTCCCTCTAAAAAACTGCGCCAAATATTGGAAATTGGATCAAAATCGTTTGATTTATTTGGGGTTTGTCAATGACGAAAATTTTAAAAAGTTTTTTTTTTTACATTCTTTGAAATTTTTTAACCTATCGATTTTTTAGCTATTAAAACAATTTTGAGTTAAAAAATTGCGTTGAATGCCGTTCAAAAGATCTCAATCGATCATCAATTAAGAAAAAAAAAATGATGTATATTTTTCAACCATTAATTTCCTAAATACCATTTTTAAAAACTAGATTTTTTGAATACCTTTTGAATACCTTTTGATTCATTTTTCTCTCATGTCGATATCTTATTAGAATATTTGATAATTTTAGTATTTATTATTTTCATCCCCTATTCCACGGGAACCGAATTTTGGGATAAAAAGTATCCTATAACCTTCTTCGGAGTATGAATTTTAACCATGCTAAATTTCATTTGAATCCGTTCAGTAGATTCGGCGTGATGCGCGGCCTTGATACAGACAGACAGACAGACAGACAAAAATTAAAAAAATTACATTTTTCGCTTCAGTGTCGATTAAAGAGTATCTTCCAAAAAAATTTTTTAAAATATCTTCAATGTACAGAATTCGACCTCTTACATTTTTATTATATGTATAGATATAATTTTGAAAAGTTTACCTTTTTACGTTGAATGCTAATTTTGCGACATAAAAACAAATATTGCAAATTTTCACAATAGCCTACCTATAAGTGAAATTTTATAGACCAAATACATTAATATACATGCTATCGATCGTCGAGGCGCACAGATTCTAGGCATCGCCATATGGTGGACATTCCACATGCCCGGACAAAGCGGTTAGACTTAACATTCTTCATTCAAACCGCAAAGGACTAGAACATGCTTCCTAAATCTGTGTTCCCCGTCGAGTACTATCTGGGGATCTTCAAGAGAAGAGTGAACTGGTACCTTCTAGGGAAGCACGTTCCATCTTAGACCGCATCTTAGCTTACCATCAGGCGAAATCGTGGTCAAGCGCTTCCCTATCGATAATAAAAAAAACATGTCGATAACACGCATATTTTACGAAATATTGGCAAAAAATTGCAAAAAGCCGTTTTTTAATTGTTTTAAACAAAATGTTCCTAACCTCCTACACGGTCAATATATTATGCTTAATAATAATAACATTGCAATTATAACCTTTACTGAAAGCAAATACTATTTATTTCTCCCTGACTAATGGGTCTGTCGTCAAATTTAGCCAGGCAGACTGCAAAGGAGTCAGATATTGTTATTTATCAGACATACACCACAGATTTCAAACTAGCTTGAATAATCATCGTTGCCCATTAAGAACCTAGGTACAAGCCGATAATTTCACCTTCAATCTTTTTTATCCGGTGGAAGGATTGCCCCAGCCATGCTTGAAAATGACAATACAGTTAGACTTTTGCTTCACGGTGTGTGATCTTTCTCTCAATAAAAAATAGGTAATAAATAACTCTGCAAAAATGATCTTTAGTCAAATATAGTCATATGGAATGAGTATATATAATGTCAGGCAAATAAAACTGCAAGCATGACTGTAGAAAAAAAAGGCGAGGTGACTTCAGTTAAACACTGCTTAAAGCCCTATAAGGCACAAGGGTCGTTATCAAAGTGAACGTGTTTTCAAATCCATAATAAAAGAATCCTTTCTTAAATTTTTAATATTTCTCCTTTGATAAAAGTGCTTCGCCGTCCAAAGTATTGCTGAATACGAGAAATACTGTGGTCAATTACTAATAGTTACTCTGCAAGGATGGCTAAACGCGAACGAAGTCGCGGGTACAGCTAGTCCATAATATAATACGAAATTCATATTTTATTTATTTATAAATATAGAAACTTAAATTATTTCTGTTTTATACATTTTAACAAAATAATTTGGCAAAACCTTGCCACCTACATTTATGAACTTCCACTATAGCTTCTGAAAAGGAATGTCCTGCTAATAAGGGAAAATTGGCAAACCTAGTCCCGCCGCACCCACCCTTACCCCCATAAATTTCCTAAGAAATGATATCTTTGTCTGTGTTGAATGATCGCGATATAAATTTCAAATCACGTATTCGGTATTCGGGAGATAAAGAAAATCACGTGCAGTTTTCTATTATTCCGAAAATTTCTGCAATATTTTTAACCTCCGTGGAAAAATGTTCCATGCAACAGGCGTCTTAATAAAATATTTGACATATCACACGTTTTGTATAATGACTGAATTTAATTTCAAGTAAATGTAATTTAACTCATAAAAGTAAATAATAGATGTTTCAAAAGGCACAAAAATATTTTTAAAGCCTGTTAGTTTTATACCCCAAAACCTTTATGGTAGGAAATTTCAATAGCTCTTTTCAGAGAACTCACTAACGATTGTTCCAATAGTTTGGTCTATCAAAATTCAATGCAAAAGTGTCTAATTTAGATATGCTCTATCTATCTATATATAGAGCTATATCCATATTTATATATATAGGATAGCTACATCCATATTTATACAAATACTAGCTGACCCGGCAAGCGTTGTTTTGCCATACAAATTTTTGAGGGGTATTTGAGAGAGAGAGAGAGAGAGAGAGGGAGAAGGAGGGGGGGGGGGGGCGGTTAATTGAGATAAAAACTTTCCTATCTTTTAAGTTGGACCAAACAGTAAATATCTACAAAATTTCATTGAAATCGGTTCTGTAGTTTAGGAATCCATAGCGGACAAACAACGTGACACGTAATTTATTTATATTAGAAACATATAAGATTATACAAGCGAAAGTCTGTCATTCTATATGTAACGATTTCACGACTAAACGACTAAACTAAATTTGATGAAATTTAAAATGGAAGTAGTTGAAGATCCGGGGTCAAACATAAGTTAACTATTTTTTTCAAAATCAGCCCTTTTTAGGCGGAAATAAGTATAGGATGAAAGATTGTATGAAAAACTAATATCGACGACATGTTAATGTACTCGCAGCGAAGCTGCATTTTAATAATATATTTAAATTTATTTAAATACAAAATCATTTAACTAAAAGTCATTAAAGTCCTAAAATAATACATTTTACGTTTTGCAAAAAAAAAACTACTTTAGATAGTAGGAATAAGCTGGTGGATCAATCTTTATCACTACAATATCAAATATACAAGGAAAACTAGCCATCCATTTCCGCCGTGTTGGTCCCGGCCTCCTTTGTAGAATAGGCCAACTGCCGTTCTGCCAGGCAGATCGTAAAAGGCGACCGATTGGCTATCGAGTCACTACCATCGTGGCTACTAGGTGGTAGAGTTCTGCATTGTCTCGCCCGGGTCTGGTACCACCGCCTTACCTATTCCTGCCGCAATAGCGTCAGTGCTTGTCGCTGTCGTGTTCCGGTTTGAAGGGTAAGGTAGCCGGTAAACTTATGCATGTGGCATTAGATCTCGCCACAAGATAGCAACGCACCATTAACATCTTTGGTGTCTATAGGCGATGGTTGACTCTTTCCATCAGGAGACCCATCTGCTTGTTTGCTATCTTATGATATAAAAAAAAAAACCAACTTGATCCAATATATTACTTGAATGGTCGATTTCTCCAAATGATACTAAGGATAACAATCTTAATAGAGTTACACCCTGTTAACCCGGGTCCGTTTTCAGGAATAAACCATCTGCATATTTACCCGGTACTTTGTAAAAGGCAAACAATTGGGCAAATGTGTAACTTTTGTCTTGATTACTAGTTGTATAAGCGAGTATCGTCAAAAAGAGTGGGGATCCAGAATAAGAACAAAATTATATTTTATTGCTTTTTTGACAGTATAGACAGTTCTGCATCGGCTCGACCGGGTCTGGTACAACCGCCTTACCTATTCCTGCCGCAATAGCGTCCGTGCTGGTCACTGTCGTGTTCCGGTTTGGAGGGTAAGGTACCTGGTAAACTTATGCATGTGGCATTAGAACTCGCCACAAGATAGCAACGCACCATTAACACCTTTGGTGTCTATAGGCGATGGTTGACTCTTTCCATCAGGAGACCCATCTGCTTGTTTGCTATCTTATGATATATAAAAAAATGGCTGAGTCTATTAATACGGTTACCGTACGAATAATTAATAATTATTAATACGGTTACCGTACGAATAATTTATAATTATTAATACGGGTACTGGACAAACAATTTACGATGTGACTATTTGTACAGGTACTGGACGAATAAATTATATTTATTCGTACATTTATTCTTTTTTTTTAAATTTAGAATATGAATTGGATGGATGATTAGCTTGTTTTTAATAATTATTAATTATTCGTACGGTAACCGTATTAATAGACTCAGCCTAAATATAATTTATTCGTCCAGTACCTGTACAAATAGTCACATCGAAAAAAAATCGTGGGTTTTGAGATCTGTAACTTTATTATAAAGTTATTTTTCGAATTTTTTTGTGAAAGTAATGTCTAAGACACAAATGTTTAATCATTTAAAGGTGTTTTAATTAGTAAAGATGTTTCTCTCTCTCTCTCTCTCAACATGTTTATTGCATTCTAAATTTGCTGTATAAAAAATTCTTCATGTTTCTATCCCCGAAAAGGTAGGCAGAGTACAATTAGTGCACCCACGATTAGCCGAAGATACTTAGTCCCACAAATGTGATAGGTGGCCAGCCTATCGGCAACCCGGCAATTATTTAATCCCGGGCAGTTTTTTATCAAAAAACCAAAAAAAACACTTTTTTTACAGCCCGATCTGGGAATCCAACCCAGGACCTTATGTGGACAACACCGACACCGGACCACTAGACTACCGAGGCAATTATTTATATAGGGTATAAGAAAAAACTAAACGTCAAATTTTTTAAAATCAAATTTGAATGGAATTGGTCTGGCACATGGTAAAAAGAAAAAAAATCTACCAAAAATAGTTGGACAATTCGGATCGCCAGACGAATCGATTTATTATTTATCTTATGTCCAAAAGGCAATAAAGTCCATTTTTGTTCTTATTCGGGAACCCACCCTTTATGACGATACCTGCTTGGACTATACAACAAGATAGCAAACAAGCACATGGCTCTCCTGCTAGAAAGAGACAAACATCGTCTATAGACACCAAAGATGTTAATGGCGCCTTGCTATCCTTGTGGCGAGGTGTTAATGCCACTTGCATAAGTTTACCGGCTACTTCACCCTCCAAACACTCCAAAAGCTTAAACGTGCCATAATAGGGTTACTGCTTGTCACTGTAGTTTTCCATTTAAACCCTGCATACGATCGCATCGCAACATTGTCTTTGGTGTCTATAGACGATGGTAATTTTTTCCCCTAGAAAAGCCACTTGTTGGCTATATATACTACATTACAAAATTTAACCATTTAAGAATCACACAGCATATGGTGGTTTTTATAAAAACACTAAATGAAACGCGCAGCTTTGCTCGCTAGTAGATTAACATGTTATCGATATAGTTTTTCATACAAAGTTTTATTCCTTATTTCAGCCCCTTAGTGGTTAATTTTTGAAAAAATATAGATTGTGTTTGACTCCAAATCTTCAACTATCTCTGTGTTAAACTTCGTAAAAATAGATTCAGCTGTATGGCCATGAATGCGTAACCGACAGACAGACAGACGGACTTTCGCATTTATAATATTAATTATAATAATGGATTTAATTTTAGAAGGAACAATAAATAATTTTCAACAAACAACAAAATTATTCGTTCTGCTTTTGTTATACACGACACTTATAGGATTCATTGATAAATTTCTAAGAATAAGTTCATAAAAGGACCGTGCTTGTGTAAGACGCGACATTTCTCACACAAGTTCCGTCTTATATACGTTTCAAAAATCTTTTGTATGGTTTTTTCTTCAATCACCGTAGACTACGTATTATATTTTCACGCTTCCGTTGACACCAAAGTTATTTCCATACTGGTTTGATCTCATTTTAGGGAAAGGCCGTTTGCCACTTGCCTGGCAAAAAGACGGTGGCCTTTTCTTTAATAGAAATCAGACCATACGGGAAATAAAGTTAGTAATCACGATGTTCGTGATACGTATTAACAATAAGCCTACTCTTGCCTCTTACGAGGTGCTTACTTTAAGGTAATTGATCAGTAATAATAAAAAGTAATTTAAAAAATAATACTAATTGCAAGTATCTATAAACTAAAACCACATCTCAAAAACTACTAAACCGAATTTGTTAAAACTTAGTCTGTTTCCTAAGATGGAATATACCTAATTTAAATCAAATACACTTATCTTGATGTGTCTTTTAGTTCCCGAGAAATTCGTGAACAGACATATGCATAAACATAGCTACATTCATGAAATCAAGTGTTTGTCCGTCTAAATAGATCATTATAAGTACTACACATATCATCCACTACAAATATCATCCAATTCTAACAATATTACATACATACATAGATGTTAAAAGCCGGTTGAAAACGTACCCGTAACACAGGCAAGGCGTGGCAGATCTCTACCGCTTAGTAGTCGTTATGGTAGTAAAATGTTTAATATTCGCTCACAGCTTCCGAGCTGCTTTTTTATCCATTAGCCATGGAAAGAAAAACCATCGTCTATAGACACCAAAGATGTTAATGATGTCTTGCTATCATCCCTTTTTGTACAATTCAACTTAAAATTTAAAAGTTTATTACTTTTGTAAATGGAATAGTAATGAAATGGTAAAATGTCTATATAAATTGTAACAATTTTCATTGAACAAAAGATTATGTTAAGTGTAAAATAACTTTTTGTTGTGAAATAATTCTTCTCAATATTGTAATACATAAAATAATTGTAATATATTGTAAATATCGTAATGCATAAGATAATTGTAATATATAAATTAGAAAGAAAAATAAGCCCACTGAGTTTCTTCCGCTGGATCTTCTCAGTGTGTGGCCGCGTTCCAATCCGGTAGTAATTATAAGGAAATCGACCGAAATTTAGATGTTTGATCACCTCATAATTTTTAACAAGTTGTGACCCCCATATTCTTGCAAATAAATATATTTTCACTTTCATTTTAATGAATATATGGCGAGATGGCCACAGTGACGCCGTGGGGATAGCAATGCCACAATATGAATAAGGCTACCGGCTATCTTACTCTATAAACCGATACGACAATAAAAAGCATTGACGCTATTGCGGCAGGAATAGGTAAGGTGGTGGTACTGTAATACCTCTGTGGTGAGGCATTACAAGTAAGCTGTCAGCCTTGTCTGCTTTTAAATATGTTTTAAAGATAGAACTTCATGTTTAGTCTTTTATATATATTTCAAAATATAGTATAGAAGAAGTTTCTCGATGGGCTAAGACGTATGTCCAAATAAATGAAGATTAGAAAATATCTTTTATTATTTTAATATAATAGTAAATTAATAGTCCGAGTACCTTTCAATAATAGAACAAGCAGCCAAGCAGAAAATAAACGCCCAGGCCCATCGTAGATCGCCACAAATCTCTACAAGTGGTGGAGCCTCTGCGAAGAGTTCTACAAGTGGTGGAAGCGCCGTGTAAGAAGATTTCACAATTGGCGGAGGTGCCGGTTAATGCTGGCAGTCGTTACGTGCAGTCGCAGGACGAAGAAACCAGGAGGGCTGTATTTTGGTCAGTGGGTAAGATTCAAGATGGAGGCCATCAAGCGTTTCGATGGAACGCAGAATTTTGCATTTGCCGAATTTATCAAAGATTTTAAAACAATTGCGGCAATGAATAAATGGGGAAAGTTTGCCATTGGTGTTATTTGGATGGGCCTGCGTTGGCATTTAATAAAATGATTTATAGCGATACAGCCAATTTTAATCCCATACTCCCCGTGTGGTTTATTTTAATTAGGTTCAGATCTGATACATGCTTTCGGAGAAACAGAAAATAAGAAGTGTGTTGCTGCAGTTTTTTGCGTTAAAAAACTATCTAAAATTCTGAGTCTAAAATCTCTTTTCTGTCCAAGACTGCTTTAACATTATAAACCGTTAATAAAACTCGACAAGCAATACATCATATCAAATAAGGGGCTTATATTATATTCGGTTTAGCTTACGAAGATGAAAAGGATGTTATAACTATGTCCCTAACAGTTTTATAATAAACCCGGGATATTATTCAGGTAGGTAACATAATGGACGATGATACTGAATATTATTTATAGGATATACCAGTTTTTCTTATGTTTGCTCGAGTTAAAAGTCATTTTTCTAGAAGTATCTTCACGCCCGTATCCCCAAAGAGATAGGAAGCGGTACAACCAGTGCACCTACTAATAGTCGAAGATAGTCCCACAATGTGATGGGTGGCAAGCCTATCGCCAACCGTAAAACATATATTACTTACGTAGAAACCTGAAAAAAAAAAACACTTTTTTGAATTGCCCGACCCTAGATTCGAACTCAGGACCTCATTGAGACCCCAAACTAAAGGTGCCCCTAAAAGTATAATAAACAAACTCAATTATATTATATATATATATATATATATATATATATATATATATATATATATATATATATATATATATATATATATATATATATATATATATATATATATATATATATATATATATATATATGTATGTATGTGTGTGTGTGTGTGTGTGTGTGTGTGTGTGTGTGTATAAATAAATCGCTGTTCGTTAGTCTCGCTAAAACTCGAGAACGGCTGAACCAATTTGGCTAATTTTAGTTTTGAGTTAATTGTAGAAGTCCAGCAGGCTTACGATAAGCACCGCGAGATAAGTCTCGATCGAAAAAGTGACGTTTGCTCGACTATTTTTTTGTTCAATAAGAAGAAAGCAAGACGTTCGATCGGTAGAGAAAATAACGACCGTCGATCATTTTCTTTTCCTTTGAAGTATCATGTCGAATCAAGTGTCAAATGCGTTAGCAAATAGAGAAAGTGACATGAATGTCGAGAAAACGGGTTGATAAAAGTTTATCGTGTTGCTTATCCTAAGCCTGCTGGGAAGGTTCAAAAGATGAGAAAATGTAGAAAAAAAATAAGAGTAGTTAAAAAGGCAGAACAACGTTTTTCAGGTCAGCTAGTATTATCTTTATATTAATACGTGAAGTGAAAAAATTGTACCCCTTTTTAAGACAATCGCGCGAACGGTGGAAAATGAAATTTGGCACAGTTAATGTTTACACTGCGGAGGACTGCAGAAACTTAATATTATTAAATAATATTATGCATTAGAAATACACTAAATGTATAAAAAAACAAAGACTTCTATGTACTAACGTGCTAGACAAGGCATGCATCACCTCACATGTGCTCCACTAAAGTGCGATCCACGGACCGCACATACGTCAGATCTCGTTGAATGTAACGTGTAAGTGCCGTGAAATTAACGGCGGTTGAGAATTTTTGGTCGCAAATGTATGTTATACTCTATTATACGCTGCAGTGTTACTTATTTTTGACTTTCGTTCAACAATTTATAGCGTTGCAGCGAGCGTTAACGAAATAGGACACGACTTCTACTTCACGTAGCTTCTCTAGTACATAGTACATTAATATATCTGATTAAAAATAAACATTTTACACAATACTTTCACGTGACATACGTAATGATATAGACACATGTATAGTATTTTTAAGGCTTAAGTCAATTGTCAAAGTTTATTTATTTATTTATTTAATACTTTATTGTACACAGAGAACATCACAATTAGGTAAAAAAAATAAACGTAACATAAGTACAATGGGCGAGCTTATCTCTACTTAAAGAGATTTCTTCCAGCCAACCCGTAAAAGGAGATTTAAAAAAATCAAATGAGTAGACTTGGTGTACAAAAGAATATTATGGTTACATAAATAAACTAAAAATATATAGGTGATAATGAAAAAAAAGAAGAAAAAAAACACATACCATATAAGGGAATCTTACAATTCTGCTAGTAAAGTTGTGTTTGACATTTGACTTTTGTTTAGTTTATTTAACATTAAAAGTGATTTTATTGTTTAGTCTATGATTGAATTTCGGCTACAGGTGATCGCTATATAGTAATATTTATTAGAATCTTATTTTCCAGACCCTGTAAATATGATGTTTTCATTTCACATAAGTTGTTATTTTGCATTTTCAAGGCAATGTATAGAAGCAACCATTCCTTTGCGAATTTCTTATTACTTTCAATTGCCATCTGGTCGAAATTTGACAATAGACTCAACAATAAAATAGCTTCAGTTAAGTTACTTAAGTTTGAGACTCTAGCCATTAATATAATAATATGCGTGTATTTTATCATATACTAGCTGACCCGGCAAACGTTGTTCTGCCTTTTTAACTACACACCCTTATTTTTTTCTATATTTTCCCACCTTTTAAACCTTTCCTGGACTTCAACAATTTATTCAAAACCAAAATTAGAAATATCGGTTCAGCCGTCCTCGAGTTTTAGCGAGAATAAGAATAACGAACACCAATTGAAATTTATATATATATATATATATATATATATATATATATATATATATATATATATATATATATATATATATATATATATATATATATATATATATATATATATATATATATATATATATATATATATAGACTAGCGGCTCGTTACGTGTTTCGCTACGTGTCGCGATTTATTGAATTCATTTGTTACAAAAAATGTGATAAATAAAGAACCGCTCTACCGATTTTGTGAAAACTTCACATAAACCATCTACTAAACAGTCCGAACAAGATTTCAATTGAATTTAGTATCTTTAAAGGTTATTTTTATTAATTTAATCCATTTGTGGTACATATTATTTAATAATAATAGATTTCTACACTTCTCCACAATGCAAACTTTGACTGTGCCAAATTTCCTACCCCACCGTTCACCAAATTATTGTAAAATGAAACACAAAGTTTTTGCTTCACGTGTATTAATATAAATAAAGGATAACAAGCAAGGAGATGGTCGAGCGGCCCTGACTACGCAATCGACGGGGCTCGGGTTCGATCCCCGACGGGGACAAGCATTTGCGTGATGAGCATAAATGTTTGTATTTCCGGGTTTGGGTGTTTATTAAATATATTCCAGTATTTATATATGTATTAGTATCGTTGACTAACACCCATAACACAAGCAAATAATTTGCTTACTTTGGGGTTAGATCAGTAAGTGTAATTTGTCCCGTGAATATTATATTATTATATTATTATGAATCTTCTCTTGAAAAATGACAAACATCATAACCAACAATTTAAATAGTAGGTTCTCATCTACATTATGTCAGGGATGTGGTCAGGGATAATATATAACGTGCATAGGATTACCGCTACTTTACTTTCTCAACCAGAACATGATAGTAAAAAGCAAAAACGCTATTGCGGAAATAAAATACTAGGCATCGCCATATGGTGGACGTTCCACGTACCCGGATAAAGCGGTTCGACTCAACATTCTTCATTCGAACCGCAAGGGACTGGAACATGCTTCCTAATTCTGTGTTCCCTGACGGGTACAACCTGGGGATCTTCAAGAGAAGAGTGAACCGGCACCTTCTAGGGAAGCGCGTTCCATCTTAGGCCACATTTTAGCTTACTATCAGGCGAGATCGAGGTCAAGCGCTTACCTATCGATAATAAAAAAAATTGTATTATAAAACCCGGGCAAGATGGATTGATTTTGCTAGGTGGTAGAGATCTACAACGTCTCACCCGGGTCTTGGTATTACCTACCACCTAAGCTATTCCTGCCACAATAGCGTTAATGCTTGTCACTGTCGTGTTCCAGTTTGAAAGGTAAGGCAGCTAGTAGACTTATATATGTGGCATTACCACCTCGCTACAAGGATACCAACACACTATTAACATCTTTGGTATCTATAGGCGATACTTGTCACTTTCCATCAGATGAGCCTGCAGCCATCTGCTTG
Source organism: Apodemia mormo (assembly GCA_036924255.1). Lineage (NCBI taxonomy): Eukaryota > Metazoa > Arthropoda > Insecta > Lepidoptera > Riodinidae > Apodemia > Apodemia mormo. Next base: position 31,747,251 of record JAUPFN010000009.1, read on the forward strand.
TTTGCTATGTAATGATATAAAAAATATTGCTTAAATCTACCACCAAATTCTTACAATGTCTAGTCTGATAGAAAAACAAATATTCTGTTCTTCAAAAGAGACTGGACCTGTATCTAATAAAATTTCGTACATTCCAATTAAAAATCAAACCCTAAAATATTACTACATTGTTTCAAACTAAATAGAAATATTTCTTTAATCAACTATACAAATATAATTTAATTATATTAAAAACAAAATAAATTATCTAACAAAGGAATACATTTTTGGGTAGTTTCCTATCATAATATAATCGCAAGCGTCTTTATTCTGAATTCTGAAACGAAAAGGCAGACCCGTATGAGGTTATTTAAAATTTTCACAATTAAGTGGACTGAGATGTCCCCGTATTCACTTTACCGCCATTATTAATGTCTATCGGTCTTGTTAATAAACGTAGAATGGATTAAAACTGATACAAATCAGAAATAAGGTGAAAACACTTTAAACTTCATGTTATCCTGGATACTTCGTGATCGAAACCAAGATATGTTGGTTTATATTGTTTTTACTCGTTTTATTCTCATTACTTTTAAAGTGTACACTTTTTTCGAAATGAACTTAAGCAGTTGGTCCAAATGACCGCTACACAAATGGTTGGAAATATACGATTATGAATTCCTTACGTATTAGCAGTGCATACCGAGTATCATTCTAGGTGGTAGATTTCCGTAGTCTCGTCCGGGTTGACTACCACCACTTTAACTATTCTTGCGGCAATAGCGTAAGTGCGTGCCACTATCGTGTTCCAGTTTGGAGGGTAAGGTGACCGGAAAAAAATAATGTATGTGTCATAACTATCCCGCCACACGGGTAGCAATGCACCATTAAAAGTTATAGGGGGATAGTTGTTTTTTTTTCAATCTCTTCTTCTGCTTGTTTGCTAACCTGTGATATACAAAAAAATACATCATTGTCCAGGCTATGTAGTCTTGTTTCATCTAAAAAGTCTCTAAATAAAATGAACTAGTTTTGAAGAGTTGAGTTCTGACAGTGTCAGAGGGCGCTGTCAACTCTTCAGTCTGAAACTGATACACTGACAGTCTTCAGTCTGATACTCTGACAGTATCCAATTATTTCGTTTCATAAGTAATATGTTTTGCCAATCGTTCATCTTTCACGAACTTGGCAGAAAAGCTAGCGGCCTATTTTTCAAAATGGCCCAAATCACAAGAGAATGTTAGACATTTTTAAAATATTTTCAGATTTGTTTGTTTTTAATTTTAAAAAATCGATTTATTTTGGATTCGCGCACTATTAAATAAAAATTTCACTTGCCTTGATTTTTACGAAAAATCTTATTCGCATTGCTTTAAAAATCAGAGTGAGACACAATATAGTTTTTTTTTTTATATCATAAGATAATAAACACGCAAATGAATTTCGAAGCAAGGCTACGTAATTCCTTTGTTGCGTAAGTTCGATATCCAAGTTTTCCAAATACTTTCTTCTAGCCGGGACATGATGGCAAAATATTTGGTAGGTAGTATTATTATCCATATCCAGACAAGTTTTCACAGAACTTCACCCTTTGGTAGGTGCAATGTGATACGTCTTGCCTTCGCTCATCTTGATTGTGGTGCATATTGTAAAATTTTCATAAGGAGCTCGGACCAACATGGAGTTGATTGATTTTCTTATATTAAGAAATTAATGCTAGGTTATTTTTAATAATTACCTACCTTCATAAACTTTTATTTATGTCGTACAATAGCAACTAAGCAGGTGCCTCTCCTGATGAAAAGTGGCAACGATGGTCTATAGACACCAGAAATTTTAACGGTTTATAACTGTCCGTGTGGCAAAATGGTAGTATCACATGCGAAAGTTGACACTCTAACCCTGAATACGACAATGACAAACATTGACGTTATTGTGACAGAAATACGTAAAGCAGTGGTATTAAATCCGGGTGAGCTGCTGCAGAACTCCATCACCTAGGACTGACATGTTATACTGACATGAATAGTAGTAACATGTTTAGCCAATCGTACAATTACGAACTGCCTGGCAGAATGGCAGGTAGTGTATTTATTCTTCACAACCCGTCCCGGACCAACAAATTTTTTTGCCAAAATATACCCAAATTTATAGTTTATACGTTTTTTTGTTTACACTTAATATTAAACTCCAAGGTGAACTTATTTTTACGAAGCTGGTATTTGATATCTCTGTATCTCTGTAGCGCTCAGTAAAGTTGCCTAACTTTTAGAAACAGTCAACATAATGTGATAACTTGCAGTAATATTATTACTAGTAGCATACACGTAGTGAGCAACATTCAACTAAATCTAAATCTGGAGGTGAGTCTTTTTGGCTAGGCAAGAGAAACAGCCTAAACCATTATACATCAATATGCAATCACTATTCTTGGTTTTCAGTGGCTATAATGTACCGCGGAAACAATAAAAACGCAGTAAATCTGCAACAACCAAATCCCAATTCAAAATCTTATATCAAATCATCACCAAATTTGTATGTGACCTAGATAGAAATTGTATTTTCCTAAAAACACAAGAATTCAATTTTTCCAACATGTAATCCTGAAGGTCTTTTTCTTCTCGTTACATTTGTTATTATTTATAAGTTTTGTTTGATTTTTTTCGGTCTTATTATTTTAGAGTAACAGTTTAACTTATTTAAGTATGATGTATCGATTTGGGAAATTAGCTCTTTTTGTTTTTCCTATATTTTTTTTCAATATTATCATTATCACTATTATTTTATTTTTATTTTAAATAATATAGTTATTGGATTAATTTTAATTGCATGAACCTATACCTGAGATAAGCTTTTAAGCTCTAATGTACGCTTACCTGCTTTTTTGTAATCTTTCTCCAACACCTGTCCTTGTACAGGTTTTGCTGGAAGAGATCTCTTAAAGAGATAATCACACCTTTGTACATAGTTTAATTTATGTAATATTTGAGAATAGATTTGTTTTTTGTACATGAAGAGTTAAATAAATGAATAAATAAGAATGTTCCCAATTATAGTGCGCACGGAACTAGTTGGCCGCGCCTTACGTATTACGTATTACGTATGGCGCGGCCAACTAGTTCCGCGCGCACTATACTAAATAAATGACGGAGTCCTAAGGTAATAAACATTAAACATAATACAATTGAATTGCGAAGATCCTCCTTTTTTGTAATTCGATTGAAAACGCAACCATTGTCTTGGCAAGTGCTCCACCTACTTTAAACTTTTGTTGGCTGGTTTTTTATTTCAATTTAAAAGCAGTACACTCAGGTGTTACACTTTTTTTTTTTTTTTAAATATTCACGGGACAAATTACACTTACTGATCTAACCCCAAAGTAAGCAAATTATTTGCTTGTGTTATGGGTGTCAGTCAGAGATACTAATACATAGAAATACATATATAAATACTTTTACATACATAAAAACACCCAAACCCGGAAATACAAACATTTATGCTCATCACACAAATGCTTGTCCCCGTCGGGGATCGAACCCGAGCCCCGTTGATTGCGTAGTCAGGATCTCTAACCACTCGACCAACGGGGACCAATGACTCTCTTCGAATAAATTGTTTATCCTATTTTGGTTTGTTATAGAGGGTATATTCAAAGCTTTTAACCCTTCAGACACTCAAAAGCTTCAGACACTTATGCATAATGTTTAGCATTTGACTTATTTCAATGACTAATACAATATTCAAACAAGTAAGCCTTCATTAGTTTCAGTAACTTGGTCTACAGTATCAGTATAAATTCCGTAAACGTAGTTGCAGACTGATCTTTTTATACATCGCCATGAAATAGCTACATTTAAAGTCACTAAATAATTAATATACTTAGGTGTAACACCGACATCATCATAAAATATCGATTTTCACCACTCTATGTTCTTTAGGATGCCGCAATGAATAAACTGCTAACAGATTCGCAAATTAAAAATTTACAATTTCCAGAAAGTTCTTGAAACGATCAGAATGTACCCCATGTAGCAACAAGTAGCCATAAATGTATAGAAAGTTACTAAATGTTAGCGTATTGCATAATGTTAATCCTCTTAAATAAACCTCGGTGTAAACGCTGCATAATAAATATGAAGTCGAATAATAATAACACACATCTATGACTCCCCTAAGCTTTGCAGTTAATTAACTAACTTTTTGATCAATCCCCAGTGTTTTTCGGGTTATTATAAATTCTGAAAATAAACGCAGTAGAAAATACTGATAACCAATTAAAACTTACGGTTTCGTCTGCCTGAAAAATTATTTTTTAAAAATTAAATAAAGTATCTCAATTCAGTTTTCTATAAATGGAAGACTTTTAAAAATTCGGCAAATAGTTTTAGAGTCTACAAATAACATAAAAATAGTCAAAAGGGTTATATTGTACTTGCATTAATATCATTGTTTTAAAATTCTGGCCCTAGTTGCGCCGATGCCTGTTATAGCCGTATAATGGTTTGGAAGATAAGGAAGCGGGTAAATTTATGTATTAAATACCTGCCATGCGAATAGAAATACACCATTAATGTATATGGCGATGATTATCTCATTTCACGAGTAAAGCCATCTTGCTTGTTAGTTGTTAGTTACACTATGAAATAATAGTAATACAAAAACTTAAACCGACTCCAAATAGCTCAAAAACTAATAAACAGATTTTGATGAAACTTAGATTGTTCCCTAAATAGGAATATACTTTATTTAAATCAAAATCAAAATAAAAAATCAGAATAATCTTGATTCGACTTTTAGTTTTCGAAAAAATGAACAAACATACACGTAGCAGTATCCTCACGTCCGTATCGCCGAGAAGAAAACCAATACGCTACTTTTAGCACTAAGCAGAATTATCAAAATGTTAAGTAACGTTGTTTTTATCAAAAAACTGAAAAAACACATTTTTGATCTGCCAAACAAACATAAATACACTTACAAAATTTAGTACATATACTTGAACGTCTAAACTCTTAATAAATCATCATACTCAAATATTATCCAGTTTCAACAATATTGCATACATAAATACATACGTCATGTTAAACTGTAAGCCCTGATGATGCAATCTAATAAAGGCGAAACTCTAAAGGCGAGGTTGGCTTTAAAGTATAAAACATAAATTATACTAGATGAAAACCCGGCTTCGTTTCGAAGTCTCATAATACGCAATCTTATATACTAACTCAAATAGTAGACATTAAAAAGTAGCAACACTGTAGTGACGTCTTCTTTCAACCATTACCTTGGTTTAATAAAGACAACACTATAGAGTTGCTATTTTTAATTTCTACTCTTTTATGAACGAAAAGAAAATAAGTTTCTCGATAATCTGCGCTCCGTTCTATGATACTTTAATAAATGCTCACGCCATCTAGATACATCACATATTTGTAACCCTTAAAAAAATATAGCTGATTTGTCTGTCAGCACTATTAGAATTTTTAATCACTCTTTTAACAAAATACTTGACAATCCGAATTTTGCGGATATATGTCGTCGACTTAAAATTATTATTTTTTTACGCTTTATAATATAGGTAAGGTTCCGATTGAGTCTACCGTACCCTTGACGAAATTATTAATATAGATTTATGAGTCAGTTCAAGAGTTTATGTTTAGAAAACTAATGTGATGCAGTCTCACGAATCGTTATCAATGAATATGAACAAAAATATTTTATGCACCTGTATATGCAAACAGCAAATGCGTATGATACAAAATCTAGTAATAAGTATATATAAAATACGTACCTATCTAGATCATTTATCGAAAAAAACATTATTAATCCGAGTAAATCATTATTATTTAGTATAGGTCTGAATGTACTACGGAATAGAAGGTTTATAGCCAAAGCTGAACAATTAACTCTAAATTAAAAAAATAATCATAACGCACTGTTTCGTCATCAAAATACCGTAATTTTTTATAATAACCATTCTCAATACAACAAAACCGAAATAATCTCATAAACAAAATATTATACTTGATGTTATTTACTGAAGTGTTGAGAAATACGCAGTTTTTTCGATATACACTATATCAAACAACTTCCGCCAAATAATTGTCTACACTTCAGAGGGGGCCTGGACCAACACTGGTTAGAAGAAAGAACAAATTGTTTGTCATCTGACCCGAAAATTGTACCAGTGACATTTCAGAGTTAAGTACAAAACATTTTTAATACACCAACTAAGCATTAAACAACCGGCAGTCGTTATGATGTTTCCGGGAATGCGATCGTTAGAATACCCATATCTTATCTGTCCGAGCTTGTCTTCATAAGAATGCCAGTGTCAGATCCTGTAGATAACAGAGACAAATACCGTAAGTATTTTTATCTCTACTTATATTAGAAATAGAGCAATATATTATGTAAATCTCTTAAGCGTTTAACTAGAACCAAATAAGTGAGTTTTATGTTTCATATACGATTAATCAGAACAATTTTACATACATATATTTACGGGGTAGGCATGGAACATCCAGTATTATTATTGTTACGAATAATCTAGAAACGTGTAGAGTTGGAGCGCTAGAGAGATCTAGAAATAAAAGAAAGAGCTATATAATAATAGAAAAAGCTACTCCTATTGACAAACAAATAGTTGACCTGGGCTATGCCATAATGGACTTTGTGGGATATGGCATAAGGTTGAAAGTAGCGTGTACTAGGATTTATGACTCATAACATGTTTACGATCAGAAGTGATTCATTGTTTCCCGATACATTTAGATTTTTCTGGATCCAGCTAGGACTTCACCCTGGCTATAAATAGAGAGGTGTTGACAAACACGAGGCAGTTTTTATCAAGCGATCGAGTGCGATACTCAAGTGATCAATGCGAAACGAGAAGTGTTTTTGAATTTTATTGTGAGTGAATAGTGTGTAAAGTGTATTTCAGTATTACATTGTGTTGGGTGTTCCGGTGCAGCCCGGCCACAGTCAATTTTGTAATTTATAGACATAAAATTTAAATGTTCTTTTAATGTTCTTGCAGTATCAATAAATAAATTAAATGTACCTCAAGTATATCTCCTTAAAAGAGCAGTTTTTGGTGGCCGGGAAGTAACGTATACGCTGCAGCCCGGCCACGGTTATATTTTCCAGTAGGATGCTCAGAATGTTTTTAAATATAAGCCAAATAAATGTTCCATTTGCGTTCTTTGAATTTTTGAATGTAATATACGAACAAAAATGAATATATAAATAAAAAATGATTTTAAATTAAAATGTGCACTTAGCTCCTGTAGAATTAAAATAGCAAATCTGCTTATTTGTAAAAAGCTGCTACCGCAATTTTTTTAGGAGTAATTCGCTAGAAAACCAGACGTAAAGAAAAACAGTTCTGATTGTAAAACGATGGTGCATTTTCCTATATGATATATTATTATTATAAACAAAGTAATTATAAATATATTATATGTATCTAGATGTACGTAATTGCATAGAATATTAAAATAATAAAAAAAATGTTAAATGTTGTAGGAAATTGGAATTGCATTATATCTACGATTTGTTTTCTACACTCACATATTTTTATTTATATTGATGATTGTGTACTATCTCTATTGGTAGGATCTTCTAGCGTATGCCACCTACATCTTGAGCGCGGTCATCGAGAATCATGGTGAAGCACTAGCTATCTTGCTTGATATTTCGAAGGCTTTTGACAGGTTCTGGCATGATTTTTCCCCGTGTTGGACCCGGGCTTTTTTGAAGAATAAACAAACTGCCGTTTTGTCAGGCAGGTCGTAAAAGGCGACCGATTAGATTCGTGAGTCACTACCTTCGTGGCTACTAGGTGGTAGAGTCCTGCATTGTTTCGCACGGTTCTGATACCAGCGCCTTACCTATTCCTGCCGTAATAGCGCCAGTGCTTAAACGTTAAGCCGGTAAAATTAAACATGTGGCATTAGACCTCACCCCAAAATAGCAACGCACCATTAACATCTTTGGTGTCTATAAGTGATGGTTAACTCTTTCCATCAAGAGACCCATCTGCTTGTTAGCTATCTTATAATATATAAAAAAAATGTGAGGGTAGAAGACAAATCATAGATATAATAATAATAAATATTCACGGGACAAATTACACTTACTGATCTAACCCCAAAGTAAGCAAACTATTTGCTTGTGTTATGGGTGTTAGTCATCGATACTAATACATAAAAATACATATATAAAAACTAGAACATATTTAATAAACACCCAAACCCGGAAATACAAACATTTATACACATTACACAAATGCTTGTCCCCGTCGGAGATCGAACCTGAGCCCCGTCGATTGCGTAGTCAGGGTCGCTAACCACTCGATCAACGGGGCGATTAATTTTATAAATATTTTAATTAGACATAACAGAATAAGTACCCATTCACTACAAAATTATTAATGCAATTACGTACATCTAGATACATATAATATATTTATGATTACTTTGTTTATAATAATAATATATCATATATGAAAATGCACCATCGTTTTACAATCAAAACTGTTTTACTGTTTTTCTTTACGTCTGGTTTTCTAGAGAATTGCTCCTAAAAAAATTGCGATAGCAGCTTTTTACAAATAAGCAGATTTGCTATTTTAATTCTACAGGCGCTAAGTGCACATTTTAATTTAAAATCATTTTTTGTTTATATAGTCGTTTTTGTTCGTATATTACATTCAAAAAACCAAAGAACGCAAATGGAACATTTATTTGGCTTATGTTTAAGAACATTCTGAGCATCCTACTGGAAAATATAACCGTGGCCGGGCTGCAGCGTATACGTTACTTCCCGGCCACTAAAAAGTGCTTTTTTAAGGAGATATATTTGAGGTACATTTAATTTATTCATTGTACTGCAAGAACATTAAAAGAACATTTAAATTTGATGTCTATAAATTGCAAAATTGACTGTGGCCGGGCTGCACCGGAACACCCCATTGTGTTGTCTTGTGTATTGTGTGTATCGTAAATACACGGATTTAATGTAAGTGGTGTTTTCTTACAATTACGAACCCGAGTACCTAACATTATTATCATGGTGCCGGCTTGCCTGTTCTCTTAAGACCATCTAAGCATCTATCCATTTGGAACTTGGTATGTCAATCTTGGTCTTCCCCGTTACATGAATCCTTCTCAATTCGTATTGTATATCTGTTTTGTTAACTTTACATGTCCGAACCAACATGAACCTCTATTCACCATTTGGTTAAGTTTCTTTTTGCTTTAAGTGCTACTTGTGGATGTAATATTAGTATAATATAATATATTATCTCCGCCGGTTTAGTGGTCCAGCGTTGACGTCGACCACATGAGGTCCCGGTTTCGATTCCCGGGTCGAACACATAAAAAATGTGTTTTTTCAGTTTTCCGATAAACACAAAGTTACCCGGGATCGGAAAGTACCCGGTTGGCGATAGGCTTGCCACCTATCACGATTGTGGGACCATGTATCTTCGGCTAATCGTGGGTGCACTTGTTGTACCTCTGCCTACCCTTCGGGGATACGGGCGTGAAGATACTTTTTGATGTGAAACATCTATTGGCGCAAGTGTAAACCGGACCGTTGGCGTGGTGCACGGCATCCGTGGCGACGGCACGTTATAATATTATGTACTAAGGTAGGGTATACAGCGAAGTATACAATCCATATTTAGTAGCGTGTACGATGTGGCGATGTGTCGCCATGGCAACCAACTACGCGACCCCGATGACCCTGATGACATCTGTCAGGAGTCCCGTGACGGCTCAGTTTTTTTAAATATAATTTATTCGTATTCTGTAAAGAAATTTAAATCGATGCTAGCTAGAAGTTAATCAAATGCAGTTTTTAAGTATATTTACAAAAATGTGTGGCTGTTGAAAAAGCCAATTAAAATTATCTTGAAGATAAATGACTAATATAAATAATATATAAATTATATAAATATATAAAATAATATAAATTCCTCGTATTGGTCCCGGGCTTCTTTGAAGAATAGGCCAACTGCCGTTCTGCCAGGCAGGTTGTAAAAGGCGACCGATTGACTATGCGAGTCACTACCATCGTGACTACGAGGTGGTAGAGTTCTGCATTGTCTCGCCCGGGTCTGGTACCTCCACCTTATCTATTTCTGCTGCAATAGCTTCAGTACTTGTCACTGTCGTGTTCCGATTTGGAGGGTAAGGTAGCCGGTAAACTTATGCATGTGGCATTAGACCTGGCCACAAAATAGCAACGCACCATTAACACCTTTGGTGTCTATAGGCGATGGTTGACTCTTTCCATTAGGAGACCCATCAGCTTGTTTGGTATCTTATGACATAAAAAAAAATTATATTCAAAGGAAAATTTTGTGAAAAACCACTCCGTTGTTCGAGTCAAAGCCACTAGCCGCCCTGACTACGCAATCAATGAAGCACGATTTCGACTTATAACAGGGACGAAAATTAATGCGATCAACCTAAATGTTTGAATTTCTGGTTTTGAGTGCTTATTAAATGTTTTTCACTATTTGCCAGTGGAAGGGATGCGGTGTGCCGCGCTCCCGGCTGCATGGGTACCACCATCTTGTTTGTTTCTCCCGTGAAACAGCTTTGCTGGGTTTCGGAGAGAAGGGCAAGACAGTATAATTACTGGAACCGTGACCTAACGTCTTATATCTCAGGATAGGCAATACTTAAATGAGCTAGTTCCAGTTAATTAGTTTATGTTCATTGGCGACGTTGACCACTTACCATCAGGTGGCATGTCAATAAGTAATTTTGTGTACATATTATATATACTTCACAAGCAAATAATTTGCTTTCTGTAACGTTCTTCGAAGCTTTTTATATGTTGTGAAAATATAAGAAAAGCTTCCTATAATATCAAAAAGAAGATTTGGTGAAAACTTTATTTTCAAAAATCGCTGTAAAAACCGATTTTATCCTTAACAGAATGTTGATTTTTTTTATATGGAAATAAAAAAAATATTTTTTTTTCAATCTCGCTTAAGTATATCATTAAGTAATGTATGAAGAATAAGGAAAAAGACGTCTTGTATGTTGTATTCTTTGTCTTGGTATATTTCTAATGGGTCAAAACTATCCTAATTTGGGATTTTTTAAACATTTAAAAAAACATATCTTCAAAAATATTAACTTAGTCATAAACAGTCATTAGACCTTTTTTGTGTGTATGTTATCATGGAATACAAAAATTGTCACGTTTAAATTTTTTTTTTTTTGTAATTTAAAAACATAACATTTTAAACTATATAGCACCAAGTTACCGCATAACAACATGCATTTATATCATCGGTAGGCATTTGAAAGGATTATTTAAAGAAATCCTTAAACCGGTTGGCTTCGCAGACCATCCCAAAAACTTCCCGCTAACTTGAGGTATTCTAAGCTCAAAGGAGTATAAATTATAAGCAAATATTTTTTCAAATCAAACATCAAGTTTGTTAAAAATGACATTTTTTCAAAAGCTATACATTTTGGAAACGATGATCGATTTTGAGTATTCGAATAGCACTTAAAGCAATTTTTGAGATCTAAAATATTGCTTTCGCTAAAGAATCGATCAGTTGATCGATAAATGTCAAAGTGATGTCAAAAAATATTTTTTTTTTAATTTTCGTAATTTGTAAAGCCCAAATAAATTGACCAATTTTGATCCAATTTGGGGTTTTTGACGCAGTTTATGAAGGAAAAAGCTGATTAGATTTTAAAATCTAAAATAATAACCTTAATATTTTTTCATATTCAAAAAAAGATTATTTAAAAATATGAAGTAAGGTTGTTACACACGACATAATTTTGATATTTAAAAACTATAACTTTTGGAAACTTGATTGACTTGATTATTAAACGGCATTAGACAGTTTTTAAAGTTCTAAAATATTGTAAAAATTCTAAAAGTAATAAGTTGAAAAATCTTAAAGTTATGTCAAAAATACTTTTATTCAAAATTTTTCAACGATAACTCCCGAACGGAAAACCGATTTTACGGCTTTAAACGCAGTTTCTTAAGGAATAGAACTGATTATGATTTTGTAATAAATCAATAAATCAATTTGAAAAGGTGTTTTAAAAATTGCTTTGAAATAGCATTGCTGTTCTGAACATTTTTTGAGGTTTTTTCAATATTTTTCAAAATCTGGGAGCAGATTTTCAGATAATCTAAGTTTGGCGAAACCCAACCGAATGCCATCAACCACGTTTCGATCGGTCCAACCTTTAAAACGTCAAGAGATGCTTACATAAACACACGCACATACCTACATAAATACATAAATACATACCTACATGCATAAATACAGACATACTGATGTCATCGTGAAAATAGTTGGATAAGGTTCCTACAACCTCAAAACGTAGAGATCTGGTGGAAACTCGATTTTCGAAAATTGGCGCAATATCAGTAACTTCCTTATCTACATATGAAGCAGAAAGTAAAAATTTAAGAGGAATTAATAGTTTTTGATAATCATGCGCCGATTCTTCCTGCATGTAGATTTTCATACAAACTTTCATCTCTTATTTCAGCCCCTTAGGGGTTAATTTATAGGGATAATTTATAGGCGGGATAAGCAAAGTAAACTGTAATACTTATTAAACCACACTGCGGTGTCATCCACTTCAATGCTTGTGTGGGCGGGGTGATGGGTACGCGTTAGCGTTCTTCCGTTACCCCCACAGCATCCACATACGTCTGGAGCCAGGGTAACTCGCCTGCGATTAACCCTGCCAGCCATACCTCAAACTTCCCACTTAGTACTAAAGGTATTTTAAAAAAGATTTGCTTAAAAGTAAAAATACCGTTTTTTGAACTCTTAAACTCGTAAAACATAAGTTTGTTGAAAACTATTTAAATTTTTTTTAAAGCTGTAACTTTGAACGTCATAATCGATTTTGATAATCACTTTTAACCGATTAACGGCATTCAATGCAGTCTACATTTCAGAATCAATCGAAAGTTATTTAAAAAAAAACATATAGCGATATATATGAAATTTCCCAAAATCCACTGGACCAAATTGATTTCAATTTTTAAGAAGTCTAAGTTTCTCACACTTTTCTCACACTTTCACATCGATTTCAGCGCATTGATATGTCCATTTTAATGTGTAATATGTAAGACTACCGAAAAAGCTTTTTAAGTCTATGACTAACTTCCCGCGGTAATTTACTTTTCACCAGATCTTTTAGGGGTCCTAGAAACCCTTTCCGACTATTTCCGACTTCAGTAAATATCGCGTAACTTTTGAACAGCTTGACCGATCGACACGCGGTTCATAGCATTCGATTGTATTCTACTCAACTTAAACTTTCTAAAAATTTGAACTAATTACATCCAGGAAATTTTGAAAAATATTGAAAAATCCCGAAAGAAATTTTAATGAAACATGATTTTTTTAAAATAACTTTTAGATGCCAATGTACCAATTGAGTACAAAATCTAATCTGCGCTTTTCCTCAAAAAACTGCGTCCAATGCATGAATTGCATCAAAAGCGGTTTATCCGTTCGGCAGTTATCGTTGACATTTTTTTAAAGTGTGTTTTCGACATAACTTCGAAATTTTTTAAATCAATTATTTTTTGATTTACTACAATATTTCAATACTTACAAAACTACATCGAATGCCGTTTCAAGAATTAAAATCGACCAAAATTTCCAAAAGCTTTTCAAATATTAAAATTACGCTGTTTACAGATATATTGAAAAATCTGGCCAGCTCTTCTACTTCAAAAACTGCGTCAAATACCGTAAATCGGATTAAAACGGGTTGATTCATTCGTTATTTATCATTGGCGTAAATTAAAAGAAAACGTTTTTTAACTTATCGATTTTGTAGCTAACAAAATAATTTAGAGCTCAAAAATTGCGTTAAATGCCATTCGAATATCAAAATCGATAATCGCTTTAAAACTTTACATAAATTCGAAAATAAAATACTATCATTTTTGTAAACTTTAGATTTTTGAGATCTTCGAGCTCAAAAATATATGCATAGGCATAATTTTTGCTTCTTTGAGCGTAAAATATCTCAATTAGCATTACGTTTAAGGAAAGGCCTGTAGGGTCATCTGGCTTACAGATTTTTATAAGATGTAAGCAGATGGCTCTCCTGATGGAAAGAGAAACCATCGCCCATAGATACCAAAGATGTTAATGGTGCTTTGCTATCCGCCACAAGCATGCTTACCCTCCAAACCGGAACACGACAATAACAAGCATGACACTATTGTGGCATGAATAGGTGAGGCGGTGGTACCAAATACCCGGGCGAGACGTTGCGGAGCTCTACCAACTAGTAGTCACAATGGTAATGACACGTGTAGCCAATCGGTCGCTTTTACGACCTGCCTAGTAGAACTGATCTTGTCTTCAAAGGAGCCCGGAAATATTAAAATAAATGTTATCAATGTCGTATGACCTTTGATCATAATTCAGTTTTCGTTACTACGAAATATCGTAAAAGCATCTATAGAAAATAAAAAGGTTTTCAGATGCTGATCAATTTGATTATGAATATTAAAAAATAAACATTATATTTTTTAACTGGGTTAGATTTTCTTGGGAATAGAATTATAGAGTTTCAGTACGTTCAATTAAACACAAAAATACCAATGGTATGCGTGCATAGTTTTCAATGCTGTTATTATAATAATAACAGTAATGAAAGCTACGCACGTTAAGTGTTTTAATAATAAATTCAAGACAAAGAGAATCAAAACATAAAAGACACATAGAAAGTGCATCAAAAAGTTTGAACATGATACGAATGCGAGCTTAATAAACAGCGACAAGTTAGTGATGCTAGAGATCCATTGCTGGGGAAGTATGGTTTGAGTGAGATATTATAGTTTAAAACGAATTAATGTATTGTCATGACTGATGAAAACTAGGCAGTTGATGGTAGAGAAATGGGCGGGCTTGGGCGGGCGGTGGTCCGGGCGAGGCTGCCAGGAGTCCCGCGCAGTGGTTCTTCGGCCGTCGTCTCGAGTGCACGCCGCGCCGCGCACGCACACACGCACCCGTCGGTACGCGTCACGCTTACACGCATGCAACCCCCCACTCCTCACCATCACCCTTTACCCCCACCCCGACCTCCTAGATACAGGGTGGATACTAATTGCGCGGTGCTCAAATTTTTGTGAATCGCGCAATCATTATCTCCGATTATTTGTTTTGTGTTGCATGCTTTCCGTCTTCAATACTTTTAAAATTGATGTATGTTGTAGCTAGTCGTAGTGAATTTACGGAATTTCCTGATTTATGAACAAAATAAATATTATATGTAAAACTTACTAAACCCTAATTTAAAATACCAATGATGAATAACGGTAAAATTTGATTATACAAATTTTTGCAGTTAAACAAAAAATAATATTATCTTACATTTAAAATTCATTATTATAATATAATAATTTACTGGATACTACATTATTTTATTCCATATATCATAATTTATTAAGTATTAATTTATTTAAATATTTTTATAATATAATTTATTTATAATACCTGAATTTCATGTGATTTTTTTATAGTAAGTCTTTAATGCGTATTACTTTAATTTTAATTAAGCATAGATCAATTTCCCTAGACCTAAATAATCAATTCAATTAGGCTGTTGGAAGTTTTTGATATAACAGCTAAAAAAGGGAAAATCATCTGTATAGAAAAATATACACAAACCTTTTAAAAAAACAATAATTGTCACCTTTTAAAAAAATTAAAAAAAAATATTTTTTTTTTCTAAATATTTATTATAAATAACTACGCATCTAAATGTTAGTTATTTTTTTATTTAACGCGTAGAATATTTCGTGTACACTAAACAAACCTTGCGTGTTTGCGAAGCACGTATTTTGATTCATTCAACAGGTCTTTTACGAGCGGCTTTTGTAATCAATTCCACAAATGAAAGAATTGTTTCAGAGATTTACGTCATTATTAGCGAAAGTTTATCGTGCAGTAGAGCAATTTTGTAACTTTTATATAAGTGAGTTTCATTGTACCAACATTACGATTTCTAAGAATTTATTAATATACCGGAACAAACCCAACGAGTAGAAAGAAGTATTGTAATAATAAATAAATAGATATTCTATTATTGCTACTGCACTTCGTTTTACTTTATTTTTCCTTAATGCAATTGCTCCTCACTCGGATATCAGTGATAATGCCTGCGTTTATTGTCGTTTACTTTTCTGTTTCATTTTGTTTAATAATTTACAGCATTATAAGAAGAAATATAACTTGCAAATCGTTTTAGATTTTGTTAACTTTAATATAACGTTATTTGTTCTTGTAATATAACATTTCTTTTAGAATTCATTAACGACACAAAGTATAAAAAGAGGTACAATAATAACTATTTGTTTTATTAATTTACTTTTATTTATTTTACCTGGCCTTTTACGCAGTGCTACGAATATTTACGTGGATCTGAGATACTACACCCGCGATTGCTACCGCGTATCACTTTGCTAAACAATTTACATTTTCAAAAATTATTACACAACAACATTGTATTTATTTATTAATATAATAAACGTTTATAAACAATATGTGTTTGTGGTACCAATGTCTGAATTACGCAGAGATGGAGGACTCTTCAGAATCCAACGCGTAAAAAGTGACATCCACCTCTTATTTTACCTTTCCTAATACTACGCACTATTTCTTATTACCTGGACATAATATAAAGTTAGGCCAGAGATTATAAATCTGGATTTATAGAACTATTAGCAAACTTATATCTTGCATAAATGCTATCGTTTAACGTGTTTATACTTTTTACAGTTTCCTTTCATTTTGAATATCTTTGGAAATAAAGCCGACGCGTAAAATCTCATATTTTTTGTTTTATATTTGACGGAAAATCAATCATAAACAGAAAAATTTTAGTTGTTTGTATTTTTTCCCGTACAAAATTTCATTTTTCAAATTTCAAAGGGATCGGAAGTTTTTGCTTTACGTATTTTACTATATAATAATAAATGCAGTTTCTTTAAGTGCCGACGATTAACAGTATGCAACGTATAACTATAAACATATATGGTTTTTATAATAATAATTTACATATTTGTAGATTATAATAATTATACTACCTTTAAATTTTCTCTAATACTCGCTCTAGCTATTATGTTCTTACATATTACGAGAATTTTAGTGATAATGTCTTTATTGGTTCTTCTTTTTTTCCATTATAGACACGGATCACTATAACTACGAGTGCGTCATTTCATTTTTAATCGCTTTTATTAAAATTTTACAAGTATATTAGTCTGGCTAAAAGAACATGGACAGTGACACATGAATCATGAGCGCTAAGTATTACAAAATTTCGTCATTTTAAAAAATCAGTTCAAAACCATTTATTCTTTCTTGTAAGCTTCTAGAAAGTATAAATCGCCGAACTAACGAAGTTACCAGCGGTTCCGAAGGCTAGCTGTATAACGAAGAAACTGGCAATAAACCTCGTAGTTGCAATGCCAATACATAAAACAAAGTGTACATGCATATGAAAAGCTTACTAATAACAAACATGTGATTGCATTTTAATTACTTCGATGTGTAGATTAGTTCGCTAAGCGCTTTGGTTCGTTACTTAGAATTTAAAATAGTATATACTTAGAAACACCATATTGTTTAGGTACACACCTAATGTTAAACGTACCTAATGTTTAGTGATTGAACTTAATTTGTGTAAACAATTAATAGGTGTTACTCCATATTCGACTGAGAAAACAATGAAAAACTATTAAATATTTTCATCCTCTAAGATAAATTTTTAAAAGAAAAGGCTGGAACGTAAAATATTTTTGCTTATCTACAATATAAAATTATAAGTATTTTCTGCATCCAAAACATATCAAATTATTCAATAAAATCAATTCTTGTTAATAAATGAAAAAGTTTTTATTCTATGGGACGCAACTAGTAGAATAAATTACTCATCGACCACGCATGGTCTGTGCAATTACTATTCCATACAGTTTATAATTATTTCTTAATTAGATTTTGCCGCACCCTAGAATATTAAGAGCGTGACGCACTTGACCATGTCGTTAACGGACTAATTTGTCTTCCATATAAGATGCCTATTTCTGAAATATTACATTACAAGCCTTTCGCAAGTACTCTCTTCTTAAAAATAGGAATATTTTTCTGATTAGTTACATAACTAATTTTATGTTTAATCTGGGCCCTTATAGAACAAAAGCATGTAACTTTCTACATAGCAGCTTGAAAGAGCTAAGCAAGTCAGTGCTATAATTGTAAACCCTACCAATGCCATAAGTGAATCCTATTAACATTTTATTTCTACCTTCGTGACAAATATGTGATTTTGGGCAATCCGTCCCCGTACGGTTCCAACGATTTACCTCTATGTTCAGTGTTTGTGAATGTAGTGTTCTACGTTAAAAGTATCAAGAAAACCTTACATTTTGCCTGAAGGATAGCAGCTCGTGACGGTGGGTATCTTTCCTGCGAACCTAGGCTAATTTTTTATCCAGTATAAAACTACAATTATTTAAACTTCAATAGAAAATAAGCATCTTTCTCATTATCTTGTGTTCAGCGTAATGCAGATAATTGAAAATCGAACAAGAACCATTTGTGTTATTATAATAGGAGCGTCTGTTTTGTCATATACTTTTTCAGCATTGTTAATTCTTTGATTTCAGATAATTGATTCGAATTAACATCACAATAAAGTTGTGCTCTTTATTAAATAAAATAATGTAATTTCAATTATTGTTACTTTTGTGTCACCTAAAATAAATTTTCCGTTGTTGATTACGTAGCAACTCTTTGTTGCTGTGTGGTTGCGATTCTGATTAAGCTGTTACTTTAAAAAAATACTTGTCAAAAATGTCGGTAAAGGATACTTTAAATATATAAGTATTTTATAATTTTTGTTCCCGACTTACAACTGCAACTCTACAATTATTTGGATAAATTTGTATCTCAGAATATGCATAAAATATTGCGAATTGTAAACAAAAGCGTACAAAAAACTTACTGATGAATTTATATCAATATCGCTAGACGTTATTCAACGGAATTAGTTATGAGCTCAAGAGTTTTTTTTTGTAAATATTGTCACAAATTAAGTTAAGTAATAAAGTTAAGAAAAAGATTCATACTTGACATTCTTTTTGGAATATTGAAAACTAGCGATCACCAACTAGGGGTCAAGAATTGTGCTATTTAAAATATTGTTTTTTTAGCTATGAATGCTTTTTTCACTACTCCGCAATGTAAATTTTAACAGTGCCAAATTAAATTTTCCAAAAGTTTTTACTTCATTTGAAACTTTTATATATAGATAAAATAAAAGGAAGTTTTCTTTTGTTACAATCTTTCGAAGAGTAACTAGCATGTAGGAAGGATTGCAAAGGCAGCAAATTAATATTTTACTCAAATATGTTTTAGCCTTTAGCCCTTATTAAGGACCTCCATTAAAAATTGCATAAACGTTGGTGAACAGGAATGTGACCTAATTTTAGTGCCAAGTTCAAATGAACCGTATCTTTATTTATGAGTATGTTTGCAAATATGTTTAACTTGAGTTGAATTCGTGTAAATTTGTGATATATTCTATATTGACCACCCCTTTGGTCGAGTGGTTAGCGACCTTGACTAAGCAATCAACGGGGCTCGGGTTCGATCCCCGACGGGGACAAGCATTTGTGTGATGAGCATAAATGTTTGTATTTTCGGGTTTGGGTGTTTATTATATATGTAAAAGTATTTATGTATGTATTTCTATGTATTAGTATCGTTGACTAACACCAATAACACAAGCAAATAATTTGCTTACTTTGGGGTTAGATCAATAAGTGTAATTTGTCCCGTGAATATTTATTTATTTATTTATTTATATTATTTTCCATCGTCAGCACTTGGTGAAATTCCATTATTGTTAGACACAATAATTAACAATGCACTTGTACTTTAATTTCACTTCACAACATATATATTTTTGTATATCACTGAACCGGTTTCACTTTTTAAGCATCTTCAGGATGTAATATAATGTAATTGATAACCGTAGTTTTACAGTTTACATATTTTACAGGAATGATTATGAACACAATTTACATATTCTACAAGAATAACTATTAAACCAGTTTACATGTTTTACAAGAATAAATGTAAAATGGTAGAGTTCTTCATGGTAGAGTTCTGCAAAGTCTCGACCGGGTCTGGTGCCGCCGCTTTACCTATTCCTACCGTAATAGTGTTCCGGTTTGAAAGGTAAGTTAGCCGGTAAGCTACTACTGGTACTACCCAATAGGAGGAAGTTATCAATTCAGGCTGTTTTATATATGAACCAATTTTGAAAATTCCTGTTTTTGTTTAAGAGGGTATACTCTCATGTTTTCCCATTTTAAATGGGATGTCAGCTTTGGCAAGAGAAAGATAAGGACTTGACATTAATTTCTATAAACAATCGAAATTATAAAATTACATGCATTCCAACGCTGAAAATATAAAAATGGCTTTATCTCTGTCTAACAAGTTCGAATTTTCATAATAGACAAAGCTACAAAAAATTTGTCAATGCTCTAATTTCAAATCATTTGAAAAATGACGTCAACTTTTAACAGCTTGCGGCCAAAACGCCATTACTAAAATACGCTATCATTGTACGTAAAATGTCAAATTACCCTGTGTTTACAATATATTAAATTGATTTGTGCGTTTATTTATATTTTTCTATAATTTTAGTATGTACCTTAAATCTAAAATAAAAACTAATTGTTAAAGTAACATGCCCAATTGTTATGTAGACAGTAAACAGCTGTTCTTAAGTCCGCCATTACTCGAGACGAAATTACACGGTTTTCGCTTAGTTATTTCATATCTAGTAGTAGTTTCCTTTATCTAAGGATGTCAGTATCGCAGTTTTACTGCTTTTAAATTATCCTATCGCAAAAGCCTGTGTATCTGTGGCTCTCGTATTCCAATTTGGAAGGATAAGTGACATTTTATCCCTACCACACCGATAGTGTCGCACCATTAACATGTTATTTTGTATCTATAGCCGATGGATATCTCTTTCTATCACGGAAACTACCTGCCTGTTTGCTATTATAAATTCTAAACGTCATTAAACACGATTCATAAGTTTGTCGGTTGAAGAAATAAGTAGTAATCATGATTGTCACAATTTGAGAGATTTAGTAACAACTTTTGCTTTATTTCCTACGATAACATGAACTGTCAACTTTACATATTCATCCGAGGCACATTATGTTACCATAGCAGCACTCTCACATTCGTTAACATAACTCAATAACGCCTCGTAGTCTAGGGCTAGCCTATTCGACTCAGATCAGGAGGTCCCGGGTTCGATCCCCGATTCGAGCAAAGGTGTATTAGGTTTTTTCGAGGTTTTTCTCGAAAATCTAATATCTCAGTAGCAGCTTAGAGTCTGACGGAGTAGTGTATTACGACTCCCATGCCTCGGATAAACACGTAAAGCTATCAGTCCCGGTTATCACTAGAAATAGTTGACAATCGTTAACATGTCGGTAAATGCAACGATGAGGATCACCTTGCACTTATCTTGCTAACCGACATCCCGGCGAAGTATGGTAAACCGGAAAGTCTGTAGACGTTCGGTTTACTCTGCCTACCCCGCAAGGGAACCAGGCGTGATGATGATACTCAAAAAAATCAATAATATTTTAGCTTGACCTCGGAATGTTTCGCCTGAACTCAAACCTGAGACTTCGTGATCTGAGCCGAATTATAGACTAGCCACTGAGCTACAATTATATAAGTCAAAAGGAGCTTAGTGATCAATACAGAGAATCATTTTAGAAGATATGCGATTTAGTGAGTCATTAACAGTAACAGAGCAAAAATACATTATGACGTCTAATAACATTGTATACCCATTTAAATATCAAAGCTTTCCAAATATTTGTAGAATGTCTAAATATAACCATCTATATGATAGTATGATTTCTTTAAGCTTTTTTATTTACATGTAGTGATTGCTTTACGTAAGAATTCTCGGTATTATTAACGCTAGGGTTATTTCCATCGTTTATGCTATTTGCCTGATAGCATTCGACATACAGTGTCTACTTATTACCATTCAAAAGGTACAGCCAATTATATAAATATAAAGAAGAGCGCAAAGACTTATGATCTATTTCTCTATAGAATTTTTAATATGCATGATATTTCGCCATAAACATAATATTCTGTCCGAAGTTGAGAGCCAAATTGTTTTTATATTATCACCGCCATTTTATGTACATTGGGGATGTATTTCGAAAAATAATTTATTACGTATATTCTAAATTATAATCAAAAATAAATTGCCAATACCGGGCGCATAGGGAAAAGTACACGTTAAATTTTATTAGTCAACTAGCTGATCCGGCAAACGTTGTTCTGCTTTTTTAACTACTCTTATTTTTTTCTATATTTTCTCACCTTTTAAACCTTTCCTGGATTTCAATAATTAATTCATAACCAACATTATCCAAATCGGTTCAGCCGTTCTCGAGTTTTAGCGAGACTAATGAACTATGAAATAACTAAATGACCAATGAACAGCAAATAATTTATATATATATATATATATATATATATATATATATATATATATATATATATATACATATATATATATATATATATATATATATATATATATATATATATATATATATATATATATATATATATATATATATATATATATATACATATATATATATATATATATATATATATATATACATATACATATATATATGAATCATTGTTTTTTCTTTATTCATTGGCCTAAGTATACTCCAGTGATAAATTAAAAATATATTCAGTTTTGTCACAGTTGTCGAAGAATTTTTTAAATCTTTTTCTTAGTGCTCCCCTGCGCTTATGCACTTAATTAACCCTTGAACTTTTCTTTATTCTAGGTTGGCACGTAACTGTTTGTGTCTATCAGTTAGTGTGTTACAAAGTACATTGATAATAATCTACTTAATAAAGCTCTGACCCAAATACAAAACAACAAAACAAACCCAAATAAAAAACACGCAAAAATATTAATTTCACAAAAAGTATGGATCAATCTTAATAATAATATTGTAATTTACAGTATATTAATAATTAAACATATTTTAGTTATATAACAGTTTTATATATATTTTCTGTCTATTAAATAAAAATATAAGGAAAACGTTGCAGTTTACGTACTTCTCGTTCAATCACTGTCAATCATTTTTATGACAATATAATATGTTGGAGGAACAAAAATTAGTCTGCACAAAAATTTTCCGTCGTATAATCACAATTATAAAGCTCATCACACATCGTTAAGATACTATAATATTTGATCTTAAGATGCCCTAATATATCTTAAAGCATATTTCAGAAATCGCTCACCATACAAATCGTATGAACCGTGGTATAAACCATCACACACTACTAAGATAATATATATTGTAACTTTAGTATCTTAAGATACCGAACGATATGGAAATATATATTTCATATCTTATGATACTAACTTAGGATACGAAATATACGCACTTAATATAAATACATGATATTTTTATTTCGGGATATGCGCGATCACAGTGCCTCATACTCTATATTATCCTTTATACAAATAAATAAAATTGGAGTGTCTGTTTTTAATATTAAAATAATAGGTAGCTTTTGACTAAAGTCATATGGATGTATACACGGTACATATACCAAAATAACATTTTTTACAATTTTTGACTTTCTGTCTGTCTGTTTGTTCCGGCTAATCTCTGGAACGATTTTGACGGCACTTTCACTGACAGATAGCTGATGTGATAGGGAGTAATTTAGGCTACTTTTTTCGAAATTTTTCCACGCAGACGAAGTCGCGGGCTCAGCTAGTAATATTATAAATGCGAAAGTTGAGATGTTTGGATACATGGATGTTGGTTACTCAATCACGCAAAAACTACTGAACAAATTTGAATGTCATTTGGCACATAGGTAGACGATGACCTGAAATAGCACATAGTTAAGGTTTTATCCCGAAAAATTAGGTGATCCCGCGAGATTCAACAAAAACTTTCAAAACTTTAAAAACAAACAAAAAACACTTCCGTTTGTGTAATGCCTTTTTCCCGTATTAGTCCGGCCACCTTTTGAATTTCAGAGCATACCCTTTTGATTAGCCCTACGCGTCACTAACATCGTGACTCAGTCAGTAGAGTTCCGTAACGTCTTGCCCAGGTATATGGTGCCACCACCCTACCTATTCCTTTCCTTAGAGTTAAAGCTTATCATTGTCCTGTTTCGGTATTGAGGGTAAGATAGCCGGTAGACTTATCTATGTAGCATTGCCATCACGCCACAGGGATAGCAACGTGCCATTAGCATCTTTGATGTCTAATGTCTATAGTCGATGGTTTCTCTTTTCATCACTGATACGGATGACTGATATATAAAATGATTTCATTACTGATATATAAAAAACCATAATGTAATTAAAAACCACAATCTTTCAGGTAGAAACTTTGTCTTTATCTTAAATTGTGTGCATTTTAAAATTGACAACCGAATTTAAATACAACCTCAGAATAATTGAAATCAACTCTTGTATTTGCCTAATCCAAACGGTATATAACTTACTTAGATCCACTAAATAAATCGCTCTGAGAGTTATCATTAGAAACCCTTCTTTATAAAGTGCTTCAAAATTATTGGTTATTTCTGTATCACTCGTTGCTTGTGATGCTGTTAAATAATTCACATTTACTTATGTTTAGCCAAAAATGTTCATGTCTTTGTTCATTTTTTTATATCATAAGATAGCAAACAAGCAGATAGCTCTTAAAGATGTTAATGGTGCGTTGTTGTCCTGGTGGCGGGCTCTTAATGCCACATGCATAATATATTCTATACTTTCCATCGTCGGCACTTGGTGAAATTCCATTGTTACTAGACACTTTTACTATCCCACTTGTACATCAATTTCACTTTACACAATTTTAATTATATTACTCGACCGGTTTCACTTTTTAAAGCATCTTCAGGATGTAAAATACTTAACTGATTATTATTGACTGTTGTGGAATATAAACAAACGTAAATATTAATTTTAAAAGGGTAAGCTTAAATATCGCTCCCAGGTGTTGTCAGCCTTATCAATTTTGCCCAACAATGTGGGAAATTTTAATTTACAATTATATTGCACTAATTTATAACTATACTTATGGATACAAAAATGTCAATTAAATAATTAATTATGCTATATAAATAATGTCAAGTAAAACAAAATAAAATAAAATAAAAATAGATTAACACACCTATTTCCTATTACACAGTTATTTATGTCAAAGATGAGTAAAAATAATTATCACTAAGTAAATAAAAATGAAAAATGTTTAAATGTCAAATTAATAATATAAATTAAAATATTTAAACTAAAATAATAACAATAAAACAGAATAATTATCGAAAATGTCAAATTGAAATTGCATTAAAAAAAAAAAAAAATTATTACATTGCATTACGTTATAATTAATAATTATTTTTACTTTTAGTACATATTTGTGCCTATATAAATATTAATAAGGGTTTAACAAAGGAGAAGTATTGAGCTCCGTTTGGTCATTTAA
Source organism: Apodemia mormo (assembly GCA_036924255.1). Lineage (NCBI taxonomy): Eukaryota > Metazoa > Arthropoda > Insecta > Lepidoptera > Riodinidae > Apodemia > Apodemia mormo. The sequence continues at coordinate 31,772,880 of JAUPFN010000009.1, forward strand.
GAGTCTTTGTTCACCTTTGTGTCGATTAATTTCAAGCGCTTCTAAGGCATTGAGCCTTCTACCTTTGCTGCAGAAATGTAGTATTTTTAAATTTTTTGTACTATCAAAGGTATGACCTTCTTTTATAAGGTGTTGCGCAAAGGTAGAATCACCCTTGCCCGAGCGCCAACTTCGAAGGTGTTCTTTAATTCTCGTTGAAAACGACCTTCCGGTTTGGCCAATGTATATCGCATTGCAACTCTCACATGCTAATTGATACACACCACTTCTTGACTCCTTAGATATTTCTTGTTTGTTATTATATATAAGAGATTTTAGTGATTTAGTGGTATAGAAATTTACTTACTATCTTATCCTCTAAACCGGAACTAAATCCAACTTTCGCCTATTAAAGCTGAGCTTGAAGCTTGGTGAAGCTGATACATTTTTGTGCTATCGAGAGCGGAGGAGTTATCAATTGATGCTGACAGTCCTAAAGTTTTTGTGTATTGTTTATTGGGAAGTCACCACTATATAGTGGTTGATGATTTCACTGAAAGATGGAAAACTGAAGATCTTCCCAGCTTGACAACGGGTACTGTATGAGGATCGGAGTTTATCTGAGAAGTGTCGAATTTCGTGTATAGCTTTATAAGATAAATAATATTATAGCGTGATTTAGGATTTCCTTGAAAACTACACATGTTTTGTAGCGTTGAATATTGGTTATTTATTATTATTAATCAAAAATATTATAATCAGAAATATAACGTAATCTGATTCTTTAAACATATCCACTTCAAACTTATGCATGTGGCAATAGATCCCGCCACAAGATAGCAACGCACCATTAACATCTTTGGTGTCTATAGGCGATAGATGACTCTTTCCATCAGGAGACCCATCTGTTTGTTTGCTATCTTATGATATATAAAAAAAAACTTGATAATAAGAAAATACACACATATTTTAAAATCTTTATTTTTTTAAACTTGTTTTTGCCTGGCCTTTGTTATTGCTAACACGAACATACTATCTATGTAACGTTTTATTACATTACTCTTTACAATACTTGGCCTTTTATATATTTTTATATAAAAACAATAAAAAAATCTTTGATTAATTTTGACACAAAGTTTAGTTGGCTTCAAGAATAATTAACCATAAATTGGTTATAGCGTTTAGTGATGATTGACGATTTAATCGACTTTCATTAGGGATTTGACATTTCGGTAAACTCGAATCGACAGTAGATATAATGTTTTTATGATGAATTGTGATGGAAGTTACGACATAATGAAAAATAAGACATTTATATCGGCTTAATAAAGTAGTTTTATTATACATATTTATATTATACTAGCTGACCCAGCAAACATTGTTTTGCCATTCATATTAGGAATCCATAGCGGACAAACAACGTGACACGTAATTTATATAAGTCTACGCCCTACGGGATTGTCCTTTCACGCAGCCAAAATGTCATTAAACTTTATATGGTGATTAAGTATTCTTAAATTTTCTATTTTTCCGCGCAATTTTCTTAATATTTTTTTTTATAAGAACCTTCTCCTTACAATTACAAACACAACAAAAAATTACCGAAATTGGTCCAGCCATTCAGGCGTGATGTTGTGACCAAGGAAAATAGGGATTGATATAATATATATATATATATATATATATATATATATATATATATATATATATATATATATATATATATATATATATATATATATATATATATATATATATATATATATATAGATAGTTAAACATCTCACTAATATCACAGAATACGAGACTACTATCGTGACTAGTTGCTAGAGGTTCTGCAACGTCTTTGGTACAATCGCCATGCCTTTTCCTGCAGTAATAATGCAGAAGCCTGTTGAATGGAACTTCTCAGTCAGCTAAAATCTTATTCTATGTTACTTATGGATAGTGTTACTTTAAGGTAAAATTTAAAAAAAAATTAAGATTGGTTCAGTAGTGATTGAGTTCGTCCATTACAAACTTACAGATTAACATAGAAGAGGGCAGAATTTCTAAGAATTTATAAGATTGGTTCCATTGATATAAAATACCCAAGATACACAGTTCCGAACAAAACTGACACTCAAAACTGTCGCTAATTCAGTTTAAAAAGTTTATAGTTATGGCACAAACGTGTTTTTGCATATTCACCCCTTAAACGCAAGATTTAAAGTCATTTTTAAAAAACAATGTACAAAAAGCAATAAACTTTTTGACTTAAGTTGGCCGGTAGGACAAGGCACATGTGGAGTCGAATATAAATATTTTTATGCATTAAGGTAGTATTTTAAGGGTTTGTAAAATTTACATAAAAAATCTTGTCGAAAATCTGTTTTTGCGTAGAACATTTATATATCAATAAAACAAATAATGACCATTAAAATAATTTATTTATATTTCAAACGTTATAGGTTATTGGTTCTATTACACAGAACCTACATATATAGGCAAACTGTGGGTTTATAGCCATGTAGTACTTGACGCTTGATATTGATACATTTAGTTTGCATAGTCTAATAGATTTAGAATACACTGAAATAGAAAATTTACTGCAATGGTGACTATGACTACGTTATAAAGTTCATAGATTCTTATATGATAACAGACACGATTTTTTTTCAGACTTATTATGTAATGTATCGACAACATAGTAAGGAAATGCATTAATTTCCTAGAAATAAGATTAGGTTTTCGTAGAATTCTCGTTTTGAATTAGATTTCAGTTTTTCTGTTTTTTTTTTGCAGTATTATGTAAACGAACATTTGTTTAGTTATAGTATCTGGAGACGTACGAGCGAATGCAATACAATAGGTTAGTTGCTAATGCGATGTCGGCTTCTAAAAATTTTATTGACCCTCGTATAAAAAAATCCAATAAAACAATTTAGAGCTAAAAAATTGTGTTCAATGTTATTGGGAAGATCAAACTCGTTGATGATTTTAAAAAAATATACATATTTTCAAATACTGAATAACTAAGTATCATTTAAAAAAAAAACTTTGGATTTTTGAACTTTTTTAATTCAATAGTCTATGCTTAGGCATAGTTTTTTTCTTTGAGCTTAAAATACTTAAATTTAGCGGGAAGTTTCAGGTGGCCTGTAGGGTCAACCAGCTTACAAACTTTTTTAATATAGTTACATTAGTTGTTTACATAGGTGTGTTACATACACAGAAATCCTAATAGATACGTATATTTAGTTTGGAGTATAGTTTAGTACATATAATATTATTGCCAAAGGTAATTTTAGATTAGATATTACCTGTTAATTATAAATTTATTTTATAATTACGTTAGTTTTTTCGATAGGTGTGTTACTAATAGGTATTTTTAGTTTGAGGTATAGTTAGTTATGATATTAGGTATAGAAAATTTCGAAGTTATAGGAAGTTCAGGTCTTACGTTTTTTATTTACATTTTAATAACAAAAATGTCGTATATAAATAATAAAGATGAATATGTAAATATTATTTTTAACGTACTAGCGGCCCACCTGGCAATGTAGAGATTTTTAATAAAATAAAGAAAGGTTAAATAAGTTCTAAGTAAATATGCGCGAGCAAAGCCGCGGGTAACAGCTAGTATGCAAATAAAACAACTCGTACATATAAACAGTCACTTAAAATTTATACGAGACTAGCTGCAGATCTCTGCATTAGGATAAAAGTATTCTATGTGCTATTCCAGGTCATCTTATATCCGAGTCCAAATCCAAATTGGTACAGCCATTTTTTACGTGATTGATTATCAAACATCCAAACATACAAACTTTAACATTTATAATATGTATGGTATAAGATATCCGCAATCAAAAACAACATTTTATTAAAAACAAATTATTAAATCAAATAATAAACATTCTTAACGCATCCTGTGCCTTCCACTTAAGAAATCGTTATCAACAACACATGTAAACAGAACAAAATTCGATGCCACTTATGATTTCCTATTGTTATATTAAAAGTTTCGTAATATATCTCCAAAGTTCATCGTAAGAATCACAATTATATATTGTTATTTTATATTCGTACAAATAGAATAAAAAGAATCACCTAACTTGGTCCTCAAAATAAGTAATCAATATAATCAAACATTTTAAAATCGTCTAATTGATGTCCTCTTCTCTTTTGGCAGTTGGTTAACAACTATAAAAGGTATTCAAAATTATTAATGAAAAAAAATAATCTTATTAAAAAAATGAACTTATTAATGAAAAAAAAATCGACTCCACTAATAATAACAGGATCAATTTGTATTATTCGGCTAAATTAAAAGGAGGTTGTAATGCACTGTCCTTTTACTGAAGAAGCGACCATTGAAATTTTGTCGTATTATATTTGGAGCGTCGAGTACATTTTTAAGACAAATAAAATGAAAATCATACATATATTTAGTAATATAAACGACAAAAATAAATCGATAAACTCTTAAACTTACCGAAAATACAATATCTTATATTTTTTTAACGTTCATGATGTTGTATTTTACAATTTATCAGAGAACAATTCTGTATTTTTGACGCGCGGGCAGTGACGTGAGCGACGGGCTTCTATTGGAAGTGAGTGCACAATTTTAAATTGTGCACTCGTTTTAGAGGACGTTTTTGAGACACTGATTGTGTATCTTGGGTTTTTATATATCAATGATTGGTTCAGTAGTTTTTGAGTTCGTCCATTACAAAACTTTCCTTTTTTATTACAGGTGGCAAATGTGAGGTTCTAGTAAATTTATAATAGTATCTATGCGAGTTCATTACCTTAACAAAAATAATTTTAAGGGAATGATGGACAAATACCTTGTGAGAATTTTTATTTCATCGCCAACGCATCGTCAACTTTTTCGATTTCTTCAGGGCTCTCTAATAAGAAGTTTTAGAAATTATCAAATCAAAATTACAAAAATAATATACATAAATTAGTAAAGTATACACGTTTGCATTTGCTGCCCCGTTGGTCGAGTGGTTAGCGACCCTGACTACGCAATCGACGTGTTTCGGATTCGATTCCCGACGGGGACAAGCATTTGTGTGATGAGCATAAATGTTTGTATTTCCGCGTTTTTATTAAATATATTCCACTATTTATATATGCATTCCTATGTATTAGTATCGTTGACTAACACCCATAACACGAACAAATAATTTGTTTATTTTGGGGTTATATAAGTAAGTGTAGTTTGACCCGTGAATATTTATTACTATTATTATTATTTAACTTTTTAATTATTAAAATAATTATTATCATTAATAAAAATAATAATTACCATAAAATACTAATGATCATTTAGTATCATCATAGTAGTAATTGTAGATGTAGAATTTCAACTACTTTAGTGTTTTATCCGTTATATATTATACTAGCTGACCCCGCAAACGTTGTTTTGCCATTTAAATTACTGTATTAAGAAATAGGGGTTGGTGATAGAAGGGTGAAAATTAAGAGGTTGTGTGTAATTTTTATTATAAAAATTACACACAACCTCTTAATTTTCACCCTTCTATCCACATTTATTACACATTATCCACATTAATCCACATTTATTATCCACATTATAAAAAAATAAAATGTTGCCACAAAAAATAAAATACAAATATTAGGGATGGACAACCCTTATCATTTAGGGATATGAAAAATAGGTAGTAGCCGATTCTCAAACCTACTGAATATGCATATACATAAAAATCGATCAAGCCGTTTCGAAGGTGTTATGGTAACTGACATTGTGCCACGAGAATTTTATATATAAGATTATTATATACTTTATCTGTTAAATACATGAAACTAAATACTGCAATTGTTATACTTATCTAAAAACAAATTATATGTAATGATAAATCTTTGTGTGACCATTCTGATTTATACATATAATAAAAGCGTAGGAAGGTCAAAACTGTACATTGAATATTTTTTTTAAAGAATACTTGGGACGTGATCTACAGTCGATACCAAAGCCAAAAATATAGTTTTTAGAATTTTTGTCTGTTTGTCTGTTTGTCTGTATGTATGTCTAGGATAAATTCAAAAAGTACTGCATGGATTTACTTCAAATTTTGCATGAATATTACTAATAGGTCGGGTCAACATATAGGCTACATATTATCACGCTATCACCTACAGGGGAGGAGCAGTGCGGAGTAAACGAAGTCCGCGCGGACGAAGTCGCAGGCAACAGTTAGTATTATATAAAGCTCGGGTATTATTTAAAAAGATATGAATGATTTAACTGATCATTATCTTTGAATAAACCGGTTCGCAATGTAGAATTTTAACGTCATCAAAATTGAACAATTAATGTTCCAAATCTAAGCGGTGCTTCGCTTACTCCGTCTTTTTTTTAAATATTAATTACTTTACAGTTTTAAATAATATATTCTAGTAAATTGACGTGAAAATGATAGTTTCAAAATCGTTAACCCATCTCACAAGTAAATAAACTATTAATTCATTCGAGTATTCCCGCAAGGGGCGCGATTATATTTCTTCGACACTTTAATACCTTTACGACTTTTAATACTTAATTTTGTTTATTAAACAAAACATTTTTATTTCATCGTTTATTATATCTAGCGATTAGTACAATCGATGGAATCGATCATATAGCAAAGAAAAATTTCGCCACGTCGAGCCTGTCGACACTAGCTCAGTGGGAGAGCATCCCGGCTTTAGGGGAGGTCACAGGTTTAAGTCCCGCGTGTCATGTTGTTTTTAAAGTTTTTCAAGTTTTCCCAAGCACGGGGTGAGTGCTATAACACAAAAGTAATTAAAAACATTTCTAATTAAAATTAAAATCAATTGTAATTTACTACTGTTCGCTCCACTTGGTAAAAGGTATAAGGTTTATTAATTTAAACATCAAATAACGGAATATCGAATTATATTAAATACAAAACTTATTACACTTTAACTTCACTTCTCAATTTCACAAACACGAATTCTTCGCCCTTCGAAAACATATCTGACAACCCTTTTTATAGAGTTTTATTTTAGTCGACTACCGTCTAATTATTAACTTAATTAAATAGTTAAAAATATGTTAAATAATTAACAATTTTAAAGATTCCATAAAATTTTAATAATTAGTAAAGAACTAATATTTCAGCTTTATATTGACACAATAATTTAGAAATTTATGGATTCATTTTATGTATGTTTGTGTAAAATATTGCCAACACTACGTATATATATTTTAGTTACTTTGCAAATTAAGCTTGATTAATATAATACTAATAAATTAGTATTGCCAGTGTGCAGTTTTATACTTAGGTACATATTTTTATAAGTTATTTGATATAAATAAATAAAAACTATTTTCCTACTAAAACCAGCATTCTGACCCGGTAGTAATTTTATTGATCAACGTTCTACAAATACTCTTTTATGGATAAATTAACGTTTTTGGTTTTATATCATTACATAATGTTTCAACGGAGTCTTAATTACGAAAAAGGTTCGTTAATTAATAACATTGATTCATGCTAATCAAAAATTACCATTAAATTTGCTGAAATCGTGCTTGAAGACTGTTATAAGGGATTAAAAAGTTAAAACAATGAATTACGTTTGTGTACAAGATTGATTAAAAAGTGACTTAATTGATTGATAGCTTAACAAGGTAACGTAACTCAGCGGTTAAATTAATATTATTCTGTGTGTTAAGATTACTTTCATTTTAGTCACATAACTGCACCATGGGACGAGCCGGAATCCTGACTTTGCAATCAATGGGATTCAGTTTCAATTCCCTAGAGGGACAAACATTTGTGTGATGAATGTTTTACTGGGTTTGGGAGGTTATAAAATATATTTTTTATATTAATATATTCTATGTATAATTTAATATCGTAAAGCTTTGTCACAAGCAAATAATAATTAATGTGTAATTTGCACGTGATATTTATTATTGTAGGCAGATTGTATTCACACCTTTTAATCCGCTTTACTCTACGTTAGATCCATTTGTCTTGTTACCGTCCTGCATTATTTAATAGAAATAGTTTCCTGATAGAAAAATATTACTAACGTTTAAAGATGTTACGGCCAATCATCCACATACAATAATAAATAAATAAATATCAATGGACAAATTACTCTAATTGATCTAACCCCAAAAAAAAAATATTAGCTTGTGTTATGGGTCTTAGTCAAAGATACTAATACATAGAAACAAATATAATTACTGAAAGATATTTAATAAACACCCAAACCCAGAAATACAAATACCTATGCTTATCACACAAATGTGATGAGCAAAGAGATATTTATATCCCCGTTGGAAATCAAACCCTAGCCCCTTTCATTGCGTAGTCAGTGTCGCTAACCACTCGACTAACAGGGTGGCCGAACATTCACATATATTATATTTAATACATATAGACTTTCAAATTCTACTCAGAAACCAAATTGCCAATTATATAAACTATAAGACAGAATATATGTGGGTAGTTAAGAATACATAATAGGTTTGTTTAAAAGTAATTAAGTATTTATTCCCTAGCCCATCAACACTCAGTGTGACACTTAAACGCCGCACCGATTCTTGGAATTCAGTTGGCACCCACAGCTTAAGTGTCGCATTCCCATTTGGTTTTTAACCTTCCACTACTAAAAACATAGACCAGTATAACGAAGTTTTATAAGGATTTTTCTTGGGGGCTGAGGTGCTAGTGACGAGACATTATCAGAAACAGCAGGCCTACTCTTGAAAACAATATAAATATTTAACCAATATTGATAAAAACAATAAGTTTCGAATATCGTCAAAAAACTCTTGAAATCAATATTGCCCACATTGATTCGGTATAGTAACGACCTAATTATTATATATAGATGTCATCGTTACACGTCAAGCAAGTCTTACAAGTGGAAATTTTAAGTACCGTTTTAAACAAAATAACGAATAAAAGCAATAATTAGTAGTTTAAAAAATTTCGAAATCCGTGTGGCGCTGTCGCCGAATCCAATAATTGAATATAGTTGTCCGGAGTACGAAATACTTCAAAACTTATTAAATAATTATTTCAAATTGAAATAGGTTTTCAAGAGTAGCCCTACGGTTTTCAAGAGTAGCCTTACAGGTCTTTTTTAAGTTTGACAATAGATTTTAGCCATAAAGAAACTAGTATACATGTGTGTATTATCATGTATGTCATATAAATATAATGTATATAAATTTATTTTGTTAATTAATTGTATTTTAATGTATATTATATTTTAAAATATCAAGTTTCTGCGATCGTCAATGCAAACTTTAACTATGCCAAATTTTAATCTCCTCCGTTCGCTTAATTTTCTTATAAAGTTGTACAAAGTTTTTTCTTCACATATTTATACATATATACTATCGACAAATGTTTATGTATATTAATTTAATGTTTTTCTAATTTATATATTTTTACAAATTTTAAGTTTCTGCAGTCCTTCGCAATATAAACTTTAACTGTGCCTTTTAAACTCCTCCAGGGTGTACAAAGTTGTTGCTTCTCGTATCTTTCTCGTATTTTTTGATTCCTTAAATTTCTGTTTTCCTGTCAGCTAGCCCATAAGAACGACAAAAAGCTAAAAGTCACTACATATGAGAAAGTACGTTTTAAAAATTTACAATTTAAAAAAAAAATATAGACCATTCTTTGTTTTTTATTAGTTAGTTTTACACACTGCTACCGGGCCTTCTTTTTTTGGAAGTTAGTTGGAAACATATCATTAATATGTGTAGAACATTTCACAGGTAACATGGGAAATTTCATACGGAATGGTATTTTCATACATCGCATTTGCTACCTTTTTTATATCATAAGATAGCAAACAAGCAGATGGGTCTCCTGATGGAAAGAGTCAACCATCGCCTCTATAGGCGATGGTTGACTCTTTATGGTTGTCTAACACCAAAGATGTTAATGGTGCGTTGCTATCTTGTAGTGAGGTCTAATGCCACGAGCATAAGTTTTCCGGCTACCTTACCCTCCAAACCGGAATACGACAGCGACAAGCACTGACGCTATTGCGGCAGGAATAGGTAAGGCGGTAGTACCACACCCGGGCGAGCCTATGCAGAACTCTACCACTCTACTACCTCTCTTCATTTGGTCTGTTAAATGTCACACTCAATGAAATCTTCCAATTTACGTAGGAGCAGCATTGGTTATAATTCATACTTCATTTTTAATAGCTTACGTTCATTTATGTTCGGGTAATTTTATGAGTTAAAATCATTAGTAGTGAAATTTCACACGTGAAATCATTTTGATTTTTTCGTTTCATTACATCCAATGAACATGAATTAAAATTAGCAATCATTTCCATGTACAATATTTAAGCCCGAACGTGCTAAACTTGTTGACTTTTTATAAAAACTACGCACTATGGTTAATATATTATGTAGTCGATAGCATACTTTTTATTTTCCACAATACCATGTTTTATTAAATTGGTTTTGTAATTAGTAAATGGATTTCAACAAACACATTCCAGTCACATCTGCCCACGTGCCGTGTTTTCTCGGTGAAAACTAATTTACTTTATCTTGATTCGTCCAACTTCAGGTTGTTCTACTACTTTCATAATATTTCACAAAGATATACGATACTATTTGTTCCCAGAAAAGTTATCTCAGTAAAGGTCTTAGTAATAGCTATTTAATGACATATGCATGTTCAGAAAAAAAAAATAGTTTTTTTACAACAAAGGATGGCAAACAGATAGAATGCTCTTATGATGAAAAGAGATAAAATGGTTTCAAATAGGTATTAGAATGTTACCTCCAGATATTATACAACTTCATGGACTGGACCGAAATCTCAAAAATAACCTCTCTGGGTTCTCAGTTAACTTATATTATAATGAGTGATTTAATTAAATGAATAGAAGTTTATTATTTGAAACAATTACCAATATCTTAACTATCACATAGTGTTTAAGTGTTAAATCGATCAAATGACAGCAAGATTTTCGATCGGTAGAGAAAATAACTACTCTCGAGTAAAAGTAATAATTTTCTCTTCCTTGGAAATACCATATCGAATAAACTATCATACGCGTTTGCGTATAGAGAAATCGACATAAATGTCGAGAAAACGGGTCGAAAATTTTATCGTGCTCTTTATCCTAAGCCTGCTGGTAAGGCAAGTAATTTATTCTTCAAGAGAAAATAAATGATATAAACCCATACATTTTTGTGTCTTTCAATGCCAATCTCTCTCTCTCTCTCACTTTGATATTACAAACGATAAAAAGTGTAATTATCTTAGTAGTTCATATATTTATACGTGAAGTAACAACTTTGTGCTTCTTTTGACGATTATTCTGATAATTACTAACGCTAAAGTATGAAAATTGAAAAAAAACGCGTGAAAATAATTTTCTTTACGGATGAAGTCTGTTGTCAAACTTGAAAGAGAGTTTAATGTTTAGTCTATGGACGAATTTTGCTCACAGACGAACGCTAGTAAATATTAATTAAGCCGACAGAGTAAAAAAAAAATAAAGGTTTTTAACAATTTAAGAACACCAGTCAATCAATTACCGGCGGGAGTGTTTCCGAACGGATACGAATTTTTTCTATAAAAAAAACTAGTCGTGTATGTGAAGAGAACACAATGTTTTACTTGTATCAGCCATGAGTTTGTGTATGTGGTGTCAGTCACCTGTTTTTATTCTTGTCGCCAATGACAGCATATTCATTTTTATACGAGTCGAACATTTTTACTTCTTACAAACATGGGATTTTACCAATTTTCGAAAATAGAACTGTATCGTATATTAAAAGTTTCAAAAAAATATTCCCTTTAATTTAAACAATTATTATTCTCGTACTTTATTTGAAAAACACGTTATAGAGAGTTGTCCCAGGTACAAACTTTTTTTTGATTAAGGACAAGCTGAATTTTTGTTTTGACAATAGCTTCGTTTTGACGAGAAGCCCATCTTTTCTATCTTCCAAAAATCTCGAATCGGGTAATTAATAAAGATAGATAAAAAAAATTTAGAGTGTCGAATTAAGTAAAGTTTACTTCACTTTACGTGTAGGACAAAGTGACCCTTGCAATTTATAATAATAATTAACAAGCTGTTGTGAGAAAATTAAGTCGTTTTTAAATTGATTAATATCAAATTTTTAAATTGATAAACATCAATTTAAAAAGCTCATAATTTCGAATGTTTAGCGTGAAGAACTCGTCAAAAAAAACATCGAATGTGTAGGACAAAATTTTTTTCGTATTTTTCATAAAATAATCAAGCGATTTAACTAAAAAAGTAATTAATGTTATTAATAAAATATTTTTCCAACACCGAATTTAAACGTTTAAAGACCCTTAACTTTATTAGTTACCTGATTCGGGATTTTCCGAAAATAGAAAAGATTTACGTCTCGTCAAAACTAAGCTGTTCACAAAAATTCAGCTGGTTATTAATCAAAAAAAGTTTGTTCCAGCGATCAAAGTCTATTATTTTTCAAGTGTGCCAAACTATATATACCCTGCAATACAAATCTCTAAAACGAGCTTATCTTTATGCTCGTTCTCCGTCAAAGTGAATAAATTGGTTTTACGTATCAGGCGGCCTAATCCGAATATTTGAAGTTCGCTCAATACGCCTTATTAATACCTCCGAATACGATGTGGTGAATTTATTCTTTGAATAATGAAGGCAAGCCTATATTCACAGACACATAGTTTTGTGGTTAATTTTATATCGAGTTAGAATGAAAGGGAATAAATCTGAAAATTGTTTATTATAAATAAACGTGAACAGATGATTACGATCGTTTTCTCAATGGCGGTACGCTGCTACGAGTATCTTGCGCATTTTTGGCGAAGCAAGGCATCGCATCATTAGCAACGCATCATTAACGAAATAAAATAAAATCAAACAATTTAATTTCTTCTTAGTTTGTCAAGAAACTTTAACGATCAACAAAATGTATGCGTAGTTTTTAACGTGTGTATGTTACGACATATGTCAAATTAATGACAGTGTGTGTAACGTCAATTGTTATTAATTTAATGTGTTTCTAAGTCATATTATATAAAAATATTAGCTTTCTACAATTCTTTACCACGTCATAAACCTTCAGTTTGCCAGATTTCATATTCCCTCGTACATATAATTTTCGTAAAAACGGATATGAAGTTTTTCCTTCACGTAAAAAGATAAACACCCACTAAAAACCTCCTAAGTCCACATAAAATCTTGCTTTGCCCACAGAGTAACGGAGTTACGGATGTACTTTAAACATTAGGCGATCACTTATAAAAAAAATAAATGTTTAAATGTTGTTTCACTTGATATAATTCTTATTACATAAGATTAATTTAGACATCCAAAAACTAAGATTATATACAACAAAGATTATATACATCTAGTAGTCACGATGGTAGTGACTCGCGTAGCCAATTGGTCACCTTTTATAGCCTGCCTTGCAGAACGGCAGTTGCTCTATTCTTCAAAGGAGCCCGGAACCAACACGGGGAAAAATTTTATAGCCGAATATTTTTTTATTCTTGTTTTATTGCATTTGCTGTCGCCAATTACTTTGACACTATTGTAACAGGAATAGGTAAGGCGTTGGTACCAGACCCGGGCGAGGCAACGCAGACGGCAGAACTCTACCACCTAGTGATTCCATACGCGGTAAACTCTACTACAAGCTCAAGCACAAGCTTGCAGAACTCTACCACATAATTAATAATCAAGGTGTAAATTACACGTATTCCGATCCTTTCGCCTTTTACACGAGGAACATCAAAACCGGACGCGACATTACAAATTTCTACCACCTCGTGTTACGTGAACAAAATTACATTGAAAGTTGTTATTTACATACGAGTCATAAGTAAAAAAACTAAAATCTTACTATATTAAATCATTACTCTTCTTTTGCTTTGCGGTGGCGATAAAAATATACCTTATAACAATCGCACAACCAAAGGAAATCGTTAGAAATATTAAAGTACAGTCAAATATACATTAACATACCATAACATTAATTCATACAAAGACTCTTACATTAAATTTACTATCCTTCCTTGTCTACACGGATAATAAAGGTTTGAATAAAAATCACCACTAAAGTATTAAAATATCCTATTTTTATCGACTCCAATTATTTTCGTTTGACCTCAGTAATCTATCTGAGATTTACAGACTAGGATCAGACAATTCAGATATAATCTGCCCAGTCAACTTATCGAGGCTCCCGGGTCTCTTTGTGTAAGTTAAAACCTCAGCAGAATTTTGAATAAGAAATTGGAATTGCTATTCATGACTGAATTAATTTGTTAAGCGCTTTAAAAGTATAAGATTGTCAGCTATTTGTTGGTGCTTTCTTTTGGGATTAGTAAATCGTAAAGTAAAATCAACATCAAATGATATTCATATCTTAAATTACTATTCATTCTTTATATTATTAATATCTTTCACATTTGTTTGTCACATACACAATAAGGGGTAGAATTTAATAACATTTTATTATAAATCATAACCTGTAAACACACTTTTATTTTATTTTTTAATTTGTTTATATACAAAACTTATTCGGTTATGCTATTTGATGAGATTAAATTTTGACATTAAACATATCTCAACAATTCTTACCACCATATCTTCTATATATAAATACGTGAAGGGAAAACTTTGGACCCCTTTTTAAGACAATTGCGTCAACGGTGGATTATGAAATTTGACATAGTTAAAGTTTATATTTTTGAGGACTGCAGAAACTTAATATTTTTAAATAAAATGCATTGGAAATACATAAAAATAATATAAATAAACATAACGCACACTACATTCATGTGATGTGCATGATATTATTCACACAAGCATATCTACTATTTTCTTTACAGCTGTCAGTTGTTGTTGTAAATTAAAAGAGATTTTATTGTATAGTCTATGGTCGAATTTCGGCCACAGGCGATCACTAGTAGGTATAAATACGTGAAGGAAAAGTTTGCTTTGTGTGAAAAATAATATAGGTGGTAAAGGCTAATGTGCAGTTGTTTTCTCAACTCCAACGAGCCTCTTCACCATTTAGTAGCCGCTCCGCAAAAATATTGGTGTCTGTTACAAGCTGCCTGAAAGGAAGGCAGCCAGTCAATTATTCATAAAGGGTCGACTAAGCCTAACAATTGTCTCAAATTATTAAGAAATGTGCTGCGTTTATATAACATCCAATACTAATAATACTTAAAACTGTTTTAGGAATTTGGATTTATTCAAAATATATATAATATATATATTTTGGATTCATAGAATATCCAGAATATGAAAAATCGGGCCACGATATTGTTTAGCGATCATCACAGCATTTAGGTATTTACTCATTAGTAAGATACTCATGTAACACCAGCTTACTAAAAATTCTTAAAATTTAACTCGGAAAACAGCGTGAAGAATCTTATTACAAAGTTTTACTCTCCTTATAAGAAATGTACGATATTATATGGTAGATGTATGTTATATTTAGTAATTTTCCAGTATAGTTGGAAAGATTCTGTGAATCAAAATTTGATGTAAGTCTGTGTTGAAAGCGGTGTTCATACCCATACGTCAGTGAAGCCGATATATCAATCAACTTTGCGTTGCGTATTGTTCTATTACTGGAAAACGGCGTACGTATAGTTCTATTCAAATTTGAGAATATTGAGAAAACATTAAAATTATTTTTTGCAGTTTGTCATAACATTTTACAGGTTGATAGTAAAGGATACTTTTACTAATTTTTAAACTAACATTACCACTATTTCCCATAAGCTCATAAGTCATAGTGACATTTTGCAATCTGGACTAAACGCTGAGCATCACAAGTAAGATTTAAAACGCGTTTTCGCCTGTAAGTGTTTTGAAATGTTCCTAAACAAAATTTTAGTACTTATAAAAAACAAATAATATATGTCAATTAACATAATAATTCACAATTACAATAATTAGAATTGTGAATTATTATGTTAATTATTAACACAATTAACACAATTATTGTAATATACTTAATTTAAATATACCCCTATTCTAACTTTTTTCCTATATTAGTCAATTTATTCTAATTAATAATAGCTTCTTAAAACTTTTAATTAAAATAATAATAATAATAATGAAATCATTTATTTTCATTAACTCAACTAATACTAAATTACATAGTTGTTGAGACACTCCTTTTAAGTAAAAAATATACCTGTACTAGAAGGCCCCGCTCTTCTATTTCTATTCAAGTTAAGCATATACAACTAACTACTTAACTAACTTACTTACTTACTACTAACTAAAATACTTTAGTGATTTTTATGGTATTATAACAAATTAAACTTTTACAGTTTTATTAAATTAACAGGTGTTAACGTTGGTACATTTCATTCTACTTGCACAGATCTACATGCGGGCAGTCAATTATGTATGTGTATGTATGTGTTTGTGTGAGTGTATGCACGTGAGTTTGTGTGTGTGTGTATGTAAGTGTATATGTATGTGTGTAAAAAGAATGTGTAGGCGTGCTTGTTTTAAGGTCAATTCAGAAAATTTTTCCGATTAAGGATTCCGATTGATCATAAGTTAAATTTTTCAACCATTTAATTAATGTTTTTTTACAATCATATCTTGTTTTAATGTAAATTTGCAACAATTTATTTATTTTATTATAGATAACAGGAGATTTTCTACGATATTGTTTAGTCGCGAATGAAGTTTGGCTTGAGTAAGTAGGGGCAACAACGCCAGATCTTCTTTTTAAAAGCGATGTGAGGTACATTTTAAATTTTTATGCACTCTTAGGACAATAAATAACTTACGAACGGACAAGTGACTACTTATTTTATAAAGCTCAGTAGTAGGGTATCTAAATGGTTTAAAGAACATAGCTTTTAGAAGAGTTATTTGTGCTCTTTCCAATACCATGAATTTTGTATTTGATGCCCCTCCCCATATAGGAATACAACATATGATAACCGATTGAACTAATGCAACATAGATTTTGTCTCTTAACTCTTTTGTAGTCACATATCGTAATATTCTGAATATGTAAATGAGCTTCCTAACTCTACTATTAACTAGCTCGAGAGTGCCAAGATAGACTTTGATCTATTATTACTCCCAAATATTTAGCATTATGGACTCTAGTAATTGCAGTACAATAACAAGATGTTTTTGGGAGTTATCGCAATTGTGAATCTTGACCGTCAATCAGCACTTGGTTGAGCAGAATTATATATGGAAAGGCATATGTAATGTGATTTGGTGGTGTTTGAAGTTAGAAGATTAGCTTTCAGCCGTGTATAAATCCTGGCTAATCCCCTTTCTGCGCTCTCTGGTACATCCTTCCACGTATCCCCATAATTTGCATGTCACTAATATATTATTATAATATCGGAGATTTTTTGTTGATAAATTGAATATTCTCTTATTGTTCAATTTAAATGAATTAAATTTTCGGGTCCGCTTAAACCAAATAAACTACTTTTTATTCAATAAATTTATCTTTACAAAGTCATTTAAGAATATTAAAATGTTTTGGTGCAATCGGACCTAAATAGATAACAGTGTTACGAATAATCTAGAAACGTGTAGAGTTGAAACGCTGGAGAGATCTAGAAATAAAAGAAAGAGATAGCTACTCCTATTGACAAACAAAAAAAGTTGATCGTTACCCTAAGCTATGCCATAATGGACTTTGTGGTATAGGGCATAAGGTTGAAAATAACGTGTACTAGGACTTGTTTGTTTATGATAAGTTGTTTATTGTAAACAACTTATTATTGTTATTGTTTACGAGATGATTGACGAACATTCGCGATTGCTGTCGAACTTTACCTCGGGTATAAATGAGAAATTTTCTTTACAGTTGTCAGTTGTAAAACTAAAAAGAGATTTTATTATATTGTTTATGGTCGAAATTCAGCCACAAACGATCGCTAGTAACAAAAATATAATCTGACAATTTCCACAAGCCGATGGTATTGCAATTTTGTTTTTGTTTTTGGAACGAAGTTCCTTACGGCAGGCTTGGAGGGGATAGGGATTTTGCTGCGCGACCGAACTGAAAAAAATGTGATAGTAAATTCGTAAGAAAAATGCGTGGAATAAAAGCGTTAAATGAGACGTGCGCAGGTGCGACAGTCGCGTACACAAGCGAGTAGTGCCGTTTAGCCGAAGGAAGTTCGTTCCTACCTGGTGTCCCGCGACACCACATCATTTTTATGTCCTAGTTACACCCGCCTGTATATAAAGGGCTTATATTTGGGTGGAGAACCTCAACAGTATGCGAGGTAGCCCTCCCCTTCCCCCTCCCCCCCATGTTAATCTGACGCGCTCGAGTCCCTCTCTTCGGCTCCCCTACTATAATATTCCGATATAGCGACACTATTGACACTTACAAAAAAATTTAAAACATTTAGTTTTAAAACCTTGCTTTCCCAAAAGTTAAGACGGCAAAAGCTGAACGATATACCTACTCGTAGTTTTAAGTCTGAGCTATAGTGAGCACAGGATCGTTAGTGATTTTTTTTTATTAGTGTTACAACGTATTAAAGCTATAACTAATCAGTTAATCAATATCGTGTAATTATAGCCCTCAAAAGTTAATGAGCGCGGGGAGCTCCGTCAGATCTCCGTGGCAACGATTTTATCCCTATTCTTATCGATACTAGCGTAAGAGTCGTTAATAACTCGTATTATAATTTAATTAATATTAATATTTTTAGACAAACAAAGACTGGAAGGCAATGTTTGTTTAAAAGACATGTCCTATGTTGGTTTAGCCTCCCTCTGATGAATAGACCGTGCCTTCCTGCCAGACTGATCGTAAATTGGTGATCGAATGAACCAACAATTCATTACGATAGTGACCAGGTGTTTGACGCAAAACGCCTTGCTGCTTGCTCGCATAGAATTGGAATGGAGTAAATGGAACGAAACATTTGTCCCTCTTTTACAAAAATGTTGCTGACTGAGGTGCATAAAATTTGGTACAGTTAAATTTAACTTTTTTTTAGAAAAAAATTGTAAAGCCAATATTTTTTTATAAGGCATCCATACTGATATTACAAATGCGAAAGTAACTCTATCTGTCTCTTCTTCACGCTTAAACTACTGAACCGATTTGGATGAAATTTGGTACAAAAATAGTTTGGAAACCAAAAAGGACATAAGGTAGTTTTTATCCCGGAAGTCTTACGGGAAAAGGGAACTACCCGTGTAAAATTTCGAGACTTTTAGAAATTTTCAACGCGGACGACGTTGCGGGCATAACTAGTTAAAAACAAATCAAAAATAAATAAAATGAACATTACACGCACTACCATGCTTTTGACTCTCAGACCCGTGCTTATATCATGTTTTGTTTATGGTTGAAGTCTGTTGTAGACTTAAAAAAAAGGTTGTGTTGCTTAGTTTTTGGCTACGAGCGCGTATTCGATTTACAACGAAAACTCATTGGTATAAAAAACCCAAGATGCACAGTCCCGAACAAAACTGACACTCAAAACTGTCCCTAATTTCATTTAAATAGTTATAGATACGGCAAAAACACGTTTTAGCATATCCAACCGTAAGCGTAAGATTTATAGTTGTTTTTACAAAGCAATGTACAAAAAGTAATAAAATTGACAGTGTCGCGACCATAGATTTAGGATGTACAAGATAAACAGAGTCAATTCAAAAACGAGACCAAAAAAATATATCTTTGTGTGGGTAAATTATTATGTGTGAGTTAAAAGTGTTGTAATATCCACGTACATTATCGATATCGATTCTAGGTGAACAAAGTGTAATTAAATGTAGCATGTTTTCATATCGTCAACTTTCATATCGTCATGTAGGTACCTACCTGATTTAAAAGTATCATCACGCCGGTACCTATGTGGGGTAAGCAGAATAAACCAAACGACTTTCGGTTCACGACGTTCCACCAATTTGTTGGTTGGGAAGTGGTAACACACCGTCCGTCAAACTCCGAGCTGCTACTGAGATTTTAGATTTTCGAGAAAAACCTCAATAATACATTTACCCGACTATGGAATCGAGTCGATTCGAATCCAGGACTTCGTGGTCTTAGCTGAGTAGTCTAATGAATCTAAGTAAGACTACGATGCACAAAACAAACGACATGCGATACAGAATAATTAAAATGTATAGTATAAAACAAAGTCGCTTTCTCTGTCTGTCCCTATGTCCCTATGTATGCTTAAATCTTTAAAACTACGCAACGGATTATTATGCGGTTTTTTGTAATAGATAGAGTGATTAAAGAGGAAGGTTTATGTGTATAATTACATTTAATATATTGTAGAGAAATACTGAAATTTTTGAGTTTTCTGATGTCATGTCGTAAATAATTATATTTTTTCCACTTATATTGCAAACGCAGGCTAAACCCTACGAGATTTATCAAAATAATGTACTAAGTATTTGTACACCTTGAAAAGGTCTACAGAAAAATCCGCGATGGTATATGTCTAGCTCTTATGGATAACCCACCATAGCATTTTTTGTCATTTACTTTTTACGAGAAATATTTTTTTTTTCAAAGCAATTTTAAACAATAAAGCACTAATCCTTATCCAATTAAATACCTTAAATATATTGTTGATTTAATATAGATCAATATGACTGTTTACAGTATGTAATTTAAATGAATATTTTCGAAGATATTACAGATTTAAAACGCAGGGGCATAGCGGTTGCGGGGTTACCGGCTGGTCGGGCGGCGCGCGCCGCCGCGGGACCGCTGGTAAACGTGTTAATTTTCGGATAAATAAATATAGGACATCTGAAATAATGATAACTGAGAAATTATTACTGAAATTAAAATAGTAATATAAAATTTTTATTTGCATACTGAACACAATTGAACAATGTTATTAAAGGTTCTTAATTTATACTTTATAAAACGATTTTAATTTATGTTAATTGGTTAAATAGTCACTCTTGACTTTTATCGACATTCGTGTCATCGCCGCTTTATCAAGCCCTAGCGTAACCAAACAATTTACTATTTTACTTAATATTATTGCAAATTCTGTTTTAATTTACGAAATATGTTTATAGAAAACAACTTAAATGAATATACTGTTACAAAAACCCTATTTGTGAGCAGAGTAATAGCAGAAATTTGTAAAAACATAGTTCAAAATATTCTCTTGCAAAATCGTATTTACTTGTGAAATGTGTATTTATTGGGGTTATTACGTCTTGTAACCTCACATGCACTTACAGAACACGACACCATACTTGCACATATATATTTTTCGATATGAATCGCAGGATTATTAGAAAATTGTACAAAATTCGCAGTGACACCTAAGCACCGGGACGCTATGGCCTCTTACTCCCGTAAACAATGACATAACGGTACTTAATTCACTGTCTCTTTTTCACTCGAGGGGTTTGTACTTGATGAGGATTTCTCGCTCCCACGCTTTGTGGATCTTTTGAACGTAGTGACAAAATTCTAAATCTATGGTCGCGACCGACGCGATTCTATTTGAAATAAGCGCACAATTTAAAGTTGTGCGCTCATTTGCAGAGGACGTTTTTGAGACACTAATTGTGTATCTTGGGTTTTTTATATCAATGCGAAAACTTCATGTTTTCAAGTTTTTTTAAGAGTAATATCGTAATAATGTGAATAGATTTATTCAAAGGATATTACAGTTTTTGTAAGATTAAGTCTTGGTTTAGTGCACTACAGAAAAATAATAATTTTTTTAACAGTTTTTTAAA
The DNA here is from genome assembly GCA_036924255.1 of Apodemia mormo. Classification (NCBI taxonomy): domain Eukaryota; kingdom Metazoa; phylum Arthropoda; class Insecta; order Lepidoptera; family Riodinidae; genus Apodemia; species Apodemia mormo. Next base: position 31,794,600 of record JAUPFN010000009.1, read on the forward strand.
ACGAAGACAATCCCTGCATAGCGTTTTACGAAAATAGGCGTCAGAGTTATTATTCAAGATGAATACAATTATTGTAATGTGCCAAAATATTTTATTTTATGCATTTTTCCAACAGGATATATGGTCCTAAAGTGCACTACAGAGCCAAAATGACGAAAATATTGTTGTTAGATATTAAAAAATAATATTGAAAAATTACAAAATTAGCTCACTTTAACATTTTTTTCATCAGTATGTATTTCAATAGAAACCTAAAATATTTATTATATGTGAAATAAGGTAATCCATACTAATATTATAAATACGAAAGTAACTCTGTCTGTCTGTCTGTCTGTTTGTCTGTCTGTCTGTCTGTCTGTTACGCTTTCACGGCTAAACCGCTGAACCGATTTAGATAAAATTTGGTACAAATATAGTTTGGGACCCAAGAAAGGACATAGGATTTCTTGGGTTCTTATCCCGGAAATCCCACGGGAACGGGAACTATGCGGGTTTTTATTTTAGAAATTTTTCCACGCGAACGAAGTCGTGGGCACAACTAGTGTTTAATATACTGATTTTTTTCAGTCCGTTATATGAACTCATTTATTTAGAACAATTATTTTAAAAATACTATAAATCCTAGCGCGTAATCTTTTGCCGATCAAATTTTGAACCTACGATAAATCGAATAATAAAAGACTTAATCTTGCAAAAACTGTAATATCCTTCGAATAATATGCTCAGATTATATATTAGAATATTTTTTTAGTTCTTTACGCGAACGGTTGAGTATGAAACCCAGCACAGTTAAAGTTTACATCGCGGAGGACTGCAGAAACCTAATATTTACATATGTATTTCTATGTATTAGTATCGTTGACTAACACCCATAACACAAGCAAATAATTTGCTTACTTTGGGGTTAGATCAGTAAGTGTAATTTGTCCAGTGAATATATTTATTTATTTATTATGTTTTTTGGGTGATAGTTTATTAACTATTTATTTTGTTTTCTCTGTTACACATACCTTTGATAATTCGTTCATTGAAATCCATGTGGTGATGGTGATACCAAACACGAGTGAGACGTTGCGGAACCATAGCACACAGTAAACACGATGGAGGTGATATGTATAGCCAATTGATTACCTTTTACAAATTGCGTGGCTGAATAACAGATGCTCTATTGTTTAAAAGGGCCCATGACGCGATGGATAATATAGCTATCTTAAAATAACCAGATGTTTTAAAGATACTATTTTTACAATGATGTCGATTAAGTTCAAACGTTGGAAACGTGAATTCAATAGACATTTTTAGAAAAAACTAAGTCCGCGAACATTTAAAACCTCCAACTGTTTGTTCAGAGATATCCGACAATGGACAATGCATTTATCAAGCTTTTGCTATTTAAATTTGCATAAAATAGTGCCTTTGAGAGAATAAGAGGATTAAATGCTTTAAAGTTGACGAATATGTTCATATGTTTGAAATGGTTTATTTAAAACATTGACTGTAATCGATATAGATATAATAAAATCGTAGGAAAGTCAATGTATGTCCGGGGTAAACTCAAAAAGTACTGCATGGATTTACTTCAAATTTTGCATGAATATTACTAACAGGTCGGGTCAACATATAGGCTACATATTATCACGCTATCGCCTACGGGAGAGGAGCTGTGCGGAGTAAACGAAGTCCACGCGAACGAAGTCGCGGGCAACAGCTAGTCGTATAATATGAAACAAATATGTATAAAAGAGTATTATAAAATTTTAGATTATTTGCGAGACAAAAAGGCTTAGAATGATTTCTCCTCATACCAATTTAATTATTTATTAGATGAAATAATTATTGCAGCAGAATTAACATTGAAAATCGAAAATATATTTTATGAAAACCGTAAAGGAAAAAAGGAAAGGCCGTTGAATTTCTTTCCGTAATGGCATACTCAACAATGCAAACAAAAACAAATAAACAAGTAACTTCGTAATGGATGGAAGTATTTGTTATACTAAAAAGAAGTGGTGGTTATATATGGCTAAAGGTGCGTCTACACTTATGACAATTTACCGAACATTATTCCGTGAACATATCAGACGCACGTGTCAGTACCGATTAATGTGGACGTCTTTTTTTACGCAAACAATTTCCACGAGCTGCAGTACGGTCTAATCCATTCCGAACACTGAAAGTACGGAGTTACGATCTACTAGCCGGGCCCAGTATGGACGCTGTACTGTCTGTGTACTGTTACGCATCTAAGTCACGTGTTACGAGCCGATCCATTGAAAGTCGGTTTTTTTCAAAGTATTTTCGCTATTGTCCGCGGACCAGGAGACGTCCAGACTTGCATTTATGACACGAATCAAAGTACGCCCGATGTCACGGATACAGACACGGGGTAGGAGTGGATCAAATCGTGACGTGTCCCGGTAAGTATGTCCCCCGCCCGTTCCTCGCCGCCGCTCATTCACGCAGAGCGTGCATAAACATCATTGTATACGTTGTTTAGTTTTGTATTGCGACGATTGATTATTTAGGCATAGATATACCATATATATAGATAGGCATAGATAGACATATGCCATGTAGCGATGCGATGCCACGCGATCTAGTTCAATACCATGCATCTACACTTGTAAAATTTCATCGTATATGGCTTGTGACCGTGTCAGTACAACCTATATCGTCCAGATTTAGGTTAACATGTCCTGTAGCGATGCCACGTAGTCCCGTCCGCAGTCATGTTACAAACGTGGACGCACCTTAATAAAATGCCGACTTCCCCACCGAGACAACCCTAGTTATATTATAAAAAAAATACTTCAGGAACATGTCGCACCATTTGTTAGTTACATTGGAGATAAGTTTCTCTTTATGCTTGACAATGCAAGCCCTATTACTGCTACTATAGTCCGAAAATACTTGCAAAAAGTGGATATCTCTGTAATAGAGTGGCCAACCTGGAGACCAGACCTTAGTTTGGTCGAACACTTGTTGGACGAGCTAAAAACAAAAATAAGTTACTGAAATTTTGCTCCGGCCAATCTTCAGGAGCTACAAAATGCGCTCAAAGAGCACTGGGATGTTATGCCGCAAGACTTAATCAAACGGTTGATATAAAATATATTGACTGCGTCATTGGTCGAGTGGTCAGCGAACCTAACTACGAATCTATGGGACTCGGGTTCGATTCTCGACAGAGACAACTATTTGGTTGATAAGCATAGATATTGGTTTTTCTGGGTTTTTATCATGTATAAAACAGTAATTTTATATGTTAGTTTCGTTGTCTAACACCCACAACTCAAATAAATAATTTGCTTAATTTGGGTTTAGACCAATTCGTATAATTTGTCTAGCGCTATTAGTATTAAGGGTAGTATTAATATTATTAATAATACTACCCTACCCTTCGTTTATTTATTATTTATTTATTTTATTTATTTTATTTATTTTATTTAGATATACATTTAAAAACTTAACTGCACACACAAAGACAATTACTAAAATTAAGATGTTTATTTATATTCAATTTTAAATAGCAAAGAAACTGGTTTTTCTGGTAGAAAAAGAAAACAGTCGCTTATAAGCACCAAACATCTTAATGGCGCATTGTTTTCGTATGGTGTGATGGTAATTCCTCATGAATAAGTTCACCGGTTACCTTACTCTTCAAAGTATAACATGCCAGTGTTAAGCATTGACGCTATTGCATCAGAAATAGATATAAAGCGGTGGTACCAAATCCGGGCGAAATATTTCGGAACACTACCACCACACGATGTTGGTAAAAGATACACCCAATCATTGCATTTTACGAAATGTCCGGTAAAATGGGATATGTCCTATTCTTTAAAAGGGCCTGGGACACGATGGATAAAACAGCTAGAATATTCTAAAATAACCAGATGTTTTAAAGTCACTATTTTTATACTGTTGCCGATTGAGTTCAAACGTTTGAACGTGAATTCAATGGACATTTTTAGGAAAAACTAAGTTCGTGAATAAAACCTCCACATGTTTGAACAGAGATATCCGGCAGTGGAATATGCATTTATCTAGCTTTTGCTACTTAAATTTGTATAAAATAAAGTCCCTTTAGAAGAGTAAAAGGATTAAATGCTTTTAAACTGATGTGCATATTCTTAAATTTGAAATTATTCATTTTAAATACTATCTATAATCTTGTTCCCTCTGTGGTCTAGTGGTCCAGCGTTGGCGTTGACCACATGAGGTCCCGGGTTCGATTCCCGGGTCGGGCACATTAAAAAAAAGTGTTTTTTCAGTTTTCTGAGAAACACAAAATTGCCTGGGATTGGAAAGTGCCCGGTTGGCGATAGGCTTGCCACCTATCACATTTGTGGGACTAAGTATCTTCGGCTAATCGTGGGCGCACTTGTTGTACCTCTGCCTACCCCTTCGGGGATATGGGCGTGAAGATAGAAAGAAAGAAAGAAAGAAATCATTTATTTGCCAGAATATGGGAGTTACAAGTTATTAAAATTTGATTAAGTTACCAACATATTCTACCATGATATGGTGTGCAAATATTTTAAATACTTTTATAATCGTATAACTAAATGAACCAGCGATTGCCTGTGGCCGAAATTCAACCTTAGACTAAATAATAAAATTTTTTTTAAGTTTAGTAACTGACTTTAACCGTAAAGAAAATAATATAAATGTGTGTATCACGAAGTATTAAGTATAGGTGGACCTAGCACTCGTATTAATCACTTGAAACAAATACCTACATTATATCTCACTCTCTGAGGTCTCCCCATTTCTTATTATACAGCTATGTTAGAAAGAGAGGGTGAGACTTCAGAAGAAGACAGCAGTATTTAAAGTTGTGTTTCAAGTAGGTATTAGAAGTGCTGTCTCCAGAAATAATACAGCTTCATGGTGTGTATATAACACGTATGTCACATAAATGTGCTTTCAATTCAGAGAAATCAATGTATGTCGATGTTTCAATTACGTACAGAAATACAGAGTTATACTACTTACCAATGAAATAAAATCATTTCAAGGGTAATTTTAAACCTTGTCTTCTCATTCGGTACGGTAAAACAGTACAACATGATTTATTTCTATTTTGTCACAATATAATATTATCTACAAATGTATGAAGTTTTTTACAGTAAGAGAAGCGTTTGCTCATATGCGTGGCGACACGTTTCCTTCCCAATGGTTTGTCTATTAGTATTCATGTGGTCTATGGCAGAGGCATTTTTTATGTTCGACTAATCGTGGGTACACTTGTACCTCTTCCTACCGCTTCGGAGATACGGTGAGATAGCAACCACAATATATATTCACGCCAAATTTATTATGAGAAAGGCAGAGAGAATTGAGTGCCATATATCACAGTCCAGACAGACTTGCCGAGCTTCCTGCACACTCATGACTTTTTCATGTAAACACGCCGGTTTCGAAGTCTCTTGACACTACCTTGACAGCATCCCACTAATTTTATCATGATACGTCAGTCTTGGTCTCCCCCGGTACATACATACTTCCATATTCTCACTGTACATATGTTTTGTTAATCGTTAATATGCTATTCTTTCTACTTGTCCGAACCAAAGGCCCATGTCCTTCCTCTTTTAGATCGATATACCTACTGTCTTTTAAATCCCGACCTTTCTCTGAGGTAACAAACATAAAAAATACAGTAAAATTAAAAAAAACTCTTTCTGAATCTTTCTAAAAACGTTTCTCAATGCTAAAAAAAGGGTTAAAGAAGATACTCTACTTATTTCAATTGGAAATAAAATATCTCAATGAAATTAATAAAATCAGTTCCCATTATTATAATAATGGGAACTGATTTTATTAATTTCATAATATACTAAGGAGTTTTATTAAAATTGGTTTACAATGTTAACGACGTTGATGTACAATGCTCGAATTTAAATTGAAAACCGTATTGAGGCAATATATTTACTAAAGCTTGTGCTATGAAACATTATCTCTATTTCAGAATTACTTTGAATTTCAGTAAGCATTAGCTTTACAATGAATAGTGATGAATATATTAAAGTAAAAATCCAGGATACTTTTGAAGAATAAATAATAATTTTATACACTGACATTATTACTACACTTACATTATTTATTTATTTATTATTTATTAAATGTTAGGGAAACAAACAGATTATAATACTTACAACTAGAAAATATAACTACAAAATTTTCCACAAAAAGTTGCCACAAATATGTAACACATATACAATATGTAACTGGATACAAAATAAAGTTAGATGTAAAGACACGCCTGTTGAATAGAAAGTTTGTCCGAATTAATTAAGTAAATGACAACATGGAGCTATAAAATAATTATTATTTATAATGATTTCAAAATTTCTCTGACTTGATTGACTGAAGTTTTAATTTATAAATCGATATGTTAAACATGTCTACACTGCCAAAGTGATGATCAATAATATGACAAGCACGAAACAAGAATGTATTAGATGTATATTTGGTTCTGATAACTGCAATGACGTGTATAATATTATACACGTCATTGGATAACTGGCATATTATATTAAAGGTACGTATACAAGGGGAACCCAGTCGGGGACAGGCATTATAATGCTAGCGATGACCTGTGGCCGAATTCGACCATAGACTGAACAATAAAATCTCTTTTAAGTTTGACAATAGATTTTAGCCGTGTAATGAAGAAAATAGATATATACATGTGTGTCACATGTTTGTATTATGTGTGTAATATATATTTTTGTTAATTTAATGTATTTCTATGTATTGTATTTAAAAATATATGGTTTTTGCAGTCCTCCGCAATATAAACTCTAACTGTGCCAAATTTCTTACTCCACTTTTCGCGTAGGTAAAAATGTATTCGCTGGGTGCGTGACCCCAGCGCCATCTAACGATACAACTTACGGTGGCTCTTTTGAGAAAATAAACATGTATTGGATGTCAAATAGCTATTGAAAAAAAATGTTTTTCTATGTAAAATGTGATATATTACATTTTAGTGAGTGAGTAAATATTAATTTTTTTTTTTTTCGTGGGTCAGCTAAAAACAGTAAGTAAAATAATTACAACAACTAAAACAAGTCTCAATAAGTGAATTAGGTTAAGCAGTGTTAAAATCTGTCAAAATGTTTATTGTAAAATTAATATTGAATAAAAATCATTATTAATATTAAAAAAACAATCTAAAATAATATATAAAATAACAAATAGCTCATCATATCAAATAACAAATAGTTTGATTCATGGATGTATTAGGTTGATCAGTTATTTCAGACGGTTCTATAATATTCATCACCGGATCTATCTCAGCTGTTGACTTTTTTATTATTCTCCTGTCCATGAAGCGTTTGTGTCTAAATAAATAAATTACGATAATATAAATAAAAATAAAATTAAATAAAACAGGTATTTTTAAATCATTAACTATGTCAAATAATATGTCTTAATTTTTTTAGTCGATTATTTCTATTAATCTTAATATTTTAATCAAAACTAAATTTTATTACGTACCTACTCAAAACTGCGGATTCGTTGACTTTTCGTCTTCTATAAACTGATGGAAAAATAGTTGGAGCGTATATAGGACTTGATTCAACATCTGATTTTTCACCGCCAATGAAGTGTTCACTGCATATAACATCCATAGGTTTTGGAAACCATAACGATCCATCAATATTTTACAAAAAAAAAAAAAATTTAATTATTACTCCGTTTTCTTACACGATATATGACATTATTCTATAGAATACGGTTGTAGATCATAGTAATACATAATAAAGAGCCACCCGTAGTTCTATATTGTCCCGCAACGGGCGCTGACATCACTTTTGTGTCCCCCACTATGCCTTACGCACCCAGCGAATAGATTTTTAGAAAAATAACGAACGTACCCACCCAGACGTATTTTGAGGCAGTGTTATACAATGTAACAAGAAAAATTTATTTAAATTCATACATTACAATATTTTAATTTAATCCGACTTCCCAAAAGGAGTTCACAATTCTTTGGAATCTTTTTTATGATATTTACCAATTACACGAAAAAGCCTGAACCGTTTTGGGGAATTCTTTTTTGTTTCAAGTGATATACCTACTTTCCAGATAGTTCTGATTTAATTTGATGAACTGATATAGAATACAGGAAATGGGAAGTAGGGTGTTTGAAGCTTTACAGTATTTAAATTATTGATTTTGTTAGAAAAAAATTAAACATTCGTATCTCAAAATATATTTATTATCAAACTATATGACAGGCAACTTTGAAGCAACACATACAAATGGGTAAAATTAACATTATATTGGTAACATTTCCTGTCAAATGTCAAAATATCTGAACATCGGAAATGACCAAATTGACATGTAAAACAAATAGCACCAAAAAACAGAACATGAAAATAATTTAAGTTAATACCAGTTAATAGGTATTCAGCGATTTTTACGGTTCCGAAGTAAACTTGAAACCCTTATAGTTGCGCTATGTCCGTCCGTCCGTTTGTCTGCACGATAGCTCAAAAATCCTTATTAATAGAAAGCTGTAATTTGGTATGAATACACATATTAGTCAATTAGTCACGTCAACATAAAATCTTGAAATATTGTTTGTTACCGCCCCATTGGTTGAGTGGTTAGCGACCCTGACTTCACAATCGACGGGGCTCGGGTTCGATCCCCGACGGGACAAGCCTTTGTGTGATGAGCATTTATATTTCCGGGTTTGGGTGTTTATTAAATTTATTCCAGTATTTATATATGTATTTCTATGTATTAGTATCATTGACTAACACCCACAACACAAGCAAATAATTTGATTACTTTGGGATTAGATCAGTCAGTGTAATTTGTCCCGTGAATATTTATATATTTATTTATTCTTGTAGGGTAGGTCCCCTGCATGTAAAGTGGGGATGTTAATTCTTTTCTCACGCACCCCAATTTGTGGGGTACCATTGGATAGGTTTTTAAAAAATATTGCAGGGGTGTCAAAACAAGATTTGGATTAAGGGACTCGTTTGTAAAATATTAAGCTTTTAAATGCTAATTTTTGTTAGAGTAAGTGGCCTCCCCTCCCCCTCTCCGCAGGCTAAATGGTTAGTTTTTAAGGTTGGAAAAAATGATGACAGTAGTAAATGTTTACTACTTATAAGGAAAACTATCACGGCTTAGAAGGCTTTACAAGTTTTTGAGTATTAGTCGACCAACTTATAAAATGTACTTAGAGAAGTTTTTAAAGGCGGTGAACCTGAGTTGCGGATGTATATATTTACCACTAACGTTGAATAGCTTAAATATTCTTAGTATGAAACTATAAAAGCCCTGTTTTAGGCCGTATTATTGTGATGGGCAACTTTAGAACCCTACATTGCGCGTGACCCGACACACACTTTACCAATTTTTATAAAAGGTTTCTCTCGGAGCGTATCTAAGATGAGAGCGCTTCATTAACCTATATAAACTGGTTTAATCCAAAATCGTGGAATTTTACGACACGCACATTGCGAAAAAACGGGGAGCGGTGAACATCAAAGAAATATTTGTTAAAACCTCTATTAACCGGGTTATTGATTCAAACCCCTTATAATTTTGCTCCATAAGTAAATCGGTATTTCGAAGTTTAAGATAGATTAAGCCCTGCCCAAAAAATGCATTATTGCGAAACGAATATTCGCAACAATAAAGTTTTGGGAAATTTGCGTGTCTCGTCAAAATGTAACGTTACAAGATTTTGATGAATAGCTATTGTCTGCCTACCTGTAAGACAATTTGTAAAAACTGAACCATGATAGTGATGGTTAAAAAAAAAAAATTAAAAAAATTTAAAAAAATTAAAAACTGAATCATGATAGTGACATTAGCCGTGGCTAATGTCACTATCATGATAGCTAAATGGTAGAATTTTGTAACATTTCGCTCGAGTCAACCGCCTTACCTCTTCAATCAAAATAGTAGTATTGCTTGTCTCTGCAAAGTTTCGATTTGAAAAGTAAGGTAATCGACAAGCTTTTGCATGTTGCGTTAAATCACCACCATCGAAATTTCAACGCACCATTTACAGTTTTGGTGTTTTTAGCAATGGTTATTTCTCTTAATCAGGCAAGCATTCTGCGATATATATTTTCATTTGATATTTTTTAACTTCCCGCTAAGTATGTAGATAAAGAAGTTACTGATTTGCTCCGATTTTCGAAAATCAAGTTTTCACGAGATCTCCACGTTTTTGAGGCCCTAGGAACCTTTTCCGACTATTTCCACGATGACGTCAGTATGTATGTACGTATGCGTGTGTATGTAACCATCTCATAACTTTTGAACGGCTAGACCGATCAAAATGCGGTGGATGGCATTGATTGGATTCCATTCAACTTAGACTTCCTGAAAATTTAAACCAAGTCGGCCCAGAAAATTTGAAAATACCTCAAAAAATTTTACTATTTAAATACTATTTTTTTAATATTTATATACCGATTGAGTACAAAAACAAATCCACTCTATTCCTCAAATGCATAAATTGCATTAAATCGGATTGTCCGTTTGGGAGTAATCATTGACGAAAAATTTTGAAAAAAAAAATTTTTTTGGCTAGTCTTCCAAATTTTTCGACCAACCTTTTTTTGTGATTCTACTATGTAGTACTAAAAATACGTCGAATGCTATTTCAAAAACCAAAATCGAATCTAATTTTCAAAAGCTACAAAGCAAACTCACTTAATGTTTTTAAAATAACTTTAAGGCTAATACAACGATTGACTTAAAATCTTAATAGCTTTTCTCATTTATAAATTGCGTCAAATACCGTTAATTGCATCAAAATCGGTCAATTTATTTGGAATTTATCAATGACGAAAGGTTTTGAAAAAAAATATTTTTGACACTGCTTCGAAGTTTTTCAGCCTATCGGTTATTTAGCTAATTATTACAATAATAATATAGTTGTATTTTGTCTCAAAACTCAAAAATTGAGTTGAATGCCATTCGAAAGATCAAAATCAAACATCGTTTCTAAAATAAACAACTTTTTAAATATCAATATACTGTCATTTTTAACAAAGTAGATGTTTGAACTAAAAAAAATTATGTTTATAGTTTTTACTCTTTTGAGCTTAAAATACTTTAATTTAGAGAGAAATTCCTGAAAGTTGGCCTGCAGGCCTGCATTTTTTATATCATAAACTAGCAAACTAGCAGACGGCTCCCCTGATAGAAAAGGCAATCATCGCCTACAGCCTATATGACTCCAAAAATATTAGTGCATTATTATCCGTGTGGCGGTATGGTAATGCCACATACAAAAGCGTATTGGTTACCTTACCATCCAAACCAGAACACGACAGTAACAAACATTGACGCTATTGAGGCAGAAATAGGCAAAATGGTGGTAACAAAGACGGCAAGACGCGGGACTCTACCTGATAATAATCACAATGGTTGTGACAAGTACCTATAGCCAATCGATAGCCTTTTACGAAAGGGACCTAGAACAGTACGGAATTTTACAAAAAATCGAAGTATCTGACAAAGTTATCTTGCACTTCTAAAGCCGGCATAATTTATATTTTTTTTACGTTGAAAGATATCTACATCCCACCCTTAATTTTAAGAAAAGTCAGCGCTTAACAAATATTATCGCTTATCTTTTTCAGTACGTTGAATTCGTACAAATATTATTTATACAATCCATGATTCATGCTCCAATCTTAACTTTGCCTTACGACCTCGTCAGGCTAGACCTAGTGGTGCGATAGAAGGAAATTTATGACTTTCCTAGTTTTATGTTTAATGATATTTTATAATAAATATAATAAAATGTTATATTACGTGCCCCTTTCAGGTCGAACAGGGTTTTTACACACTGTGTAATATAGTCAAATATATATTGAGTTGATAACATTAATGGTAGGAAAACTGGAGACCTGTTATTATTACAGAGTAGCCAACAAAAAGATCTTCTGATGAAAAGACATAAAGATAGCCTATTAATACCAAAGACTGAGCGTTGCTGTGAGATCGGTTGAAATACCACGTGCATAAATACTAGATATATAAATACTAGATATAAAGAAATAATTAAATGTTTTTAATTTCTTTATTATTAATTAATAATTATTTTAATTTTAATTAATAATTAAGTTGTCATTAATTAATAATTAAAAAAATATTAAAAATTAATTATTCAAAAATAAATTAGCTCATGTATTTTTTGATTGATATTCAGTGTCTTCGCACAAGTTAAATAAAGTCGATAAAAATTGTTAATTGTTAATAAATAATTTAATTGATAATAATGTTTTTTTAGAAAGTTACCGGGTACAAGACCGTAAAACTGTCACTTTGAAAATAACCTGCCAGTAAAGTAGCTTATGGCTTTTGCGCTAAGGCATGCAATCTACATCTATATTAATACTAGCTGCAGCTTGCAGCCCGCTGCATTATAAAAGGTTTTGGTGAATCCTGTGGGATCACCTAATTTTTCCGGGATAAAAAGTAGCCTATGTGCTATTCCAGGTTATCATCTACCTGTGTGCCAAATTTCATTCAAATCGATTGGGTAGTTTTTGCGTGATTGAGTAACAAAAATATCCATCCAAACATCCAAACTTTCGCATTTATAATATTAAATGTAATAATATTAAAATTTGGCACAAAAATAGATACAGGACAAATAGATAGAGGTAGATGATAACCTGGAATATTCAGCTACTTTTATCCCGTAAAATAGGTTGTTTCCCCGACATTCACCAAAAACTTTTCTAGTGCAAAGGGCTGCACGTTGCAAGTAAATAAAACTTGAAAAACCTTTAAATCGACTTAAATTTCCTAGTTTGGAATTGAACAGAAAGACACATCTCAACGTGTTTCGCAAATGACTGTAAGCTGGGTTGTTGAAATCACGACGTTCATTACACCGCGCCGGCGGGCGTATAGTTTAAACGGTTAGAAAGGGCGATCCAGAATAACAACAAAAATTGACTTTATTACTTTTTGGACATTAAACATATAAAAATCTATCGGTCTGGCGAACTGTAAATTGTTCAATTTTTTTTCTTAGACTTTTTTTTCTATTTTGCTTGCGTTTCTCTTAATGTGCCAGACCAGATCCATTCAAAAGAGAAAAAAACACAAATTTTGAGATTTAGTTTTTTCTCATACCTAATTTAGAAACAGTTATGTCTAGAATAGCAGTGCCAGCCTTAAATTTTCGCATTTTAGTTATCACATACTTTCGAATTGTAAAACATTTACTTATGTCTTACATATGAGTTTTACTAAAAAAAATGATGTGGTGTCGCGGGACACCAGGTAGGAACGAACTTCCTTCGGCTAAACGGCACTACTCGCTTGTGTACGCGACTGTCGCGCCTGCGCACGTCTCATTTAACGCTTTTATTCCACGCATTTTTCTTACGGTTTTACTATCACATTTTTTTCAGTTCAGTCGCGCAGCAAAATCCCTATCCCCTCCAAGCCTGCCGTAAGGAACTTCGTTCCAAAAATATAATTTAAGGATCGACGACCGATGATTTATTATTTGTGTAACGTCCAAAATCCAATAAAGTACATTTTTGTTCTTATTCTAAGCCACCACCCTTTTTGATGTTCTCTGCTTGGACTATAATAATGCAAATGTTTTCAGACAATAATACCACCTGCGAAATGTTTTCACTTCCCACGCAACACGTAGCGTTTCCCATTCTCCGCACGAGACAGCCGTAAACAATCACGCTACGACGACCTATTTGCGCGTAATAAATAAACCTCTGACTCTAAGAGACTTTTGTTGTACTTGTCAGGTGGATTAGTTAGAGTAAAAAAACTTCCACTATCTTTTTGAACAATGGTTTATCCTCATTCCTCAACTATTTACGCACAGCCTTAAGAACTAGATGGATCGGGATTAAATTAGGTACACTTACACATTTGTGCTAATCTGCGCTATTTATCAATCATAATATTATAGACATCGGTACCTCTGACTCTCAGAGATTTTTATTACTCAGTACTCAATATTTTATTCCGTCATATGTTAAACATTTTTAGGTTTTAAATAATACATTCTAGGACTGACACATATACCCGGATAGGATGTAGCAATGTAGAGGCGGACCGATTCACTTTTGTGAATGAATAAATGTTTTATAATAAATAAATGTTTTAAGAAAATAATAAATGTTTCTTATTAAAATGTATCGTTCAAAAATTCGTTTATAGTTAGTTGATATCAATAAGTTTTTAACGTCACTTAGAATTTTTTTATAATTTTCTTCCGATTTAATTTTTCGGGTAATTTATTAAATATTTTTACAGGCATAACGTTTGATCCGGAGCTGTGCATTTTATGGTTTGAAATTGGTAATTTTAGGTTATATTTAAATCTAGTTGTAAATTTTTGTGGGTGTTCAATTTATTAAAAAAAAATAGGAATATAAATTGAAGGTAGCGTTAATATTTTTAGTTTTTTGAAATGCGGTTTACAGCTTTCTGGTTCTTTAATGTTTGCAAGAATGCGGATACCCTTTTTTTGGATAAAAAAACCGTAACTACTTGTCGTCTACTTGTCATACTCATATTAACAAATAAGTAACAAATCTTCTAGTATTTATTATACAGTGTTTTATCCTTAATATTTATACTCAGTTTTAAGCACTAGTCGAATCGGAATAAATTAAGTACACAGAAAGCTATTGCAATCTAGGTTTCTGTACCTCTGACTCCGAGAGACTTTTTTTGTACTTGTGATGCAGATTAGTTAAAGATTAACAAAACTTCCATTATCTAGTTATACAATATCTATAGTCTGTCCTCACTATCGACCACCCCGCCAGTCGAGTGGCTAGCGAACCTAATTATTAATCGATGGGGCTCGGGTTCGATTCCCGACAAATATCATTGGCTAACACCCGTAACATAAGCAAATATTTTGCTTACTTTGGGGTTAGATCAATTCGTGTCATTTACACTGCAATATTATAATAATTATTATCTTCGCACAGTTGCATTAGCTGGGTCGGACTTGGATCAAATAGCTATAATATAAATCCGATTTTGAGGAAAATCAGCAAAGAGGTAAATGAAAACCCAGGGTTAAACATAGGCTACTTGTTAATATTGATGATATTAATTACCCCTAGCTGATCCGCGCAGCTTGCCTTCGCTGTTTGTCTAATCATCACAATTCACAGGTCTTTATCACATGAACTAAAATAGGTAAACACATGAAATTTTCACCTGAAAACTGCGTTGAAATAATATAAATTGAATTTTCTGATGCAAATATTACTTACTGGCAGTCCTATTCATAAGCACGTTTCATCTTATTTGTGAATTTTCCCTCGTGTTATTGCTTCTATTCAAAAACATCCATGGGCGACGCCAGGATTACTTGCAAGGGGGCGCATAGCATCTACACATCAGATCATTCACTAAAAAATAAAGAATAATACATATATCGCACCTTTGGGAACAAAGTGTCACTTCTGTATTTTTTTATGAAAACGACTTAAATATGCAGCAAAAACCGCGAAAATCGACTCTATATACATAGCAAAAATAATAATAATAATTAATAATACTACGTTAATACTCTTAAATATTATTGAAATATTTAAGAAATACGTATAGATTAATAATATTCTGCTTTTCCTGTAAAGTTTGCACACATGCAGAAGTGACACTTTGTTACCAAATGTGCGATATTGTTATTATTGGAACGAAGTTCCTTACGGCAGGCTTGGAGGGGATAGGGATTTTGCTGCGCGACCGAACTGAAAAAAATGTGATAGTAAAACCGTAAGAAAAATGCGTGGAATAAAAGCGTTAAATGAGACGTGCGCAGGCGCGACAGTCGCGTACACAAGCGAGTAGTGCCGTTTAGCCGAAGGAAGTTCGTTCCTACCTGGTGTCCCGCGACACCACATCATATTTTTTATACGTATTTTGTTTCCTGCCAGGGGGATGCAAGCGCTCTCTCTTGTACCTTGCTGCCGGCGCCCATAAAAGTATCTATATTTGAATGACTGAGACTGCGTGTAGGTACGCCAGTGTGCTATAATAACGAAATTTACTGTCAGTTTTATTGAGATTTAATTTAGATAATATAAAGTAACAAAGCTATTATAAAAATTAAAACTACTATAAGCAATTACAAATTATAAAAATTTCGTTACTTACACCTCGCCTCTGTGGTCTAGCAGTCCACTGTCGGTGTTGACCGCATGAGGTCTTGTGTTCAATTCCTGCGTCGGGTAATTCAAAATGTGTTTTTTCAGTTTTCTGACAAAAAAAACGCTGCCTTGGCTTGGATAAGTGCCCAGTTTGCAATAGGTTTGCCATCAATCATATTATGGGACTAAGTATCTTCGGCTAATCGCGAGTGCACTTGTTGTATCTCTACCTAGCTCTTCGGCAATACGGGCGTGAAGATGTACAACTAATTGTACTACATGTGTTAACTAATTGTATACATATAATATCGTAAGATATAATGTTATCGTTTATTTGGTTCTTATCAAAAATTTTAAAATTATTTTTTTAAATCTTTTGCTTTTGATTTGCATATCTAGCTACACTAATATAAATGCGAATGACAATTTTAAGTGATTACTTCATAAAAAACAAGATCGTGCCTCTCTATCGCTTGTTCCGCGGTCTTACTTGCACGCTCGGCTTAGGCGGAACGTGACAATGACTCAGGCATTTTCGAGCGTGCAGCCGGCGTTCATCAATTTATAAGTCGTTATCACGCCAAAAACTAACTTGTTCCGAGTTAGCTCTCATTGGCGCATTAGCCCCATTATCGCAAGATACAAGCAGTTGTTACCCGGGGGCGTAGACAAAGTACCATCACTTCGTAGCAACACGATATATAAATTCGTCATCGTCTCTGATATAACGAAAACAATTTTCTAGCTTATGTTCCGTTATCTATTCATGTGCTTATGTGACACTATTGTCGTGTTCGTAAAGTCAAACTGTTTTTTCGTTGGAAAAAACAAATAAAGCCGTTATGACTGCCAGTTAAAACCTAGGTAATGAAAATAAAAATTACCTCGAAGTTTGTTAGCGGTGTTTTAACATGTTATCCGTCCCTCGATTGAGAATATAGGGTTGTTGGATTTTGTTATCGTCACAGTAAGCAATAGTCGTCATCAGGTCTGTAAGATGTGACGATGGGATATCCAAACATCTCGCCAACCAGAACGTTTGCTACCTCTAGATTTAATCTCATCTTTTATTTTTCTATCTTTAATCTAGGTACCTTCTAGCTACCATCTAGTTACCTTCATTAACTTAATGGAGGACATGAAGTTGTATAAATAAATATCTTAATGGTCAGAAGATATAATAATTGGAGTTGACTCAGATATATGTATATATCTGTGTTAAATAATTGTAAACACAGCTTAATTCGTGCAAATTAATTCTATGGCGTCCTAAATGGTTAGCAAATGCCGCACATCAATCTTTGCGTAAACTCCGGCAGCCTGTCATCTCTTTCAAAGATTAAGCGTTTGGATTAGCTTTAATTAGGATTAGAATTATTTGGAATTTAATTAAGATTTTTTCTAACAGATAAAGGAGAAAGTTCATTTTTATATGCAAGCAAACGAGAGCAAACTTTTTTCTTAAATAAGATTAATGCGAAGAAAAATATAAATATTTAGCTACTTTACAAGTTCTATTCATCCATTAAAACAACATTCAAGTCCGTTTAATAGTTTTGGAATTAAACTTAAACTAACAAACATCAAACATTTAACATTAAACTTGAACTAACAGACAAACAAAAACAGTACAAGTACTTAAAACATAATATAAATGCCTACAAGACAAACAGAACTTGTTGTTTTGTGTATTATTATTTATGTGTTATAGTTCTCTTTTCATTTTTTATGTCATACAGTAGCATATAAATAGATGATTTTTCTTGTTGAAAGCGACAACCATCACCTTTAGACACAAAAACGTTAATGATAGATATGTTATCTTGTATGCAGCAAGCTGCAAGCGGCAAGCAAGCAAGAGGCAGTACGGAACTAATGGCACAAACTTATCCTTGTATGTTCACTGGCACAATCATAAAACAACGACAAGCACTTTTTTATTATCGATAGGGATGCGCTTGACGACGATCTCGCCTGATGGTAAGCTAAGATGCGGCCTAAGATGGAACGCGCTTCCCTTGAAGGTACCTTCTCACTCTTTTCTCTTGAAGATCCCCAGGTTGTACCCGTCGGGGAACACAGACTCAAGAAGCATATTCCAGTCCCTTGCGGTTCCCTTGCATTTATGTTATTGCTGGAGGAAAAAGTGCAGGCAAGGGACCCATATACATATGCTACCATATTTAAGTATTGTACGGCCGAAAACTATTTGTAGTATTCAACATAGATGTAATACGTTTTTGTATCTTTTACCATGAAGATTTTTTGATTTTGACCCCTTAAATTTATAATATATAATATTATAAAGAATAATAACGTTTGTTATCAATAGCAATCAAAGCAAAATATTTATTGTCACTCGTTCACAAATTAATTCGATGACACTTATTTTTTTTGGTTCCTTAGAATGATATTAGTAGTATAGTAGAGTAGCATGCTTATACAGCCTTATTGTGTTGTAAATTTCTACTATAGTAATAAATAATTTCCTTTTTCTTTCATTTTATACAACACTTTATTTAACATTTTGCGTATCTGACATATTTCTAACTTTTTTGATTGGTAATAAGTAAAAAAATAAGAGGAAACGTACTACTGCGGTTGGAGCTACATTCTTATAGCAATTCAACGCGATCTCATCAATTTCCTTAACCAGCTAATAAAATTAGTGTAGATAATCCATTTCCACCAAGTTTCGATGCTAATTATTATTATTTAACTTTTTATTAAAATTTCAAATATTCGCACTCAAATGAATTAAACAGCGATATTTTATATGCTAAAACAAGTATTATTAAATCAAATAACACTACAGTACACTCATCGGGATAAAATTTAACAGCTAATAGCTTGCAATGAAAAGCGCAAATCCAGATAATAACGCAATTTCCCAGCGATAACATCTCGGCGTGTTGACTGATCAAATGACGTGTTGACAAACTGGCAAACTATTCAGTTTAGTTGCAGCAACTGAATTTGTTTAGTAATTCCGGCCTTGCGTATTTTTTATAAAATATCAAACATAGACCCCACAAATACAAATAGACACTGCATTGGGCGGCAAATGTTTGCAGGTACACGTTGGCCGCTTTTTTTATGTGCAGTTTTTTCAATCTTTTGTCGCCTCTGTGGTCTAATGGTCCAGTGTCAGTGTTGACCTCATGATGTCCATGGTTCAATTTCCGGGTCGGGAATTTAAAGAAAGTGTATTTTAGTTTTTGATAATAACAACGTTGCACAGAATTGAAAATTTCCTGGTTGGCGATAGGTTTGCTACCTATCACATCATGGAACTAACGGCTAATTGCACCAACCTTGTTTTGACTTAGAACAGTCTTTAGTGATATGCTGTCACATTCTTTTCATTTAAAACAAAAAATGACAGCATGCTACTTAAAATTTTTCTAAGCTAAGTTGTTGTGCAATGTTGGTGCAATTGGGCGTAAGTATCTTAGGTTAATCGTAGTTTTACAAGTTGTACCTCTGCCTAAAATACTTTAATATTATAGCAATATTTATATGGGTTCCTTAAGTGTACCTTCTTCTGCAGCAGAAACATAAGTGCAAATGCTTGGAAATGTCAAACGCTTGTTCTATTTTAGTTTCTATATAATAAAAAATATGCAATGTTTTACGTTATATTAAACGCGAAACTGTGTTACAGTTTCTTGGCGAAGCTCTCTATGTCTAGCTACATTATATAAATGTACACAATCACAAAATATACATACAAAAATAGTTCATTGCCTTAAGGCGATAGCATATGCCAAACTACGAAATATACTTCTCTTTGAAAGCCTACTACTCTTAAACGATTAATCCAATAATTTTATAAAAATATACATTGTACGTAAAATATAATTAACTTTAAATTTTAAGTTCGTTTTTTCAAATTTCATTGTTATTTTGGACGAAAAAAAAATCGAATATCTCTCTTATTTTTACGCAAGAATTTTCTTATAACTTCCAAACTACTGAAACGATTTTAGTGATTTTTTCACTTTATTACAGACAATTTATTGCTTTATAAAAGTTAAGTTCAAAATTTTAGAAAATCGTTATAGTGTGCCATTAAATCAATAAAAACCTTATTATTTCATTTGCGGACAGCGCTCGATCCGAAAGCCAGTCTCCCGGTAGCGTTCGTACGGGGAGGTTGTGTCGCACGTCAGCGTACTCCGCTCTCCACATTAGTCAAAGAGTAATAATACAGATTGTACGTTTGACACAGTAATAAAGTTGTGATGTTTGAAAATTGGACATTTCGTTTACGCTTGAACGTTTTTAATAGTAGATGATAAGTTTGGAGCGGGAAGGCTGATTTTTACAGAGGTTGTTCTGGTGACGTAATTTAACCCTTAAAGATGTAAAAGGGGCGTTAATGATTGTATTAAAATAAATTGTTTATTACTTAAAATTTAATATTTATGCTTTTTAATACGATTAAAGAAATACGCATTTTTGAATTTCATCCCATAAAGGGGTAAAAGGAGAGTTAATTGTTGTACGAAAAATGAATTGTTTGTTGTAGAATTTACTAAAAATTTAGTATTTATGCTAATTAATTAAATAAATTTTAATTTTGATTTTAAGCATCCAATGGTTAATTGATTTTTTTATAATAATAAGGGGATTTTATTATAAATGTTCGGAATTAAGTGTTCTTTCGTTCTTTATCCATAATAATTATTCATAATTGGCTGACAAAATGTTTTCTTTTTGGAAGATCTAGTGTAACGATTTATAGTTTCTATAACCTTACAATTACGTAAGTACCTACTATTTACAGCAATTCGATATAATAACTGAGATTCAGTTTTGCCGAATAAAACACATAAATCATGCCCTCAAAAAGTGATAAAATGAATCGAAAACATCTTATTACAGCCTATTTATACGATCATTATTTATATGTTTCCATTATTGTTAACAATGACGACATTATCTGACAATAACAGACGCATAAATCACATACGTGCGCCATTCCTGGCCGGCTAGTACTTGTTACTAAGTGCAGTTGTTAACAGTGTAGAGCTTGTACAATTAACAGGGAGAATTTTACACATTTTTATTATAATAATTTTCAAGAGTTCATTATAAGCATTCACAACATGCATCTACACAAACTCTGACTTTGAGACAGAGTTGCAGAAAAATCAGCAACATTTACAATTGTCACGTTATACAGCTTGCAGCCGATTCGCCATTACTGTTGCATGCTGTCAATATACATTTAACGTCAAATCATGTTTGTTTACATAAATATTTACCGATTTTAATTAAATAATTGTAGTTTTTCATAATTGTGTTGTGTACCTTAAATATAAACGTGAAAAAAAATTAAAGGTGATGCCTGTCTTCTAATTTACAATATGGAATTCCCATTTGGGAAAATTCTGTTGAATTGGTGCGAATTTTTAGAGTCCAAAAGAAATGTATTCGAGCAATATGTGGTGTTAATCAGTTACATTCCTGTAAACCACTTTTCAAGTATCTTAAGGTACTTCCCTTACCATGTTTGTATATTTTATAGGTATGCGTATGTGTAAAAAAACACCAAAAGTTATCTAAAACAAATGCTGAAGTCACTGGTAACTTATATTTTAGGAATAGTAAGAAATTATATGTGCCTAACCAAAAATTAAATATTTTTACAAAAAATGTGTATTGTATGTCTATTACTATATACAATCATATTCCTGATAGTCTTAAATCATTGCCTATAAATAAATTTCGCAAAAAGTTATTTCATTTGCTGTTAGATAAAACTTATTATGATATTAAAGAATTTTAAGCCGATAAAATTAAATGTTAATGCATAGAAATATAAGTTTGTTGATTGCCTTAAAAAATTCAATGTAGTAAAATTTTGTAAATGATGGAAACTTTGTAAATTACAAAAATCTTAATCATACAAAAAATGAAACTTGTAATTATAAAAATAATTTTGTAATATAAAATCCTTCTTGTACATTAGTAATAAGTACATAAAATAAGGGAACAAAAAAGACCAGCCCGCTGAGTTTCTTCCGCCGGATCTTCTCAGTGTGTGGCCGCGTTCCGATCCCGTAGTAATTCTAAACAATCGATACAGTGTTTTAAATGCTATATTATGCAATGATAATTTTTTTAATATTTGCACACCCATATAATGGTAGAATATGTTGGTAACTTAATTAATTTTTAACAACTTGTAACACCGATATTCTTGCAAATAAATATTTTCTTTCTTGCTTTCTTTCTTTCCTAAATGCAGCATTATAAGATGTAGAACGAATAATAGAACCAAATCGCCAAATGAATAATTGCACCGGCACATATTATTTAAATGTATTTGATACTTAAATACAACGTCTTCGTGTTCTGTTTTTAACCGCTGTTTTATTCAATCCTATTTGAATAAAAATTATATTAAAGATATCGATAAAATGTCGATATTTTTGAGATTTAAGTCTTGACATTTTGTCAATTGTTAAATAGACAGCTACTGTACGTCCGCCATTACTGGCGAAGAAATTACACGTTTTGCCTTAGTTATTTCATATCTAGTAGTTTCCTTAATCTAAGCTAAATAAGCATTACCTATTTATTCAATCATATTTGTCAGACAACAAAGATATAACACATGAAACAAAGAAAAAAATTCAATTTGCAAACGCCCCGTTGCCGCGTTGGCTACACAACCGACGGGGCTCGGGTTTGATCCCCGTCGGGGACAAGCATTTGTGTGATGAGCATAAATGTTTGTATTTCCGGGTTTGGGTGTTTATTAAACATATTCTAGTGTTTATATACGTATTAGTATCGTCGTCTAACACCCATAACACAATCAAATAATTTGCTTAATTTGGGGTTAGATCAGTAAGTGTAATTTGTCCCATGAATATTTATTTATTTATTATTATATTTATTCTTTACAAATTTTGCAAACTGAGTTTGTAACAACTTAATTTGTTTAGTGATTCTAACTTTGCATATATTTTATACTAGACGCACCGTACAGCCCGCTGCATTGTAAAAGTTTTTGATGAATCTCACGGGAACAACTCATTTTTACGGGATAAAAAGCAGCCTATATGCTATTCCAGGTCATCATCTACCTGCGTGTTAAATTTTATCCAAATCTGTTCTGTATATTTTCCAAACTTTCGCATTTATAATATAAAAATAGATATAGATAATAGAATAACGAACAAGCAGATATTTCTTCTAATGGAAATAGATAAAAATCGCCTATAAAACACAGTTGTTAATGGCGCGCTTTCATCTGTGTGACGGGGATGTAACGTCACATGCTCAAGTTTACCAGCTACCTTAGCCTTATTACCCGAAAAATCGCAATGAATAATTCAATAGTAAGGCAATTTCCCAGTACGATAACATCCTGACGTAATGAGTGATCGCAAGGATTGACATATTGGCAAACAATTTTCAGGCGTAACAACTGAATCTGTTTAGTAATTCTAGCCATGTATAATTTTACATATTTTATAACAAGAGTATAATATTAACTATTTATTTTTAGATTCGTTGATGGACATTGAACATATTACAGAGTTGCTACGACGCGAAAAATTTGAATCTGTACTTTTGATAATCAATTTTAGAGTAACTAAACTTGTTTTTAGCCTCTATCGTCTTGTGGTTTGGTGTCGGTTTTGACCACATGAGGTCTCGAGTTCGATTCCCGGGTCGAGTAAATTAGAAATTTGGTTTTCCAGTTTTCTGATAAAAACAACGTTCCCCGGGCTTCGAGAAGTGCCCGGTTGGCGCTTGGCTTGCCACCTATCACATTATGCAACTCGGTATCTTCGGTTAGTCGTGGTTACACTGGTTGTTCCTACCTCTTCGGGGATACGAATGTGAAGATATTTAAACTTGTTTTAATTTTCATAATTATTTTTTAAAATAACCAAACCCCGTTTAAATAATAGATAATGTGTCATCTTAATTGTTTTTTGATTTTCTTTATTTAGTTACGAACTATTTTGAAATTTGGTAAGAACTATGTCTGTATGAGATAGAGAAGCTATGCAACAATATTAACGTACAAATAAAAAATGTAGACTTATTCTTAGTACAGCCCAGAATAAATTATAATTTACGCAATCTGTGGCATAGATAGCAGGTGTAAAATTTTTTCGTAAGCATCATACTTAAATTTTATAATTATAAAGCTTGACCGCCTTGAAGTTTTACTAGTAAGCCTGTCGAGCTCAAACTGTCGCGGGAAAATTTTATTCATTTTTTCTAAAGTTCTCAGTTATAGAATGTACTGATGATGTTGTATATCTCCCCTCCCATGGTTCTTCCTGCCCTAGAAACTCCATTAAACTCTTGATTTAACTTTAGGCTAACGTTAATACAAAAATGTTCGAACGTGGGCATTTTTATCTCATAGGATAGCAAACAAGTAGACATCGACGGAATCGATCACATAGCAAAGAAGAATTTCGCAACTTTGAACTAGTCGACATTGGCTCAGTTGGTTTAGGGAACTGTTTTAGGGAAGGTCGCAGGTTCAAATCCTAGCGTGTCTAAATTTTTCTTTGCTGTTTTTAAGTTTTTTAAGTACACAAGATACCAATTTTGTTAATGGTGCATTGCTATCCGTATGGTAGGCAAGTAATGATATGACAAGGGATAAAGTTTACCGACTACCTTAGAATTTAAACTGGACACCATAGTGAAAGTTTTGATGCTATTTTGGCAGTAAAAACTAAGTGGTATTTCCAAATGCAGGTTCCAAATTAAGTTACTGACAGTTTAACAAGTTTGGCGGGAATATTATTACGAATGCATAAGTTCATCAGCTACGTTATTCTTCAAACCGGAACACGACAAAATCGAGCACTGACCCTGTCGCATTAAGAAAAGGCCATTGCAAAAATCTACTACCTAATAGTCACAATGGTAGTAAAAAGTTTGGCCAATCGTTCACATTTTAACTGCCCGGCAGGAAGGCAGATGGTATATTCTTCAAATACTCAGTTATCACGATTGTAAATATATTTAACCGCTACTCGACTTCCACGAGGTGACAAACAACATAATATGAAATCTGTTTTTAAAGATAAGGCTCAGACATGATAGTACGCCTTTCAAGGCAATTTCTCAGGTTGTCAGTAACGCTTGCATAATTACACCCAGAAATACAGAGTTATAATTCCGATGAAATTTTCCCGTATTGGGTCCTTTGAAATATAGACCAACTGCCGTTCTGCCAGGCAGGTCATAAAAAGCGACCGATTGGCTACGCGAGTCACTACCGTCCCATACCCGGGTCTGGTACCACCGCCTTATCTATTCCTGCCGCAATAGCATCAGTGCTTGTCACTGTCGTGTTCCGGTTTCCGGTGTCCGGTAAACATATGCATGTGATTAGACCTCGCCACAAGATAGCAACGCACCATTGACATCTTTGGTGTCTATAGGCGATGGTTGACTCGTTCCATCAGGAGACCCATCTGCTTGTTTGCTATCTTATGATATAAAATTAAAAAAAACACTCCAGAAGTATTCCTCAAGCCTTAGCTTTTTATTAGACAAGATAAAATAGCATAATATGACTTATTTCTATTTTTTTACGATATAATATTTATCTACAATCTTTTGACATTTACATACATTTGCTTATATGAGTGGCAACGCATTTTGCGCTCAATACCGAATCTATTATTTAAGTAGTCTGTGGTCCAGAGTAAAATGTTGTATAATAATTATTATTGTATAAATTATAGAAAATTAAATTATATAAAATAGAAGAATAAACAAGTGTTGTTCAGAGAACTTTAAACATCGCCACAGAATACATAATGGCACAAGTAACATCGCTTTGAGCGAATTGTCGTCTCAACAATTCGGCCTGCTTCGTGTTTAATTACAACATTATTAGGTAATCGTTCGAGTGGAATACTATTTATACGAAATTCACGAACAATAAATATTATTTATTGAAGGTAAATGTACGGATCGCTTTAAAACAGGTCGCAAGATAAACGTGGAAAGAATACAATAATGGTTATTATAAATGCGAAAGTTAAGAAAGTTCAGGAATCGGTCACTGTAGAAAGGTAAGAGATTTTTGTATTGATTGGTGTTACCTTGCGGAAACCCAAACCTAAAAGGTGAAATTAATAAAATTTGCTATTTTCCGCGAACTGTTTTATGTTACCTTTACGATGTCACCGAAAAGAAAGACACCGGTTTAATAAACGGAGAAAACTCACCGATGGTCTGGACAAAAAGAAAACTCCAGCGGCACAATAATAAATAAATAAATAAATATTCACGGGACAAATTGCACTTATTGATCTTACCCCAAAGTAAGCAAATTATTTGCTTGTGTTATGGATGTTAGTCAACGATACTAATACATAGAAATACATAAGTATACAAATACTAGAATATATTTAATAAATACCCAAACCCGGAAATACAAACATTTATGCTCATCACACAAATGCTTGTCCCCGTCAGGGATCAAACCCGAGCCCCGTCGATAGCATAGTCGGGGTCGCTAAGCACTCGACCAACGGGGCGGTCAAATTGCCCAACCACAACAAACAACAAACATAGCGAATTTAATTTAATTTCACCTTTTAATTATGGATTTCCGCAAGGTACTGCCTGAATCAATAAAATATCTTAAAAATATATATTCGATCTTAACTAAAGAATTCAAACCGCGATCTCATGAAGTATTTTCACGCTCGTATCCCTGAAGAAGGTAGGTACAACAATTATTAGCAACAACCACAATTAGCCGAAGATACTTGGTCCCATAATGTGATAGGTGGCAAGCCTATCGCCAACCGGGCACTTATCCAATCACGGGCAACATTGTTTTATCAGAAAACTGAAAAAACACATTTTGAATTGCCCGACACGGGAATCGAACCCGGGAACTCATGTGGTCAACACCAACACCGAACTACTAGACCACAGAGACGATCTCATGATCTGAGTCGAAAAGGTTAACTACGAGGCTAACGAGGTAGTTATAAACCTATTACGGCCCTAAATAAGCTGATCGTAGCGATTAGTCAGTGTCATGTTTACAGTCGATTAGTTTGTTTACATTCGCCGTCTTTTGTTTAGCCTCCTTAACTAATTGTATTAGTTACGTTAATCTATCGGTACTCAAACTTAATATAATATTTTTGTCCTTGTACTTTATTTGTTTTATTAATACCTCTTTCTCTCTCTAGTCCAGAAGATCTACAAGCTAATTATGCCAGTTAGCATGTAAATTGGTGTTTTCAAATGAACTCTGATTTCAAAAAACTCTAATATTCATCATCTAATCGCCTCTGTGGTCTAGTGGTCCAGCGTTGGCGTTGACCACATGAGATCCCGGGTTCGATTCCCGGGTCGGGCACATAAAAAAAGTGTTTTTTCAATTTTCTGAGAAACACAAAGTTGCCCGGGATTGGAAAGAGCCCGGTTGGCGATAGGCTGGCCACCTATCACATTTGTGGGACCAAGTATCTTCGGCTAATCGTGGGTGCACTTGTTGTACCTCTGCCTACGTCTTCGGGGATATGGGCGTGAAGATTTTTCTATCCAACTTCTATATCATTAATATAGATAGTTTAGAAAAAATATTGATAAAACTTTTTAAAATCCAACACATCTATGGTTTTTCTGACGGGAACAAAAAACTTCACAAATACACAAAAAGTTTAGTTGCATTCATTTTGAGTTCCAACCTCGGGTAAAGCAAAATATGACACAACTTTTGTATTTCTATTTATTTATGCTTAAGGTCATTAAATGTTTTTAAATTTCTTACAGTAAAAAGCCTGAGTTTTTTTATAACATAAGATAGCAGAGAAGCAGATGGATCTCATAATGGAGAGAGTCAACCATTGCCTGTAGACACCAAAGATGTTAATGATGCATTGCTATCTTGTAGCTAGGTTTAATGCCACATGCATAAGTTTACCGGCTACCTTACTCTTCAAACCGGAACACGACAGTAACAAGCACTGACGCTATTGCGGCAGGAATAGGTAAGGCGGTGGTACCAGACCCGGGCGAGACAACGCAAAACTCTATCACCTGGTAGCCACGATGGTAGTGAGAGTAGCTACGCATAGCCAATCGGTTGAATTTTACGACCTGCCTGGCAGAACGGCAGTTGGCCTATTCTTAAAACGAGGAACAACCTCAACACGGGGGAAAATATGGGGATATTATTTTAAATGAAATTGTTGAGTTGCATAAAATGGACTACCGTTGTTCTTTTACCAACTACCAGGCAGGTATTCAGATGGTCTGCTCAAACGTGTTCAGACAATTTTATAGTGTACGAGATCTACAGACAAACTGGCATAGTTCTGTTTCGATACTGTCCGTAGACAATCGAAATTTTAATCGACTAATATTTTAGAATAATATTTTCACAATAGGGGCTTATGAATTGGCAGTCCTCACGGAACTGCGCTTATGATGCTGGTCAGGGCTTTTTTGTGGGGGTACGCAGGTCCCCGAAAATAAGAGTTGTGATCAACGGTTCCCCGAAAAGGAAAGAGTGAAAAATTGAATTTAAAATTCCTCTTATAAAGATAATTAAGATAAATGATTATTTGAGGAATGCACTTTTGGATTTACCAAACTATTTTCATTTTTTCACATTTATTTGCTTTCGTTAACCACAATTTTACGCATATTACCTGTATAAAATAATATCGATGTTTCACATCTGTCAGGCGTTCCACGACGGCCTACGCTTTTTTTAAATTTTTCACTTCCATTAACCCCACCCCACTGAAATTTTCACTAAAAAAATTATACAGCAGCACTGCGTTTGCCGGATCAGGTGGTTTTACTACACATGGTTTTACTACATTTATTAGCACTAGCCGAAAGCTATAAATCCTTATTATGGCGGTTAAAAAACCTTGATTTTTACCAAATGCCGACGACATCAAGCATTGGAAACAACCTTCTTTTAAACCTCTTACATAAAACTCCAACTTACTATATATATACGACACGGTACCGGCAAAGCAATTTCCTTACTTGTTGTGTACAACTTTTACTATGTATCCATTGTATCACTTAACAAAATTTATTTGTGACTGTTATTACTGGCATGGAATGTTTAAGCCATTTATGTAGCCCTAGTTCACATGTGCCATTTTATAGAATTTCACTTCGTTTTCACAGAAAAAGATTTCCAAGGTGTCACCCACTTAGTAATTTAATATAGAATATTTATGGAAAAAAATCCTGTATAAAAAATTGCAAAAGCTATAAAAAATAATTAAAAAAGAATGCGTTTTATTTTTCGCAAATATCTCAAAACTATTACAGATATTGTTGGTAATAAAATAAATGATTCTTAAAGAGCAGGAGGTTTCCTAAAAATATGTCTTTTTTCCCGGGGTTCCTTCATAAATAAAAATGTTAATATTGGTGAAGGAATCCCGGGAATAAATAACACCGTAACTTTTAATTTAGTAGCAATATATGACTATAAACGGGAAATTTAAGAAAAAAAATGATGCGTGGTTAGCAACAATGTCGTAATAACTAATTAGAAAAAGAAGTACTTTATTTTTTCGATTAAAGCCACCTTTTTATAAGTAGTGGGCCTGATAGGTTTTGATAAACAGTTTTGTACCTACAACAAAGAAGCTAAAAATTTTTGAAAAAATAATTTAATACCTTTAAACGAGCAATTCTTGTATAAATATATAATTGGAATATCGGAATCGGCTCCAACGATTTTCATGAAAGTCACAAATTAGGGGTTTTTCGGGTCAAGGAATCGATTTATCAAGTTTCAAGGTTCAAGAAAAGATCGGTTTCAAAAAAATGTGTCAACCAGATATTGTTATCTTATGCCTCATATTAATTTCATACAAATACAAATTTGTTTATTTTTCAAAAGTGTAACACCTGCTTATACTATTTACTGTATTTCTATGGGTATAGTCAATGATGAATATTATAATACTAAAACACCAAGATATTCAATATATTTAATAGATTCAGGCGTTAAATTTGCAAAATTTCCGCGGAACCTTATATAGAACAACAGAAATGAAAAGTAGTGTAAGGAATGAGGCAAACTTATCCAAGGTCTGAAAGAAAAGACCACAGCCGCACAATAGTCCACCCACTTCCACCACTCTTTATTCCACGTCAGAAGCAAAGCCAATAACACATAAATTATGTACTCAACGCACGTTTCACTTCGCAACCGAAGCATCTTCAAAAGAATCGAATAGCCCTTCACTGTATGAAGGGTGAAGCATTCATGAAATTTAATAAAACTACACTTTCTACCACGTCAGAAGCAAAGGCAACACTCAAATTGTGTACCTACTCAACGCACGTTTCACTTCGCAAGCATTAATGAAATTTAACGCCAAAAAAGTTCTCGGACTTCAACGAATATTTAAAAACACACAGATTATGTACTCAACGTACGTTTCACTTCGCACCCGAAGCATCGTCAAGAGAATCGAATAGCCCTTCACTGTATGAATGGTGAAGCATTAATGAAATTTAATAAAACCACACTTTCTACCACGTCAGAAGCAAAGGCAACACTCAAATTATGTACCTACTCAAGGCACATTTCACTTCGCAAAAGCATTAATGAAAAACGACGAGAAAGTTCTCGGACTTCAACGACTATTTAAAAATAAAAATATCCAAATTGGTCAAGCGGTTGCGCTTAGCAACACATTCACCGACTCATTTTTATTTATGTTATTTTATATTGTGTTTATTTTTAACCGACGAAAAAACGGAAGAGGTTTCTAATTAGACCACGCATAACTTTTTACAGAGTATTTAGATTTCATTTTTTTTCCGTTGGAGTTGGTATACACCGAGGGGGTCTCATTATTTTTTTTTAAATCCGACTTTAAGGGTAAGTAAATAGGGGATCATTAATTGTACGTACTGCGCAGTTTAGGTATATTCGGCCGCGTGCGCCGCCCGGTCGGCGGCAGTAAGCTGTCGCTCGGCTCGCATGACAGTCACGGTCTCGTCGCACTCACATATTACTACATCAACTAGGTACAAAAACTTCTCAAGTGACAACCCCGTACTGATGTTCACAGCTCGGTCATAAAACTGGGCCGCGCAAAGAAAATACATGGTTCGCGCGTGATAAGTTTCAATTTTCTTTGCAGGCGAGTAGCTCTGACGAGTCTAGGCATATATTTATAACTAAACCTGACTTTTGTAAGGAAATAAATCTTCTGTACGTTAGTACTATTAGATATTATGTGGCATAAGTCTATACGAGGCACGGTAAAATACAAAGAAAGAAAAGTATACGAAAATATAATATAAAAAGGATAAATGATTTCTATGCCATTCTATAATCAATTACCTCAAAGAATATAGTGAACAAATGGACCAAATAAATAAGCCATGTCCACACAAACAATCAACATCTAAATGTGTCAGTACGTGCTGGGAATAAAGCAGGTGTGCAGGCTTTATCACGTTTTCTCGGCCATTAAACGTAAAAATACATAAGTACTATAAAAGTCGCATTTTCTTTGCATCCGGGAACAAAGGCGTTATGTGTTGATGTTATCATATAAACTCTTTTCTTGACTCTGAGCTTTAAACGTAAAATGGTATCAATAAAACAGTTCGTAGTCTTAGGATACGTCCATAAGGCTCACATCAAGGGGTACCGGTTTCGATGTTCGGTTTGGCAAAAATTTTATTGATTTTTTCTCGAACATATCCTTGAAAAACGAAATCTCAGAGTCGAGTAATGTCCTCGTTCATTAAATTTGAATCAAATAACATTTGTAACTTCCCTCTAAGAAAATTAAGATGTTTTACAGATGAAAATCCTTTGATGTCCTAGAAAGCTATGCTGCTCGTACTATAACGTCAGTAGGCGTGTATGTGTGTGAGTGTGTGTATGTGTGTATGTGTGTGTGCTTGTATGTAAACCTCTAATAATTTTTGAACGGCTATGTTAATCGAAACGCAGTTGGCGTTATTCGGTTGACAATTCGTTATTCAAATCGGTCGTTATTCAAATTTAGATTTCCTGAAAATTTGAACTGACTTACCCTGAAAATTTTGAAAAATTTTAAAACTCAATAGTCAAGAGGACAACTTTTTTATAAATAACTGCAAGATTTAAGTTCACAATAGTGTCAATTTTCATAAATTAAAGAAATGACGTTTTTTTATAAATCACAAATATTTTGAGCTTAAAAAGTAAACTTAGCTGAAAGTTTCAAGAATGCAAATATCTGCAGTGTCAACCGGCTAACAAATTTTTATTTTCTTCATTTTAACTTAGGTAACATTGCAAGTTTTAACAAAATCGGTTAAGTAGTTTTCAGGATTTTGAATAATATATAATTCCTCCGTGTTGTTCCCGGGCTCCTTTGAAGAATAGGCCAACTGCCGCTCTGCCAAGCAGGCCATCGTAATTGGCTATGCGCGTCACTACCATCATGGCTACTAGGTGGTAGAGTTCTGCATTGTCTCGCCCGGGTCTAGTAACTCCGCCTTACTTATTCCTGACGCAATAGCGTCAGTGCTAGTCGCTGTCGTGTTCCGGTTTGGAGGGTAAGGTAACCGGTAAACTTAAGCATGTAGCGTTAGACCTCGCCACGAAATAACAACGCACCATTAATATATTTTAGGAGACCCATCTGCTAGTTTGATGGCTTATGATATAAAAAATATATAAATGTTATTGTAATTTAATTAAATTTGTTATTTATTTATTATTTATATATTGTAATTGTATTATTTATATATTGTAATTTAAAAAAATTGTAATTTAATTAATGTTATAAATGTTATTGTAATGTAATTTAATTTGTAATTTAATTAATGTAAATGTTATTGTAATTGTAATTGGATTCATTAAAAATTAAATCGTGAGAAATAAGAGAATTGAAGCAGATTCAATAGTTTGAGTGCGTTATATAAATTTATATTTATACGAACACAAAATTTCTATTGGAAAAATAAGTTCAAAAAAGCAACCGAAATACTAACAATTAATTATAAACAGTTGTAAACACTCTGATGATGCCTTTATAAACGAAACCGGTTGGATATTAATTGAATATGCGATTTCAAAAAGCGCACTTCTTGCATTTTTTGATAAATACATTTTTTCATATAACTGTGTACTAAATGCTTTCCCTGCACTGATTATGCTCGGAACGGAATAATTATGATATTCGATCCTGGACAAAGTCATTGCGTGTACAGAAATATTTTCGAAAAAGTCATCATCTCGGAATCAGTGTTTCCGAATGCCTCGTAGTCTAAAGGTTAGACTATTCAGCTCAGATCATGAGCCGATGCTCGTTATCGACTCATGAGCTATCATGATAGATAAATAACGGCGATGAGGATAACCCCTTATCCCACCAACCCACGAACCGGTGAATCGTGGTGAACTAGAAAATCCGTAGATATTCGGCTTAACCTACCAATGGAACAGATGTGATGATATACATTTTTTGAAATTATATATACTCAATACCGTAAACTTTGAAAAGGTAACATGTAAATTTAAAATATACAATTATAAATATATTTAATAACGTTAATATCGAAATGTTGTTGCAGCTTTCGGTTTCTAATTGGCCCTAATAAATTTAAAAATATATTGTTCAATACTAAACTTCATTCATAGATTGATTTAAAATAATTAGTTTTTAATTTCCTGAAAAATTGCGATATTTCGAGATATGCCCTTTTCGAAATTGTATATTGATTTATATTTACCTTATCAAAAAATGTATTTTATATACTCATCTTCTTATATATAAAAACTTGAGAGGTGTCCGAAAACGAAGTTCCTTTTATTATTATTTACAAAAAACCTGTATACGCTCAACAAAAATAATCGTCGCGACACCACACTGTTCAATGCGAAATAGAAATGAAAATATCTGGCTTGCTTTCTATAAGAGAGTGAGAGAGAGAGAGACAGACAGAGAAACATCCGCACGCCGCACAGCTTACAAATTCGACACTCGGTCGAATTTCGACACTCGTTCAAAATTCGACTGTCCGTCAAAATTCAACTTTTGGTCGATATTCGACATTCGGCCGAAATTCTGTATAAATGTCGAACATTTGGCACTAGAAAAAAAGTAAACTCAATCAAATAGTAGATAGGACTCTTTCACTTTTAATGCACGAGCTAAAGGGAAGTGGCTGGATATTTCTGTGCTTACAATACCTTACTATAGCAAAAAGTGTCGTGACAACTTTTCGTAAGATTTTTTTCCGTCTAACCACCTTCACACAACGCGAGATAAGGAACTTCGTTCCAAAAATCAATTGCTGTTCGTTAGTCTCGCTAAAACTCGAGAACGGCTGAACCGATTTGGCTAATTTTGGTTTTGAATTAATTATTGAAGCCCAGGGAAAGTTTAAAAGGTGAGAAAATATAGAAAAAAATAAGAGTAGTTGAAAAGGCAGAACAACGTTTGTCGGGTCAGCTAGTTTTGAATAAAAATATATTTTGTTCTATCATAAAACAGTGTAAGTGTATTACTGGATAAATATTTATATTTCAAGTTTTCAATTTTCTGAGACTTAGCGAGTAACAAAAAAGAAAATATTTCCTCTTTATTTCAGTTCACTGCTATAATAGGCATTGGAAGATCCGACAAGTAAGCAGTTTTTAAAGTTTCATACAACTGCTAAGGTGTCTTTTTGCCTCGTTTCCATTTAACGATCACGCCTTCCAGAAATCTTGAGTAGATTTTCATGTAAAAGGATAATGATCTATATCCGATGGGTTTTCATGACCCATAACGGTTTGAACAAAGATATTTTATATGACGCCCATAAACTGAACGATCTGATAGATTTTGATATGTTGCAATAAAATTCGTGTTACTCAATTTATTATAACATTACACTAGGATTGCTTCGTGGTCTAGTGGTTAGACTATATGGGCCCCGGATTTGATTCCCGAGTCGGGTAAAATTAGTATTGAGGTTTTTACGATTTTATACTGGAAAATCTGATAAACTAATGTATCCAAAATATATTACGAATGACGATGTAGATCAGAAAAATTGTCGGATATGGATAGAAACAATATGTCAGATAAATGTGCGTATCACTAACTTCGTGACTACCTACTAACTACGTGGTAAAGTTCTGTGACAACATGACCGAGTTTGATACTACCACCTTATATATTCTGTCACAATAGCGTTGATGCTTGTCGCTATCGTGTTCCAGTTTAGAAGGTGAGGTAGCCGGTAAATTAAGGCGAGGTATTTTGCCGCGCGTCAGTCCTGGATCCGCTGGGTAACGTGTTAATTTTCGGATAAATAAATATAGGACTTCAGTTGAAAACCGAAATTTAGTACATGCTTTTTTGTATTTAAAACTAAATATCACCATATAAAAATCATGTAGAAGATTAGAAATATTAACAAATTACTTATTTTAGAGATTTTTTTAGCCTATTTTCAGAATTTTATATGATCGAGTAGATTCTATCATGTCTGAGTGTAATTTTTGTAAAATTGTTATTTAACAATCAATACAAAAAAAAAACGTGATTTAGCAAACCAGTTTTTTCCCGTTTGCCCCGATGCCTTGCCTTAAGTGGTAAAGTAATGTGTAAAAAATATATTGCGAACGGTTTTTTGGAGTAGGACAAATGTAAGATAGGAATAGGAATATAAGTATCGACCTATTGCCCTGATGACTTAAAACGCGAAACCGGTTGGTGTTTGTTAATAAAATCTAAGTAAAACAGTACAAGTGTTTGTAACACAGAGCACAGAATCGCAGTCGGTCGCGCCCCACCGCGACCGACTGCGATTCTGTGCTCTGTGGTTTGTAACATACTATTAACACAAATTAACATGGAGTTTTCCCAAGTGCCGACGATATTCAGTGTTCAAAAATAGGAATACATGATTAGACTTGTTAGAATAAAATATGTCACTAACTTTGTGACTACCAACTACGTGGTAAAGTTCTGTAACAACATGACCGGGTTTGATCTACCATCTTACCTATTCCACTGCAATTGCGTTGATGCTTGTCACTATCGTGTTCTGGTTAAGAGGGTGAGGGAACCGGTTAACTAACTGGTAAGAAATGTGTAAAAATATATTACGAACGTTTTTTTATATCATAAGATAGCAAACAAGCAGATGGGTCTCCTGATGGAAAGAGTCAACCATCGCCTATAGACACCAAAGGTGTTAATGGTGCCTTGCTATCTTGTGGCGAGGTCTAAGCCACATGCATAAGTTTACCGACTACCTTACTCTCTAAACCAGAACACGGCATTGACAAGCACTGACGCGGTTGCGGCAAGAATAGGTAAGGCGGTGGTACATGACCCGGGCGAGACAATGCAGAACTCTACCACCTAGGAGCCACGATGGTAGTTACTCGCATAGCCAATCGGTCGCCTTTTACGACCTGCCTGGCAGAACGGCAGTTGGCCTATTTTTCAAAAGAGCCCGGGATCAACACGGGGAAAAATTGTCAGATAAGGGTAGAAACAAATTCTTAAAGGCTCGGATGCTCTTAGTTTGTAGCAATATATTAACACTTCTATGCACTTAATGGGCAAGTAAAGCTGTCACTTCTAGTTATCAAAAGAAACAAACGATAAGACTATTTCTCGTGATAACTGTTAACTGCATATTCGGCTTAGGCCATAAAGTCCTGGGTTCGACCTACGGGTCTGGCAAAAGTGATACTATGATCAAGGTTTTTATTGAAAATCCAAAATCTCAGTAACAGCTCTGAGTCTGGTGGGTGATATTTTACCACATTAATGGCTTAAAAGTGCTCGTAGAGTTGTCAATTCCGGTTGCCGAAATACCCACCATGTCGGTAACATGCGGCGATGGGGCTCACCGCTCATATCGCGAACCGACAAACTGGTGAATCCTGGTTTATCGAAAAGTCTATACACGCTAAGTTAGTCTGTCTACTCCGGACCGTATCGGGTCAGTAAAATGTGGTAATCAAATCAACCATCTCGCCAGCTTATAAACTGGGAAATCTGACTTCTCCACAAGAAAAACAACGTAATGGTTTCTGCATCGGCAAACAGTATTTTTTACATCATAAATTTAAATTTTGTGCGAGTGTGTATGTGTTTATATTTGTGAGTATGTATGTATACTCTTACAACTTTAAACCGTAACAGATCTTACACATTCAATCGTCGGCACTTGGTGAAATTCCATTATTATTAGTTGAAACTAGTTTATACGACACTTGTAATTTAATTTCACGATAAATATACTCTAAATTATTAAATTGATCGACCGATTTCGCTTTTCAAAGCATCTTCAGGACGTAATTCTTTACTGACCTGTCAAGACATAATATTCTTTACTGACCTGTCAGGACATAATAATCTTTACTGTCCTATCAGTTAAGAATATTACGTTCTGAAGATGCTTTAAAAAGCGAAACTGGTTGATCAATTTAATAATTTAGTCTATACTAATATTTAACTACTAATATTTAAATGAAATTAAATATGCAGGTATAAGGGATACCTGCATATTTAATTTCATTTAAAATCCAGACTTAAAGCATAGGCTACACTTTAGAAAATATGAATATTCTCGTTGAATTGGTTAAAAATCTTAAAGCGACCTAATGTAGGTAGCTGGTATAAAACTAAATATTAGGTCTTTAATCCTAATCTTCTATATATTAATACGTCAAGTAAAAATGTTGTCCTCATTTTTGCGATAATAACGCGAACGGTGGAGTTTTTTTTTTATATCATAAGATAGCAAACAAGCAGATGGGTCTCCTGATGGAAAGAGTCAACCATTGGCTATAGACACTAAAGACGTTAATGGTGCGTTGCTATCTTGTGGTGAGGTCTAATGCCACATGCATAAGTTTACCGGCTACCTTACCCTCCAAACCGGAACACAACAGCGACAAGCATTGACGCTATTGCGGCAGGAATAGGTAAGGTGGTGGTACCAGACCCGGTCGAGACAATGCAGAATTCTACCACCTTGTAGCCACGATGGTAGTGACAGTAGTCGCATAGCCAATCGGTTGCCACGGCAGTTGGTCTATTCTTCAAAGGAGCCCGGAACCAAAATGGGGGAATGAAATATAATATAAAAATATACATTATTAAAAGGTATTAGGGTATTCTATGGGATGCTCAATCTCAGATGCTTCTACGTTGCATATGGCCAAAGTAAAGAAACTTCTACATAAACAATCCTATAAGCTTGCCCTTACCATCCGTGACTTTATGTCTTACAGCCCAGCTTACTAATCACATATCCACCAAGTCAATAGTTTTTAACATTTTACAAATAATATTTCACTACATTCGTATCATTTTAGAGATTGGATTCCGAGAGACCTTAAACAAACGATGCAAGGTAATTCAACAATAAATCAACAGGTAGGTACGAGAAAACTGCTCTAGGGCTGCCACGCGCTTTAACGCCTAATTTTTAAAGCACTGATTTAAAGGGGCAGTGTAAATAGCAGTTTTAATAAGTAAAAAAATATAAATGGCACGTTTAATAACTAGTTCAGCAATTAAAACTAAGCAGTAAAGTAAACAAAAATGAGTAATAAAAAATAATGAAATGGATCAGTGTATATATTCACTGAGCAGGAAAATAATTAAATGGGCGGTAAAAATTATTGAACGAGCGGTTACGTGTGGGCAGTAATAAATCGGAATTTGACGATAAGAAATCTCATTCTAAGCAATTCTATAAATAATGAGGTGGAAAAATAAAATGAAAAAAAAACTACTTAATCAGTAATTAAATTAAATTACTTTTGCTTTGACTGGAGGAATTAAATAAAACAAATTGTATAATATTAATAGGAACTTCGGAAATAATAATAATAGGGAATATTCGTAATTCGAAACATACTTAAGTAATTAAAATGACATAGAATTTGCTTAGTAGCAGCTAAAATAAAATTATTTTAGACATGTGGACATGTGGACAGCAGTAGGCTTCGTGATGGGGAATGATTAACATCTACCGCCTTCCACAAAAATAGAAGTATTGCAATTGCGTCCCTAGCCTTTTAAAAATGAACAAGGTTTTGTATGTTTTATTTATTATTTATACTCTCCATCATCGGCGCTTTGCGAAACTCCCTCACAATTATTACTTCTTGAATTTTTTTGAAAAAAAAACACGCCACATATTTGTTCCGGAGAGGAGTATTGTTAAAGACCAAAAATGCTTAAAGGATTGAATGATTGTATATTTATATACACCTATTGTAACGGTGCAAATTTGAATTCTGACGCGACGTCCCATGATAAAATTCGATACAGGAATTAAACCGGCAATTAAAGTGAATAAGGTTTTGATTTAGAATACGAATCAGATAAGTTCCACATTAATATTACCCTCTTACACTCCAAACTAGAACATGACAATGGCAAGTTCTGATCTTGATTGCAAGCAATAAGTAAAAAAAGAGCGAGAAAACGTATGGTTATCTAGCGATCAGTATAATCGACGAAATTGCTCACCAAGTTAAAAAGTTGAACCGAGCGCAGGCGGCTCAAATGGTTATATCATCCTGGCCAGAGGCAAAATCGCTAATTCAAATCCAGTCCTGTCAAGTATTAAAAATTGTATTCTTCAGAAAGGATCCGGACCAATCTGTAGGGCCAATACCGTCCGGGATAGATATTTAAGATTAAACATTTCAATTTATGCTATATATATTTTAATACGTCCAGAGCTATATTTAATTTAATATGACTTACGACGCATTATACTTACACGCGAAAATAGTCGGAAAAGATTCCTAGGATCTCAAAACGGAGAGATCCGGTGAAAATTCGATTTTCGAAAATCGGGGCAAATTCAGTAACTTTCTATCTACGTACACTACGCACTACAAAAAAATTAAGTAAGTTTGCTAAAAACAACGTAATTTTAATGTTTGAAAAGTTATAAGTTTTGAGAATTAGATTCGATTTTGATTTTTGAAACGGCATTTGACGTAGTTATTTTAGTACTAAAATATCGTAGCTATGTCAAAAATACACTTTTTTCAAAATTTTTCAACGATTACTCCCAAACGAATAAACTGATTTTGATGCAATTTACATATTAGACATAGTTTTCTGAGGAATAAAGCTGATTAGTTTTTGTACTCAATTGGTACATAAGTCTGGAAGTTATATTAATAAATACTGTTTCGTTAAAATCTTTTTGATGTTTTTTCGAAATTTCTCAAATTCTACTGGACCGAATCGGTTCAAATTTTCAGAAAATCTAAGTTGAGCAGAATTTAATCGAAAGCCATCAACCGCGTTTCGATCGGTCTAACCGTTCAAAAGCTATGAGATGTTTACATACACACATACACACACACATACATACATACATACATACTGACGTCATCGTCAGCAAAATTAGTTGGAGGATTTATGTCGCATTTGTCCCTGCAAAATCTGTAAATATTTGTACAGGACTACGTCTTGGCCAGCATTTTTAAAATAAATTGATTCTTGATGCGTAACATTTTTGATTTGAAACCTACAATAAAATTGCTTTTTATCTAAGTAGCTATTTTAGTATGTAAACACAAACATTCCAGCCATCGTCAGTACTAGGGTTGCCAAACATGCTATCTTTATCTTTACATAGTGTAAAACAAAGTCACCTTTGCCTTATGTTCGCTTAAATCTTTTAAACAGTTTCAGTTTTCATCAATATACGAAATGATTTAAGAAAAGGTTTATATGTATAAAACATTCTTAAAACAGTAGAGAAAAGCCGAGAATTTCAAAAATTTTTACTTAATTACATTATAAATAATATATGCTAAGCATGATACATATACTGTACTAAGACTTGGTGTACCAAATGTACTATTATACATACTATACTACAGGATATTAAGGAAAAATATAATAAAGCTATACATTATGTTGAATCTGACTCTATTGACGAATAATAACCGTTACCGCTCTTTTTTATGGTTCCGAAGTAAACTAGGAACCCATATAATTTCGCTATGTCCATTTGTCCGTCCGTCCGCGCGATAGTTCAGAGATTCTTAATACTAAAAAGCTGGCATACCGTGGCATGGCATGAATATACATATTATACTCTGTTCTCGGACGCGAACTATTATAGTACTGACAAAATAAGCTGCTCTATCATTGGCTGAAGTAAAGACGCTAAGCCTGTATTCACAGTACAGTAAGTACAGTATTCGTACGACTCGATACTGTTCAGACGTCTGTACTTCTAATGCGTAGTGATCGATTTTATAATTTGGCATTTTGCTTAACTTTGGGCTGTTTCTTCTATTACCGTTTGACCGCTTATAGTTTGGATTTTAAAATTGATTGCATAACTAAAGACTTGGTGTATTTATACTGGCCATGTACTTCTATTTTCTACTTCTCAGTGATAAGTTATAATTTATAATATTTTTGTCAAATATTTCCTTTATTAATTATTTATTTAGTAATTATGATGGTAAAGAAAAATATATATAATATAATATTGCGTTACCTATTCAGTTTTTGTAATTCATTTTATAAGGTATTAGTTCGTTTTTAATGAATATTATTATAATACTAAATATTATTATTATAAATAACGTTTTTGACCCTTTTATTATAAGTAGGTGTATAGTATAGTCACGGCAACAAAGTGGTAACATTAAATATTTGCTCCGCATTGCGATTTTGAAATGGACCTTGTCACAGCTGGCTTTCCTTAAAAGTTATTTTTGACTTAACAACACGTCTTCAAAATTTTATTGCGATGAGAACAATGACATTCTAGTTATAGTAGAACAACAAAACTTTATAAACGCCAAAATTCTCCATATTTCACCTTCGGCAGCTCTATTTACACAAGCGTATAAAGAAGACGAGTGGTCTGTAAGGGAAGACCAAAAAAGCTTGATTAAAGAAAATTGGTAAAGTGAGTGTCAGGCCACGCGCCTGTGACCAACGCGCCAATGACCTTTACAGATCTCTCTGCCTTTTGTACAAATTTATTTAAGGTGTACAATAAAGTTAAATAAATAAATAAAGCCAGCTGAGTGCCAAGATCCATATCAAAATCGCAATGCGAAGCAAACTACTTATGATAACAGCTTGTCAATCAAAATTGACAAGCACAAAGATCTTTTATCTTATCTAAGACTGCAGCGCTCAGATTTCTATGAGTTTTCATTTGTAAAAAATACACTTTCTACAAAATGACACATTTAACTGTAGCATAATATACATTTGTGTAAAAAATATCATTGATTAGATATCATTAGATATCATTGATTCATCACACTTAAATATCATTGTACAAAAGGCGGATTTAGTGCTAGATTCATTTTTCCCAGACAACCTTAGGGCTAACAGAATTCCAAGAACGTAAGTAAGACGTAATTAATAATAAATAAATTTTAATATGTGAAAAAAAAAACACCATATTTTGATACATACGGATATAAAATATATGGTATACAAATAATAGCATTGACTAAATAATCAAAAGTATCCATACTAGTCCAAACTGTTATATATTATATCATATCCCTACTAATATTATAAATGCGAATATAAGTTTGTTTGTTACGCTTTCACGCGAAAACTACTTAATCGATCATCACGAAACTTTGTTGGAGTTGGAAAACACATGATTGGAGGTATTAGAAGTAACATAGGATACTTTTTATTAAAAAAAATCTTAAATGCTAGTGAAGCCACGGGTTAAATTTAGTAATATTATAAATGTCAAAGTCTGTCTGTCTCTCTGTTACGCTTTCATGGCTCAATGCTGAACTGACTGGGATAATATTTGGCAAGAAGATAGTTAAAGATACGATGTCAAACATGAGCTACTATAATTTCCGAAAAAAACCCTTAAGTAGCTGAAATAGGGAATGAGATTGTATAAAATTCCTTACATAGAGTATATGTTGATCTACTTGCGAACGAAGCTGCGCGGGTCAGCTAGTATTAAATGAATCTATACATATAATAAAATCGTAGAAAAGTCAAAACTGTACATTGAATATTTTTTTAAAAGAATACTTGGGGCGTGATCAACAATCGATGTCGAAGCCAAAAATATAGTTTTTAGAATTTTTGTCTGTTTATCTGTATGTATGTCCGGGGTAAACTTAAAAAGTACTGCATGGATTTACTTCAAATTTTGCATGAATATTACTAACAGGTCGGGTCAACATATAGGCTACATATTATCACGCTATCACCTACGGGGAAGGAGCAGTGCGGAGTAAACGAAGTCCGCGCGGATGAAGTCGCTGGCAACAGCTAGTACACAAATACAATTACTATATACGTTGTCAGCCCTAGTTGGCACTGACCTGATTCCATGACCTCGAGAGCGAGCCCGCGCCAGACCCAGCTTACATTTGCAGCGAGGAAATAAACGTCTCTATGGCTTTGACAACTTTACTGTATTGAAAAGCTCTAGCTATGTCATAATTTATATAGAACTTGTATCTTGATAACTATGATATTAAACCAAAATATAATATTACTTGCAACCCGCTCCGGCTTCACACGGGTGTTTAATGATATGCTGTAAAAAGTCTTTGAAATTTGCGGCTTTTCTTTCATATTTTAAGCATGATATAACCCCTTCTCTTGAATCACTTTATCTAATGATGAAAACTGAATCCGTTGCGTAGTTTAAAAGATCTAAGCGAACATACAGCGAAGCGACTGTGTTGTATACTGTGTAAAGATTTACGCCCTTTTTGTACTCACCATGATATATACCACAATAAAAAAAATCTACAGTACTATGGGGTTAATAATAAAAACTAGAGTTGAGCCAAATATTTAGTATTAACTTGGTACTCGGCATTTACGATAATTTGTTTACTATTCACACTCGGCCTTATATCATGGTTCGAATTATGACACTGAGTAATTTCTAGATGTATTGATGTTGTATGTGTATTTGGTTGGACCAACTAGTCTACTAATTAAGTGAAAGTGGGCTCATTAAGCCATACATCTTGCTAAACAACAAATCAATGAATAGTGATGAAATCCTAAAAACATGACGTTATATGAAAACCAATGTGTTTGAACTTACCTCAACATTTTTATTTACATTCAATAATTTCAATATTAAATTATTGAACGTAAATAAAAATATTAAATGTTGCATTCCGTTTGTATTGCGAAATAGGAGAAACTACATTCTGTATAATTTTAAGAACAATGTAACAAATCTTATATTTTTATCAATTTTAGAAATAAATAATTTGATTGATTGATTTAAATCATGTATGTTTGTTACTCAATCACGCAAAAACTACTGAACGTATTTGAATGAAATTTGGTACACAGATAGCTGGAATAGCACATAGGCTATAATATCACACAGACTAGCCTGGTGAAAAGACATAACCATCGTCTATAGACACCAAAAATGTGAATGGTATGTAGCCATGCGGCGGGATTGTGATGTTACATGCACAAATTTATCGTCAATTGATTTAAATAAACTTTGAAAACAAACGGAAAATTACAATGATAAATTTTGACGTTATTACAGCAGAAATAGGAAAGGCGTTGGCATCAAACCTGAGCGAAAAGTTCCAGAACTCTACCACCAATGTCACGATGGTACTGATGTGTTTGGCCAATAATTTGCCTTTTACACCTAGCAAAATGGCCCGGAACCAACACGGGTGAATATAATATTTATATATTATT
Source organism: Apodemia mormo (assembly GCA_036924255.1). NCBI lineage: Eukaryota > Metazoa > Arthropoda > Insecta > Lepidoptera > Riodinidae > Apodemia > Apodemia mormo. The sequence continues at coordinate 31,839,460 of JAUPFN010000009.1, forward strand.
GTTTTATAATAATTTGAACAAAAATTCCTACACAGTGAAAAATTACGTTGAAAACCACATCTTTGCGAAGAAAGCTAATGAAAAAGAAAATTAAAAACTCGTGTTCTTCAAACTCTTATTGTATATCTCGGCTACAAGGTAATTTTTACATAACATTACCCCAAGCCTGTAAGAGCTTCCTTATTATTTTTATCATACAGGGAAAATATAGTTTGATAATTACGATTTTTTTTAAACTTCGTATACAATTATGAAAAATCCCCTATTAATTGAGGTACTTTAGACTTATGACACTGTCATCCCGCAACATGGATAGCAACGCACCATTAACATCTTTGGTGTCTATAGGGGATGATTTCTCAATCCATTATTATGATAACAATAATCATTCAAAAATGATTACATAAATATTGCAGAGTTTCGTTTTTTTATAGAATACGGGGCAAACGGCTCACCTGATGGTATAAAAGTGACGATGGCCCACCATGAACAGCTGCATTTTGCGGGTAATAGTTGTATTGCCGTTTATTATCTGCATATGTTGGTAAAATGCGACAATGGAGTCACTACCACTGTCCGATTGATAAATAATGGAGAACCGAAACGTTTATCGAGGTTCACTCTAAATACCTTGCAGGGGAACCGGCGTGATTATTATTAACATTTTTTAATTTCCTACTAAAGGAAATTACTGATTTCACCTAGATTTTCGAAAATCAAGTATTAATCAGATTTGATTAAAAATTGGATGCAAGGCACAAGGAAATTGAAGTCTATTTCATATTTATTGGAACTAAAGATCATTGCCTTATTCGACTTAAAAAACTGCGGCACTTACCGCTTAAAAGGTAAAAATCAAACATAACGTTAAAAGTTACAGCATTTCAAATAGTGTCGTCAGCTCACTCTTTGAGCTCAAATACCTATGTTTAGATATATTTTGACTGCTTTGGACTTAAATACCCCAACATAGCGGGAAGTTTTAGGGATGGCCTACAAGGTTAACCAGTTTACAGAATTTTTTATATATTCATCCGTTATTTCTTCCTGCAACACTGTCTGCAACCTTCCTACTATGACAAATAAACAATAGCGAAATATTTGTTAGCAGCAATGTTGCGGCGTGGTTCGATGGCGATCGCCGGCGGCGGCGAGCCCTTGATTGTGGTGGAGGAAAGTGGCGCTGAAGAGCCCGAACCTCATCGACCAGCAGCTCCAAATCGCATGCTTTCTGAAGATACAGAGTCACCGCCAGATCCTTACCATCTGTCGCCGTGGCGTGAGACGCGCAAGCATTCCTTACCTACACCATCGTGTACCACTGGACCTACTGCTAGCCAGGTGAGACATTTCAAAGATGACTTTTTTCAGTTCAACTGGCAAGTCATGATATAGAATATGGAAATCAGGTGCTAGTCCAGGCCAGAATTAAGAAGAATATTTATTTAAAACATTTTTGTAACACCTCCCCGCCGGGCGTATGGTTAGCGAACCTAATCACGATTCGATGGGGCTCGGGTTCGATTCCCGACGGAAACAAACATTTGTGTGATGAGCATAGAAGTTTGTATTTCATGGTGTTAATTATGTATGTAACAGTATTTATATATGTATTTCTATGGATTAGTATAGTTAACTAACGTCACACAAGCAAATAATTTCGTTAGTTTGAAGTTAGATCACTTCGTGTAATTTATCTACCGATATTATTATTATTACTTTATGGTACGCAAAAAATACATTGGTAACAGAAAACAACAAACAAAAACAGTACAAAAGTCGAGCTTATCCCTAATAAAAGATATCTTACAGCTAACCCAAGACAGTGAAATACAATGTTAAAACGAAACAGGTAGACAGTGCACAATATTAACCGATTTGTTGCGGATGACACGGCAGCAGTATAATGATTGTTTTTAACGAATGCCAATGGAATGGAAATGGAATCGGTCGCCTTTTACGTCCTGCCCGGCAGAACGGCAGTTGGCCTATTCTTTAAAGGAGGCCGGGACCAACACGGGGAGTCGTGTCATTTGTAAATCGATTATACAGTGTGTAAAGAAAACTCTGTCCGATCCGAAAGAGGCATATAGGTTGGTTAAAGGCATTACTGAAAAAAAAAATTAAAATTACTTTATCTCTGAAAATAAGAAAGATATCGTTTTTTTTAATATTCGTAGTATTACTTATATTTCCCTAGAGTTAGGCAAGTATTTTAAAAATGACAACACCTTGTCGCTGTTTGTTTCATCGTTCCACTTTGGTGACTTTCGCCTTCGCGCGGTGTTCGTTTGTCGGCACACTATTCGATTTTTTACAAAGGTACACGCGCCGCTTGTCCTTCGGTAACATAGACTTCATTTCCAGGAAAAGATAGAAATGTACCATTATTAACATCGAACATTGCTAGTTATCGATCTTTAATTGTAAGCAATTATAATAAATAATGTTTACTTATTTTTTTGTTAAATTTTTATTGTTAAAGTTAATATTTTTATTGTTAAATTCTATCCGTATCAAGCCGTAAATTAATTAATGTAATTAACGAATAATTTGTAATGTTGGGATTAAGTGTATTTTATTTTACACCGTGTTGGTCCGAGCTTCTTTAGAGAATAGACCGTCAGCCGTTTTGTCAGGCAGTTCGTAAGAGGCGAACGATTGGCTATGCGAGTCAATAGTAACTCGTCTACTAGACATCGTGGCTACTAGATAGTAGAGGTCTGCATTGGCTCGCCCGGGTCTAATTTCACTGCCTTATTTATTCCAGCCGCAATAGCGTCAGTAATTTTATTGTCATTGTCGTGATAGGATTTGGAAAGTAGGGTAGCCGGTAAACTTGAACAAATGGCACTTATAATTCGCCACACTGATAGCAACGCACCATTAACAACTTTGGTATCAGTAGCCGATGATTATCTCTTTTCATCAAGGAGTCGTTTGCAGATAAAAAATATGTAGCGAAATTTTTTTTTATATCATAAGATAGCAAACAAGCAGATATAGATACAAGAACCTGCTGGAAAGAGTCAACCATCGCCGATAGACACCAAAGATGTTAATGGTGAGTTGCTATCTTGTGGCGAGGTATAATACCAAATTCATAAGTTTACCGGCTACTTTACCCTCCAAACCGGAACATAACAGTGACAAGCACTGACGCTATTGCGGCAGGAATAGGTAATGCGGTGGTACCAGACCCGGATGAGACAATGCAGAACTCTACCACCGAGTAGCTTTACTGGTAGTCGCTTTCGTAGTTTTCATGTCGTCGTGCCAATTAAAACGACTATCGCTTGTTAGCAGCGGTAGAACCGATATTCAAAATTTCAACATTGTCAAACTTTACAAATTTTTTTTTTATATTATAAGATAGCAAACAAGCAGATGGGTCTCCTGATGGAAAGAGTCAACCATCGCCTATAGACACCAAAGATGTTAATGGTGCGTTGCTATCTTGTGGCGAGGTCTAATGCCACATGCATAAGTTTACCGGCAACCTTACCCTCCAAATCGGAACACGACAGCAAGAAGCACTGACGCTATTGCGGCAGGAATAGATAAGGCGGTGGTACCAGACCCGGGCGAGACAATGCAGAACTCTACCACCTAGTAGCCACGATGTTAGTGATTCGTTAGCCAATCGGTCGCCTTTTACGACTTGCCTGGCAGAACGGCAGTTGGCCTATTCTTCAAAGGAGGCCGGGACCAACACGGCGAACATATCTACAGTTTTATATTTATTAAACGTTTTGTTTAATATAACAAAGTTCATTATTTATTAAACGTTTGGTTCCCTTTTCCCAATGCCTGCAAAATACCTTATGTAATTTATCGCTACGTTTGGCCACGGGAAATCCTATACTATGTTTATTGAGTGTCGACATGTTGATGTTCTTCACTCAAGTTGTAACATTTCGTTTTCTAGTTGTTAGTATTTCCTGTAGTGTGGACACACCAGAGAAATTTTAGCTTGTTAATATTTCAAAATATTTCATTCGCATCGCATTACTCTGGATTCTATCTTGAAATACTTTAAACATTTCTCGCGAAGCAACTTTAAACTTCTGGTCAAGTATCGTAACAAGAATTTTTATTTCAGTATGGAAGATTTAAATAGTACTCAGGTATGTAGATTTGCGCAAGCGGACCTAACATTTGAAACGCTTATATATAATTCTCTGAAGATAACCAAAATGGTCTATTTTGATTTTGACTTTTCTTAAAATATAAAATGACAAGATTATTTTGATAGAATTCAACATATTATATAGTATAGGAAAAATTAATTCTGGAATTTGTGGATGATCAGTTACTCCAAAAAACTATTGTTATATTCAGCCTTTTAACTAATCACGACACATTTGTGTTTTAATTCTGGTGAACTCAATAATCGACATGAATTTAGCTGTACCTACCATTTTTATACTTTGCAAAATTCCAATAGAAAATTTGTAAAATAACTAAATTAGATATCGATATCAAAATCGTACTAAAATAAATCGATTCAGAAATCGTTAATCATCAAATCATAAAATGGTTTATCAATATTAAAATTGAATACGATAATGGCACATCTAGACATTATACACTTTCGGCTATGGTCCACGCTCACCACATTGACATTGAATGGTAGGACACTTTAATTTCTAATTAAAGATTTCGTTGTTAAGCAATATTTTCTTAGAAACGATTGCTTTAAATAATCTAACGGGTTACTTATTCGACTTAGATGATGAGATATCAGGGTCGATCCCCGAGTAGAGCCTAAGTATTACACTAGCTCAGCGGAAGAGCGTCCCGGCTTTAGGGAAATGGTCGCAGGTTCAAATCCCGCGTGTCGATACTTTTCTTTGTTGTTTTTAAGGTTTTTCCAGATTCCTAAGCACGGGGTGAGTGCTATAACACAAAAATAATTAGAGCCTAAGTGTTATTAAGATTTTTTCGTCATTGAAAATCAAAATGTCTTAGATAATAAATATTTAAAAAAGCTTAGATTCTGGTGGTAGTATTATTAAACTTATCCCTTAATTTCGGTAAATACGTTAAACACAATCAGGGTAATAAGTTATAAAACAATGTGTAAATTCCGCTGGCGAAAATATCCACCCATTTTGCCAACCGACAAACAGGTGAATCATCATCAAACCAAACTATCCAGCAAGAGAAAATGCCTAAGAATACTTTTCCTTTTTTTATGATACTGCGTCAGAGTATTTTCGATAAAGAGTAAAACTCATGAGTATTGTATCTTTTATGTTCGTCCGGGCTTCCTTTAAGGAATAGACCATCTGTCACTCTGCCAGGCCGTTTGCAAGGGGGGAACGATTGGCTATACCAGTCACTACCATTGTGGCTAGTAGGTGATAGATGTCTGTGTTGTCTCGCTCATGTCTGGTACCACCACCTTTACCTGTTCCTGTCGCAATAAAGTCAATGCTTGTCACTGTCATTTGCCGATTTGGAGGGTAAGGTAGCCGATAAAATTATGCATATGGTATTAAAACCCCGCCACAAGGATGACAACGAGTTTTGTTGTCTATAAACGATGGTAGTCTCTTTCCATCAGGAGCCATCTGCAGTAGCGTGGCTACAGTGAAGTGGCGAGGGCGACCCATTCCGGGTGTCACCCATCAGAATGTATTTTTGTATCTAGCTCCATTGCGATTATGTTACAACAATAAATGACCCTTCTCTACACTTTTTTTATACACGGTTGAAGATAAAAAGTCGCATTTACCTACCTTAAACTTTTTTTATATCATAATAAAGCAAGCAAGCAGATGGGTCTCCTGATGGAAAGAGTCGATAATCGCCTACAGACACTAAAGATGGTAATGATGCGTTTCCAAAGATAGCAACGCCTCTTTTTATCAGGAGACACATCTTCTTGTTTGCTATCTTATGATATAAAAAAACCTTCATGAAGAGAGATAGAAAAACGTATTATACGTAGGTCACACTATAGGTATTGCATAACTTAAAAAAACAACATGTTATAACCAAAATATTATGTTTATAGCTTTTCAATATAATCTCCTTTACATTTTTAACATTTTTTCATGCGATCGAACCATTTTTTAAAACAGGAGGACCACAGATCTGAAGGCATGTTTTCTACGTGCTGATTGAACGCTATCACTGCCTCTTCGGGGTTGGTAAAAGTAAAACCTCTCATCAAATCTTTGATTTTGGGGAAAATACAGAAATCACAGGGTGCTATGCGCTATGCGCAGGATGAGTGACGAAATGTCCTTTTTCGGAAGCTAAAAATAAATTTGTATTGTTTGCAGTGTGTGCAGCGTTATCATGGTGTAGGAGAATGCGGCTTTTGGGTCGTCTTCCACGAACTTTTTCTAACACCCTGGGTAAACAAATGATAGAATACAACTCGGTATTAACACTCTTTTGATCTTCAAGTGGAATTGTACAGATGAGACCCGTAGCTGAGCAAAAAACGAGATCATTTTTTTACCAACGTTTCTCGCCTGTCTCACTTTTTTTGGCCTGTTCTCATTTTCAAACACCCATTGCACACAAGATTGCTGTTTTTTTCGGATTCAAAACAATAAATCCACGTTTCGTCTTCTGTGACAAAGTCATAAACAGCATTAGAATGTCCGTGCTCATACTTCAGTAGCATCTGTGAGCCCCATTCCACGCGAGCCCGCTTCTGCTCCGTTGTCAGTTCATGAGAGATCCAACGAAAACAAAGTTTCCGAACTTTCAATTCTTCGTGTAAAATTTTCTGAATTTGGCTCATACCAATCCCCAATAGTCCTCGAATTGTTTCATAGGTAATCCGGGGGTTTTCTTCAATTAACCGCTTAACAGTAGCCACATTATTTTCGTTGACGGCAGTTGAAGGCCGCCCTTCACGAAATTCGTCATGTAAAGAATATCGACGTCTCTCAAATTCAGCAAACCATCGCCTCACGGTGCTCAAACAAGGTGCTTCTCTCTCAAAAGCATTTTGAAGACGAGCAGCACAGTCTTGCGGAGAAAGAATAATTTTAAAATCATAAAAAATCATCGCTCTAAAATCTTTTCGACTTAATTCCTTTTTCGTTGCGTACGTAGAACTTTGATGTGTGATAAAAAAAATTGACAAATCATTTCCCGACAATTGTTTTTTTTTCATTATTAAGAAGGTTGCAACGTTTTAAAAATATAACATTCGAATTTCAAATAGTTCCGATTAGCTAGAAGTGCAAAACTTTTAATGTGCCCCATGTACCTATGTTGACGATAATATATTGCGATTGAATAGTTTAAAATCTTATGTATAATTGTGTGCGTTACTATCTTGTGGCGAGGTCTAATGCCATATGCATGAGTTTACCAGGTAACTTACCCTCCAAACCGGTACACCTCAGTGTCTAAGACTGACGCTATTGCTGCGGTAATAGGTAAAGCGGTGGTACCAGACCTGGGCGAGTCGATTCAGAACTTTGATGTGTGACTTCTAGTAAAGACTATTAATTTTAAAATATTTATAAACGAATAGCGTAAAAATATTAGAACTTTAGTGGCCCAAGTTGAGGGAAAATTCGGTGGTCGCTCGTTTCAATTTCACTATCATTTTCATTCGCTTGGGAGTTTTTTCTCTGTTTTGACTATTTGTTAGATGCGCATTTTAAACTAACGGGGGCAGTATTTAGCAAAGCGTCTGTAATGCTTGTCTGGTTTTTAGGCTTTTCTAGTTTGTAGACTAAGGTCATCTATCCCACCTCACGGATAATAACGCAAAGTTAACATAATTTATATCTACAGGCGCTGTTATCCATTAAAAAAAACCTACTACATTTTCGACCAAAACTTTATGTTAAATTAAAAAAGACTATATATTGAAAACACTTTATTATTTTTTAATCAAAATTAATCTATAACATTTTTATTTTCTCCTTGCCAACTCAACTAAGTGGACGCAAACAGGCGAATTGACCCTATATCCTAAACTATTATTTATAAACAAGATAAAATTAAAAATTTCAAGAACCCCCGACACATCCTCAGACCGCCATTCTGCTACATATGCATCATTTTAAGAGCAAAACGTGAAAGGGCCTAATGATCTTCAAAAGGGGATCTTGTAGCATCAGGTTAAGTTACCACGGTTCCTTACTCCGTGAGTTTAATTTGTATTATTGCAAAACTCCCATGGCCTCCAGCTTTACTATATAACCCTGGAAGTTATTTTAATTCAGAGTGTATGTAGAAATATAACAAATTAAACCTCACTCAATGGGCTTATTTTGTTTAGTGCAGGAGTTCCATGGCCACTTTCTAGTTTCATTATCAAACCCTGCAAATCTCCTATCAATAAAGGCCAACTATATCAGCCTAATCTCCGATGACCACCTTCCAGTTCCATCATTATTATATCTTGTAAAATATCCGGCACCTAAGTGTTTGCCAAGATAAACCGATCATTTGATGTGTTTATCTAGATTAGCTTAGACGTTCTTATGGGCTTCTTCCGGTTTTATTATTAGACACTAGAAAACATCCTGATCCAAATACTTTGGTATAAATTTACTACATTTTATTCCAAAGTTCCCATGCTCCATCATCAGCTCTATTATAAGATCCCGAAAATTGTCTAGCACCAGGATGTTTGTTAGAACAGAACAAAGGACCCAAAACTCGATAGGTTTATCTTATTTATTTTAGAAGTTCCTATGACTACCTTCCGATTCTATTATCAGATACTAAAAATCGTCCAGCACCAAATTGTTTGCTAATCCAAACCGAATGAGTCCCCACTTGATGGATTAACTGGTTTAGCTGAAGAGTTCTTAGGCACATCTTCCAGCTCTATCATCAAGCACTGAAAGCGATTCCGCTCCAAAGTCCTTATATTAACAAATGATACCAAAGTAGATGGTATTTCTCTATTTTAATACAAAGTTCCCATAACGTACTCCCAGCTTTATCATGAGACTGTGCAAATCGTCTAACACTAGAGTGCTTGTCCAAACAGAACAAATGAGTCCAATTTCGATTAGTTTATCTTATCTAGTTTAGGAGTTCTTATGGTTACTTTTCAGTTCCATCATCAGAGCTTGAAAATCATCCAGCACTAAATGTGTTTGCCAATACAATAAAATTAAATGCTATTTTTTTTTATGTCATAAGATAGCAAACAAGCAGATGGGTCTCCTGATGGAAAGAGTCAACCATCGCCTATAGACACCAAAGATGTTAATGGTGCGTTGCTATCTTGTGGCGAGGTCTAATGCCACATGCATAAGTTTACCGGCTACCTTAACCTCCAAACCGGAACACGACAGCGACAAGCACTGACGCTATTGCGGCAGGAATAGGTAAGGCGGTGGTACCAGACCCGGGCGAGACAATGCAGAACTCTACCACCTAGTAGCCACGATGGTAGTGACTCGAAAGCCAATCGGTCGCCTTTTACGACCTGCCTGGCATAACGGCAGTTGGCTAATTCAAAAATACTACCTCATTTACTTCAGGCGTTCATTGCATTTGTATTTTGAAATAGGATTCTTGGAGTTCCAATGTCACTTTTTGGCTCAATCGTCAGAACTTTATCATTATGAGAAAGAACCTACTATAACAAATTAAATGACTCCAAACTCCACTATATTAGGAATTTCTATCTGCGAGTTACAATAAAACACTTACGGCTCCATCTTCAGATCTTTGACATTATATATAATGGAATGTACGCGTCATCAAAAATCCATCGAGTCCGAACATGACCATCTTATCTCTTTCTACATTCTACGCGTGGTTTTCTGTACTACTTTTTCAGCTTCGTCTTCAGATCCTCGACAACATGAGCACTAATCAAACTTTGTACTTTTTTACTTAGTACTTTGCAACAAAACCAATGCGTCCAAACAAGGTTATCTTGTTAAAACTCTGTATCAAAGAGTTCCAGTCCCTACATAATGAGCTTTGTTGGATGGTACCATAGTATTGCATTGTCACTGAACTTTTACAAGTCTGTCAAGTTTTTGTACAAACGATATCAGAAAATCGTTAAAAAGTTGCTTGCAATATTTAGAAAATCTGTTATTTACATACGAAAATTGCCAGTTAAATAGACGCTGATGGTTTTCGAATGAGGATCTCAAAGTATCACGTCAAGGTTACCATTTAATTGTAATATCAATGAAGTAAGAGAATACAAAATTTAGTATAAATAAAGCCATTACAAGTTGTTTAATTCATTTCATCAATCAGAAAAGAGCTGGTGATCTTGAAACGACTAAACAGATTCTATTGAAACATACCTAAGAACCATCTCGCAAAACAGGGCTTTCAATTAAAAAAACCGCATCCAAATCGGACCATCCGCCAGGGCGCTACAATGCCACGGACAGACACAGAGACACAGATACACAGATATACACCTGAAACCATTGATATAAAAAACCCAAGATACACAATCGGTATGTCAAAAACGTCCTCCAAAAATGAGCGCACAATTTTACATTGTGCGCTCATTTCAAATAGAATCGCGTCGATCGCGACACTGTCAATTTTATTTCTTTTCGTACCTTGCTTTGTAAAAACAACTTATAAGTCTTGCACTTAAGGTTGGATATGCAAAGACATATGTTTTTGCCATATCTATAACTACTTAAATGAAATTAGGGACACTTTTGAGTGTCAGTTTTGTTCGGGACTGTGCATCTAGGGCTTTTTAATCAATGCCTGAAACTTATAACACACCTCATTTTTCGTCGGGAGTTGAAAAGGAAAAATTATGAATAAAACTCAAAATGATTTTAAAACACCTATTCAACGATACCCCACATGATATTGTTCAACAATATACATCTTTTTTAATTTTGACATGGTGGTTTCCATGGTGGATTCTAATAAATCTCATGTCTTTAGTGACACTTGCAAGATTAAGACGAATCGATTGACATAAGAATCAAAATCAGCCTACGCGTTTGGCCTCTAGAATGCCAGATAGGAACAAACATACATACATACATACATATATAGACTGATATACACAATACTCTCCAGCAGTCGGGTAAATACGCATTTTAATTGAACACTTCCTATTCAATTCACAAAGTACTTCATTTGTTTATATAAAAAAATATATTTACAATCACAAAACTAAATGGAAACACAAAGTAGGAAAATATAATTAAAATACTGGAGGCGAGCAGCCCTATTGCATAGTACCATAGTACTGTAGGCATTTATTTCAAAGATACGGCTGAGTTATTATACTATAAAGATAACATTACCGTGTTTGCAGGGTTGTCCACAGCAAGATTTGAATTAACCATTAAGTGGTGTACATTTTTATAACTATTATTATAACATTATAATAATAGTTATAAGATAAACTACGAAATGTTTAAAATTTTAGAAAATTTGCTACGCCTGCTCAATCCAAAAACACAATACGAGTATTGAGTAACAACAGTCTTAATTTCCGTAGTTATATATTTACTAACCTTAAACGTCATAGCAAGTTGTTCATCGACAGAAATACTAGGTCGCTAATTCGTTTGTCTTTCTGGATTTGCAGGCGTAGGAAAGTAGCTGCAAACTTTTTTGTAGTTTAGACATTAAACTTGTCGTGCAGGCTCGCCTGGCAACCCAGAGCATTTTCAACGCAGCTTGCTTGCGGAGGAGCGAGCATGCCGCCTGCATGATCGAGCAGTCAAAATTTCGCTCGAGCATACGCGAACATTTTTCAGTTCGGTGTGCGCTGACCCTATTGGGCGAGCCGAGCGGCAAGTCACTGACATACGCCGCCCAGGCGGCGCGTGCAGCCGAATATACCTAAACTACTCAGTGACACACCCTGGTTTGGTGCAAATGGACCTAATTGATGCAATAGAGTAATAGATTTATGTCCGCTTGCTACAAACTATTTGAATAATTTTAGAGCTCCTTACCTAAAGGGTAAGACGGGACCCTATTACTCAGACTTTGCTGTCCGTCTGTCTGTCTGTCTGTCACCAGGCTGTATCTCATAAACCGTGACAGGTAGACGATTACATTTTTCATAGACGATGTATTTATATAACAAAAAATAATGAAAAGAAAATAAAATAAATATTTAACTTCCATACAACAAATGCATGGAGTTATTAATACACCATCAGCAAACTCCGGCTAATAGGCTGGAGTTGGCCTATTATTAAGACTTTTCTTATTTTTTTATACAAAATACCCCTCTAATAAGCCAACCTCAGATAAGAAACTAAAACCTTGTACCTAAAGCTCAATATTTTAACCTATATAATAATGACGCAGGTTATCATATCTATATATATAAAAATCAATCCCTATTTACCTTGGTCACGACATCACGCCTGAATGGCTGGAACAAAAAAAATTGTTTTTTTGTTGTGTTTGTAATTGTAAGGAGAAGGTTCTTATAAAAGAAAATATTAAGGAAATTGCGCGGAAAATTAGAAAATTTAAGAATACTTAACCACCATATAAAGTTTGATGCCATTTTGGCTGCGTGGAAGGACAATCCCGTAGACTTATAAAATTACGTGTCACGTTGTTTGTCCGCTATGGATTCCTAATATGTAAGGCAAAACAACGTTTGTCGGGTCAGCTAATATATAATAATTTTCAGTTTAAACGTTGGGTAAATATATCCAATACTTTAAACGTCCAATTTTTGTATATTTCTATGTAATTGGTTTATCCGAAACGGCTGTAACGATTCTGATGAAATTTAGTTTTTAGATCGTATTTTACTATTTAATTGATTTGATGACACTTACCCAAGTCAATTAAATAGCAAATCCGTGATAAATCGTTTTCGCATAAAAAATATCATTCGAGTGAGGTTTGATTTCCCAGTTAGTTTCTTTAAATCTTCGTTATATATGACCCTTTTCATAGGGCTTTTTTGTTGAAAAGGGTACATGTTTGAAGTTCAAGTACGGTAGGTAATCATCCTTATTTAATTGATATCTCTTGCTCTCGAACTCAAAGGCTCCCCAGTTCCTTTGCTATACAATCCCGACCCATTCTAAAATGAAATTAGTAGTCGGTTTTATTAAATAAAAGCGAATGTATGAAGTCTCGTTTAAGAAATGGTTGCACTTCATTTTACATTATGAGGATTTAAATATTTTTTTACTCTCCAGTTCAATTAATGCACATATATACATATATCTTTACGCCAGATCCCTTACGGGGTAGGCAGAGGGAACCGAGTACATACATCACAATTCTTGCAGGCTTGTCTTGTTTCCTCCACATTCATCACTCTCTTTATACATATACGCACGCCGGTTGCGAAGACTCTTGAACATAGTATGTCAGTTTTGGTCTTCCCCGGTACCTACATCCTTCCACATTCGCATTGTTTATCTGTTTTGTTAACCTTTCATCTAATCATTTTTTCTACATGTGTGAACCCGATCCGCGAGTGTTATACCACATATTGTTCGTAGCGAACTCATCTCGACCGCGTTGACTCTACTTTCATGCCCTTTCTAACATACCCAACTCTTACTTCCATACAGTAGCGTTGGGATGCTTACCCTACATAATTATGCAAGGCTAGACGGGCACTCTGACTTAAAATTGTGCTATTAAATAATCTCCATAACGCTCCACTCACTCTGTTCCTGCACACACTCTTCTTTCAATATAAGCGGTGTGTCTTCCATCCCTGCTAAGAGCACATCCAAGATATACCAATTAATCCACTTGTTCCAGCACTACCTCATCGACCACAACTCTTACATCCCTTCTGATTGATTATATTTCAAATACTAGAACTTTAGTTTTCTTCACATTCAAATATAAGCCCATACTCTTAAAATCATCATTCATAAATGTGACCAGTGTTTGCAGCTCAGATTGAGCCTAGAAGTACAGCTTCATCTGCATAAAGCAGGCAGTTCACCACTAGATCACTAATGCGCATTCCCACATTCAGTGACTTTAATCTTTGGAGAAACTAATCCAGATATAGGATAAACAGGCGAGCTGGCAACAAACAGTCCAGCTTGACGCCGATATTGACATCGAACCAAGGCGATATGTTGCCAACTGCCATCCACCCGCACATATGCCTTGCAATTCCAGTACATGAATTGCAAAGCACGCAGCAGACACCCATCTATCTCATAAAATGTCCCAAAGTTTCTTTCACACAACTCTATCAAACGATTTCTCCAAATCCATAAAACCGCAGAAAACCTTCTGGATGACAGCCAGATACTTCTTTGTGATGTTGCGGAGTAAGAAAACTTGATCCATACATCCTCTTCTAGATCTAAACCCACTTGTGCTTTCCACAACATTCCCTCAGCCTTCCCTTGCATTCTCTCTCCAATGATTTTACCATACACCGTCGATGCTAAGCTGATCAAACTGATGGCCCTATAGCTATTCCAGTCTATACGTGAACCCTTGTCTTTTCGCCGCCAGTCTTCGGGTATTCTACCGGTCCTCCAACATGTATTACAGAGAATCCAACATGTATTACAAAGAGTCCCAGAGGGCAGAACCACCGTATTTGATCATCTCAGCAGCCACCTTATCTATTCCCGCACCCGTTCCATTTATCATACTTCTTATCGCCCATACGATCTCTTGCATACAATACATTACAATATTTTTTTATTATGCACCAAAAATAAATGACAATATACAAATTACATGACTAGTTCTACACATATTAGATACACAAAGGCGGTCTTATCACTAAGAAAGCGACTCCTCCCAGACAACCATAAGGATAGGATAATAACATATTCTAAAAGTGGTGCTAACCACGAGTAAATTTATAGTTTTAGCTTCTAAAAGAATGCATAGTAATGTCGTGGCATGCTTCCAGCATCTCTGAATCACTTAATGAGTCAGAGACGGAGGCAGCGTCCTGAACAGACTCATACATATCTCCAAAATACTAACTCCATCGTTTTAACACGCTGTCTGTGTTTGTAAGAATGTCACCATTCTTAGACTTAATCCTGTTCACTCTGGAGGCTGCCGAACAATTCCTAGACTTCTTCACCTCCTTCCAAAAAAGTTTGGCGTTTGCCTCGAAGTTGTTTGTTAGTCTCTCTTCCACTTTCAGACATTCTCTTTCACGCTTTTCTTTCACTAAGGTTTTAGTGGCATTCTTATGTATCTTCACGCCAGATCCCTTACGGGGTAGGCAGAGAGAACCGAGTGCCATACATCACGATCCTTGCAGGCTTGTCTCGCTTCCTCCACATTCATCACTCTCTTCATACATACACGCCGGTTGCGAAGACTCTTGACACCACCTTCGGACAGTACTCGATCAATCTGATCGTGGTATGTCAGTCTTGGTCTTCCCCGGTACCTACATCCTTCCACATTCGCATTGTATATCTGTTTTGTTAACCTTTCATCTGCCATTCTTTCTACATGTCCGAACCAACGGAGCATGCCCTTTCTCATCTTTACACCGACACTTTCTTTCAAACCTAACCTCTCTCTCACTTCGACATTACGAACCCGGTCCGCGAGTGTCACACCACATATTTTTCTTAGCGACCTCATCTCAACCGCGTTGATTCTACTTTCATGCCCTTTCTGACATACCCAACTCTCACTTCCATACAATAGCGTTGGGATAAGCACATGATTATGCAGGGCTAGACGGGCACCCTGACTTAAAATTGTGCTATTAAGTAATCTCCCTAACGCTCCATTCACTCTGTTCCCTGCACACACTCTTCTTTCAACATCAGCGGTGTACCTTCCATCCCTGCTAAAAGCACATCCAAGGTATACAAACTCATCCACTTGTTCCAGCACTACATCATCTACCACAACTCTTACGTCCGTTCTGGTTGCTTCTCTTTCAAATACTAAAACTTTAGTTTTCTTCGCATTCAGATGTAAGCCCATACTCTTACATTCCTCATTCATAACTGTGACCAGTGTTTGCAGCTCAGATGGAGTTGAGCCTAGAAGTACAGCGTCATCTGCATAAAGCAGGCAGTTCACCACTAGATCACTCATGCGCATTCCCACATTCAATGACCTCAATCTTTGGAGACATTTATCCAGATATAGAATAAACAGACGAGCTGACAACACACAACCCTGCTTGACGCCGATATTGACATCGAACCAGGGTGATATGTTGCCGTCCACCCGCACACATGCTTTGCAATCCCAGTACATGGATTGCAAAGCACGCAGCAGACGCCCATCTATCCCATAACTGGGTAAAATGTCCCAAAGTTTCTTTCGCACGACTCTATCAAACGCTTTCTCCAAATCCACAAAACCGCAGAAAACCCTCTGGCCGACAGCCAGATGCTTCTCTACGATGTTGCGGAGTGAGAAAACTTGATCCATACATCCTCTTCCAGATCTGAAACCCCCTTGTGCCTCCCACAACAACTTGTAACGGCCGCCCGGCGACCTATCAGCCGGACGTGTTACTCCACCATCTAATATCCCCTTTTTACTAGGGAATCTTCCTTTATACTCGCTTGGCTGCTCGAGGTACCGAAGATAAGCAAGATTTTTCAGGATTCTTTAATAATAGACTTTCATAATATATCTTGGTTTATTTCTCGGGGATGTGTCTATCCCCCGTCAAATCATAAATCTTATAACTATAGAATTCTTTCTTCATATCTTTCATACCATCATTCATTTGCAAACATGATACATATTCTAGCCATGCCTCCTTCTTTCTCTCAATCGCAGCTGTCACTTCATGATCCCACTTTTGCACTACCACATACTTCTTTCGCGGCTATTACCATACTATCTTTCAAAACTTTCCAACATTCGTCTACATTCAAGTCCGGTAGGCTCTCTTTCGCTAACCTATCTCGTACTTGAATCTCATACAGACTCCTTATACTTGGATCCTGCAACTGTTCACTCTTTATCCTTTCAAGCACTACGAATAGAACGCGCTGTCACCAATGTCTCCATCTCTTAAACAGATCCCTATATCGGATATGGACCAAATAGTGGTCCAGTGGTCCGTTTCCAGATTGAGACAGATGGGGGCGGATTGGTACACGTCGCCTCCAGGGGACGCCCTAATCCGCATTCCGCTACTTATTTGGACCAGAATTGCAGTCTAGTGGACTGGCAGGGGACGCGATGAACACGCTACTGACCAATGTCCTAATTCAATTCATGAACCATAAAAAATCTGTTTGTATACGTCTTCTTCCTAATTTATCTCCGCATCATGTGCCATTTTACTTTTATAGTCAGTTCTTATCAGGAAGGAATAAATTACAAAACAAACACACTTTCAAATTCTCAGGCTGCTGGTTTGATAATATTAACCGACGTATGTTGACTTCTATTCTTGACTTAATTGTACCAGTAATCACTCCAAATATCATTCCTTGAAGAATAACACATTTCCTTCATTTAAGTACACGTCGCCTCCAGGGGACGCCCTAATCCGCATTCCGCTACTTATTTGGACCAGAATTGCAGTCTAGTGGACTGGCAGGGGTCGCGACGAACACGCTACTGACCAATGTCCTAATTCAATTCACGAACCATAAAAAATCTGTTTGTATACGTCTTCTTCCTAATTTGTCTCCACATCATGTGCCATTTTACTTTTATAGTCAGTTCTTATCAGGAAGGATTAAAATTACAAAACAAACACACTTTCAAATTCTCAGGCTGCTGGTGTGATAATATTAACCGACGTATGTTTACTTCTATCCTTGACTTAATTGTACCAGTAATCACTCCGAATATCATTCCTTGAAGAATAACACATTTCCTTCATTTAAGAAAGGGGCTTTCATTATTCTTATCACGAAAACAGCGAATTCTTGCTTTTCCTAAAATTTAAGTCCCATTTCAATACTTTGATATGATGTAAAAGTGCGCAGGTTCCGAGACGTACCAAGAAAGCTAGATGAAAGAATGGAAGGATGTAGGAACCGGGGAAGACCAAGACTGACATATCGTGGTCAGATTAATCAGGAACTGTCTGAAAGTGGTATCAAGAGTCTTCGTGTATGTATGCAGATTTTAATTAATGTGGAGAATACGAAACTTGCTAAAATTCTTTTTTTAGGAATAATCTTTTAAACCCATTTCAGACCGAATTTCAAGAGTCTCATCACTATGGATAATAAAATGCTTATAGGCAAAATAAACGTACCAAATACGTAATAAAATTGAATTTTCTAAAATTCCTAAAATAAAATACAAAATTATGCCTATTAATTATGCTTACAGAGTTAAAAATTTGGATGTTGTGGTGGACTGTAATATGTATAGGACCCCTGACATAAACGAACAAAGTAACAGTTTACATTTCTCGCTTCACTCGTTAAAGTAATCACAAAATTTCTTTCCTCACCAAACAAAATTTTCTTAGGTCATTCACTACTTTTCCTTTTAATGGACTGAGCTGATGTTTGCTTTTTGGATGCTTGTACGGTGCATGGAGGATTTGTTATCGAAACTTGAACTGTTTCAGAATTTTTGCATTCGTTATAGTGCAGCTCCTTATAGTGATCGGTCGATTAGCTCTTACAACAACCCTAAGTATTTTTTTTATATCATAAGATAACAAACAAGCAGATGGGTCTCCTGATGGAAAGAGTCAACCATCGCCTATAGACACCAAAGATGTTAATGGTGCGTTGCTATCTTGTGGCTAGGTTTAATGCCACATGCATAAGTTTACCGGCTACCTTTCCCTCCAAATCGGAACACGACAGCGACAAGCACTGACGCTATTGCGGCAGGAATAGGTAAGGCGGTGGTACCAGACCCGGGCGAGACAATGCAGAACTCTACCACCTAGTAGACACGATGATAGTGACTCGATAGCCAATCGGTCGCCTTTTACGACCTGCCTGGCAGAACGGCGTACGTAAAAGAAACGTATTTTTCTGTGCCGCATTTCAATACAACATCCATACTTCCATACTAATATTATAAATGCGAAAGTAACTCTGTCTGTCTGTCTGTCTGTCTGTCTGTCTGTTACGCTTTCACGCTTAAACCACTGAACCGATTTTGGTGAAATTTGGCATAAACATAGATTAGACGTCGAGAAAGGACATAGGCTACTTTTTACCGTGGGAAGATATTTGGTTCCCACGGGAAATAAAATTAACCGAAAGAAAGCGTAACGTATAGCGTAACGTAGTGCACATTAACTAGATGTCGCTGCACGAAAATACATCGCGGTAACGTATTGAAACACATATACATGTAATTAAATCGTTGATTTTAAACTTATCACTTATGTTTATTATGATTGTGATACGAGTATTTTAACGTTTGTTTGTTCATTGAATGCGCTAATTCCTGGAACTCGAACTACAAGTCGGATTGAAAAAAATGTTTGTGTGTATGATTAATGATAGCTACATTCATGAGGATTCAAAAAAGTTATAGGCTATCAAGCATTACGTTACAATTATTATTAGCGTAAAATATTGATATTTGTAAACTAAGTCGGAAGAAAAAGCGGTATCGAACGGCTGTATCCGCGTGTGCTGGCTGGCATAATGCTTAAGTACACGTAAGTACAATGTACTACAAATATATTGGTTTTTAGTAGATGCACAAAAAAGTCCGCGACACTATATATCTATCTCTTATAAATACAACACAATAAGGAATTTTGAGTCGAAAAATTATAGAAAATTATAAGGTGAATTTTGAGCAGTAGAATTATTATACGCAGGCATATTAATCCTTACTAACGAAAAGTACTTCATCAACACGAAGATCTTAGGAAGACAAACTTTGGCTCTTATACCATGTTATTTGGATGCATAGTTTAAAAAAAATTGTAAAACGAAAATAACTCAACAATAGTACCTAGGTATTTACCGAAAGGCTGTACGAGATGCGGTGCGCTACTCTGACCGCCGAACGAGAACCGAACATTGCCGAGAAGAGCCGAACTGTGAGAGCGTTGGCTTTACTATACTTTTTAAGGTTCCATACCCAAAGTTTTAGTGTCCGTCCGTGCGTTTGTATTGAATGTTTGTTAGTGCGAGTAGAGTGCGTTTGATAGTTGAAATTTTCACAGATGGTGTAGGTATTTATGTTGCCGTTATAACTAAAACTAAAAAAAAAGAATAAAATAAATATTTAAGGGTGACCACTATACAACAAACGTGTTTTTTTGCATAAACTCACTTTTGCATTAGCATAAAATCACTTTAAAAATAAATAATTAAAATAAAATAAATATTAAGAAGGCTCCCATTCAACGAACGTGATTGTTTGCCGTTTTTCTATAGATTATGGTACGGAACCCTTAATGCGCGAGTTCGACTCGCAATTAGCCGGTTTTTTTAAGGTACAAGAGTGGAATCATATACCTTTAACCTCTGCGGCCCGCGCGAAGTAGACGTGTGACCGGCTCCTTTCGTAATAGACTTCTTTGATACGGAACGTCGGATTTTCCTTCTTTGACAAAAATCACTTTACTTTGTAGTAGTTGAATATTCTATATCTATTTTGTCTATTTTACGGTGTTGTTGAGGGATACATGATCGTTCGCTTTGGCCTGATATGTGTCTAATTCGTTAGTAAGTAGGTGTAAGTTCTGTATTTGTATAGCTACTTAATAAGCATTTGTAGTTATGATATTATTAAATCTTGCTTTAAATCTTCCCCATTGTGGAAAACTGTTTAATTCTTGAAGCTGTAGGTATACCAACATGAGCAGTCATTTAGGTAGAGGAAGCACAAATTTTCCAAACAAGATCATATTGATTGGTTAGTGGTTACTTAGGGGAAAGTTCCTGAATTAGGCTACAAAAAAATTTTACATAGATAAAGACCTTCGTGAAATCGTAACCAACATTAAAGACTTGATATTTGAAGTGTACCCGGAATTCGAATATGATAGATTTACCAAAAAAAATCAATTGATGTGTGTAAGGGCAATTTTATCTGCGAGAAATGCAAGCGTTGACGTCATCTATATAAATAAATAAAATTGAGGGTCTGTTTGTAATATTAAAATAACCGCTTTTTACTAAATGCATATGGATGTATACACGGTACGTATACCAAAATAACATTTTTTACAATTTTTGTCTGTCTGTCTGTCTGTCTGTTTGTTCCACCTAATCTCTGGAACGACTGGACCGATTTTGACGGGACTTTCACTGGAAGATTGCTGATGAGTGATGTGATAGCTGATGTGGTAGTAACTTAGGCTATTTTTTTTTAAATTTTTCCACGCGGACGAAGTCGCGGGCTCTGCTAGTATTTGATAAATTCTTTAATATTCGCGCACCTAATTTATGGACGGATCTCCGCAAGTCTAATATTGAGGATATCCAGAACATAAGGCAAGAATACATCGTAAACAAACTGACTTAAAAATCTTATCAGCTTTTCTCCTTAAAAAATTGCTTCAAATACCGTTAATCGGATCAAAATCGGTCAATTTGTTTGGGATTTATCAATTACGAAAATTTTTGAAATATTTTTTAACATTACTTCGAAATGTTTCCCTATCGATAATGTAGCTAAAACAATAATTTAGATCTCAAAGTTTTAGTTGAATGCTATTTGAAAAATCAAAATTGATCATCATTTCCAAAATATATAGCTTTTCAAAAATCAATTTACTGTAATTTTTAACTAAATAGATATTTGAACTGAAAAAAATATGCTTATAGTTTTTACTCCTTTAAATTTAAAATACCTACCTCAATTTAGCGGGAAGTTTGAGCGAGCGAATGGTTGACCCTGTAGACCACAGGGTCAACCATTTATACATTTTTTTAACAAATACGCATCGCTAAGATATAAAAAAGTATGTAAGGTAGTAAGTTTCAAGTGATTTTAAACTGGTATTTATAGCGTTACACAATAAATTAAAGTGCTTGCCAACAGAACCCGCTCGTAGAAGTATACTAACAAGAAATGGTGTGGCATCCTTACTAACTGAACTCCTATATTCCTAGTTTTTAGGGTTACGTATATTACTCTTATAGGATCACTTTTTTATCAGTCTGTTTGTCAAAACCTTTTATCTCGGGAACGTGAGGAGGTATCAAGTTAAATTTAAAACTATATACTCAGGTTTCTTGAAGCTGTGAAAAAATCATACTTCTAAGTTAACGGCATAAAAAATATACGGCGGTTTATGCAATAAAAAATTATATTTCAACAACCTCAAGTTAATCAAACTCATAAAGTACTTTTTGCCTATTTAGAACTATAAGTACACGGAAAAACCTAAAAACTGTACATTTAAAACTAATTCATAAAAAATATAGCCTACATTTAAAAGACATAGGTTTTATATAGGAAACTGAATTTTGGGAAATATTTGGAATAAAAATTCGAGATTCAATTCCTGAATTAGATGTGCCTACAAATTTATACGGACATGTCCGATTCGAGTCGATACCAACATGAAATAAAAAGTGATGTGTGGTTCACTGTGCCCCACTCGAAAGAGGGTCGGCGTAATGATACTTATTATTTTACTTACTCTTTGCAAGTAGGCGGCTAGTTGTACTAATTTATGTATATTCAGTATTTAGCGGTATAAGGAACCGTTTCTCAATCGCAAATTGTTAAGCCGTCTTATCGTGTCTAACAGTATTGAGTCGTTTTACATGTAATCGAAACTCCGGCCTTTAATTTCGAAATACCAGACATTGTTGTTGAACTTTACCTCATGATCACTCAACAAAGGTTATCGCAAAATAACTTTGAGGAAACAAGACACTGATTATTCCTATTGAAAAGTTTGCTTTGTAAACAACATTTTAGATTCCATATAATTAATTGTTTGTTGTTTAATCGAGGATCGAATATTGTAAGTTGCTACTTTTAGTATCACTTTTTTCTATGGCAATTCGTGATATTAAACTATCATAATTTGATTCTTTCTATTTTGGTAGCTTAATTAAATTTAATGTGCTGTTTACTCCTGCCGTCTTGTTAAGATAGATTTTTTTCACTCTTTCTGTACTATTTTTTTTTCTATTGTGATATGTTTTTGATTTTATTTTATTTTTTCGCTATATTTTTATAAACGTAGACATTCCTTTGTAATTCGTTTTCAAACAATCTTGGAATACGACAGCTTAGACAGTGAGATCGACTCATCTACAATCTTGTACTACGTCTGTACAGTCTATGATATCTCGGATTCACTCAAAGATATTGTAATGCGTGCGACATCGCTGGACTAACGTTAAGTAAACTTCAAAATCAACTTCAAATTTCAATGGCTGTTTCAAGTATTATATGCGTAATAACCAATTAGTTTGAAATTAAATTTATTGTTTGCTCCAATGATTTCATTATTAGAAATATTTATATGTAATAGTTAAAGCCGTAATTAATAGCGTCAACTCCACCTTATGTGCTGAAGCTATCCCACTAAGGCGGCTTACATCTCAGTCAGATAACTTAAACGCAAAAAATTGCAACAGTCTCTTCTTTAAAAATTTGACCGCCCCGTTGGTCGAGTGGTTTGCGATCCTGACTACGCAATCGACGGGGCTCGGGTTTGATTCACGATGGGGACAAGCATTTGTATAATGAGCATAAATGTTTGTGTTTCTGGGTTTGGGTGTTTATTAAATATATTCCAATATTTATATATGTATTTCTATGTATTAGTATCATTGACTAGCACCCACAACACGAGCAAATAATTTGCTTACTTTGGGGTTAGATCAGTCAGTGTAATTTGTCCCGTGAATATTTATTATTATTATTTTAAATGAATCTTTAACACTGAGACCTTACATTCCCTTGTCACTAAATTTAGATAACAAATTGATAAGAATAAATGGAACGCAAATCTTCGACAAATCGATATACAAGGTGGTACAGCTATGCTATATCTCTCCCGGGTTTAGTACTATGGCCTTAGTTGTTTCTGCTGCGTAGTTGTTTCTGCCGTGTTTATCGCTATTCCAGTTTAAAGTAAAGAGGATAAAGTAGCCAACAAACGTATCCATAAATTATATATCGTTTTCTTTTTTAGGTTCGAAGATTATCAGAACGAGGAGAAGGTGCTGCTCGAGAAGCCAGAGAAGCTGCCTTCTTAGCCACATTAAGTCAAGCTCCACCACAAACCGGTGGTAGAAGGTAAAGTCAATAATTAATAGTATCAAGTTATCTTTTTTCTTGCTCGATTTTTTTTGTTTCGGAAGGTAAGGTAACTTTGAAATGACTCGATGTACCACCAGTCACAGGCATAGTTACTCAAATTATTGCTTACTGGCATTTTTTAAGCCGTATGTCATTACTATTTTACAAGTCACATGTGATCTCTGAATTCTAAAGTAAAATTAAAATACCTTTGAATTAAAAGTTTTTAAAATAAAATTGAAACACTATACTCCGACTAAATTGTTATTATATAAACATTATTAAAATCCAGCCCAAGATTATAATCTCAATTTCAAATCAAAATTAACTCACAATGAAATTCCTGAAGTTCTTCGCGAAGTGCGCAACAAAATGCCACAAGCAATGTGCAGCTCCGTAATTCTGTAAATGCGTCACAGATTATCCTTTTTTCCGTGAGACTGCTTTATTCGCCTTTCCTTAGACGATTAAGATTATTTATGAGCTTAAATATACACAATACACAACACAACATAACACATATTCACGCCAAATCCCTTACGGGGTAGGCAGAGAGAATTGAGTACCATATGTTACGGTCCAGACAGACTTACCTTGCTTCTTGCATATTCATAACTCTCTTCATACAAACACGCCGGTTTCGAAGACTTGGCACCACCTTCGGACAGCACCCGACCGACTTGATCATGGTACATCAGTCTTGGTCTCCCCCGGTAGCTACAACCATCCATATTCGCATTGTTTATCTGCTTTTTTAACCATCATCTGCCATTCTTTCAACATGTCCGAATTAGCGGAGCATGCCTTTTCTCATTTTTATACCGATACTTTCGTTCAAACCCAACCTCTCACTTTAGTATTACGAACGCGATCCGCGAGTGTTACACCACAGATTTTTCGTAACGCTCTCGTTTCGACCGCGTTAATTCTACTTTCATGCTCTTTCTTACATACCCAGCTCTCACTTCCATATAGCGTTGAGGCAAGCACAGAATTATGCAGGGCAAGGCATGCACCCCGACTAAGAGCAGTGCTTCGGAGTAGTTTCCCTAACGCTCAGTTCACTCTGTTTCCCGCACACCCTCTTCTTTCTATATCTATATAATATAAAATTTTCTATATAATATAAAATGTATATTTTAATTTTTTTTATTACAGACATTCCGTAGTAACAATATCACGTGTGCCTCAAGCGCTATTTGGGCGAGGTCGACGTGAATCGATTGCGGCTTTTCCAGCCCTCGGTCGACGGAGGGACTCGGGAGCTAAAAAATGTAATTTAATATATTTTAATTATGATTTTAATAGTCTCATTGTGGTCAAAGTTTAAATAGCTGGTAATTTGCAGGTCCTCCAGCGACAGATACACTGGGAAGTACTCACAATCTTCAACTTGATATAATGGATGATATTGTTCAAGCACGCAAAGTGCGTATGCGCCTTTGGAATACATCAAATGAAAAAGTCTGCGAAGTACAGCCACTTGATGAAAGGTCTCCCATAAGCGGATCTGTTAGATACACAAATCGGGGCCGAAGACATTCTGACTTCATTGGCTTATCACTCCCACCAATTCCTGCTAGACGACGTGCTTCAGATTTGCCTCCCCCGCCGCCAATTCCACCCCGAAGTGGTGCTGGAGTAGTTTGTACTGATACTGATCTCAAATTGATGTTAAATGCCTTAACCTCATCAGCAACTGAAATTGACAGTTGCGGTAAACCAGAAAAACCAAAACGTTTTGCTGATATGCGGTCAAGTAGTTTTGATGCTTCAACACTAAGAGAAAAATTATCGGAATCAGGAACTACATGGTTCACAAGAAGACATCAAACGTTAGCAACAAAAAATAAAGAAAGTGAAGCGAAAAAACCCAAGGTAACATTTGCTCCCGATTCAAAGCCAGCGAGTGGAGATGCAGCAGCTGTTGTGTGGGATAAGCCTTCTGGATCAGTCGTTGATGCCAGTGCACTTGGAAGTGCCATTGAAGTATTTTTAAGAAGAAGTAGTGCTACGCCAGGACCCTCATCAACGAATACAGTTCCTTCGAAGGAGACCACTCAAAAAGACTCGATTGAACCACGACTAGTTCCCAGTACGAGCAGAGCAGCTGGCCGAGGTGAGGGTGATCGTTGGTTCGCGAACAGGCCGGAAGACGACGACTCAACGGAAGGATGCGACGCTTCCCTATGTTCATCGTTGAAAGATCTGTTCGTGTAGGCGTTGATGATGCATCTAATAATATAATATAAATACTTAATCCTCAAGTACTGATTTATTTTTTGTGGTAAATATGGAGGAAACATGCAATCTGTGGTCGTCGGTGACGCCAGGTAATTTGTGAATCTTTCAATGTGATAGTGCGTGCTGGTGATGGTCGTTATAAATAGGCTGGCGACCGACACCAATTGCATGGATTAATTTTAGAATAAATTCTATTTTCATTGTAAAGTTTTTGATATTAGCAATCAAAGTATTAATTAATGTTAGATAGAGGAACGTACTTGTAAGTATTCTTGGCCATTGGTCGCGTGTTTTCCAAGCCTCGGCGTCCCACCACGCGCCCGATAATCCCTGTTCCATCTCGTTGAATAGTCTGTGTCTTGTAATCAAATGTTAACATTAAATTAACTTTATCATTGTATAGCAGATAATTCAGATGGAGACGTCGGGAGAAACGTACGCTTAATAGACAAGGGCAGCACTCTGCTGTCATTTATCAATAAAGTTTTTATCGATGTTAGATATATCTTTTATTTTGTACCCTCTTTCTCACAGATAGTCTGTCTTGTTAAAAAAAAGAGTTTCCCAAAAACGGATAGAATAAACTCAATTTTTGGTTTAAATATGTAAATATATAAAGTAAGCGACAAATACATTGTCCGACCTGAAAAGGGCATATGGGTATGGGGTTTGGGCATGTGGGAATGTGGAAATGTGGGTCAACTACATTATGCGAAAATAATTGAATAATTTTATTTAAAAAAAAATTGATAATATTTTAAAATGCCAGAGTTTTGTGTTAAAATTACGTTATCTTGCCTTAAATTAAGCAAATATTTTAAAAAGTTATCCATTGATCCATAAAATATTTAATAACACAATCTAATATTATCGTATTAGCTAGCAAATAATGACTGTCATTTCACAGGATTTTTGTTACTTTTTTTTATTTATCTTGCCTTAAATTAAGCAAATATTTTAAAAAGTTATCCATTGATCCATAAAATATTTAATAACACAATCTAATATTATCGTATTAGCTAGCAAATAATGACTGTCATTTCACAGGATTTTTGTTACTTTTTTTTATTATTGATGATCTATAATCACGAAATTATTTGTTCTATCTATAATAACAATAATAATAATAATCTGTAGAGTATAACGATACTAATACATAGAAATACATATATAAATCCTGGATTAGATTTAATAAACACCCAAATACGGAAATACAAAGATTAATGCTCATCACATAAGTGCTTGTCCCCATCGGGGATTAAACCCGAGCCCCGTCGATTTCGTAGTCAGGGTCACTAATCACTCGACCAACGGGCCGGTCTAGTTGGTAGAGTTCTGCAACGTCTCGCCCGAGCTGCCACAAAAGAGTAGTCTACTGATTTATGCCGCAAAAGCGTCAATGCTTTTTACTTTCGTATTACAGTTTTGAGGGTAACGTTATCCGGCAATACCATCCTACCCCATCACATGGATATCGTCGCACTAGAAACATATCTTGTGTCTATATACGATGGTTGTTTCTTTTCTTTAGGAGTGCTATCTGCTTGTTTATTTATCAGTAATTTAAATTAGATTAGATTTTATTTTATTTTAGGTACTTAGATAGAAAAGTATACGTATATATCTATCTACACGTTATTGCACTATTTTATTATGATTTACCAAGATGTACTTATATGAAACACGTTTCCCATTTTTTTGGAAAATTACTCCAGTAATAAATCGGCAGTACTGATAAATCGAACTAAAAAATCAATTTTTTCATATATAAATGTAATTGTAGAACAAAAATTGCACACAAAACGTGTTCTTGCTATTATTATAATATTTTTCAAGATAATTTGCGACAAAATTTTGTCATTACAAACCGACATATTTTATAATTTTCCTTCAGCTCGTTCTCCTATGATTGTTAAAATGACACTATTTGACGTATCACCCAAGTCTACCAAATTTAGTAGACTTTTACTGGGGACACTTTTTATCGCCCAATTATCAATCTGGACGTGTAGTATCTATGAATTTGGATATAAGTTTGGTAAAAATGGAAATTACGTCACGTGACAGTAAACGCAAATCCGGAAGCGTTACGTCCCATCTGGTAAATTTTTTTCTTGATGTTGTCATTTTTATAGTAACCACAGAGTGTGTAATGTATGTGATACTACGGCGTGATGTCATTCAAGATGTCATGGACAGTTTAGAGCGTTTCACAGTAAATTTCGTTTTCAATTTTAAAACACGAAATTTTTACATTAAATGTACGTTAATAAATATTTTATCACTTATACACTTATACCGTTTCACAATAAAGCTATTATCATTTATTTCCAACCGGTTTGCTTACACAAGCATTATCAGGCTGATGCAGTAAATTTCGATTTCAATTTTAAAATATGAAATTTTCTCTTACATAAAATGGAGTTTCACGAAGTGCCGACGATGAAAAGAGTAGAATAAATGTACGTTATTTGACAAAAATAAATATTTTTGTTTAATATACCTAATAAGGTGTTATACAGTTTTTTAAATTAAGTCAACTAGCCTATTCTCATATCTTTTATATAAAGCCTGGAAGTATGGTAGTTAATTAATTCTTCAAAAGGACCTCATGTCAACATATTAACAGCTTGTTAAGTAAATTTGGGGTCCTTTTTGTTTGAAATTAATATTTACTCCATCAAAAAGGTAACTTTTAAAAGGTTAGACGTTAATATTTTACAGAGTCTCTTGTAACCAAGGAAAATATTTGTTATTGCTACAATTTCTACAAATGCATGCCAACATCAGCTAACTACATAAACACTTTTAGGGTTCCGTTGACGAAATGGTAAAAATCAAAACCCTTGATATTTCCTGTTTAGCTGCTTTATTCATGCTATATATCATATTCGTTCATTTTTTAGTCTTACTGTGTCTATTATGTCAGAGATTCGTTTGCTAAATCATTTGACTGAATCCTATAATTTAGGTACAATATTGATTTATGTAAATAACTATAAGTATTATTTGACTAACTTTATAAATGTGAAAGCGTTTTTAAGAGGTTTCCTGCTTAAGCCGTTCAGTTGTTTTACGTACGATTGATCGCGTAAAACGGCTGAAGAAAATTAGCTTCAATTTGATAAAAACATAAGTCTATATGTTGTAAAAGATGAAAAAAAGTGATAAGCAATGGAAGTATCACTTCCATTGCTTATAGTCCAAATGCTCCAAAGATATTAATGATGCATTACCATCCATGTGACAGATGTAATGCCACATTCGTAAATTTAGCGATTGTCTTATCCTCCAAAAACTCGACAGTGACGAGCACTAATGCTGTTCCAGTAGGAAAAGGTCCTAAGCATCGTGTGTGTAGTTTCTCTCTCCCCGAGGAACATTCCTCTCAGAGTTTTATTGAAATAAGCCTAAATACTCGTATATACTAGCACATGAAGGGCGTTGGGCTCTCACATTGATGTAATAGAATATTTATTTCCGAAACCACATTCATTAATTTTTTGATATTAAAAAATATAATTGATGCTTTTTTATGTCATAAGATAGCAAAAAGCAGATGGGTCTTCTGATGGAAAAGTCAACCATCGCCTATAGACACCAAAGATGTTAATGGTGCGTTGCTATCTCGTAGCGAGGTCTAATGCCACATGCGTAAGTTTACCAGCTACCTTACCTTCCAAACCGGAACACGGCAGCGACAAGCACTGACGCTATTGTGGCAGGAATATGTAAAGTGGTGGTACCAGACCCGGGCGAAACAATGCAGAACTCTACTACCTAGTAGCCACGATGATAGTGACCTACATCGCCAATCGGTCGCCTTTTACAACCTGCCTGGCAGGACGGCAGTTGGTATATTCTTCAAAGGAGCCCGGAACCAACACGGGGGAAAACATAATTTTAGTAGCAGTGTTTTTTATATTTTGCTTCCTCTTTTTATAAAATAGTAAACAATCAGATGGCTCTTGTAATGGAAAGATATAACTATCGCCTATAGATGCAAGAACTGTTAGTGGTGCGCAACCATGTTTAAATCATCCACACGGCCAATATTAATGCCACATAAATAATTTTATCGGCTACCTTATTCTCCAAATCTGAATATAATAATAAAACTCACTAATGCCTGTTCCTACCGCAAAAGCGTTATTGCTTGTCATCATCGTGTTCCGGTTCGGAGGATAAGGTAGCTGGTAGATATAAGCATCTGACATTGCCATTCCACCACACCGATAGCAACGCAACATTAACATCTTCTGTGTCTATAGGAGATTATTTCTCTTTTCATACGGAGAGCCATCTGCTTACATACTATCTTTTAATATTTGTTTTATTTATTTATTAAACACTTTATTGTACACAAAACATTTACACTACATATTAGAATGATGTATATTAAAGCAAAAGGCGAGCTTATCTCATATTGAGATTATATACATTCTTCCAGCTAACCCATATGCGGAAAACAGTAGACAAACATAGACACTTGTGCACATATTATAAACATGGAATAATTATAAAGCATATAAACAACAAATGTGACCTTAAAGCTATTAACAAAAAACTAAAAAGAAGAGACAAAAAAAATAACTTACACATAAAAAGACAAGAAAATAAAATAAAAAATAATAGACAAGAAAATAATATAAAAAATTGCATCCTAAAAAATTAAGACTACTGTATTATATGTGTGTGTATATATATATATATATATATATATATATATATATATATATATTAGTGATGGGCCGAATGTGGTTTGAACCGAATTCGAACTTCGGCCGAACATTCGGTGAAAATAAGAAATTCGGCCGAATTTCGGCCGAACTTCGGTTTAATTTTGGGGAGCTTTCTTAAAAGCGACACGTCGTGACTTTTTTACGAATTTGCTTAAAATTTAATTATTTTATACTAGCTATTTACCTATTTTACTATTTACTACTAGCTATTATATTGTCCGCGGCTTCACTCTCGTAAAGTAAGAGAAAAAAGTAACCTATGTCACTCTCCATCCCTTCAACTATCTCCACTTAAAAAATCACGTCAATTCGTCGCTCCGTTTTGCCGTGAAAGACGGACAAACAAATAGATACACTTTCCCATTTATAATTTTAGTATGGACTAGCTGTTGCCCGCGACTTCGTCCGCGCGGACTTTGTTTACTCCGCTCTTACTAGTCGTAGCAAGATGTTATATAGCCTATAACCTTCCTCGATAAACAGGCTATCCAACGCAAAAAGAATTAATCAAATTGGTTCAGCAGTTTTCGAAATTACCGCGTACAACCAAACAAACAAACAAACTCTACAACTTTATAATATTAGTATAGATATATAGGATATCGTTAATGGGTTTCGCAACGCACGTGAATTAATGACGTAACAGCAAAATTTTGATACATTGAGTTACATTGTTCCAATTTAGGCATGGATTTTTATTTTTAACTTTCTGCTATGTAGGTATATAGATAGATATAGATAGATGTATATAGATGGAAGTTACTGATTTTGCCCCAATTTTTGAAAATCGAATTTTAACCAGATCTCCACGTTTTGAGGTCCTAGAAATCTTTTCCGACTATTTTCACAATGAGGTCAGCATGTCTGTATATATGTGTATCTATAAACATCTCATAACTTTGTACATAAATAACATACATAAATAAATAACTTTGTATAATCTAAGTACATAAATGTATAGATTAGGTACAGAATCTAATCAGCTCTATTCCTACAAAAACTGCGTTCAGTGCATTAATTGCATCAAAATCGGTTTTTCCGCTCAAGAGCTATCGTTGATGAAAAACTTTAGAAAAGTGTTTTTTGACATAACTTAGTAAGACGAAGAAAACTAGTTATTTTGCAATTTTCCGCGAACTTTAAGTGTACCTTTGTGATGTTACTGAAAAGGAAAACATATAAAAGCGGTGTAAGAAATGGAACAAACTTCCGTAGGTCTGAAAATAATGAAGACCCCAGCGGCACAGTTATCCACCCTCCTCCACCACACTTTACACCACACTTTATACCACGACAGCACCAAACACAAAAGCACACAATTGACGCACTCAACGCACGTTTCACTTCGCAACCGAAGCATCTTCAGGAGACACGAGCACTACTACACTCAACGAGAGCCGCGGTAGTACGTACTACCGCGGCTCTCGGTAGTACGTACTACCGCGGCTTTTTTTCGACATTTTTTAACCTACCGATTTTGGAGCTAATAAAACCATTTAAAGGTAAAAATTACGTTGAATGCAATTAAAAAGATCTAAATCATTATGTTTTAAAATATATGCATCTTCATCTATAAAAGATCTAAATCATTATGTTTTAAAATATATGCATCTTCATCTATATCAAACTTTAGATTTTTAACTTCCCGCTACGTATGGAACATTTTCTGACTAGTTTCGTGACGTCAGTATGTCTGTATGTATGTGTGTGTGTATGAGAGAGAGAGTGTATGGTTGTATGTATGTGTGTATGAAAACATTTCATAACTTTTGAACGGCTTGACCGATCGAAACGCGGTTAATGGCATTGAATTAGATTCTGCTCAACTTAGACTTCCAAAAATTTTATCCAATTCGGACTAGAATATTTTGAGAAATTTTAAAAAAATCGCAAAAAATTGCCAAAACATATTTTTTTAATTAATTAATTGAAGTTAATGTATCGATTGAGTATAAAATTTTATCAGCTCTTTTTCTTAAAAAACTGCGTCTATTCATAAATTGTATCATGATCGGTTAACCCGCTCGGAAGTTATCATTGACGAAAAAATTTGGAAGTGTTTTTAGACATAAATTCGAATTTTTTTCAAATACAGTTTCAAAAATCAAAATTAAATCAAGTTTTCAAAAGTTACGGCTTTTGAAATATTAATATTTTGTTGTTTACAGCAAACTTAGCATTTTTAAAATGACTTTCAGACTAATATACCGATTGACTTAAAAGTCTAATCAGCTTTTCTTTCTATAAATTGCGTCAAATAAGCAAATTGCATCAAAATCGGTTGATTTTTTTGAGATTTAGTAATATCGAAAATTCGAAAAATTTTTTTTTGATAGTGCTTCGACATTTCTGAGACTAGATTACGTAGCTATAAAAAATTTTAGAGGTCAAAAATTGCATTGAATGCCATTCGAAAGACCAAAATCAATCATCGTTTCTAAAATATATAGCATTTCAAAAATTTTGAAATTACTGTCATTTACAACGACTTCTATGTACTAACGAATATTTGTAACAAATTTAAGATTTTTGAACTCTGAAAAAATCTGTGATATGCTAAGATATAGATAAAAATCTAGCGGGAAGTTTCAGGGATGACCTGCCGGGTCAACCGTTTTACATATTTTTTGAACTCTTCGAACTCAAAAATCTATGCTGAAGTTTTTTCATTATCGTTTTAATGTTTTTTTATTTACCGGGATGTTTCAGGGATGGCCTGCTGGGTCAACCGTTTTACGGATTATTTACGAACGTATAGTTATAGCCTATGTTACTCGGGGATGATTTCATATCTTTCTAATGGTGAAAGATTTTTTCAAATCGGTGTAGTAGTTTTTGAGTTTAGATTATGCAATATATAAAAATATAGAATACAAACATTAGCGTAGATTTCAAGCAAAATAGTGCAAGAAGATACTTTTTTCTAGTGCCGAATGTTCGGCATTTAAACCGAATTTCGGCCGAATGTCGAAGTTCGGTTCAAGATGCCGAAATTCGGTTAAACCGAATGTAAAACGAATTTATTTTTATATATATATATATATATATATATATATATATATATATATATATATATATATATATATATATATATATATATATATATATATATATATATATATATATATATATATATATATATATATATATATATATATATATATATTGTTGGAGGGTAGTTATCGTCCGGAAGAAGAGGGTATATAAGTCTGCGCCAGCCAAGTGCCCGGGCATTCTGCATCCTACGCGCGAACCATCAACAAGTTCAGAACGTTACTCTGCTGGATTTTAGTCTGATATTTTACATCAAGTTTTAAATTGTTATTCTCATTATTTTTGTGTTAGAATTCTTTTATTTGAGTGTTGTAAATATTAGTTGTCTTAATTGTAACCGTTAAAATCAAATTCAAATTTTTAAAATAAATTGTTAAGGCTGTGTAAATTTTGATTTTATTTTTTTAGTGTATTTTTAACCAAATATATATATATATATATATATATATATATATATATATATATATATATATATATATATATATATATATATATATATATATATATATATATATATATACTTCGTCTTATTATATATCATCTATTACAACTCAACAAACTAAGGTAGTACCTTATACCTACTTGACTACCAACTATTAGTCATAATAGTTGTAACACCTTTGGCCAAACGTTTACCTTTGACTAACTGCCTGGCAGTTCAGAAATGACCCCAAAACAACACAAAATAACCAAACTTATAGTTTGTGAATGGGTTTGAAGATAGCAAATAAAATACTATACAACTTCTACGTCATTAATTACATCATTAACGAAATTTCGACCAGTTATGGCGACATTTATTATCGGCACTTGGTAAGACTTTATTGCCAATTGTATTTATTACAATTAACAAATTCGCAGTTTACGTGAACAGTTCTATATATTTTTCGGCTGATTTTTGGGTATCATTATTTTCTAACATCTTTCCACGTGTTGGTCCGGGCTTCTTTGAAGAATAGACCAACTGCCGTTCTGTCAGACAGGTCGTAAAAAGCGACCGATTGGCTATGCAAGTCACTACCATTGTGGCTATTTGGTGGTAGAATTCTGCATTGTTTCGCCCGGGTCTAGTACCACTGTCTTACCTATTTATGCCGCAATAGCGTCAGTGCTTGTTACTGCCGTGTTCCGGCTTGGAGGATAAGGTATAGCCGGTAAACTTATGCATGTGGCATTAGACCTCTCCACAAAATAGCAACGCACCATAAACATCTTTGGTGTCTATAGGCGATGGTTGACTCTTTCAATCAGGAGGCCCATCTGCTTGTTTGCTATCTTATATATATATATATATATATATATATATATATATATATATATATATATATATATATATATATATATATATATATATATATATATATATATATATATATATATATATATATATATATATATATATATATTAGTTTTTCGAACAATTATTAAATTACTAAAAATGTCTGCCTCATGGTTTAATTAAAGTTCACAAGTCCTGCTGGTGGAAAGCTTATCCATGACAAACACTGACATTTGGCGGCTGGAAATGGTAAGACAGGAGAAACAGATCTAATGATCACGATGATTCTGACAAACTTGTATGAATATAATTTTTATTCATTACATTCAAATATAACTGAGGTTTCCAAACTGTATATATTTTTAAGTCGTTATTTAATAGCGCTTAAGGTCTTAATTAGGTATTACTGTCTTATCGTTATCACTTTACACACATAAACCAACAAGCTCATAAAAATATTCGTAAGGAAGATTAAAATTAGTACATGCTTCTAATGTTAAGTAGTAAATAAGTAGTGTTCCCGTAACATCTTATTAGATGTCTTCATTTGTCTTTCTCCTATGTATTACATTAAAATCCCGCTATAATTTAAAATTAGATTTTATAAAAAAACAAAGAATATTTGTCAATTTTTCGTCTTTTTGCGAACTATTTAACAGTAATACAGA
The DNA here is from genome assembly GCA_036924255.1 of Apodemia mormo. Taxonomy (NCBI): domain Eukaryota; kingdom Metazoa; phylum Arthropoda; class Insecta; order Lepidoptera; family Riodinidae; genus Apodemia; species Apodemia mormo. The sequence continues at coordinate 31,875,513 of JAUPFN010000009.1, forward strand.
TAATATTTTTTATCATAAGATAGCAAATAATCAGATGGCTCTCCGAACGGAAGGAGTAGCAACCAAAAATTGTTAATGGCGTGCTGCTATCCGTGTAGCGGGATGGTAATGCCACATGCATATTGCATAAGTTTATTAGCTACCTCACCCTTCAAACCGAAACACACCTTGACATGCATTGCCGCTATTGCAGCAGAAATAGATAGGGCGGCGGTGCCAAACATGGTTGAGACGCTATGGAACTCTACTACCTAGTCGTCACGATGATGGTAATATAAAATTATATATAAAATATAAAAATAGACTACCTAGCAGAATGGTAATGTGGTCCATTCAGTAAAGGGAGCCCGGACCAAAACATTGGTATGTTTTTACAAGAGACCGTCCAATACTGACTACTGACATAGACAAAACCAATTGAATAAAAATTAAAAATAATAATGTATCTCAATGTAAACACACCTTAAAAAAGCTACGAATATAATATATAACATAAACTCTTAGCAAAAGCGAAGCTGTTATCTGCTTTCAAGGGCAATTCATTGTGTTTTATGAGTGAATATATAACGCCACAGAAACCCCACAAAACTCTAACTTCTCGAGTTATACTGGCTACGTAAAACAATTAGCCAACATTTTACGAGTGGCACTGCCATAAAATTAATTTCACGAACTCAATGGTGATTACTCTTACAAGTGTTTACTTTGACGTATTTTCAAAAATTAAAAGAAGAAAAAGCCAGAAAAATGATCTAAATGAACGGTTGCACCGTTTATTAATTTCCTAAAGTAAACTCTTGGCATTTTTTCGTTTCAGAGGCCGTAATAAGTAAGTAAACTTTTGCTGAAATGTGTTAAACACAAACTGTAATAACGTCTGTAAGCGGTTAACCTTGCAGGCCACCCCTGAAACTTCCCGCTAAATTAAGGTATTTTAAGCTCAAGGAAATAAAAACTATAAGCATAGATTTTTTCAGTTCGAACATCTATTTTATTAAAAGTAGCAGTACATTTTGGAAACAATGATCAATTTTGATCTTTGGAATGACATTTAACTCAATTTTTGAGATCTAAAATATGCTTTAGCTACATAATCGATAGTTTGAAAAATTTCGAAGCAATGTTAATAACATTTTTTTCAAACATATTCGTCATTGATAATTCCCAAACAAATTGACCGAAAATAGTCGGAAAAGGTTCTTAGGACCTAAAAACGTCGAGATCTGGTGAAAACTCGATTTTCGAAAATCGGGGCAAAGTAACTTCCTTATCTATATAAATAAATATACGTAGCGAGAAGTTAAAATACCCTAAAGGAGCGTGATGTCTGTAAAACAGTTGACCTAGAACGCAACGCATATTGATAGAAGCTTATCTCATTGTAATACATTATTAATATCTTCTGACTCGTAACGTTGGATGGACACTTTTTATAATGCTAAAATTCACAAAAAAACCTGCAAATATTAATATTACTTAACGTCACAATTATTTAATACGATTTTAATTACATTTACATTACATCGCAGTATATCAACATTATATTATACGTTTTTGTATCTCTCGTCATGAAGATTATATGATTTTAACCCTTCGATAAAATATTTAATCGAAGTTTTAACCACATAAAGTGTCAGGACGAGCAACGTTTGTTTTTTTTGGCATGGGCGTTAACAACAACGTTTGTTTCCAGTAAAATATTAATTGTTACTCTTTTACAGATTAAATAGATGACACATTTTTTTTTGTTTCCTGAGGATGATACTAAGAGTAGCTCATTTATACAGCCTCCTGTGTTGTACGTTTCGGCTATAGTAATAGATACTACATATAATTTTTGTTGCATTATATATAGTAGTTTGTTTAAACATTTTTCTATTTTATTTGATTGGTCACAACTTGTTTTCCCCGTGTTGGTTAAGGGCTCCTTTGAAGAATAGACCAACTGCCATTCTGCCAGGCAGGTCATAAAAGGCGACTGATTGGGTATGTGAGTCACTACCATGGTGACTACTAGGTGGTAGAGTTCTGCATTGTCTCGCCCGGGTCGATGCTCGATGTCATGCGACCTCGCCCAAATATAGCAACGCAGCATTTACATCTTTGGTAGACACCAAAGATGGGCGATGGTTGACTCTTTCCATCAGGAGAGCCATCTGCTTGGTTGCTATATTATGATATAAAAAAAGAAAGTGTTGACTTTATGGCAGAAAAGAAAAACCTTTGCTTGATTTAAAAATAAGAAAAACCATACAAGTTTGATTAGTTTCATGTCTTCATTCATACCAGAGTCGCCAACTCGAAGAAATCAAAAAGCAGCAAATGGTACTTAAAAAAATAGCAGAATACAGTAACATTTTAATTTCAAAACATTTTTTGAAAATTAATTTCGCGGTCTTCAACGTTTTCGAACTAATATTTTTGTTTAAATCGCACATGCTTCTATCTTATCATATGCGAGATGCAGGTTACTGTGACATATTATAACTATCCGTTAAATTAAATAATTACTATATTGTTTGAACTATCCTGTTTAACTGTATGTCAAAAGCATAATTTCATTAAATTTAGAATTCACTATATCGCAAAAGACTCACTAGAGATACCAATTAAATAAGCCACGTGGCCAACGCATACAAAAACTATCATTACTCATCAGTGTACTTAAAACAGTAGGGTTGGTAACACTGCTTCCAACTATATTTCTTTTAAATTTACTTGCTATTATTCTAATATCAGCTTATTCTACATAAAATTAATATGACAATTTCGGCTTACGCTACATTGTTGTAACACTTTAGGCCGATCTCATTAATATTCTTTCAGATTACTTGAAGGACAAAAAAGCTTGGGATTAATTGCTACACGTACTAACCCCTACTAATACTAGCAAAAAGCAGAGCTTTGTAGGGGCTCGCAAAGTTATACTATCTAGTAATATTGTTAGAAAAGTATTTTTATGAGAATTACATCTTTTAATGTATAGACTTTATTTATAATAATAAAGTCTATAAGTCTTTTAATGTATAGAAAAATAATAGTAGTTTGTTCACCAAGGCGAGAAAATGACCGATACCTTACGAGAGTGTAGTTTGAGGCCCGAAGCGCAGCTGAGGGCCTCAATACACTCAAGTTAGGTATCGCATTTTCTCCCGAGTGATACATACTGCTTTATACTACACCAATGAGGAAAATAAAAGCATTTTAGTTAAAATTTATATTAAAATTATTACAATTATTGAAACTCCATAAATTCTTCATATGTTTTGTTGTACTTATGCTTGGACTTTTCTGGCAAAAGGTTTAAAATGACTGTTTGAGCAGCTTCTTTTAATTCAGGTGGCGTAAATAAATCTTCATTCTCGCTACTAGACATAGACATCAGAACAGAATGTAAGAAGATACAATAAAAAAGAAATTTTTTTATTGTATCTTCTTACCCCAGCCCCTCCTCTCTCTCTCCCCTCCCCCTCTCCCTCCCCTCCCCCTCTCCCCTGCCCCTCCCTCTCCATCTCCCCCTCCCTCTCCCCTCCCCTCCCTCTTTCCTTCCGCCTCCCACTACCCACCCCCTCCCCTCCCCTCCCCCTCCCACTCCCCTTCCCTCCCACTCCCCTCCCCATCCTCCTCCCCACCCCCCTCCCCCACTCCCTCTATATCCCCCCTCCCACTCCCCTCCCCTCCCGTCCCCCTCCCACTCCCCCTCCCCTCCCCTCCCCCTCTCCCTCCCACTCCCCTCCCCCTCTCCACCTCCCTCTCCCTCTTCCCCTCCCATCCCCCCTCCCCTCCCCTCCTCCTCTCCCTCTTCCTCCCCCTCCCCCTCCCTCTCCCTCTCTCTCTATTTTTATGGTAGATAACATATCTAGACATGAATTTAAACTACTACGTCGAAGCACAAACCTAAAAGTCCGATAATTTTTGAGTAAAATGTACCACAAAAGTGCATAGAAAATGGCCTATTGTAAATATAGTATAAATTGTTAATAGATTACATTACTGTTAAACTGAGCGGGTTAGCTAGTCCCTAAAAATGATTTAATTAATTAAAAGAGCAATTAAAAAAAGCCAAGTCCGCTATGTTTTTCCCACTAAATCTCCTCAATGTAAGGCCGCGTTTCGATTCGCTAGTAGCTATGAAATTGATGACACCGCAGAAGTGACTTTTCAGGCACTGAACTGCAATGGAAATGCAGCTGAAAAAAAGCAACTTTTGCAGCAAAACTCAACCCTGGTTCAGAGCTGATTGTAGATGAGCTGTGGCGCTAAAGGCTGAGGCATATCTGGCTTAGGCAGATGCTCGACACTGAAAGCCCAAGGACGTATCGGAGAAGAAGAAAGCCTTCAACCGGGCAGCCAAACCCTTTAAAACGGCTCTATTGTGAGCTCGATTTGATCCTGTCAGCCGTATTGGGAGCAAACTGGCTTCGTGCCCCTCATGTAGTAAAGCATTTTGGTCCCTGGCAAAGTCGGTTGAATTGAATATCTGTCACCCCTCACTTCCTCGACTGCTGAAACCGGTTGGGACGCTGGTTCTCACCGCCGTAGAGAAAGCGAACCTATTCGCTACTCTATTCGCGGAAAACTCACATCAAGATCCCACCAACGCGAAACCTCCCAGGCTACCTGGATGTGAGGTGAAAATGCCGAAAATTCACATCCGTCAGACTGAGGTTCTTGAAACGCTGCGGAATCTGGATGTGAACAAAGCTAGTGACCCTGGCGGGATTCCAGCCATAGTACTTGAAACCTATGTGCCTGAACTCACTCCTGTTTTAACACGCCTCTTTTGCCTTTCGATGACGACTGTAAAAGTACCAAAATCATGGAAGCTTACTAACGTGCAGCCTATGCCCAAAAAAAGCAGTCGTGCTAACCCCTCCAACTATAGGCCGATTTCAGTCACGTTCATACTCTACAAGACTATGGAGCATGTACTAAACAGCAGGCTAATAATCTAGAAGCAAACGATTTACTCAGTGACTGCCAATACGGGTTTCGCCGAAATCGGTCCACTGGGGATCTTCTAGCGTATGCCACCTACATCGAGCGCGGCCATCGAGAAGCATTATGAAACACTAGCTGTCTCCCTTGATATCTCGAAGGCTTTTGACAGGGTCTGGTATGATAGTCTTATTGGCCGTACGGTCTACTTACTGGTAAATACAAGTGGCCGTCCGATTAGAATAGTTGTCGACGGCTGCTCGTCCAACCAAATGGCTATAAATGTCGGAGTCCCTCAGGGATCTGTTCTCTCCGCAACTCTATTCCTGTTACATATAAACGGTCTGCTGAAGGCCGGTATCTATGGGTATGCAAACGACTGCACTGTTGTGGAGAGTTACGCATCCAGCGCGCAAACTGTTGGGGCGATGCCAATCTGCTCAAGTTAAATGCGACTAAAACGGAGTCCATTCCACCTGTCTCCATCTTTTCAGGGTGTGTCCGTGCCGATAACTGACCACCTCGAGCTGCTTGGTATTGTTGCGAATAATCTAGATACGTAAAGAGTTGGAGCGTTGGAAAGATCTAGAAATAAAAGAAAGGGATAGGCTGCTCCTATTGATAAACAATAGCATGGTTTCAATATAAGTGATATTTTATGGCACAATTACGAACTCGAAGCTCGTTACAGTATCACCTTAACGCCTATTCTCAACATATGCCTACAAGAACAAAAAAGCTTGGTATTCTGGAAAAGGCATTTCAGCCCGGGACACTTCCTCAATCTTTATCAAGCACAAGTCCGTTCGTGCATGGAATATACTCTCTCACCTTTGGAATAGATCCGCCAAATACCCGCTGGAGGCGCTTGATATCGCCTCAAAAGGCGTGCCAAAAGGCTCATAAACGACGATGATCTGGTAGGCAAAAGCTCCAGAGCCTCGCTCATTGCCGCAGAGTGGCTAGTCTATCGGTGTTGGTGTCTATTAAATAAATAAATATTCACGGGACAAATTATACTTACTCGTCTAACCCCAAAGTAAGAGAGTAAGTACTTGCTTGTGTTATGGGTGTTAGTCAACGATACTAATACATAGAAATACATATATAAATACTAGAATATATTTTAATAAACACCCAAGCCCGGAAAAACAAACATTTATGCTCATCACATAAATGCTTGCCCCCGCTGGGGATCGAACCCGAGCTCCGTCGATTGCGTATTCAGGGTCGCTAACCACTTGACCAACGGGGCGGTTAACGTCAGTTTTTATTGGACACACTTTGAAGAGTCCGATGCGGAATTGTACGACTTAATTCCGCCATTTCCGTTTTTTTATCGATCGTCGAGGCGCACAGATACCTGGTACCTGGACAAAGCAGTTCGACTTGACATTCTTAATCGGGACCGCAAGAAACTGGAATATGCTTCCTGAGTCTGTGTTCCCCGACGAGTATAACCTGGGGATCTTCAAAAGAAGAGTGAACAGGTACCTTCAAGGGACTACTAAAAAACAACGGCAGTTGGTCTATTTTTCAAAGGGTGCACGGTGCAACTCGGGGGAAAGACGGAACGGAAAGGGAGAAGGAAGTTACTACTAGATGTGAAATGACTGCATATACTTCTGAAGTCAGAATAATAGCGTAATATAGCAGATTAAAATTCAATTTAATGTTGATCGTTTTAACAATAACGTTTAGAGTCAAGGCACCATTGCATTACACTTATAAAATGAACTGATAAGAAATAAAAAACAAAAGTAGGGATCTAGGCGTTCAGTGGAACGTGAAGCGGACGTTTCGAGAGCACATCGTCACTATTCGCAACAAAGACTGTAAGAAACTTGGCTTTGTATTTCATTGTGCAAGGACTTTTACTGGTATTGCAGTTATAAGGACTAGCTGAGCCTGCGACTTCGTTCGCGTGGAAATATGTTTAAAATAAAAGTAGTCTAAGTTACTTTTTATTACATCAGCTATCTTACAATGAAAGTCCCGTCAAAATCAATCCTGTTGTTTCAGAGATTAGCTGAAACAAACAGACAGACAAAAATTGTAAAAAAATGTTATATAGCGTGTATTCATATGCATTTATTAAAAAGCAATTATTTTTGGTTTAAGAGCCCACGACACAAAACCTTGTCCTGTAAGACTACCGGATGGTATATACATAGTTAGATTCGTCGTTAATTGGAGAATATGAAATGGCTATGCTGCAATGCGAAAAACCGGGTGGCGCTATTTAAAACAAGGATTTATTAGAAGGCGCTATTAAAAAATATATTTTAATACTAAAAAAACTACGTCAAATGCCGTTTCAAAATTCAAAATCGAAACTAATTCTCAAAACTTATAGCTTTTCAAATATTAAAATTACGCTGTTTTTAGCAAACTTCCTTATTCTTTTTAATAATTTTCAAGTTAATTTACCGATTGATTTAAAAATCTTATCAGCTTTTCCCCTTTTAAAACTGCGTCAAATACCGTTAATTTAATCAAAATCGGTCAATTTGTTTGGGATTTATCAGTGGCGAAACAGCCACTGGACTCCTTATGTTTGATTTTCCGGATTGAATCCATTCTGGCAACTAGCTGAGGTGGGACGAAGCGGGTTTGCCACACCGTGATTGGCTAATTCAAAACCGCAGCAAATGATAGCGATGTATAGAATATTTTTTAAGTTATTGATTGTCGATACACTTATCGATAAATTTGTTCCAAAAGGAAAACGATTGCAAAGCTATTTTTTTAAATACCGGGCGGAAAAAAAAACGTTTTCTAAATTACATCGATTTATTATTTAATAAATCGTGACAAACTTTTTGGAACGAAGTTCCTTACGGCAGGCTTGGAGGGGATAGGGATTTTGCTGCGCGACCGAACTGAAAAAAATGTGATAGTAAAACCGTAAGAAAAATGCGTGGAATAAAAGCGTTAAATGAGACGTGCGCAGGCGCGACAGTCGCGTACACAAGCGAGTAGTGCCGTTAAGCCGAAGGAAGTTCGTTCCTACCTGGTGTCCCGCGACACCACATCATTTTTTTTTTCTAGAAATCGTATTTGATTTTTAATTTTATTATTTATCACGCAATAGATTGTCTAATTTACAGGTTGAAAATTCTGAAAATAAGTCAGAAAATAAAATAATCGTCGTACAAATGCGTACGAAATCTTAATACAAAAGAGTTTTTACCATATTAAATTATACACAAGAAAGGGTTCAGAAAGGGCCAAACATTTTTGGCTAAATATACTTTTTGATGTCTTCAATGAAGACGCAAGTAAAGCAAAATTTTATTAGGTATTTTTGACATTATTTATCCTATTTGGTGTATTAACAAGTAATAATTAAATCTACAATAATATTAAATAAAAATACTAACAAAAATACTGAGCTTCCATCGATCAAGCCATCCAATTCTTGTCACTGATAAACAGCAATTCACGCTCGCATTAAAATAGTACCGCACCAAAAGACCTGTGTGTATGTTCCTCCATACTTCCGTAAATATTCAAAGTTCTGTATGCGAACAACGAGGTATATTCAGAGGTGTAGAAAACCAACATGACGTTGAATTATAAAACAGGCGGAATCACGTTTCATCGATAAGAATCAGTAAAATTTGATCTTATTTCATTTTTAATCTATGTAATAAGACTCAAATTATACAAGTCAGTTAAAATGAAACACTTGTTTATGCGTTTTGCTTTTATTTACGTATGTGTAACCTATATACAGCCATCTCTTTTTATTTATTAAGCGTTAACTGGTGCGGCATCATAATCAAATTAACTTAATTTTTACTCGTTTTTTATTTTACCGGATATTTACCAAAAAAGTTTATAAAAGAAAAAAATGATGTGGTGTCGCGGGACACCAGGTAGGAACGAACTTCCTTCGGCTAAACGGCACTACTCGCTTGTGTACGCGACTGTCGCGCCTGCGTACTGTTACATCCCTATTTTCCATGCAATAATGCTGAAGTGCATATAAGCTGGATAGTCAGCAATATATATGTATAAATACTCGCTGTTTCCCAAATATTCTTCATTTAGATATTCTCTAGCCTAAACGCTGCCCAGCTACGGACCTGGTTTCTGCCCGCCGGCCTGGACACAGCGAATAGACTAGTGCTATATCCATACTCCGGGTCGCAATAACCCTTCACAAGGGAACCGCGAAAAAGTGTGATCCAAGTTAGAGTGTTTATAGTTAAAGTCCCATTAGTTAGTAATTGTAGAAAGTGAAATAAATAACTTGTGTTCCGAAAAAGTGCTTTTTTTTATAAGTGCTCGGAGGCGCAACCTAACATTGGTGTCAGAAGAAAAGGGGATTGATATTCCCTTGGTCGCCTACTCCTGATGACGACCATCACCTCTACAACAAGGGCTAACTAAGCGTTTGGCCACCTGCTGTCTCCGCTGTCTCACTGACGCTCTAGAGATCGCCGCCGACACCGTGGACTCTACGTTACCTGTCATCTAAGCCGCATAGTGCGTGAGGGTTATCTGCCCAGCACCAGGCTATACGCTGCCAAGGTTATAACGAAATATTTGAAAACACGTAAATAACTCGCACTTCGCATCGACCCGTAACTGCAACGCTGCAAATTCCATCGCCGCATCACCTCGCCAGTAATAAGACGCCGCTGACTCAATTTCATGTTCTACATACTACTGTTATCGTGAGTGTTTGCCTGTATTATAATAATTTATTATTTTTGCCATAATTTTGCGTTTGGATTATTTTTTCATTTCAAGTTTCAATTCCGTTCTATACAAATTCCAACCTAAATCTTATCAAATATATCTTCACGCCGTATCACTTATACCGTAGTTAGAGAGAGAAACCATTGTGTCTTATCGAATATATCTTCACGCCGTATCACTTATACCGTAGTTAGAGAGAGAAACCATTGTGTATTTCAATACTTTACTAATCCTATCGAATATATCTTCACGCCGTATCACCTATACCGTAACTAGAGAGAGAGGATTAATTGTGTATTTTAATATTTTGCTATATAAACGGCTTAAAAATGGTAAATGAAACTAGCAAACTTGAAAAGAAAAACGTCCAGTCGACATCTAGTTTACAAAGCGTGGGTATGGAAGAGCTAAGTTTCTCTATTCTCACGAAATTTGTCAAGTCATTTGATGGGGATAAAACAAAATTGTCTCCTTTTCTAAAAAATTGCGAAAACGCATTAAATTTAGCCTCTCCCTCACAACAAAACATTCTCTTTAAGTATATTTTGTCACAATTAGAGGGCAAAGCCGAAGCAGCTTGTTCTCTAAAAATATTTGATAATTGGCATGAATTTAAACAGTTTCTAAAATCAACATTTGGGGAAACCAAACATCGCGACCACCTATTACTAGATCTGCAAAATTGTAAAATAAAACCAGGCGAATCCGTTACCCAATATAGTTTACGTTTGGAAACTTACCTAACTCGATTACAAACAGACATAACACATTCGACTCAGGACGTTAGCGAAATAAAAGGCCGGATTGCCAGCACCGAAGACCTGGCACTCCACACATTTTTATTGGGGCTCCCTGGTGACATCTCTAATATTTTGAGATGTCGAAACCCATCAAACCTGCATGAGGCTATAAACCTTGCTTGCCAAGAGGAAAAGCTACAAAATTATATAAAATCCTCGCGGCATGAAACAAAACCTAGATGCAGAATATGTCATAGGGTAGGACATTCAGACAAAAACTGTTATCAAAACAGACCACAACGTCCTATCCTTAATCTTTCCCAAGGCCCATCGCATAATCAACACCGTCCTTTTCCTAATGCATTAAATAATCCACCAGTTGTATGTCGATATTGCAAAAACCTAGGCCACGATATTAGTCAATGTAAGAAACGGCAATATAATAATTCGCGACAGAAACATATTCCTAATTCTCAACAACAAATTAATAACTTCACAGAATTAAGCAATAACGATAACGGAAACAATTTTACCTATAATCCCCCTGATTCTATTTATACAAATTCTCATTTGAATGACGCTGATCTAAATTTAAACTAAAAATGATTCCGGTTCCGCGTCGTACGGAATCACCTAAACAAACCGACGCTTTCGATGTATTACAAAAATGTAATAATTTTGTGAGGCCCACTGTGCCTGCTAATTATACTAATTATCCTAAATCTAATATTGTTACTACATCCACTGTATCTTTTAATCCTACTATTCCTGAGAAACCTGAGGATTTTCCTAATGCTAATTCTACTAATTCTTTTAAATCAACTATACCTACTAAATCTACTAATCCTACTAATTCTACTAAATCTACTAATTCTACTAAATCAACTATACCTACTAAATCTACTAATCCTACTAATTCTACTAAATCTACTAATTCTACTGAATCAACTATACCAACTAAATCTACTAATCCTACTAATTCTACTAAATCTACTAATTCTACTAAATCAACTATACCTACTAAATCTACTAATCCTACTAATTCTACTAAATCTACTAAGTCTAATAAATCTACTAAACCTACTAAATCTATTGAATCTACTAATTCTAATTCTTCTAAATCCACTGAATCCACTGTATATCTTACATCTACTATATCTAATAAACTCACCGACTCTACTATATCTGACATGTGTATCGAAATCCCTAAATCTTCTATATCTAACAATACTCAACCAATTATGAATAACCCAGACAGTTATTCTAATATTCATGAAATTCATTATAATAATAAAACACATTTGCCACATATATATGTTAAATCAAAATATTCAGATAAATTGTTAGTTTTATTAATCGATTCGGGTGCAGGTATATCACTAATAAAACGATCATCATTACAAATTCAACCAGAATTAATTCACGAAACGATACAATTTAAAGGAATCGAAAAAGGTACTAAATATTTGAATAGTCTTGGTCATTTTAATTTAGATTTTATATTATCAAATAATAATACTATTCTTAGTAAATTTCACCTAATACCTGATTGTGTTAACATAGAATTTGATGGTATTATTGGAAACGATTGCCTTAAGTTTCATAATTGTAACATAGATTATAAAAATAAAACCTTAGAGATAAACAATTATTTAATACGAATTCATTTTACTAAGCCTAAATATACTGTTCCAGCTCGATCCGAAATGGTCATTGAGTGTAATGTTTTAAATCCAGAAGTAATAACTGGTTACATAAATAAATGCGAAATTCAAAAAGGCGTATATTTATCTCGCTGTCTCGTAACTATTAAGGAAAATAATCACGTCAATGTTTCCATTCTAAATACTAATAATGATGATGTTTTAATTAAACCATTATGTTTAGAATTAATTCCTTGTGATTTATTAAATAACTCATCGGAACCTATTAATTCTGTAAACTTTACTAACCTAATTAATCACTGTTCACCTGCAGATAGGTGTTCAAATGTCTTGAAACAAATAAGAACTTCACATCTTAACCGTGAAGAATCGGAAGCTCTACTAAATCTGTGTTCAGAATATTCTGATTTATTTTACTTAGATGGATATACTTTAACTTGTACAAATACTGTAGAACATGAAATTAAAACTACTAGCTCACAACCTATCCACGTTAAAACATATAGATACCCTGAGTGTCATAAAGAAGAAGTCAATAAACAAATACAAAAAATGTTAGATCAAAAAATAATTAAACCTTCTAACTCTCCTTGGTCTTCTCCAATCTGGGTCGTCCTAAAAAAGCAAGATGCTTCTGGCCAAAAGAAATGGCGCATAGTAGTTGATTATAGAAAACTCAACGACATCACTGTTGGAGACGCCTATCCTATTCCCAACATTACAGACATACTAGACCAGTTAGGACATAGTAAATACTTTACCACTCTCGACCTGGTGTCAGGTTTCCACCAAATTAAAATGAGTAAAGACGACTCCCCTAAGACAGCCTTCTCCGTCCCTAATGGTCATTTCGAGTATACAAGAATGCCATTTGGCTTAAAGAATGCACCTGCGACCTTTCAAAGACTTACGAACACTGTTCTCTCCGGTCTCCAAAGTCTGCACTGTTTTATTTACCTGGATGACGTCATAATCTATTCCCACTGTCTCATTTCTCATATTGATAAACTCAAGCTAGTATTCGAAGCACTCCGCAAACATAACCTCAAGTTGCAGCCTGACAAATGCGAGTTTCTACGACGAGAAGTCGCATATCTAGGCCATGTCATAACTGACAAGGGTGTGTCTCCTAACCCCGATAAGGTAAAAGCCGTGTCAGAATATCCTACACCAAGAACTCCAAAAGAGATAAAGTCTTTTCTTGGCTTAATAGGATATTATCGTAAATTTATAAAAGATTTTTCTAAGATTACTAAGCCCCTAACTTCATTATTAAAGAAAGATACGGAATTCAACTGGACAGACAAACAGGAAGACTCTTTTAACAAACTAAAACTAATGCTAACTAATGCCCCTATCTTACAATATCCAGATTTTTCAAAGGAATTTATACTCACGACTGACGCCTCTAACTATGCCATAGGAGCTGTCCTCTCGCAAGGCGAAATTGGAAAGGATTTACCTATCGCATTTGCATCCCGAACCTTAAATCGTGCTGAAGGAAATTATAGCACAACAGAGAAGGAACTGTTAGCTATAATTTTTGGTACTAAAACTTTCAGACCATATTTGTACGGTAGGAAATTTAAAATAATAACAGACCATCGTCCCCTTATCTGGCTGTTTAACTGTAAGGATCCAAGCAGCAAATTAGTAAGGTGGCGCTTAAAGTTAGAAGAATACGACTACGAAATTGTATATAAAGCGGGAAAACTAAATAGTAATGCCGATGCTCTCTCCCGTCCTCCGATTCATGCAATTGACGATATAGATACCATCACCTATGAGACCTTTATGCGTAAAAGATCGAGTCCAACGGTCTACGATACGATAATCACTGAAACAAATCAAAACCTTTTAAAAACACAGTGCAAAGCAATTGCTTATCCAACGTCTGTCGATCTCGATAATTCAAACCCCTATTGCGAAGACATACTTAATCTATTAGAAGACAAAGAATCATTCTTATCATCCGAAAAGGAATTATATACTGTCAAGTCTTCTACGATAAAAGACAAAACGTTTTTTCACATGTTCATAAAAGTCCATCATTTTGATTCCGCTAGCTACAAGGATATATTTAAGGTCCTTAAGGACTTAAGAAATAACCTTATAATTTTTCATTCTGAATTAAATGAAATTGCTATTTCCGACTTTTCTAATCCCTTTGATAACTTAAGGTTCATTTTAATTTATGATATGATATCTTTTATATTTCACAATACTGGTATTAAGATTAATGTTTATCATAACAAATTGATTTATCCTAATCCAAGTGAAATACCCACCATACTTAAAGATAATCATGATTCACCTATTGGTGGTCATATGGGTTCTTCACGCCTATATAATAAATTAAAAGAATCCTATTACTGGAAAAATATGAAAAACGACATTGAGACATATGTAAAACACTGTCCCAAATGCCAACAAAATAAAGCATTACGCGCTTGCAATAAAGCCCCTATGCAAATCACTTCTACTTCCTCTGAACCTCTCCAAAGAATATCCACCGATATAGTCGGTCCCTTACCTGAATCCGGTCCTGAAAAATATAAATACATCGTTACCTTTCAAGATGACCTAACCAAATATTCAATGGCTTATCCTATTACTAATTCGACAGCTGAAAAGACAGCTGACTGTCTAATTCAATTCATTTGCCACTTCGGAATCCCTAAGACCCTTTTATCCGATCAAGGTGTTCATTTCATTGCTGATGTGTATAAACAAATAACATCTTTGTTTAAAATTAAACACCTTTTTTTCTACTCCTTACCATCCCCAAACTAATGGTGCTCTCGAAAGAAGCCATGCTACTCTGAAAGAGTACTTGAAATCCTACGTTAATGACAATCATAGTGACTGGCATAAATTCCTTCCAACTGCTATTGTCTCCTATAATACATCAGTACACTCATCCACAAATTTTACTCCCCATGAGTTACTGTTCGGCTGTAAGCCTTATATTCCTAGTTCCCTCTATGATATTGATCCAACAGTAACCTATCCTGACTATGTCAAAATGCTAAAACAAAAACTAATTAATACTCGTAACATAGCCAGAGAAAATATACTTTGAAGCAAAGAGAAATCTAAAATCTATTACGACAAAGACACGAGAAATGTCTCTTACAAAGTCGGAGATATGGTTTACTTAAAACAACATCACAGATTACGGAAAGCTCTATCCAGTATATGGAAAGGCCCATACAAGATAATTAAGATTCACAATAACAATAACGTCACTTTACTTATAAATCGTAGACATGTAAGACATCATTTCGATGAAATCAAATTAGCCCATAACAAACCAATTTGCTCATCGTCAAATTCAAATACGGCTATGGCTCCCTTAGATATGCCTATTTTAGATTAATTAACCTTTTTAGCGATTTTCTTTATATTTTAGATGTTATATTATTCTTAACTTTTTGTTTACTACATATTTACTATAAGCAACTCATTATATATTATTGTAAGTTAGTCAAATCCTTCTATTCTAGGGCCATCGCGCCGGGAATCTTCGCAACGTCAAACCTAACTACTCCGTTAGTTAACAGCCCAGGTCTCTTCTACGACCCTATAGGAAGCTTAAAGTACTATAATGATCACTGGAATATCGTAACATTCTCTGACTTATCTTATATTCAGCCTCATATTAAAACTCTTCAAAATATCCTTAATACTTGTAAACAAATTTGTGACACACATAAATCGACTAGTGTAAAAACTGATTGTTTGAATGTTCTAAGTCCGTTAGAAAGTTTGTTTACCAATGTACAGAATAACTATATTTCACTTGCTCATATAACCGATAGAAATAGTTCTGAGAGAATTAAAAGATCAGCTTGGTTCGGAATAGGTGGTCCAATATTAAAACAACTATTTGGCTCACTAGATGAAGATGACGCCAAATCTTTTATTGACGCTATTAATGCAATTCAGGATGATCAACGACATCTTGCTTCTATATCAAAGGAAAATATACATATTATAAGTTCTACCATTTCTTCTTTTAACAATACTATTTCCAAATTAAATTCAAATGAAAACATTTTTAACGATAATATTCAAAATCTAGGAAAAATTTTAGACACTGTTTCGACAAATGCCAATAAATTAGAGGTAGTTTCTCATCTATCAATGGTGTTCAGTGCCTTGGAAAGCTCTCTAATGATACTCAATTTTAGTTTACGAGATCTTATTGATGCTATTCTATTTGGGAAACAAAACATAGTTCATCCATCAATACTAAGTCCTATGCAACTATATAACGAATTAAATTCTAAAAACAATGATGTTATTCCAAACCTTCCGTTACACTTAAATCTTGATAATGTTCATAAAATCGTAGATATTTCTGAAATTTCTTCTTTCATTAGCGATAATAAACTAATTTTTGTTATTAAGATTCCTCTAGTTGCATCTTTTGTAGATTATACACTGTATCATATTTATTCGCTACCAACCCCACATGATATCCATAATCCTAATACTTTTGCTTTAATTAATCCATCCGCAAAGTTCTTGGCAATAACACAAGATAAATATTATATTCCACGCTACAAGACCTAAGTGAGTGCAAAGTGATAAACGGCAATTACTATTTGTGCAAACTAGGAAATATACAATCTAGTGTCGGAAATCCAATTTGTGAAGTGATTATTCTAACCGAACACGTTAAAGGTATCCCAAACTCTTGTAACTATAAGACTATTGTTGGTGAAATAGATATATGGCAAAAACTTAATAATAATATGTCGATATATGTGCAATCAGATGTAACAAAATTGTCTATTAATTGTAATGGTAGTATTAATGATTATGATATAATTGGCACAGGCATTATGAAATTGCCAAAATATTGTAAAGCTTATCATAAGTTATTTCAGTTCATTCCATCCCAGGAGTTTGAAATTAAAGTCTATATTCCACATCCAAATTTTAACATAATAGAAGATGATTGTTGCTCAAAAACAAAGTTGAATCAAACTATACCATATCTGTCTCCTGTTAAATTATCAAATGTAAACTTAGATTATTTGCAATATGCTACTCATTAATTAAATCAAGCCGATGACGACTTAACCAGGATCGAAACTCAACCATACCATATTAAATATAGCTATTATTTTAGTATAATAACTACTTTGTTATCCGTTTCTGTATTTTCATTTTGTTCATATAAACTTTATAAATGCTTTTGTTGTAACAAGAATAGAAATACTTCATGTTGTGTTAAGATTATCAACAATTGTATAACGAAACCAAAATCAAATGTTCATGCCAGATCGAGTATCGAAATGTCTAATCGAGACTATGATACTGAAAGTACTGATTCAAGTATTACGCCCAAAAGGAATCTTGAATTGTTGTAAATTTTATTTTTTATTTTGCTCTGTCTATTACTATTTTGATGTTTTTAAATTAAGTTATTTTTAATTAAGGTTTATAAATGATTTTCTTTATTGTAATAAGTATTTGCTTACATTTAGTTACTATTTCTAGTTCTGTTGAAATAAAATTTACTAAATCATTGTTTTCTATTTCGTCTATTCAAATGCTATTTTCTATTTCATGTTTTTACTATATCGTTACATTTACCTTATAAGTTTAATAAATCTCAATTGTTATATTTCACTATTTCATTTCGATTTCGTGAATATTTATAATTTTATAATGATAACTAATTCCATTCAAATGTTATTTTCTATAGACTCTTTCCTGTTATTTACTATATTGTTACATTTACATTTAAAGTTTCATAACTCTTAATTGCTATATTTTACTATTTCATTTCGATTTTGTGATTACTTTGAATTGTATAATAATTAATGATAATTAATCTACGCTGTAATTTTCTATGTCATTATTTTTTATATTGTTATTTTAATTGTTTCTATTCCTTCTTAATTTGGATCATACTCACAGTCTATTTCTATTTTCCGCATGTTCCGTTCTAAAGGGGGGAGGTGTTACATCCCTATTTTCCATGCAATAATGCTGAAGTGCATATAAGCTGGATAGTCAGCAATATATATGTATAAATACTCGCTGTTTCCCAAATATTCTTCAGTTAGATATTCTCTAGCCTAAACGCTGCCCAGCTACGGACCTGGTTTCTGCCCGCCGGCCTGGACACAGCGAATAGACTAGTGCTATATCCATACTCCGGGTCGCAATAACCCTTCACAAGGGAACCGCGAAAAAGTGTGATCCAAGTTAGAGTGTTTATAGTTAAAGTCCCATTAGTTAGTAATTGTAGAAAGTGAAATAAATAACTTGTGTTCCGAAAAAGTGCTTTTTTTTTATAAGTGCTCGGAGGCGCAACCTAACAGTACGTCTCATTTAACGCTTTTATTCCACGCATTTTTCTTACGGTTTTACTATCACATTTTTTTCAGTTCGGTCGCGCAGCAAAATCCCTATCCCCTCCAAGCCTGCCGTAAGGAACTTCGTTCCAAAAAAAGAAAGAAAATATTTATTTGCAAGAATATGGGTGTTGTAAGTTATTAAAATTAATCATAGTTACTAGCATATTCTATCACACTATGATGTGCAAATCTTTAAAAAAACCGACTTCAATTAAACTTGGTCAAAATAAAAATTGCACTAAATAATCTTCTTTCTCAAATTTAAATGGGACCAAACGACAAGTTTATCCTTCTAAATAAAAAAAGAATTTTCTAAATCGGTCAAGAAATGACGAAGTTATAAAGTAACAAACATAAAAAAATACAACCGAATTGAGAACCTCCTTCTTTTTTTGAAGTCGGTTGAAAATGTTAGGCCACGCATTTATACTACGGATGTTTTTTCCGGCTACAAACAATTATCCATGTTCCATACAATTTTCATACAAAACTTAAGTGCATAATAGGATTAGTATTTCCATTCTCGATAATTGTTTTATCCCGATTATAAAAATACAATCATTAATATATAACACGTTTGAAATTTTTTTAAAAGTTATAATTAATACAGTTTTTATTAAATAAATGATCGGGAAAGAATGAGACAGCACGATAATTTGAGTACTTTGTTTTAAAACAACGACCAGTGTATCATGAATTTTGTACTTGCGTAAAATTTTGTTGTTTTTATTGTTTCTACAAAACAAATAAAGATATTATTTACTTACAAGTGAAATGTTATCTCATCTTTCTCCATATTGGATGTGTTGCTTTTTTTACCACACCATTTAATGCTACACTGAGGCATTTCGAATATTTTTTCAGCACTTTCTTAATACACACCAATCGTATTGACAGGTCACAGTAATGGTCGACACTGATTGAGTATTTCCGCGCGAACATTTATATCGGAACTATAAGTCAGATGTGTTGGCAGAAACTATTCGCCTGTTACTAGGCGTCCAGTGGCTGTTTCGTCGCTGGGATTTATCAATGAAGAAAATTAAAAAAAATGTTTTTTTGACATTGCATCGAATTATTTTATTATTATTATTTTATCGATTAGCGAATCAGATAGTCCAGCCATCCATCCACATCGCCGCATTTTACTGTCTATTACGACTTACATTTATCAGCCAAGATTTTTATTTTAAAAATAACATCTGGCGTATAATTAACTGTGATAAAAATGTCTGAAAATAATAGATGTATGTTTCTTAGAACTATTTAAGAGTTCCCGTGTTGGTCCCGGGCTCCTTTAAAGAATAGGCCAACTGCCGTTCTGCCAGGCAGGTCGTAAAAGGCGATCTATTGGCTGTACGAGTCACTACCATCGTGGTTACTAGGTGGTAGTGTTCTGCGTTGTCTCGCCCGAGTCTGGTACCACCACCTTACCTATTCCTGCCGCAATAGCGTCTGTGCTTGTCACTGTCATGTTCCGGTTTGGAGTGTAAGGTAGCCTGTAAACTTATGCATGTGGCATTGACTTTGCCACAAGATAGCAACGCACCATTAACATCTTTGGTGTCTATAGGCGATGGTTGACTCTTTCCATCAGGAGACCCATCTGCTTGTTTGCCGTCTTATAATATAAAAAAGTAGCAAATGCAGCCTTTTCTAGAATCCAGTTCAGTTTGCCTAGCTCTTAGTGCCAAAATAAACCTTTCTTCGGTTCGCCATTTTTTGTCTTAAGACGTTGTATACCATAAGACGTTTGAGTTTACTTGTATGAACTTAAAATCTTTTTTTATATAAGATAGCAGATGGCTTTGGATGGATGACTGATAGAAAGAGACAAACATCACCTACAGACGCCTAAGATGTTAATGATACTTTGCTATCCTTGTGGTCTTAATGCCTATGTGGCATTAGTTATACAGTAATATTATTAAAACTTTTTTTTAATTTGAATGTTTGGTTGTTTATATAATATGTTTGTCACTTCAACATACAAACACTGCTTTATTAATTTAAAAAAAAATGATGTGGTGTCGCGGGACACCAGGTAGGAACGAACTTCCTTCGGCTAAACGGCACTACTCGCTTGTGTACGCGACTGTCGCGCCTGCGCACGTCTCATTTAACGCTTTTATTCCACGCATTTTTCTTACGGTTTTACTATCACATTTTTTTCAGTTCGGTCGCGCAGCAAAATCCCTATCCCCTCCAAGCCTGCCGTAAGGAACTTCGTTCCAAAAATATATATTGGGTGGATATGCGTAACATATTGCTCTTATCTAGAAAAGTACAGTTAACAAGCTTTTTAGATTAAAAAAAACATCAATTGACTCCAATGTAATAAAAACTTTTAGTTATACGTATTCCCACGTCGATGAAGCCATGGAAGGTCCCTGATAAATAAAAAAATGATAGATAAGAACAAAAACGGATAAACTAGATATAATGGCGAGTAAAATTAAACATTCATGTGAAAATCGATATCAACATCGGTACTTTTGCTAACTGATTCATTACATACACAAATAAATACGATGGAAACAAACACGACTAATTAAATACCAGCTGTTGGATAATTATCAATCCGGAACAACGGTTAATTCAGGGCTCAGCTAACAGTACTAATGATATTTATTTATGAAAATCGTTTTTATGATTTAATAGCTGTTATTATTTTCTTCACTATGGATGAACTCTATCAATGTGCAAATATAATCCAAGTAGTTAACGACCCCTGAATACGCAAATGACAGGTATCGAGTTCGGCTTCCGACTCGGCTATGGTGTTATAGCTACATAACTGTCATTAACATAAAAAGTCTAACTATACCGTAGATAGCTAAAGAATCATAGATTTGTTAAGCAGAGTGCGCACTGCGACGCTTCGCTGGGGATAGAGGAAGAAGTGCCGCCATTTTTAGGTAATTTCGCTGCGGTACAGAACCTTCATATAGTTTTTACTCGGAGCAGTTACGACGTTTGATTAAGTGTTGCTCGATAGCTCTTGTAAAAATTTGTCGATTGTGAAAATAAAAAAAAAATTAAATGCTTTAATTTAATTTACTTAATTTGATTTAATTTTAAATGCTCATAAATTTAATATGTATATGATGTCTTAGTGAAAAAATAGAAAATAATTGCTATCGATAAATTAAAATCTTTCAAAAGCCAAACCAAAATACAAGAAACAAACACCGTCTAAAAAGGAATTTAAATACCATCTAAGTTAGTCAGTGAGTTAAGACGTGCCGAGAACGCAAAAAGATGAATGCAACCGAACCGATCAACGACGGCACATGTACGACGAATGAAAATTGATTTCATCGCAAAATAATACCCGTTACGTAGACTAATCATGTAATACATACAGGGCTATGTCCATGACACAGCCACCACCCGTTTTTTAGGGACTGGATGCACTAAGCTGCACCATGGGATGCAAAATGTAAGATGGGATGCACCGCCCCGTCGGTCGAGTGTAGCGAATCTAACTGCGAATCGATGGGGCTCGGGTTCGATTCCCGGCGGGGACAAACATATGTCTGATGAACATAGAAGTTTGTATTTCTGGGTATAGGTGTTTATTATGTAAGTAACAATATTTATATATGTATTTCTATGTATTAGTATCGTCGACTGACCCATAACAAGGGCAAATAATTAGCTTACTTTGAGGTTAGATCGATTTGTGCAATTTGTGCAGCGATATTATTATTATCATTAAGCTATCTTTTATGAATTCTGGATTTAAAAAATATGTCTCAAATCTGTGTAGTTTATCCAGAGATTAGCGTAACCAAATAAGAAAAAATCTCTTCTGCCCTAATATTATTACTAGTTGAACACAGCAGACATTGTAGAAGTGCATATTATAAATTTATAACAGTGTAATAGCGGCATGCAAGCTGCAGCGCCGTCTACATACAGACTGTGTTTTTAGCTAAGGGACCTGTTGAAAGAGAGTACTCAGTATTCGATTCTGAGCCCAAATACCTATAAAATATATACCTTTACGCGGGGGGCGTTGGTTCCGGGCTCCTTTGAAGAATAGACCAACTGCCGTTCTGCCAGGCAGGTCGTAAAAAGCGACCGATTGGTTATGCGAGTCACTAACATCGTGGCTGCCAGGTGGTAGAGTTCTGCATTATCTCGCCTGGGTCTGGTACCACCGCCTTACCTATTCCTGCCGCAATAGCGTCAGTGCTTGTTACTGCCGTGTTCCGTGTACTGTGACTAGCACTAGACATATGTGTAACACTGCGCTG
Source organism: Apodemia mormo (assembly GCA_036924255.1). Classification (NCBI taxonomy): domain Eukaryota; kingdom Metazoa; phylum Arthropoda; class Insecta; order Lepidoptera; family Riodinidae; genus Apodemia; species Apodemia mormo. The sequence goes on from JAUPFN010000009.1 coordinate 31,898,204, forward strand.
CGCCGCGCAATTGCGCTAACTCAATTCACTGAGCGGGTGTGTCAACTCACTTATTCAAAATGTGTTAGCGCACGGCGCAGCATAGTTATACCACAGACTACAAAAGAGATTATACGCAGTAAACTCTCATTCACGTGCACAATATCATGAGTCATGACTCTCATGTGTCGCGACTCACTCGTTGAGTTACCAATGAACCAATGTAATTCATGCGCTGTGCGCTGTTTTTTTTAAGAATTTGTAGCGTGGCGCACGCCGCACGCCGCACGTTTCGTTCGCTGCTCACTTCCCGTCACCCGCGAGCCGCGTCACATTTATTGCGCCATGGCGAAATTTTGAGTTAGCGCAAAGAGCTGGCGCAGTACACTGCGCTTGAGTTACTGAGTTAACGCAAGGAATTCGCTGAGTTACCCATGTCTAACTAGCACCGACGGCCGGCCGCCGCCTAGTCGAAGCACATTATACTCTCTAAGTATTCTGTGGTCGAACGGCCGGGCGCGTGGCCCCCCGTTGTTGTGTGTGCCAACACATTGCGACGTCCAGATGTACGTAATGCAATAAACAATAGCACAAAATTAAAGAATTTAAGGAACGAATTTTAATGAATTATAAATTTGAAAATGAATTATAAAAATATACTTGTTTGCTTTGTCGTGGGCCGTACAAATATCATCAATAGCTGTCTATAACCTGCGTGCGAGCTGCGGTTTCATGACTAGTGATATCATGACGTCATTATTACGTAAGCAGTTATCCCGATGTAGTTCGTGACAACATCGTGCTAGCACGATACTTCGCCGTATGCCGATAAATGTAACCACGCCATTACGCTTAAATAATATTATTACGATAATTCGTGACAACTAGCGCAAGGGTAGCCATGAATTACTAGACTTTTGACAATATTTCAATTACTATGTCGGTTATTCAACACTTAATTTTATATTTATTGATGTAATGATTATTGATGTTTGATTTCTTATGGCTAAAATATTGTAAAATATGTGTATATATATGTATATATAATAAAACTGAGGAATATGAAATTTTACACAGCTAACTTACTCTTAACTTTAGCTGTGTAAAATTTCATATTCCTCAGTTTTCGTAATTTTCCTAGAAAGGAGTATAAATTTTTTGAGCTTACGTATAAAATAAATCTTAAAAATAATTTGCTTTTGTTACCTGATATATTTATTCTTATGGCCTCGCTGCCTTTAATAGAACAAGCCGTGACATTTTCTCGAAACCCGATAACTAATTTCACATCAGATTACAGACGCAAGACTACAAAGACATCGTTAGAAAATAGCTTAACGATTTTTGAAATACCTTAACATAATTTAGTAAAACCAACTGATTTCAAATTTCTTTGTTCAGTGTTTTGACCGACTTAAAAAAGGAAGAGGATTTCAATTCGTCGAGTTCTTTTTTAAATATGTTTTTGTATGTCTGGTCTCCTGATGGAAAGAGTCACTCATCGCCTATAGACATCAAAGATGTTAATGGTGCGTTGTTATCTTGCGGCAAGGTCTATGCAGTACTCTACCTTGTAGCTACGATGATAGTGACTTGCATAGCCAATTGGTCGTCTTTTACGACCTGCCTGACAGAACGGCAGTAGGTCTATTCTTCAAAGAAGCCCGGACCAATATGGGGAAAGCCGTTCCTAGTTTTCTTCGGAACCCTGGAAGATATTAAGTATGTTTTAAAATTCTATGTAGTTTCAAAATGTATAACACCACTTATTTGCAAATTTCTATGTATTGTTTATATAAACATCAAAGTGGATATTTTTTATTTCCCGCTACATGTAGATAAGAAAGTTGAAGTTACTGATTGTGCCCCGATTTTTAAAAATCGAGTTTTCACCAGATCTCTACGTTCTGAGGCCCTAGGAACCTTTTCTGACTAATTTTACGGTGACGTCAGTATGTATACATGCATTTGTGTGTGTGTGTGTGTGTGTGTGTGTGTATGTGTGTAAACATTTCATAACTTTTGAACGGTTGGACCGATAAAAAAGCGGTTGATGGCATTCGATTGGATTCCACTCAACTTAGATTTCCTGAAAATTTTGAACCAAGTCTGCCCAGGACATTTTGAAATATTTTAAAATAACCCCAAGAAAATGTTTGGTGAAACAGTATTTCTTTAATATAACTTCCAGATTAATGTACCGATTGAGTACAAAAACTAATCAGCTCTTTTCTTCCAAAAACTACGTCTAATGCAAAAATTACATCAAAATCGGTTTATCTGTTTAGGAGTAATCGTTGACGAAAAATTTTGAAAAAAGTGTTTTTTCGACATAACTCCGAAATTTTTCAACCAATCACTTTTTGATATTCTACGATATTTTAGTAAGTACTAAAAAAACTACGTTAAATTCTGTTTCAAAAATCAAAATCGAATATTATTTTCAATAGGCCAAAAGAAAAGACTAACTGCCGTTCTGCCAGGCAGGTCATAAAAGCCGACCGATTGGCTATACGAGTCACTAACATCGTGGCTACTAGGTGGTAGAGTTCCGCATTGCAAGTTTACAGCTTTTCAAATATTAAAATTACGCTGTTTTTAGCAAACCTATTTAATACTTTATTGTGCACAGAAAACAATACAAAAAAGATAATATTAACGTAATATTTCTTCCAGCCAGCCCGTTAAAGGAGAATAAAAAAAAATGAAAATAAAGAAATGAGTAGACCTAGTGTACAAAAAATAACAAATATAAACTAGAAACTAAATTAACATATACTAATAAAGTGTTTAAAAAAAGAAATGATTAAAAAAAATACGTACAATATAAGGAAATTTTACATTTCAGCTAGGAAGTGTTCTTTGACTAGTTTTTTAAAGGACTCTAAAGTCTGGCAAAGGCGAATCTCACGGCAGGGAATTCCACAAACTCACAGCTTGTACCGTAAATGAGTGCAAATAAGCAGCTGAATTGCTAGGAGGAAAAACAACAAGGTTCTTACGTTAGAGCGACATGGGGATTCAGGAGTGTGTAAAAATCCAAATAATTTTGAAATAATTTTCAGGCTAATAAACCGATTGACTCAACAATCTTATTAGCTTGTCTCCTTTAAAAAATGCGTCAAACATGGTTAATTGAATCAAAATCGGTTTTTGAAAAAAAATGTTTTTTGACATTGCTTCGAAATTTTTCAACCTATCGATTATTTAGTTAAAACCATATTCTAGATCTCAACAATTGAATTCAATGCCATTCGAAACATCAAAATCAATCATAATTTTCAAAATTAAAAAGATATCAAAAATCTGTGCTTATAATTCTTATTCTTTTGAGCCTAAAATGCCTTAATTTAGTGGGAAATTTCCCGTCAACTGTTTACAGATTTTTTTAATTATTTTCATTTACATTCCAATATTAGGATACATTTTATTAAATAAATAAAAAAACATTTTATTCTGTACATGCACATTGACAAATCGGTTTCGTTAGAATAACTACCGGATTGGAACACGGTCACACATACACATGAAACCAGGATTTAAAAAATATTAAGCAGATAGGTATTGACTGATGTCATCCACATCAAATAATTCTGTTTATAATTTTGGTCAGCAAGGCGTAGCAACGTCGTAGCGGCACGTAGCCCAAGGGATCGTAACCCGATTACGTAGCCACTCACCTGTGATGAACCAATTAATGTAATATTACGTCACTCGAGCATAGAGTAAACGTAGGTTTCAAACATGACCGAACTGGACTTTATTACATACTAGATGAAAACCTTATATACTAAAATACGCAATCTTATATACTAATTCAAATAGTAGACATTAAAAAGTAGCAACACTATATATATATATATATATATATATATATATATATATATATATATATATATATATATATATATATATATATACATACATACATACATATATATATATATATATATATATATATATATATATATATATATACATTAGACATTAAAAAGTGTGTTTACTAGAGTTGCTATTTTTTAATTTCTACCCTTTTGTGAACAAAGAGAAATTTTCACGATAATCTGCGTTCCGTTCTTTTATACACGTCAATGGTTCCGTTCTAAGATACCTACCTACTTTAATAAATCCTCACGCCATCTACACCTCATAATTGTAACCTTTAAAGAAATTTTTTCGATTTCGATTTGTCTATCAGCCCCGTTAGAATTTTTAATCACTATTTTAACAAAATACTCGACAATCAGAATTTTGCGAAAATATATGTTGTCGACTCGAAATAATTATTTTTTTACGCTTTATAATTCAGGTAAGGCAAGTAAGGTAAGGTTTGATCGAGTCTACCGTACCCCTTGACGAAATTATTAATATAGATTGTGATACAGTGTAGACAAAATGAAATTATTTTTACAAGTAAACTGTTAATTTTTTGTTAATCATAATAGTAATTACTTGATTATGATACGAAATATTGAAGTATGACCACGGACATTCTAATGCTGTTTATGACATTGTCATAGGAGGCGAAACGTGGATTTATTGTTTTGAACCCGAATAAAACAGCAATCTTCTGAATGGGTGTTTGAAAATGAGAGCAGGCCAACAAAAGTGAGACAAGCGAGAAGCGTTGGTAAAAAATGATCGCCTTTTTTTTCTCAGTTACGGGTCCCATCTGTACAGTTCCACTTGAAGATCAAAAGAGTGTTAGTGCCGAGTGGTATTCTACTATTTATTTACCCAGGGTGTTAGAAAAAGTTCGCAAAAGACTACCCAAAAGCAGCATTCTCCTACACCATGATAACGCTTCTTCACACACAGTCAACAAAACAAAGTCATTTTTAGCTTCCGAAAAAGTACATCTCGTTACTCATTCTGCGCATAGCCCCGACGTAGCACCCTGTGATTTCTGTATTTTCCCCAAAATCAAAGATTTGATGAGAGGTTTTACTTTTACCAACTCCGAAGAGGCAGTAATAGCGTTCAATCAGCACGTGGAAAACATGCCTTCAGAACTGTGGTCCTCCTGTTTTAAAAAAATGGTTCGATCGCATGAAAAAATGTTTAAAATGTAAAGGAGTATATTTTGAAAAGCAATAAACATAATATTTTGGTTATAACATGTTGTTTTTTAAGTTACGCAAAACTACGTATAGACTAGCTGCTCCGGTACACCTTGTTTTGCCATACAAACTTAGTACCTGGAAAGGGGGGTTCATTGAGATAAAAGCTATTCTATCTTTTAAGTTGGACCAAACAGTAAATATCCACAAAATTTCATTGAAATCGGTTCAGTAGTTTAGGAATCCATTGCGGACGTGACACATAATTCATATATATTAAGATTAAACGCACTTGTACTGTTTTACTTGGTTTTTATTTACTAACACCGATTATTTTGCGATTCAACGCATCATCAGGGCAACAAAACAATATTTATTTGTTAATATGTAGTTTTACCACGGCCCGACGATATTCAGTGTTCAAAACATATTGCATTGAAGCATCTTCAGGAGAGTCGAATAATTTTTGAGCAATTGCCAAAAATGTTACACTTATATTATTTTCATTTGTTTGTTTTGCTGATAACAATCGTATTTAATGTGCTAAAAATCCTTTAATAAAAGTTTCTCGTCGTATTTCTAAATCTAATGAGCTGTCACTCAAAATTTTGATGTTTAATAGCATTTATTCACGTTTTTAAACTTGGCGTTTAGAAGCTACGTCTGTAAATTTAGACTTAACGACGTTCCGTTCACTCTTCTCACACCAAAAAGAATTATTTATTATATATAATTATTATTATATTCTTCTTCATCCCATAACATCAGAAAATCTGAAATTTGAATAAACAGCCAAGTAAAAATAAACTTTACTATTTCAAATGTCGGAGAAAATAAATCCAAATAGGAGGTTTCTATTTATAGCGCTCGCTATGAAATGGACGGGTATTTGAAATTGAATTTATAAGTGCAACGGTTTTCCCTGTAAATTCTAACGAATACATCATTTAACTTTCAAGTGATCACATCATTTACTATTCTGAGCATTTGCATTTTATATCTAAATAACCTAAAAATTAAGAAAAACATCATACAAACATCCTCAGCAAGCAAGAAGAGATGAGCGTAAGGAGATGCAATGAAAGATATCCGATGTGTACACAAACGCGAGTGAAATATAATCGAGTCTAACTACATTACTACGAACTACATTAATATATGTAACGGGGGCACGATAGAACACGCTCGTGCTCAGATACCACCACTCCACTTTCTATGACGTCGGGGTCACCAATATTACGTTGATTAAATGACAGTCACACATTGGTTAATAAATGTGTTTATTAAACTGTAATTTTACTGGGATTTTCCTTAAGCTTATATACTAGTGATTCACGTGTACGCTGCGTGATAGTGGAGATGGTGCGATCATATCTGAACACGAGCATGTTCTATCGTGCCCGCGTTACAATATACTTTGAATTCTTGAAAGAAAATTAATTAATGCGTTATTAAATTTTCTAGTATCCGTCTGCTTATTTATAGTAACCGTTTGAGCTTACGCCTCGTAGAAAAGTTACTACTCGTAACTAAAACGAGTCGTTTTATTAAAATAGGAGCCGGGCATTAATTGTAACCTCGGATGAATAGTTTCATAATTGTAACCCATTCCGCCATTGATATATTGTCAAAAATATTGTCTGCTTTCGTAATCAGTAGGTATTCTCAGTGGTATCAATTTTACCATTAGGAAAATTTTATTCTACCTATCTGTTGAGAAAATAAAAGCCTACGAGCCAAGCAACCGAGCTTCGCTTGGCTGATATTTTCTAATGTGAAAATAGGTAAAACAGTAACAGACTAACGCCCGTATTCATAAACAACCCTTACCTAAGTTACGTAGTAACACTATGCGAAGAACGCTAATTTGCTATGCAATTCACATGACAAGCCATCTGTTTCATAAACAACACTTAAGTATTACTTGCCTGTGAGATATCATAGTGTCGAATACCCAGCTGTGATTGGTTGGCTTTAATGCAGCGTATTTCACGCTGTATGTTTGACAAATGTCAATTGTCAATAGATCAAATTATCAAAATATTCTAATCACAATTCTAATCTACGTTTCTTTTGCGTGTTATTATTTTCAATTTATTCCTATTTATTAATTAATATAGTATTATCCATATAGCTACGTATTTGAATGTAAATATATCCGGTGCAAATATTTTTGAAGAGAAAAAAATATTTTGCTTATCTTAAATACCTTATTTTGTTCTAATTATGATTTGTTCCTGTCATCTTCTATTTATTTATTTATAGAATTTTTCTTCACCTTCGTAATCCATTACAAACACAAATTTCAACTTCACTTATATTAACATTAACCCTCAACTCGCTCTGGACAATACAATACTAATTTGTGAGACAACATCTGGTCACCAGACTCCAAAACTGGACACTATGCGTTCTGTAAAATAGCTCGGCAGTTAACTTAACTGTGCGTAGATTTGTAAGGACGCATAGTGGCGACAGGCACTTAAGTATTGTTTATGAATCACTTTAAACGACCCTATGCGCTCACTAACACTATGCAATCGCATAGTATCGTTTATGAATACGGGTGTAAATCGAATATATCTTAAAAATCGTTAGAGCCATTTCGGAGAAACCAATTAGATACAAGAATTGCTGGCTTAAAATATGCCATGTTTATTCGAATGTTACGTAGCTAGTTTATACATTTTTATCTTATTTTTTTTTACATTATAAGAGAACAAACAAGGAGATGGTTCTCCTAATCTAATGGAAAGAGACAACCATCGCGTATGACCGCCCCGTTGGTCGAGTGGTTAGCGACCCTGACTACGCAAGCAACGGGGCTCGGGCTCGATCCCCGACGGGGGCAAGCATACGTGTGATGAGCGTAAATGTTTGTATTTCCAAGTTTGGGTGTTTATTATGTATGCAAAAGTATTTATACATATATGTATTTCTATGTATTACTATCGTTGACTAACACCCATAACACAAGCAAATAATTTGCGTAGTTTGCGTAGTAAGTGGCAAGAAATACATCTGTGAAAATTATAATTGTCTAACTATGACGGCTCGTGAAATACAACATGGTGACTGACGGATAGCCCGACAAACAGACGATGGACAGCGGAGTCTTAGTATTAGAGTCCCGTTTTACCCTTTGGCTATGGAACCCTTTAATCGTCAAATCTTATTCATTACTCAATCGAACGATTGAAACAGCGAATTGCACCGTCTCCAAGGATTAAACGGTGTCCTCTATATACTCATGTTTTTAATTAAAATGTATGACCAAGACCTCATTAATAAACATGAGATTTAGATTAAGACGGATAACCCTGCTATGATTAAATATCTACCAGCTAACTGTTTATGGCGACTTTGTTTGTAAATTATGAAATTTATCTTTAAAAAAATGTCATCGCCCGGTGGCCTTACAGGCATTGTGAATTGAACGTCAATAGATATTCCGATTTGTTCAGTATTTTAATTCACATCCACGACTTTTGGGGGTAAACCCCGTGTTGCTTCGGGCTTCCTTTGAAGAACGGACCATATTCTGCCAGGAAGTTCGTAAGAGGCGAAAGACTGGCTAAGCGAGTAACTACCATCGTGACAAGTAGGTGATAGAATTCTGCATTCGGCTCTGGTACTAACGCCTTACCTATTTCTACCACAATAGCGTCAGTGCTTATCATTGTGGTGCTCCGGTTTGGAGGGTAAGGTAAACTTATGAATGTGGCGTTAAGACTCCGCCAGCTACGCACCATTAACATTTTTGGTTATCACTTCCCATCCGGAGAGGCATCTACTTGTTTGCTATCATATGATATAAAAAATTACCTGGCAGAACGGCAAATGGTCTATTCTCCAAAGGGAGCTCGGACAAACACGGGGTTATCGTACGGGATTACCTTACATTATTGTACGAAATTACTTTACATTTGAGTTTACTACAATATATGTATATTCTCTGAAATATGCAATCTAAATCACTAATCCCCGTGTTGGTCCCGGGTTCCTTTGAAGAATAAGCCAACTGCCGTACTGCCAGGCAGGTCGTAAAAGGCGACTGACTGGCCATGCAAGTCACTACCATCGTGACTACTAGGTGGTAGAGTTTTGCATTGTCTCGCCAGGATCTGGTACCACCGCCTTACCTAATCCTGCCGCAATAGCGTCAGTGCTTGTCACTGTCGTGTTCCGGTTTGGAGGGTAAAGTATCCAGTAAACTTATGTATGTGGCATTAGACCTCGTCACAAGCAACGCTCCATTAACATCTTTGTGTCTATAGACAATGGTTGACTCTTTCCACCAGGAGACCCATTTGCTTTTTTGCTATCTTATGATATAAAAAAGTAACAACTTAGGTTCCTTTTCAAAATATAAATTTCCACAACACAATCATCACCTACAACACATAAGATATTACGAGCCCTCATGCAAAGGAATTCATCATCAGTTTGAAGAACTCTTTTTATTACCAGTTTGCTTATGATATGCACGTAAGATATGGCTATATCGAGTACGAGAGAAGAGAGTCATTGTAGTCGAAAACTAATATTTCTTTTATCTGTCTCGTTACCTGTCACGTAAGACATTTACACGTTAAGAGGCTGACAAGACCTAATTTTTTGAAATTGATGTTATTTAAGCAGTTTTTAAAAAAAACTTCTTGTTATAGCACATCACTAAAAATATATGTTAATATTCATCAAATGTCAAAGACCGTGGCCGGACCTGGTACATAATTTTTCCCCGTGTTCGTCCCGGAATTCTTGAAGAATAAGCCAACTGCCGTTCTGCTAGGCAGGTCGTAAAAAGCGACCGTTTGGCTACACGAATCACTACCATCATGGCTACTAAGTGGTAGAGTTCTGCATTGTCTCGCCCGGGTCTGGTACCACCGCCTCGCCACAAGATAGCAACGCACCATTAACACCTTTGGTGTCTAAAGGCGATGGTTGACTCTTTCCATCAGGAGACCTATCTGCTATTTCCACACAGAAAATTTGTTAAAACATTTTTGTTTTTTTTATTTTCAAACAAATTAATATTCAGTAATTTAACCAAAAATAATAAAGTTATTAACATTAAAAGATAAAAACTTATTCACAAAACAAAATTATACATATATTTTTGTGCTTTGTATAAATATTATAATAACACTGAATTGCTTTTTTCATTTAACTCTGTGATGTTTTATTTATATAGTATAAAAGTATTTTGTCTTGTTTTAAGGCTTTATTCAGAATATGTGTTTAAAGGATTCAATCAGAATTATTTAGCGATAACTTAGTGGACTTAACAATGAAGCTTCTTGTATATATTATATAAGCTACGTAAGTCCATTTAGCAATTTAAACATTTTGTCATGAATATAATTTATATATATATATATATATATATATATATATATATATATATATATATATATATATATATATATATATATATATATATATATATATATATATATATATATATATATATATATAGTTATTATAATGATCACAATTGTGAGACCTCCCCCCCTAATTAGTGTGATGTCACATATTTTACAATTTCACATTGGAATAATGATCTTATTCGATTGTTTTTTAATAATAATAAATTATATAATAATATAAATAAATTATACAGGTAGCTTTTTAAATTAGTGTTGTAATACTTAGATATAAAACATTATATTTAGAAAAAATGTGATGTCACAAAATTTGGGACCCCTCCTTACCCCTTGTCACACAATGCCACACTTCGTCGACTATTCGCCTTAACATATGACGTAATTCATGGATGGCACCTAAGAGCATTTGCTCATATACGCGACGACACGTTTCCTTCCCAATGGTGTATATTAGTGTCTGTGGAATGTGCATTAAATAGATGATTTGTTTTCATTAAAAAATGTATTTTTTAGTTTTAAAGTGAAATGTTTTTTTTTTGCGATTACTAAAAACCTATGAATGTTCAATATTCACCACGCTTCAGATTTCAGACTAACTTTCTCTCAGGCGCGAGGTGTTTGCAATAGTTATTTTAATGTGATATCGGTGTTCTAACTTTAAATTAATCTTCGCTTACGTGACGTATTTACCGTATTTACTTCGTATTTAGTTCAAAACAGATTCTAATTCCCGTTTGATGGTCTGATATACAAGATATTATTACTTATCTGTAGTTATAATATGTACGAGTATACTATATATATACCTATATGTAAAACAAATTTATTTAATATTGCAGTTTAATACAGCATGTATACTCGTATATGCAAGATGGCTCGTAAGTTGACGTGAAGCCGGCATGAGGCGGCGATAACAGCCTGTAAATATAATTCTCTTAGAAAAAAATATGTTTTTTTTAACAACTCCCGTTTCGGATGCCCATATATACGATGGCCATTCGGATGCGCACATAATACTGTCAGTCAAGGTTGCTGCAAGAAACAACCGATAGTTATTATCAGGTTGATACAATATAGATATAATGCGATGAGAACTTCACTGTCTGATCGGGTAAATCGTGAAAAATCAGAAAATCGAATAACTTTCGGTTCAATCTGCTTACTCCGTAATAGAAAAGGCGTAACAATTTCTTTACTACCTGCTAATATTTATTTTGTTTATATTGTGCCTTAAAACTACACTAAAACTGCGGTAAAATACGGTTTCAAGTAAAACCAAAGAATATAAATACTTTCTACGAGAGAGTCAAACGTTCTTAGAACTCATTATCTTTACGAATAAAATTGTTTCGCAAAAAACATTTATTTTGCAAACATGCCTGATTAAGTATCTTTATTGTAATGTCATATCTGGCGAAACAACAAGTTTTTGTTGTTGAATAGCTGCCCACTGTTTTTGGTGTATGTTACAGCAAGCATTGGAGTTTCGAATTAGCAATACTATAAATACTTTATCACGCTTCTAAAACCAAAAAATTAACTTTTGTTTAATAATTGTCGTTTGTTTCGAGATGCTTAAAAGTTATACACCGAACACTATTAGTAATGTTTATTTGGTTTTATTTATAATAATTATATATATATATATATATATATATATATATATATATATATATATATATATATATATATATATATATATATATATATATATAGTTATTATAAATAAAACTTTTTATGTCACAAATAAATGCTCGTGCAGCAAATGCTCTTAGGTGCCATCCATGAATTACGTCATATGTTAAGGCGAATAGTCGACGAAGTGTGGCATTGTGTGACAAGGGGTAAGGAGGGGTCCCAAATTTTGTGACATCACATTTTTTCTAAATATAATGTTTTATATCTAAGTATTACAACACTAATTTAAAAAGCTACCTGTATAATTTATTTATATTAAAATATAATTTATTATTATTAAAAAAGAATCGAATAAGATCATTATTCCAATGTGAAATTGTAAAATATGTGACATCACACTAATTAGGGGGGGAGGTCTCACAATTGTGATCAGCAGTGACAAGGACGGGGGAGGGATCAAAAAATCATGAAATTCATGTGACGTAATTTATGGATGGCCCCTTATTACTGTCAAAAATTTCATACATTTGTAAGTTATATTATATTGTGAAAAATAGAAATAAACCATTTTGTACTGTTTTATCGTACCGAATAAGATGATAAAGTTTATAATGACACTTGACGTGATTTTATTTTATCGGTAAGTAGTATAATACTGTATTTCTGTGTATAATTGCTAGCTACACTAACAAACTAAGAAAGTGTCTTAAAAGGCGTATCCATTTAATCCTTACTTTAATGGTTCCAAAACCACTCAGATACAAACAGTACAGCGAAAGAGTTTTTGCTGCAACTTTTAGCCTCTAAAATATTAGAAATATTTTTCCACGACTTCTTCAATTTATTTCTCAATCATCAATATATTGTTACGTACTTCGGGTTCGTAATTGTAAGAAAACACCACTTATATTAAATCCGTGTATTTACAATACAAATACACAAAACAACACAATGTAATACTCAAATACTCTGATTAACACTAGTCACTCACTGTACTATCACTAAACATAACCGACTACATAATAAAACACTTCTCGCTTCACACGGGTCGCTTCAAGTATCGCTCGCGATCGCTTTGTAAAAGCTTCCCTGTATTTGTCAACACATCTCTATTTATACCCAGGTTAAAGTTCTACAACAATCGCGAATGTTCCGCAATCATCTCGTAAACAATAGACAATTATTGTAATCAACTTATGATAAACAAGTTATGATTCATAAGTCCTAGTACACGCTATGTTGAACCTTATGCCCTATACCACAAAGTTCATTATGGTATAGCCATTCCGATACCGGCCAACTATTGGTTTTTTAACAGGAGTAGCTATCTCTTTCTTTTATTTCTAGATCCATCCAGCGTTCCAACTCTTCACGTTTCTAGATTATTCGTAACAATATTAAAGACGTGGGCATTAGTAACTATGTGGGGGCCAGCAGAATAAAGGCTCGCTTGAAAAAAATAAGTAATTCGGAAATCCAAATAACTTGTAGGTATTGCTTTGCCGGTTGCTAAATACGTAAATTATAATTATTAATATTTTTTCATGTTATAGTATTGTATACAGGAAGATTGTGCTCCTGATGCAGAGATGAAAGATGAATAATCATCGCCTATAAGCAACAAAGATGTTAAAATTGCTTTACCGTCTGTATAGCGGCGATGTAATAATATATAAGTAAAGTATACTGGCTACATTACACCCACCAAATCCAACACGACATGCACAAGAATTCTATAAAGGCAGGAAACAACCTGGACGAGTCGTTACAGCTCTTGCTACTTTGTAGTCACAATGATAGTAAATTTTCGTTTGCCTTTTAGGAATTTCCTGCTATAAGACTATTCTTATAGCAGGAAATTCCTATGTAAAAAATGTAGTTTACCTATGTAAACTTTTCTAAAATGATTCTGGACAAACGATAATTGGGGACAAAAATAAATGATAAAGTTTATTCATCACTTATCACACGCAACACCAAAGGTATTTCGCATTACATCCTTTTTAAGAAAATTGTGCTTTTTGAATGAATATATGTATATTATTTGATACAAATAAATAAATAATAAGCTTCCAAGCAGGAGATACTATTTACCACGATATCAGAGTTCTTGCAGTTGCATGGCTTGCCTTTTAAGAGTGACTAGTCTTTTTTTGAGAGTTCCCTTTCACTTAAACACGCATGTGATGCATGGCCTGAGCGCCAATGCTGATCTGATATTAGGAGTGTTTGTAACAGTTTAGTTCGAAACAGTAGCAGTGCGCTAATAAATACGTTTATTAGTATGTCGTGACCACGTGACAGTACACGTATTAAATGTACGATAATAAATCCAAAACGTGACAAAACATTTCATACCACAAGTGTGAAATTAGTAATGTCGACAAAAATATTTGTTCAAAAAATATTGCTGATTTATTGAAAAACAAATAACGTTTTAATAATATTATTTTCATCAATAAAAAATTAGTAAAAAGCATCAGTCTAGCTGTTCATCTATAAATTATATAAAGATGTCGTGTCATTTATACCACTTACAAGTCAAAAATGACGGGGCCAATTTTGTTGCGATTTTTGTGGGTTTGGGTTGTATTTGTCCAGAATAGGCTAAAAAGTATTAAAATATAATATTCATCATTAGAAATCAGTAAAATATAACTAGCCGTTCATTTAAATATACGTATATATAAAAGTCGTGTTAGTTATTTTACACCTTATTTTATTACATGGTTACACAATCTGATGGGAATCTAAATAAAAAATATATCAATTAGAATGAAATTAATTTTTTTAAGTATTTCTTTGTTAATTTTTTTTTGCGTACCATACCGTACTCATCACTTACGAAGTTTTTGCAAAATGCGGAGCAAAATGTCATCTTGACAGTCCTATTCTTATTTGAAACGCATAGTACATGCGTATTATTCATATAATACGCGTACTATCACAAACAAAACAATTGCATTTATTTTATAGATATTGTTACGAATAACCTAGAAACGTGTAGAGTTGGAGCGCTGGAGAGATCTAGAAATAAAAGAAAGAGATAGCTACTCCTATTGACAAACAAATAGTTGACCTATGCTATGCCATAATGGACTTTGTGGGATATGGCATAAGGTTGAAAGTAGCGTGTACTAGGATTTATGACTCATAACATGTTTACGATAAGAAGTGATTCATTGTTTCCCGATACATTTAGATTTTTCTGGATCCAGGTAGAACTTTACCCTGGCTATAAATAGAGATATGTTGACAAATACAAGGCAGTTTTTATCAAGCGATTGAGAGCGATACTTAAAGTGAACAGTGCGAAGCGAGAAGTGTTTTATTGTGTAGTTCGGTGATAGTATAGTGAGTGACTAGTGTGTAAAGTGTATTTTAGTATTACATTGTGTTGTCTTGTGTATTTGTATACTAAATACACGGATTTAATATAAGTGGTGTTTTCTTACAATTACGAACTCGAGTACGTAACAATATTCTATCTATAATTGATTAAGCAGCCAAATTGTGTGGCTACTAGAAAGCGCTGTAAATATTTCTTTTACTTAAACGTTTAGAGGATGTTTAAAACAATGCTGAACGTATTTTAATATGTTTAATATTGTTTTAAAATCCTTAAAATCGATATTGGAAAGTGGTTGAGAGGTTTAGTGAATCGAATATAGCGAGCCGCAAGTTCTATGAATAGAAATTAAGAATAAGGCCTTGTCGTGGATTATTTAGTACAGGGCGCAGTCTGTGTTGGCCGATATCGATTACTTCAATTTATTTGTGACTGAACGAAGCGAAGGTTGAGCAGTAATCAACTGTATACATTTTCTACGGTGACCAGTGAAGCGGTAAATTGTTTCGATGAGAAAAATCTGCATAGTAGGTATTCAAAGAAGCGTTTGAAGTATAACGGATACCTACCTACTTTTTTTAGATTTATTACCTACTCGTTATTTCATGAAGAAAAGTATCACTTATATGTTTTTTTATTGAACGTTCAATGAAATTATCCCACGTTTTCATACGGGCTCCTTTTAAAATACGTAAAAAAAACTGTGTTTGTATTCTATACACGATAAGTTCACTATACTCACTATATGACGTTTTCTCTCTCAGTTCGACTCGGCAATACAGGGGCGCACACAAGGAAGCATACTTATATAATATTTATCAATCAATCCACTTGTTCTGTTGCGCAATACGATCTTATTGTGAAACAGTACATGTGTATTATTTAAGAAATATTGTATTGAAATTGAGTTTCACCAAGGTCCGACTGGAATGATGATGAAAAGTGTAGATTTTAAAAAATACCTACACTGCAGAGTGGAAAGACTTCGAAAAATCACACAACGAGAAGACCGAGTAATATGTAACACTTTATAATTCTCATTCCTTCATAGGCTTTTTTCATCAACTTCTAATTCACAACGGCTCTAAATAAGTTTCACTACAAAATCATCTGCTTCAGCGTTAGCTAAATTTACCACCTTTATGGAGATTTGATGGTATAGTTGGAGATATCACTTCCCTGTTCCTGTCAATATAAGAACCTTTCTTACATTGGCAGAAACAGGCAAGGATAGCAATCAAGTAGATGATTTTCCATGAAAAGCGACAACCACCCCTACGACATCTGCCAATACCAAACTTATAGCAATTGCTTTGCCGGCCTTTCAAGATTGAGAAAGTTTTTTTTTTTTTGTGAAGGTCCTTAAGTCGCATATGTTTCAAAATTAGTATATCAAATACGCTGCTGATAATAGTTACACATAATAAGAGCACGGGAAGAATGTTTATCGTTTGAAAATATAATGAAGTAGTTTTATGTACAGATCGAGTGAATATCAAATATAAGTTCGATTTACCGTATTTACACTCCGAGTTTTACCATGTTTATGGACTACAGTGTGCTATCACCATTTTTCATTATAATTACCTAGCAGTTTCTTAACTGTATGTATTAAAACTAAACAATATTCTTTTTCTTTTGATTTCAATCTTTTAAGAAATGCTTTATCATTCTAAAATATGAGTTTTAAACTGCTTAAACAGCGTAAACGTCGTTTCGTCGTTCGTCGTTTTAAATACTCTAGCTGTTTCTCGAAGCTCGATTCAATAATTTGATGTATGTAGCTAAAATTAACAATGAAAAATCATTCAGTTAATATAAATAACAAAAAAAAATATTTTTGCCGTATTGTTTCGAGCTAGGCAAAGTAATTTGAGCATTGTAAGACAATCCTGTATACTGCGATTTATTATTTTATCTGTTAGAAAGATAACAAGCAATCCTCAATATCATTTACATCTTGGCAAATCTAATCGATAAATTTAGGTGCGCATCGAAGCATAATAGTTTCTATATACAATATTTTTCTGAATTTACGGGACATTATAGAACCAGTATCTACAGTAATCAACCCACTGGTGTTAGTTACATGAAGTGTTTTAAAAATAAAAATATATTTTTCATCATACCACGACCGAAATTTCTTCTTTTGTTTGCGGGAAGAAAGATGCATTCAGACTGCTTACAATTAGTGACAGTTTAAAATTTTCTTCCCGTTACCCAATGATATTCTAATAGAATATCATTGCCGTTACCTATTTGAAATAACTCATTACCATGGTAACCGTGCAGTTGTTATTTCAAACCCATAGTATTACACACGCGGCAATAACTTATCATTTAATAATAACAAAACAAAATAATATTGATCTAAGAGTTGAAATTTTCTGATTCTGATAAAAATGACATAAAAAATATACATAGAAAAAAACTTGTGTATAAAAAATTTGTGAATACAGTTGTAAAAAATACAGTATCATTTACTGTTTTAATTACTAATTTTATGTACATATTGTTATTTCCTGTTCAATGTTCAATGTTTTTTTTGCGTTCGATAATAAATACTATTTTTCTTACTAAAAAATCAATATTTAATTATCTCTAATATTAATAATAATATCTATTAAGTATTAGATAATTAAATCTATTAATTTGTTTTTTTTTCGGTGTTCTGGAACGTGTCGCACGGATTTTTTACTACCACCCTCCTTATTCCTGTTGCAATAGCGTTAATGCTTCTCACTGTCGTATTTCTGGTTTGAAAATTAAGGCAGTTGATAAACGTATTATACATATCCGTCACACACATGACAACGCACCATTACCATCTTTGGTATCTATAGGTGATAGAAGTTTCTTTCCATCGGGATAATGATGAGAGAGACTGTTTGTTTTCTATGTTATAAAGTTCGTGTTGGGCCACGCTCCACGTAGGGTTCCGAAGTAGCGCATCACAAAAATGCGGACTAAGAAGAGGGATTTTATAGTTTCATACTATGAACATTTAAGTTATTCAACGTCAATGTCAAATATATATCGGCACCACAGGCTCACCGCCTATGAAAACTTCTCTAAGTACATTTTATAAGTTGGTCTATTATTACTCAAAAACTTGTAAAGCCTTCTAAGCCGTGATAGTTTTCCTTTTAGCTTCATTATATTTACTACTACTACCATGTTTTTTTTCTTACCACCTACTGCTACTACCATGATTTTTTTTTCTTACCACCAAAACAAACCGTTTAGCCTGCAGAGGGGGGCACCACATGACTCTAACAAAAATTACCACTTAAAGGCTTAATATTTTACAAACGAGTCCCCTTGTTTTCACGAACTTACAATATTTTTAAAAAATCTGTTCAACGATACCCCACAGAATGGGGTGCGTAAGAAAATAAAATAATATCCCCACTTTACCTGTAAGGGAGCTACCTTGAAAAAATATTTTTCAAGATTTTATGTTACCACTTTGTTGACGTGATTAATATGTATACTCGAGCCAAATTACAGCTTTCTAGTAATCTCTGAGCTATCGTGCGGACGGACGGACGAACATAGCGAAACTATATGGGTTCCTAGTTTACTTCGGAGCCCTAAAAAGAAATCCGTCCAGTAATCAAATTAATTACAAAAACCAATACTAGTTTGTTTCGTTTACATTTGTAAATTGCTTTCAACAAACAAGAATCCAATAACGCTTAGAGCTGCTCGTTCACGAGACTGTCCCGTCCCGCACTCGCCGACGCCACGCTTGAATCAAACCAATCGGTAAAGATTTGATTATTTGATTACGCTAATATCTGTTTAATCTGTGAATATTAAACGACGGCGGGAATTAATCAATTGTACATTTAAATTATTAGATTTACAATATTATTATATATGTCGCAGTGAAATTGTCAGTACCGTTAGATTATAATTTACCTAAGTGATATTATAATTTAACTTCTGTAGTCCGTTCGCGTATAAATGTTTGAAAGTTTTGCTGCACGTATTAATATTATTTTATACTAGCTGACACGCAAACGTTGTTCTGCCTTTTTAACTGCTCTTTTTTATATTTTCTCACCTTCTGAACCTTCCCTGGGCTTCAACAATTATTTCAAAACCAAAATTATCCAAATCGGTTCAGTTGTTCTTGAGTTTAAGCAAGACTAACGAACAGCAATTGATTTTTATATATTTAAATCATAAGATGACAATCAAGCAAATTGCTTTTATAATAATAGAAAAAACAGTAATTGGCTATAGACAGCAAATATGTAAATGGTGGCGGAGTGTTAATGTTACATGCGTAAGTTTACCGGTTACCCTTACCCTCCAAACCAGAATACGACAGTGACAAGCATAATATCTCTACAACCCACTCTAGGTGGTATAGATAAGCATTGTCTCGTATAATATATTTCACATGTTTTCATAATTTTATGTTTTAGTACATTTTTTTATTTCATAATATAGTAAATAAATAGATGGCTCTTTTGATGAAAAAAAAACACCATTTAACAGTCAACTCCAATAGATTGAAGACAATAATGTTTCGTAGGCAATCGTGCGAAAGAGACGTTATGCCACATGCATAGATTACCGACCACTTTTCCTTCTAAACAGGAACACGACAGTGACAAATATTGGCGATATTGTGACAGGAATAATTAACGCAGTGATATCAAAACCGAACCAATATGTTGTAGAGCTCTACAGTGATAGTTTTGACCAATTGTTCGCCTTGTAGAAACTTCCTGGCCTGAGGGCAGACAATATATTTTTTGAATAGGACCGGGACATTACGGGGGAAAATAATTTTCTTATACAGGGGTTAGTTCGATTCGTGTAATTTGGCCAGTAATAATTTTTATTATTTATAATGCGAGTATGTTTTTTTATACAATGATGCATATACAAATAATATAAAAACATATAGATAGCAAATGAATAGATGTGTCTCCTGGTGGAAAGAGACAACCACCGCCAATAGATATTAAAAATGTTAATGGTGTAATACCACATGCATAATTTTACTGGCTACCTTAACCTCCCAACTAGAACACGACAGTGATAAGCATTGACGCTATTACGACAGGAATATGTAAGGCGGTGGAACCAGATCCGGACGAGACGTTTCAGAACTCTATTACCTAGTAAACACAATCGTAGTGACTGGTATAGCCAATCATTCGTTTTACAACCTGCCTAACAGAAATTACGGCAGATGGTCTATTATTCAAAGAGAGCGAGTACCAACACGGGGAATTGTGTGTATTTTATTGCTTCTTCCATCAAAAAATCCAAACACCCATTTCGGCGTAAAAGATTTGTATGCAAAGTTCTCGGGGAATTCACGAAAAGTTTAATCGTTTGCGGGCACAGTTTTTTCCAATTATAACATAAATACAAAAGTTTATGTGTATGCGTACCGGCCAAAATTATCCCACAAGTCAGGGATTTGACTACTTGGCTTAGATCATGAGGTCTCGGCTTCGATTTTTGGGTCAGTTATAGTATTATTTGGTTTTATCTATCTGAAAAATTACTCAACATTCCCTATAAATTCTAAAGATGTTAATACTAAGTTGCCTTTATTGTAGCAGGAGTGAAATGCGTAGCGACATTCTTATGTTTCTCTCCAAACCGGAACATGACAGTGATTAATACTGCTACTAATGTAACAAAAATAGCTATTATGACAAATCCATGGCCAGACATTTCAAATCTATACTATCTATTAGTCAAAGTGATATTGTCACGTCAACAGCTAATCGTTCCCCGTTAAGAACTGAATTTAAAGAGAAATAATATATTCTTACAAAAAACCCACACTAACACGGGGCAAATTATTCATACCACCCATCTACCACACGGTAGTACGTTATTTAACATTTGTTTTTGCTTTACAAGCTATCCTAAAAGAAAGCAGAGCAAATAAAGGCAATAATAAAGACACTATTATCTGAGTCTTATTTCTTACCTTAAGTTATATGTACTCCTTATTACAAATATTTATTTGCAAAGGCATTAGTTAATTTACTGTAACCTACAGATTAAAAAATGGTAGCCTTATATGTACTGATATGACTTATATATATCATTAACATAGGTCGTAAAAGCTATAACAAAAATTGATTTTGCCAACAACGTGCGTCGTAAAAATCGCATTTTGTTTCCCCTTTAACAAACACAATCGTGCCTGATTCGTTGACAGCTTTATTTATCGTTAACGTTCGTCTAATTTTAGTGTTTTTCATGGACTGTTTATTTTAAATGAGTTAATAAAATATATAAGTTTTTCTTTATATAGGTAAATCATTTTTTTATATTTTTGTTATAGACTTATCAATATTTAAGTTGTTTTTCATGGAATTTCATCGGTAAATGCATTTCATCTGAGGGTAAATCCATGAAACTATAATCCCAACCCCCCCCCCCCTGACCTAGCTAGAATATCAATTTTCTTCATAATAACGTCAGTAATATCCACATACTTATGAGCTCTACAAAAACAAAATTAGTGTTAGTTGAATGGTAAAAGTTCAGTTTATCAAAGGTGATAAAAAAATTAAATAGCTGCTATTTGAGTAGCTCGAGAGAATGAAGAGAGCTGAGATTTTTCACCGTGTTGGTCCCAGGCTCCTTTGAAGAATAAACCAACTGCCGTTCTGCCAGGTAGGTCGTAAAAGGCGACCGATTGGTTGTGCGAGTCACTACCATCGTGACTACTAGGTTGTAGAGTTCTGCATTGTCTCACCCGGGTCTGGTACCACCGCCTTACCTATTCCTGCCGCAATAGATTTAGTGCTTGTCACTGTCGTGTTCCGGTTTGGAGGGTAAGTTAGCCGGTAAACTTATGCATAAAGCATTAGAACTCAACACAAGATAGCAACGCACCATTAACTCCTTTAGTGTCTATTGGCGATGGTTAACTCTTTCCATCAGGAGACCCATCTGCTTGTTTGCTATTTTAAAATATAAAAAAAAGATTAATCGGTATTTATTATTGCACACAAATAACAAAAAGCAAATATAGTGACAAAATTAGTATAAACGACAAGCTTATGTCACAAGAGATTTCTTCTAGGAAGTCCAAACAAGGGCAAAAATATGTATAAAAAGGTGTAAAAAACACATTCAAAAGAAAATTAATTAAAAAGAACTTGACCGCTAAAAATATTTAAGTCTTTTAAAACTTCTTACTAAAATTACAAATAAATAACTTACTAAAACTACGAAACTATGCAATGGATATGTAATGCTGTTTCAGACGATTCTTAAAGATATCCAGTAATTCACGTGTTGTAATGGAAAGTGCAAAGAGTTCCAAAGCCTAACGGCACGGACAGTATATGAAGAGGAAAATATATGGATTGAGAAAAAAGGTATTTGAGCAAATTAAGTTTTTTTGCATTGTAATTAAATACATACGAAGCACGAACTGAAACGAAAATATGACAGTGACAAACACTCTTAAGCTAATTACAGTAGTAATATTCGTATAAAGCTCTAATATTGAAGTCGCGCCAGACATTGCGGAACTCTCCACCGAAGTTTATGAAGTTTGCTTCTAAGATTAGGAAGTTGGTAGTAAAAACGCATATTTACTACGCCTTAATGTACAAAACATTAAAATATAACTCATCTCTTAGACTTAGACAAGACAAGTATTACTATTATTTACTGGATGGTAGAGCTCTGCAATGTCTCGACCGTATCTGGTACCAGTCCAATTTAAAGAGAAAGGCAGCCGTTATGAATTCGGCATTCCAACCACATGGGTAGAAACGCACCATTAATGTTAATTTTAGTGTATATAGGCGATTAATGTCATCCATCAGGAGAACGATCTGCTTATTTGCTGTCCAATAAAACAAAATTACAAAAACTCAGAAAACTGCCGACAGAAATGAAAAGTTAAAACTGTATTTTGAGATATGACATACATAGAGTACAGAACTAGAAAGAGACAGATGCAAAGAAGCAACTGTAGTTTAATTTGCAAATTTTCCGCGAAATATAAATATGGAACAGCTAAATTATGATTTCCGCAAAGTAACGCCAGAATCTATTAAATAAGATTGCTATTAACCAGTAAACAATTTGTAGTAGTATACAATTTATACATACATACACAGTAATTGCTCGTGGAAAACGTTTGGCGACGATGGCGCGAAATCCATGACTTTTCTTCACCCAAAAATTACTCACGCGCTTCAAGAATTTTTTACTTCAAAAAAACTACTACTCTGAGATTGAGCAGTTGATTGTTCGAGACACAATTTTCTCCTTGCAATACAAATATTGGTATAAAAAATGTTGCCTAAAGCAATGAAGGTTTCACAAAAAACGGTAAGCGGTTGACTCTGTAGGCCATCCCTGAAACTTCCTGCTAAATTAATGTATTTAAGGTCAAAAGACCTATACTAAAACAGATATGGATTTTTTCAGTTCATACATGTATGATGTTAAAAATAGCTGTATATTGATTTTCGAAAAGCTCTAAAATATTGCTTTAGCTAAATAATCAATAGGTTGAAAATTTTCGAAACTTGTGAAAAAAAACATATTTTTAAATTTTTCTTGTTATTGATAATTTCCAAATAAATTGTTCGATTTTGATACAATTAACGGTATTTGACGCAATTTTTAAAGGAGAAAAGCTGATAAGATTTTTTAGTCAATCGGTGTATTAGCTTGAAAGTTATTTCAAAAATATTAAGTAAGTTTGCTAAAAACAACGTAATTTTAATATTTGAAAACCTGTAACTTTTGAAAAATAGATTCGATTTTGATTTTTGAAACAGCATTCGTCGTAGTTTTTTATTACTAAAATTTCGTAGAATATCAAAAATCGATGAATTGAGAGATACATATATATCTCTCAATTCTCTCAATTCATATATATATGTCGCAGAGAAATTGTCAATAGCCGTTAGATTATAATCTACCTAGGGAGTTTATAATTTGGTTAGGTTAGGTTAGCAGTTAAATTATAATATCACTTAGGTAGATTATAATCTAACGGTATTGACAATTTCACTGCGACATATATATACATTATACACACAGATACTAAGACCTCAAAACGTAGACATCTGATGAAAACTCAATTTTCGAAAATCGGGGCAAAATCAGTAACTTCCTTATCTTCATACTTAGCGGGAAACTAAAAACTTGTAACTTGATTGACTTAGTTCATGATAGATATTGGCTTAGAATCATCACACATCGAAGCGATATAATTAACTTATGATCCAAGCACGTACACAGAAGTTAATAAGTCTAACATATATTTACTCAAATTCGACTTAACTAACATTTGTTATCATTAAGTTCTAGTCATGATATTCCAGCGCCTTCGGGTTGTTCTTGATCGCTTTAGAAAAATAGACCATTTACTTTCCTGCTGGTTTGTTAAAGGTGACCGTTTGCCAAATATAAAATACTAGCGACCTGCCCGCGGTTTCACCCACGTAGCTTTTGTTCCCGTGGAAATATTGGAAAGTTTTATATACTAAAGCCTTCCTAAAGAATCAATCTATCTATTAAAAAACCGCATCAAAATCCGTTGCGTAATTTTAAAGATTTAACCATACATAGGGACAGATAGAGAAAGTGACTTTGTTTTATACTATGTAGTGATTATAACATATCATGACTAATATGTGGTAGATTTTTGAAACCGGACCAAGAGGATTTGTTTTTTCGTAAAAGCGTTGGTACTTCTTGTAAAAATTTATCCATTTTAAAGATTAAGGTACCCGGTAAAAATTAAGAGTAAGGTATTTGAGTATGCATGTGTTAGGATATTTTTAATAACTGTGTGTAAATGCATATGATTTATTAAGTAAATGTAATAACTAATATTTTAATAATAACGGATGTTTGAATTTTAACTGTAAGGCCGTTAAAATTTAAACTAAATCGCAGGAGTTGGCACCTGTTTGTCGGTGGTGTGATTTGAATACCGCCTTAACCTAACGGTTTGGCGGGATTCACATTTCATTCCATTTCTGGCAGTCGACTTGAACGGTTCTATATTTGATACTTGATGTGTAAATAAGTGGATATGTTGAATGTATTGAACAAGAACATAAAACGATGTTAAATCTATCGAAAGCATCTTGAAATGATAATAATTACATTAAAATGAAGGATATTATATGTAATAACGACTACACAAGTGGAATAAATGTAATTTGTCAAGATTAATGTGTTTTTCTGGACTAGTTGTGAATACATGACACTCCCATTTCACTGATGGCAACGCATCATTATCATCTTTGATATCTCGTCATCATATGTAAAGGGAGAAGTACAAATCACATTAAGACGGACTAGCGTCAACTAGATTGTATTAAAATCTTTTTGAAAAAATTTGGTTGTAAATGGCCGCCTTCATCTTCTGACGCTTGTCATCACGTGTAAAGATCTCAACACTGGTCTAAAATCGACTGTCCTTACTTTTACTATCAAAGCTCGATAGTACCATAAATAGCGTTGGTTCAGTTTTAGATTTTAATTTATTAATTTATTTAACACTTTATTACTCAAACTACATTTTTAGTAAATTATTATAAAACATGTAGAAAGGGTGAGCTTACCTCTGAGTGAAATGTCTGCCAGCAGACCCGAGAAGCGAAAATGCACAAATAATCGTAAACACAGTGTACAAATAATACATAACTTACAACTAGAACTAAGTATACAAAATAATATTAATAATAAAAGAAAACGTCAGCCTGTGCCTCAAAATGACTTTAAAATGATAGGTCATTTTAAAGTCCCTCTTTCTCTCACCTCTCTTTTAATAATTTATTAAAAATATGAAGCCATACAGTATTTCGAATATCAGAGCGAAGAATATTCCAAAGTTTGACAAAGTTGAAAAAGATGGAATGACTGTAATAATTAGAAATTTCACAAGACCATTATAATATACCTCAAACATGGGATTTGCGGTCAGAGTTAAAGGAATATAGAAAATTAAATCGCTCACGGAGATATTCAGGGGAAGTATTCTATAGCAGAATATTATATAGTCTATTTAAATGTAATTTCCGGCGTGCACAAATAGGAACCCACGTTTTGAAATACGAGACGTGGTCAGGTTATATTCCTTGAAACCGAATATAACATTTTGTAAACGTTCAAACTTATGAGCCGGTTTCAATGATAACTTGCAAATATTTACATTGAATTAAATAGGTTAAATTAAAATCTTCTTAAAATTTTGAATCTCGTTAGCATTGCTAAGTATATCTTTTGTAGAGCGATGCACTAATATGTTTGTATAAATTAATTATTAAGATCGAACAACAAATGCTTGTTATAATATTTCTTGCATGGCAACCCTTTTTAAGTTTTAACTTTAATTTCCTTTTATTATACTGATAGTACATACCTTTACTTTTTATTATATTGTAGTATATATACTAGTACATACTTACATTTTATTATACTGATATGGAAGCCCTTTCTAATTATTCACCATTTTTATAACTTTTTATTATTAGCTATCAAAGTAATACAAACTCTGTGAAAATGTCTAGTGTCTAAAATTAGCGTTTCATAAAATTCAGCCCTCTATCCGACGGCCGGAAGGTCACAGACAATTACAATTCCGTAGGGAGGACGGCGTATAAAACTCTTGTACTGTTTCACAATAATGATTCTTAAATTAAACTCTTATACAAATTAATTAATTGTGTAACTGTTAATGATGTATAAGTCCAATATTTTCGTGTGACAATATAACGCGAAAAAATATTCTATGATTTCAAAAAAAACATAAGGAAATATTCTAAACACTCGGAGCGGCTTACACCAAAATGCTTAAATGCATTTAGTCTCTTAAACGTGTTTAGCAACTGTCAAAACGCCTTAACTTTAAACGTATTTAGTGACTTAAAATGATTTAAGCATTTTGGCGCAAGCCGCCCTCAATGTCAGTGATATTATGTTTTTCTGTAATGATATTTGAAATAAAGATAGTCGAACAAGAACATATGTGCTGTAAATAATAAATCAAATCAACGACTGCGGGCTTCAGCGCGCGGATAAATTTAAAACGCCATGTAAAAGCCGTAGAGCTGCTACGCCGTATTTTCTTTTTGCCGACAATTCTTTGTTAGCACAAAAACTCCACTTCTTATTTGATTCATGATATTTCTTTCTATTCAATAAAAGATGTATCAACTTTTATAGTAATTCTTTTTTTATTAAAAGTTGTTTTAAAAAACATGTATAGTTGTATACGATAGATGAAAAAATAATTTTGAATATAAAAATAAATAAACACACGAATGAAGTCACGGGAAAAAGCCGTTTCCCGCGACTTCATTCGCGTAAGCCGAAAACATCAATTCCTTTTGCTTACTCGAATTATTATAGTATTTTATAGATTTTTAGGTTTTATAATATTAGTGTAGACATAAGATATAAGCCAAAATGTATGATGTACGTAAAGTGCTACTGCGCTATGTGAAGTGTCTGCATCGATTGTTCATTGGTCTTTTTTATATATTATAAGAGAGCAAAAAAGCTGATGGTTCTTCTGATAGAAAGAGATATCCGTCGCCTATAGACACAAAGATGTTAATTAATTGTGCGTTGCTATCCTTGTAGCGGGGTCTTAATGTCACATGCATAAGTTTAAATATATTCACGGGACAAATTACACTGACTGATCTAACCCCAAAGTAAGCAAATTATTTGCTTATGTTATAAGTGTTAGTATCGTATGAGTGTTTATACATTGCTGCTGTAATACATTTAATAAACACCCAAACCTAGAAATACAAACATTTATGCTCAGCACACAAAAGCTTGTCCCCGTTCCCGTCTGGAATCGAACCCGAACCTCGTTGATTGCAAAGTCAGGGTCGCTAACTACTCGACCAACGGGGAAGTCTAAAGTTTGTCCCTACTTTTTCCCCGAAATTTGAACACGATGGTGACAAGAACTGATGCTATTGCGGCAGGAAAAGGTAAGGCGGTGGTACCAGACCCGGGTGACACAATGCAGAACTCTACCACCTAGTAGTAGCCATGATGCCATGATGGTAAAGACTCGATTACCCAATCGTTCGCTTCTTACAAACTGCCTGGCAGAATGGCAGAAAATCTATTCTTAAGGGAGCCTGGACCAACACGGAGGGTCTGCTTGGTCTGATATTTTTCTACCTAGAGAAGCTTTGGTAACAAATATTGGTCCCCGATATCGTAATTACCGAATAGTCAAAAATTGTCAAATTTGGCAATAACATCACTTGTAATCTCTTCAACCGATAAATTAGTAAAACCTGTTAAACCGGTGCATCTAAGGTCGTTAAACTCATCCTTCCTACCTCGCAATGGAATTATTGTATAATGGAATCCCTTTTTATTTACATTCAAAATATATCTATGTATATAAAAATCAATTGCTGTCCGTTAGTCTCGCTAAAACTCGAGAACGATTTGGCTAATTTTGGTTTTAAAATATTCATAGAGGTTCAGGTTAGGATTAAAAGGTTTTAAAAAAATGTAGAAAAAAAAGGAAAAGTAAACACAAAGTTGGCAGAACAACGTATCCCGGGTCAGCTAGTTATACAATTAAAAAATATAGTGCATTTAGATGGAATAAATAGATAAACGAACAAAGGTAATGCTTAGATTAACAAGAAATTTGGGAAATAATTTTATATTACCCCGTGTTGGTCCGGTCTCCTTTGAAGAATAGTCCCAACTGCCCTTCTGCCAGGCAGGTCGTAAAAGGCGACTGATTGGCTGCTAGGTGCTAGAGTTCTGCATTGTCTCGCCCGGGTCTGGTACCACCGCCTTACCAGTTTCTGCCGCAATAGCGTCAGTGCTTGTTACTGTCGTGTTTCGGTTTAGAGAGTAAGGTAACCGGTAAACTTATGCGTGTGGCATTACATCTCGCCACAAAATAGCTGCGCACCATTAACATCTTTGGTGTCTATAGGCGATGGTTGACACTTTCCATTACTCATCTGCTTCTTTGCTATCTTATGATATAAAACAAATTAAACTAACAACTTAAGTCACCAATAATTTTTTTGCCTAAGAATATACCATTTATAAAAACATCAGATGAAATAATACATAATAATCATACAAGGTCCATACAAAATAACATATAATGATGAATGCAGTCGTAGATGTTAACTACTCAGCAATAGATGTACATCTCGGCAGTTATGCCAGAGAGCGACTGAATTTACAGCGCTTTGTATCACGAGCCGTAGAGCTGCTACGGAGTATTTCCTTTTTGTAGACAATTGTTTATTAGCACAAAACCCTACTTTATCTTTCATTCATGGCTTTTTTCCATTTGAACAATACATATCGTAGAATTTATGTGTTATTTCTTTTATTCTAGGTATATTTACAAGTATGAAAAGACAAGGGAGAATTTCTACTACTTACTGCATTGAAAATATAAGATCAACTAGCTGATAGCATTGCTATTAGACACTTTTACTATTGCACTTGTACATAAATTTCATTTTTACACATATTTTTTAATATATTACTCGACCGGTTTCACTTTTTAAAGCATCATTTTAAAGCAACCGGTCGAGTAATATATTAAAAAATATGTGTAAAAGTGAAATCTATGTACAAGTGCAATAGTAAAAGTGTCTAATAACAATGGAATTTCACCAAGTGCCGACGATGAATGGAAGTATAGAATAGATAGCATTGCTGCCACAATGTTTTTTTTATACATTTACCGGTACAAAACGCGCATTTCCTACTGTATTAAATTTTTTATACCATAAGATAGCAAACAAACAGATGGCTCTCCTGATGGAAAGAGACAGCCATCGATTATAGACACCAAAGATATTGTGACGGGGTTTTATTGCTACCTTATTCTACAAACCGGAACACGACAATGACAAGCACTGACGATTGCGATAAGAATGGATAAGGATAGTACCAGACCCGACAGAGACAACACAGAACTCTCCCACCTAGTAGCCGAGATAGCAATGAGTCGCATAGCCAATCGTTCGCCTCTTACGAACTGCCTGGCAGAACGGCAAATATTCTATTCTTCAAAGGGAGCCCGAGCAATCACAGGGTAAATTAATTTTACTATGCATATAATTTTGCGTAACTGTTAGCACATTTGGATCATCGTTCGCCTTTTACAAAGATCCTTTCCCCCGTCTTGGTCCCGGGCTCCTTTGAAGAATAGGGCAACTGCCGTTCTGCCAGGCAGGTCGTAAAAGGCGACCGATTGGCTATACGAGTCACTACCATCGTGGCTACTAAGTGGTAGAGTTCCGCATTGTCTCGCCCGGGTCTGGTACCAACCTTGCCTATTCCTGCCGCAATAGCAACAGTGCTTGTCACTGTCGTGCTCCGGTTAGGAGGGTAAGGTAGTCGATAAACTTATGCATGTGGCATTAGACCTAGCCACAAGATAGCAACGCACCATTAACATCTTTGGTGTCTATAGGTGATGGTTGACTTTTCCATCAGGAGACCCATCTGCTTATTTGTTATCTTATGATATATCTATTCTTCAAAAGAGGTATGGAACGACACAGGGAGAAGTCGTGTCAATAGTCTCAAAAGTGACGTGTTTTTATATAAAGAGCTACTATAAATATTGAGATGTTAAGGTAAATCTGCTGTGTTTTTTCTAGTGATATGATGTTCAAGTGTAAAATGGAAATTACATATTCACTTAGGATCAAGACGTGTAGTGATTCCTTACTTTTATGTTTATGTTTCTGTATTTTGAATTTGTCTTACGAGAGTTATTTGGCTACTTACATTTTTTATGTATTCCCTTTGTATTTTGGTTATGTTTTACTTTCTATTTCATGCTGTATTAATGTTTTTATTTACAAACATTTTCCATTGTTTTGATTTTCATAATTTTGACATGACACAATGTATGTCAAAATTATTTTCTTAAATTTGAAATTATGTCTTCTAAATGAGTTCCTAATCAATGTACCCCTAATATAAAAATATAATTCGAATATCTTTAAGTTTCGACAATGTTCCATCCTCGGGCCTATAAATACCCGAGTCAGCCATCGTCGAGTCAGTCATCGCCTAAAAGTATCAGGAAGAAGTCTTGAAGAAAAGTCTTGAAGTTGCAGTCTCCGGAGCTTTCTCTGCTGGCCCAGAGCCGAGACAGTTCAGGCCAAAGCCATCAAGACGTCCTCTACGTGCGAGCCTGAGCGCGCGCCCCTCGATGTGCATGCCAGCTGAGCGCGTGCCTGAGCGTGCGCCTTTCTACGCACGCTGTGTATACTAAGCGCGCGCCCTTCTACGCACATGCCTGCTTAGCGTGCGCCCTTCTATGCGTATGCCTGCTGAGCGCGCGCCCCTCGACGTGCATGCCAGTTGAGCGCGCGTTCTTCTACGCGCATGCCTGAGCGTGCGCCCTTCTACGTGCTTCCTGTACTGTACTACGTCCTGTACTACGTGCCCGTACTCCGTGTCAAGTACTACGAGTACAACGAGTCAAGTTCCTCGTGTTCCTCCACGTTCATCTACACCAGCGCGACTCCGACTTCTACACTTGACCCGGCGGGACCCCATAAATATTCAGTGCCGGACTTTGTCTTCTGACAATATATAATATTTAGATCTGCATTTTATTTAACCTTTCCCCTTATACCACCAGGTTTCTCGAAATTCAGGAATCTAGTGACAGCTTATCTTGTGACTTGGATCCTCTCCCTGTACTCTTCATAGAGGCTGAGGCTCTAACGTTACAGACGGTATTGTCATTTGACCAAAGATCTAATCTTACCATTCATACTTAAAACCTAGTAGTTGGATGTATGTATCTGTCCTAGTATAAAATTAGTAATTTTAAAAACAATGCCGTCTTGAGCCTTAGTGAATAAAATGTCATTTACATCACTAGAATTTTAGACCGCTTTGTTGTTAATCACAACACTCGTTACTCTCTGCCTACAAAGGTAAGGGGTTGGCTTAAAGACAAGCTGTAATTTTAGCATCTTCCTTACATTTTAACCCAAAAACAGGACAGTGATATTTACATAGTTGACATTTGCTCATATTTTACAGAAAACCGCCTCTATGGTCTAGTGGTCTGGTGTCGGAGTTAACCACACGAGGTCCAGGGTTCGACTTCTGGGTCGACCAATTCAAAAATGGTTTTTTTCAGTTTTCTGATAAAAACAACAATGCCCAGGACTGGAAAGAGACCGGTTGGCTATAGGCTGGCCACCTATCACATTGTGGGACCAAGTATCTACGGCTAATCGTGGGTGCACTTGTTGTACCTCTGTCTATCCTTTCGGGGATCGGATTGAAGATACTCTTACAGGAATATAGTCTTTACAGGAAGCCTGACAGAGATGCCATATAACTAATTGTCTATATGAACTTAAAGGCGGCCAAGGGAAATGTAGGATAAGTTTACGGTAAGGAGAAATTGGCTTCATGTTATTTCTTCTCTGATAATTTGCTTTAATTTACGCTTTACAAATAAAATCTAAATTAAAAATATTTATGCTTTCGCGGTTACCGACAAAAAGAAAATTATTAGGGATTCTTGCCGTGGTTAATTTTCATTATCTTTTTTAGATAATATTTTGTGCTGTTACAAAAATACAGTGTAGGTGCTAAAATAATATTGTTAAACGTGACTAATTGGTTATATGTATCACTACCATGTTGTCTACTAGGTGGTAGAGCTCCGCAAAGACTATCTCGGGTATTTTACCACCGCTTTAGCTATTCCTGCCAAAATAGCGTCAGTGCTTGTCATTGTCGTGTTCCGGTTTAGAGGGTAAGGTAGCCAGTAAAGTTATACATGTGGCATTGCTATCCTTCCACACGGATAGCAAACCACCATTAACGTAATTGCGAAATATTAATACATGCCTTGAAATACCAGCACATCAGCGCCAAGTTAGTCGCTACCTGTAGTTATTAAATAGATTTGTTAGGTTTTTCCCTTTAGGTCCCATACCTAGCATGGCAGTGCAATGGAAACTTTGACTGTGCTAAACACTCCACTGTCGAATCTAGTATCGTGAAAATGCGCCTAAAGTTGAACTCTCGTGTCAGTAACACTGCGTTAGTGGCGCCGCGACAGAGTGTCAGATCAATGTACTATGTAAATGTAGGAAACGTCATTCGAGCACGGGCTACTGATGCTACTGACACTTAGCTAGAAAGTCCACATTTAAGAAACATTAGGCTTCAAACTGGATGTCGGCGATCTGCGGCGCAGCGGCAAGAGCGGCGTAATTTAGCGCTCTGACATATATCAATGTCTGACACAGTACCCCGCGCCGCCGTTGCGCAGCTGTCACCCAAGTCACTTCCATAAGATTCTATGTGTTAGGTGCCCCATAGACCTACAATAATATTGCGCATTACTTTTATTGTGCATAAATATTGAATACCCTTTGATTCCAAACGTTCAATAAATTCACTCAATAAAATTGACAAACCAGTCTGATCAATATTTTCGTGCGAGCAACATGTTTGACGGCGAAGTGTTGGCGACAATCATGCTGGTGATTTTTTTAAACAAATTTCTATACAATTCTATACACTCAAGTAAAAACTCGCGTTCTTTATATTTTATAGCATTCTTGCTCGCTATTTTGCTTAAATTTACGACAACCATACATTAAGCATCGTGACTGACCGAACGCGACCGCTCCAAACTCACAAGTAAAAAATATTGTGCAAGCTTACACAGTGCAAGACAAAAATATTTCAGAATAAAAATTAAACCCCGCTCAATCTTTCGTTTAGTCTGTGTGCAATCTTAAATATTAACCATAAACGGTCAATAATATTGCACAGTACGTAATATTGCGCAATATTATTGTAGGTCTATGGGGCGCTTTACATCGCGCCGCTCTCGCCACCGCGCCGCAGATCGACGAGATCCAGTTTGAGGCCTGACACCGTGAAGTATGTCTTCAATAAATAATAACAAAATGTTTATTTAAACCTGAAACAATTAATAAATTATTTTAATAAAACCCTGCGTTTCATATTTTCTTGCATAGTAGGCAACAGTGCAACTACTGCACGCATGATTAGCGGTATCAAGTCCCCTGATGTGTCAGGTGGCCAATAATCTACAAATCAGTCACATATTTCGGAAAAGATGTGTTTGTTTATTGTTCAAATTTATGTATGTTTGGAAAATTGAAAAACTTATTTAAAGGGAATATCCCGGTAGCCAGGAATTTCGACTACTCATGCGTCTATATCAATACTGTTACCGCTCGACCATTGAGGTGACAAATAAAAATATTCTTATTTAAATGTACTAACCTGTAACAAAATACTTTAAATCTTTTCCCTTATAAGCTACTTTTCTCGACAAACTTCTATAAGTAAAACGGTAACAAGTTCAAATAAACAAATTGAATAAACTTGGGGCACATAGATCCTTAGCAAATCATATCATTTCATTTTCTTCTGTATGTAACTTAAAATGAAAGATATTTTCGTTTATATTTTATAACGGTTTCCTTCGCGTCTCAAAAACATTACTTACTTTTTATCAATTGGAGAAAGTAGTAGTCTATTTTACTACTGAATATATTAACTCTAATGGTGATAGAATTTTTAAAATTGGTCGATTAGTTTTAAGTTTATTTTTTACAAACATACAAAAGCACTAAACTCTCTTCATGCTTATTATTTTTGTGTTATAGCACTCACCTCGCGCGTGCTTGGCAAAACTGGAAAAACTTTAAAAACAACAAAGAGCAAAAACAATCGACGTAATCGATCATATAGCAAAGAAGAATTTCGCCACGTCAAGCCTGTCGACACTAGCTCAGTGGAAGAGCGTCCCGGCTTTAGGGACAGTCGCAGGTTCAATCCCTGCGTGTCGATATTTTTCTTTGTTATTTTTAAAGTTTTTCTCTTTATGCTTGTTAATTAAACTGTGTTATTTTTATATCATGAGATAATAAACAAGCAAATAACTCTGCGGAAGGAAAAAGACAACCATCGCGTTTAATGTTGCGTTACTCTCCTTGTAGCAGAGTCTTAAGGCGATTACATACGCCAAACTACGAAATATGCTTCTCTTTGAAAGCCTACTCCTCCTAAACGATTAATCCAATAATTTAAAAAAAATATACATTATACGTAAAATATAATTTACTTTAAATTTTAAGTTCGATTTTTCAAATTTTGTAGTTATTTTTGACGCAAAAAAATCGAATACCTCTATTATTTTTACGCAAGAATTTTCTTATAACTTTCAAACTACTGAAACGATTTTGATGATTTTTTCACTTTATTATAGACAATTTATTGCTTTATAGAATTTAAGTTCAAAATTTTACAAAATTATTATAGTGTGCCATTAAATCAATAAAAACCTTGTTATTTCATTCGCGGACAGCGCTCGCTCCGAAAGTCAGTCTCTCGGTAGCGTTCGTACGGGGAGGCTGTGTTGCACGTGAGCGTACTCCGCTCTCCGCATTCGAGTCAAAGAGTAATAATACAGATAGTACGTTTGGCACAGTAATAAGGTTGTGCTGTTTGAAAATTGGACATTTCGTTGATATTAGGTTTGGAGCGGAAAGGCTGTTTTTTACAGAGGTTGTCATTATGATGTAATTTAAACCTCTAAAGAGATAAAAGGGGCGTTAATGATTGTATTAAAATAAATTGTTTATTACATAAAATTTAGTACTTATGCTTTTTAATACGATTAAAGGAATACGCATTTTTGAATTTCATCCCATAAATGGGTAAAAGGAGAGTTAATTTTTATATGAAAAATGAATTGTTTGTAGAAATTACTTAAAATTTAGTATTTATGCTTTTTAATACAATTAAAGAATTTTTTATTTTAAAATTTCTTTTAATTTCATCCATTAAAAGGGCAAGTGTATAAATTTGTATTAAAAATAAAAAGTTTATTATCTAAACTCTCATAAAATATAGTACCTACTTATTCAATTCAATCCAAATTAAGAAATTAAGAAAAATGAAGAAACATGCGCGTAATGAAGTTCGGGGTTTCATCCCTTAAAGAAGTAAAAGTGGGAGTTACAATTCACCATTGTCATTCATTCATGGTCAACATAACTTGAAATTTGGTAGTTATGTTCTTCAACATAATTTAAGAATTATATGTTTAGGGATTTTATAAATTTTATTCCTTAAAAGGGTAAAAAAGCGTTTATGTTTGAATGAAAAATAGATTGTTTATTGTAAAATATCGTAGAAATTATTTAAAACTTATTATTTATGTTTTTTAACACAATTATTAGGGTTTTTTAAATTTTATCCCTTACAAGGATCAAAAACATCAAAACTCTGAAGAAAAAAGTTAAAAAACTGGTACTATTTAAAGGTAGTGAAGTCTTCGCAACCAGCGTGTTTGCATGAAGAGAGTAATTAACGTGCAGGAAGCAAGAAAAAATTGTAAGGATCGTGACATATTGCACTCGGTTCTCTTTGCCTACTGGCGTAAATATATGTCATTGTTGTTGTTTTAACAATAACCAGGACCGATGACTTTACGTGCTCATCCGAGGCACGGAAGTGGTAACACACCACCCGCCAGAATCCAAGTGGCTACTGAGATTTTTTAATATTTGAAAAATACCTTAAACGTTACTTTAGGTTATCCCCTAGACTACGAGGCAGTTATTATAATCATTAGTTATTTGTTTCAATCTTGGTTTTTTGCAACACATTAACCCGAATTTGGAACTACCGCCTTACATATTCCTGTCGCAATAGTGTCTGTGTTTTTAACTGTCGTGATTTGGTTTTGAAAACAAGGTAGCTGATAAACACATTCTAACCCTGCTAGATGAATAGCAATGCACCATTAAATTTTTTAAGTATCTATAGGCGATGGTTATATGTTTCTATCAGGAAAACTGTTTACTTGTTTGCTGTCATATGAAATGAAATAAATATAAATAAATTAAATATATTACACATACAAATAGCCTAAATTAATTAACCTGTTCATACCATCCTCTATAAGATTTCAATTAAGTTAAATCTCTACTTTTTCTTACGAAATTTTTAACAAAAAAAATAGTTTTTAAAAGGTTATTTAAGAGATCACTTTTTACAAAATCACATTTTGAATGGTTTTGTTAAATATCAATGGTTAATTGTATGTATTAAAATAAAGTGCTACACAATATGTATTGTATATTACAAAATAAAATAAGATACGTAACAGTCATTATTGTGTAAAATTGTCGTATAATTTTTTTGTCGATTTTCGATATTTACTGTTTTTTTTTTCGATATTGATCATTTTTCTAAAATGAACGGATAATCGATAAATGACCGATTATCGATTATGAGTTTTGAGTTTACCAACATTCATTTGATTCATGATGATAAAAGTTCATATAGGTAAACAAATATGTTAAAACGTATCTGTATCCACTGTATATACTCTTTGACGACGGGAGATCTTGACGTGCGAAATAGTATTTACGCTGCGCCTGTCACTAACTCAAGGTCGTTCGCAGCTGTAATCGCCTTAACGCCACAGGCTTGAGTTTACCTGCAACCTAACCTCACTTCACCCACCGCCCAACACCGTCACTCGTCATTATTTCACACTTCTACTAAAATGATCTTAAAATTAATTAACTTAAAATTAATCTTTTGATTTTGATTTGATTTTGAAATAATTTTGTTCTCTTGGTTTATCTGCATAAAGAACTTCAGAATATGCATAATAATATTATATAAATTTATTTTATCATGAGCATTGTTATTTAGTATGAAAATTCATTTGTTCCTTTAGATATTATGTCTGAGTCGCGCATGCTACGAACAAAAATTTTTCAATGTGGAAAATCTTTAATACAGTACCTAATAAATTATTGGTATATTCAAACAATATAGAGGTTCAATTTCACATTCTATTCACAAATTCAATTAACCTCACGTATAACCTCACGTATAACAAGGCGTAGCTGTATTTAACCAAACCGCAGAGAATTGAGCCGAAACTGTGAATAAATTGAACAGCAACTCCGGGGGGGAAACGTGAGTACTCCGTTTGTTAGGTAATTTGACGCGGTCGCAGTGCTGAACCGACCGACAGTGGTCGTTTGATAATAAGCTTATCAAACTTTTTTAATTATCAAATTGTTTTTTACATAAGCTTCAAACTGCCTTATGGTCTAGTAATTTGTCTATTCAGCTTAGATAACGAGATCCCAAATCGGTCCCTAGATTTGTTAAAGATTTACGAATATTCGCAGAAAATCTCAGTGGCATCTGTTTTATATCAGTAAATAGCAAACAAGCAGATGGGTCTGTTGATGGAAAGATAAAGAAAGATGTAAATTGTGCGTTGCTACCCTTGTGACTTGGTCTTATTGTCACATGCATATGTTTACCGGCTACTTTACCCTCCAAACCGGAACACGACAGTCACAAGCACTGATGCTATTGCGGTAGGAATAAAAAAAACTATACCAAAAATTTTAATAAGACATACGTTTTGGCAGCTATCTTACCCTCTAAAGCAAAACAACACAAGACTCGACATATTTGCAGCAAAGGTAGTTTTGTAATACGTTGCAGAACTTTTCCTGCTTATAAATAAATATTTACTCTATGATACTTTATATCGTCGACACTTGGTTTCCATTTATTTCAACCGATTTACCAAAAACTTTTTCCTCGTGTTGTTCCGGGGTCCTTTGAACATTACACTATCTGCCTTTCTCTCTCTTTCTATTAGGGTTACTCAGTGTAAGTATATTTTACGTATATAATATTAAGGTGTCTCATTTGTTAATCGTTCATTGCTATTCTTTCAAATTGTCCGAACCAATAGTAATCTGACTATATTTTAATAGTACCAAATATTCAACAGTTAATTTAAGTAAAATACATTTAACATTTTACAGTGACAGTGCTATTAGGGTTACTCAGTGTTAGTATATACTGTATTGTGGTGTATCAAACATTAGTGTGGTAAATACACGGTTTTAACGTGACATATAACATGTCACGTTTTCCATGCAGGCATGGTAAACACGAAATCTAACCACTTACTATACGAAATATCATTGAAATAACAGCAACAACGAACTAGGTGTTAGACACGTCCGTCGCCTCCAGGTTCAGGAGGTTCCGTTATATACATTCCTGTCCTAATAATCTTAATACAAATATACGATACTGTCGTCGCCGGTTTCGATGACAAAGAACATTTTTCATTCTACACCTAAGTAGCAGCGAAATGCCACGACTCTTTCTTCCATACCAAACACATTAACGCTACACTAATCCAAACACCGTGTCTGTTAGTATTCATGTGGTCTCTGGTCCAAAATGTTTTTACGCGTATAACTTCGAAATAAATACACCAAATTGAATACCTAATTCTTTTTATTGTGTTTGTTATTATCTTAACAAGATATGTTTGTTTGTAACAAGAAAATGGTAATAATAACTTTTGCGAAGCCGGAGAAGGCAGCTAGTTTTATAGTAAAAATCTTAATCTAATAACAAAAGATACGATGATATTAACGCCAAATTCCTTACAGGGTAGGGTAAGTAATTGAGTGACATATGTCACGGTCCAGACAGATTGGCCTTGCTTCCTGCACATTCATAACTCTCTTCATGCAAACACACCGATTTCGAAAACTTGTGAAACCACCTTCGGACAGCACTCGGCCAATTTGATAAAGGTACGTCAGACTTGGTCTCCCCCGGTATAGAGTTGCCATCCGTCCGGGTTTCCCAGATTTGTCCTAGTTTAGGAGGCGTTCAGGGAGCCTCCGGGCGGGGTTTTATTAATAGTCCGGATTTTTTTATTTAAATCACGTGCGCGACTCGTGTTAATAATAGTTCCTTAATTAAGAAGATTCTGTTTTGTTCTTTAAGAGGTAATTTGGTTAAAAAATCAATGAAAATAAATAAAAATTATTTTAAAAGCAGTAAAACTACCTATATATTATTCTACTGAGTAACATAAAAGAAATGTGTTCAAATGTCTGGGTTGAAAAGTTTTTGGATTTTTCCTTCGTGTTGGTCCGGCTCCTTTGAAGAATAGACCAACTGCCGTTCTGCCAGGCAGGTCGTAAAAGGCGACGGATTAGCTATACGTGTCACTAATATCGCGACTACTAGATGATACACTTCCGCAACGTCTCGCCCGGGTATTTAGTACCACCGCCTTAATTATACCTGGCGCAATAGCGTCAATGCTTGTCATTGTCGTGTTCCGGTTTGGAGGACAAGTTAGCAGGTAGACTTATGCATGTGGCATTGGTCACCCCTTCACTCGAATAGCAACGCAACATTTACATCTTCGGTGTCTATAGGCGATGGTTTCTCTTTCCATCAGGAGAGCCATCTGCTTGTTTGCTATCTTATGTGTAAAATAATGATGTTCCACTTGATTTAAACTATTAATTGAGACTATGAAATCAATCTCTAACAATGAATTAACTAGCGAGAGTATAACTTTGAAATTTGTCAATGACATTACCATGTGTGATGTGAAGCTGCCAGGAAGGAATGATAGAGATGATGATGATGAAGCAGATAGTCCATTTTTTAAAAAGACCTCGGAGAAACACAGGGTTCCTTACTTTTTAAATACATTGTGCATAAGGGGACGTACATTACGTGAGGTATTTGTGAGGAAGAGGGATAACGCTAAATCTCACCTGGCTGGCAGTCTCTACAATAATCACGTAACTTTTCCACCGCACTTTCACCTGCATCAATAGAAAAGGCAATATACAAATTACGTAATCAACACCCGTTCCACTTCGTAACCGAAGAATCTTTAGGACAGTCGAATGACACTTCACTCAATAATGGGTAAAGCATTAAAATGAAGATAATGAAGCATTAACGTACGTATTTTATGGACGCCCAACGACGGTGACAAAAACTATATGTCTGGCTTCGAGTTGGACCGGAGAACCTCGTGTGTTTATACTAACTAGCAATCACCTTTGGCCGAAATTCGAACATAGACAAAACAATAAAATCTTTTTTAAGTTTGACAACTGACTTTAATCGTAAAGAAAATAGTATACATGGGTGTATATTATCATGTGTGTCACTACGTACTCATATTTTGTGTCTACTTTTTAACGTACTGTTTAACCAAGCAGCTCCTCAAAACCTTCGTGAATGTTTCTTCGTTTAACATTCCCCTGATTCTATTTGTCGCAATTCTGTGCGTTTATTACTGAAGTTTCCTGAATCTCATTCTCAAGCTTATTCTCGCTCTTTTAGCGTTCATGGTGTTAAGTTATGGAATTCACTCCCGTTTGATGTTCGTGATAGTCCATCCCTGCCAGTTTTAAAAAATGCTTAAGAAATCACTATCTGTCATTCTCTTAAGAATTTAGTTATTTCTGTGTATCAAAGAGTATACAATACTATGCTGTGTATAATTATTTTTTTGTTGTCTTTTTTTTTCATAGTTTCGTAAGTCATTCTTAATTATTATTTTTTTACCCATCTCACGTGTAAATTTAAGGTTGATTGTGCACAATGTCTGCTGTTTCTTTGTAATCGCTTCACAAGCTGGGTAGGCTGGAAGAAATCTTTTTACCTATCATAAATAATAGATGTCTACCTTTTGTACATTTTTAATTATATTTTTTCCGTGTGCAATCTCTTAATTTGTGTACAATAAATATTAAATAAATAAAAAAACATAGTATATTTAATGATTATTTTTATTACGAGTAATTCCAATGTATTTCTTATGAGGTAAAGTATTATTACTTATTATATTAGATTTCTGCAGTCCTCCATAATGTAATTTTTAACTATGCCCATACTTCACCGTTCACGCAATTGTCTTAAAAACTGGCCATGTGCGAGTCGGACTAGCACACGAAGAATTTCGTACCATCATAGCAAAAAAATACGAAATATTTTTTTATTATTTTTAGTATTTCTTGTTATAGCGGCAACGGGAATACATAATTTGTGAAAATTTCAGCTTTCTAGCTATCACGGTTTATGAGAGACAGCCTGGTGACAGACAGACGGACAGACAGACAGCGGAGGGTTAGTAATAGGGTTCCGTTTTACCTTTTAGGTACGGAATCCTAAAAATGGAGTCTAGTCTTTCCTTTGCGTATTAATTCCTCTATGATTAGACCGTTGAAGCAAGTAATTACTGTCAAACAATGTAATTTACTCTAAAAACAACAAGACAAGCATATCATTTGCGCTTCGGAATTTTCAATTTATATTCCAAGTGCCTACAATCTAATATCAACACCCAGCGGCTATACGCAATTATTATCCTCTGTTAAGGTGGCATTAACTGTCGCTGACAATAATTACACTTTGTTACAATAATAATTACTTGTGGATAAAGTACTAGACAAGCCTGATACGGGTTTTCAAAGAAGCTGTAATGCTCTGTCAACTGTTTTTTTTTATTAAATCAAATGTGCAATAACAATCAGATAGCACTTTCGATCGAAACAGAAAAACATCATACATATCTAAATACCAATGAAGTAAAAGGTTTGTTATCATTTTTGAGGCATATTGAAACGCAATTTTTTGATATCATAAGATAACAAATAACCAGATGATAAAAAGAGATAACCACTCCGTATAGACACGAGTTAAAAGTGCGTCGCTATATGCGAGAGATGGTGATACTACATGCATAAGTTTATCAGCTACCTTACCCTCCACCTGCTCCTATGTCCAAGCATCGACGCTATTGTGGAAGGAATAGGTAAGGCGGTGGTACCAAACTTCAACTCCGAACCGAAAAACAACGGTATCAACTGATGCTATTGCGGCGGGAACATACAAAATGCGAACATGCAAGGCACAATCTGCTTGACAATCAGGCAGATTGTCTATTCTAGAAAAGCAGCTCGGATCAACACGTAGATGAACCTCTGAGATTTAAAAAAAATCCTTCTATCTTTTAAAGTTTCCCATCACACATAACCTATTCTTTCAGTCTTTATTAATGTTGTAAAGACGTCTAGTTACAAAGAATATGCTGATCTATCTATATATATAAAAATCAATTGCTGTTCGTTAGTCTCGCTAAAACTCGAGAACGACTGAACCGATTTGGCTAATTTTGATTTTGAATTAATTGTTGAAGTCCAGGGAAGGTTTAAAAGGCGAGAAAATATAGAAAAAAACATAAGAGTAGTTAAAAAGGCAGAACAACTTTTGCCGGTTCAGCTAGTCTTAAATAAATCTTACTAACTGCGTAATTAAGAAAACTTGACCGAATAATTAATTACGCACCAGGAACAAAGGTCGATTACTTAAAGGCGAATAAAAATAGCTTATAAAATCCTTTTTAAAATTTTAGATAATTTGTCTAACAATATGTATACCTAAAGCTTAAAGCGAGGTCTTCTTATTATATACATATATACGAGCTGTTGCCAGCGACTTCATCCGCGCGGACTTCGTTTACTCCGCACTGCTCCTCCCCCGTAGGTGATAGCGTGATAATATGTAGCCTATATGTTGACCCTACCTGTTAGTAATATTCATGCAAAATTTGAAGTAAATCTATGCAGTACTTTTTAAGTTTATCCCGGACATACATACAGACAAACAGACAAAAATTCTAAAAACTATATTTTTGGCTTCGATAT
Source organism: Apodemia mormo (assembly GCA_036924255.1). Classification (NCBI taxonomy): domain Eukaryota; kingdom Metazoa; phylum Arthropoda; class Insecta; order Lepidoptera; family Riodinidae; genus Apodemia; species Apodemia mormo. Next base: position 31,942,227 of record JAUPFN010000009.1, read on the forward strand.
AGATTGTAGATCACGCCCCAAGTATTCTTTTAAAAAAATATTCAATGTACAGTTTTGACTTTTCTACGATTTGATTATATATATATATATATATATATATATGTATATATATATATATATATATATATATATATATATATATATATATATATATATACTAGATAGCAAACAATCATATGGGACAAACAAGCAGATGGGGTCTCCTGATGGAAAGAGTCAACCATTGCCTATAGACACACATGCATTAGTTTACCGGCTACCTTACCTACTAAACCGATACACGACAGCGACAAGCACTGACGCTGTTGCGGCAGGAATAGGCAGGAATGTTGGTACCAGACCCGGGTGAGACAATGTAGAACTCTACCACCTGGTAGCCACGATGGTAGTGACTCGAGTAGCCAATCGGTAGTGACGCACATAGCCTCTTAATATTGAGGTTATTAAAACGGATTTATGTTTATTTTTACGCACAAAAGTTAAATTAAAAACATAATTTATAGTTTGTGAATTTTGAAACAGTACAAAAGTTTAAAACATTCATTAGGAGCCAAAAATGCTAGCACTTTTTGCTCCTTAACAGGCCTTATTTAGGGTAGTTTAATAGAATTCCTGAAGTAAGGGTCCCTAATTAGAACGACTGGATGTTTCCGGCAATCTTTGCTCTCCTTCCCTTGCCCTTACGATCAAGTAGTGTAATATTTATTAGGGCGGTCATAATATGACAAATTTCATCCAAACCCGTTCAGTAGCTTTTGCGTGATTGAGTAACAAACATCCATCCAACCATCCCAACATCCAAACTTTTGCATTTAAAATATCAGCAGGGATTTCATAAAAAAGCCGAAAGTATCCGCATATTGGAACGCTTTTCCTTTAATTTTAGGTATTGCTTGACCCAGATCCTTCTCCTCCTGTTTTTTTCCTTCTATGGTATTCATAGATGCAACCAAATCTACAGCAATCGCTGCTTTTTTAGTGGTTTAGATAAAACAGAGTGCTAAGTGCGAGTTTTTCTTTTCGCATTCGATCGTGAGCGCGTTTGGAGTTTACTAGAAATTTGTATGTAATTTGCACAGCGCCACCTAGTGGTAAACGTGAGAAACCAGTTTACCACTAGGTGGCGCTGTACAAATCACATATAAATTCCTAGTAAACTCGAAACGCGCTCACGATCGAATGCGAAAAGAAAAACTCACACTTAGCACTCAGGTCCAATGATACGAGTACATCTCTATATGCGTTCACATTCAGACTGTTACCCCATGTTGGTCCGAACTACATTGAAGAATAGACCAACTGCCGTTCTGCTAGGCAGATTGTACGAGACTACCGATTAGCTATACGTATCACTATCATTGTGGTAGAGTTCCGCAACTTCTCGTTTGGGTATTTGGTACCACCACCTAATACCTATTCCTGCCGCAATAGCGTCAATGCTTGTCATTGTTGTGTTCCAATTTAGAGGGTAAGGTAGCCGGTAGACTTATGCATGTGGCATTGTAATCGCGCCACGGATAACAACGCACCATTAACATCTGGTGTCCATAGGCGATGATTTCTCTTTCCATCAGAAAAATCATCAGCTTTTTTGCTATCTTGTGATATATAAAAACTATTTATTGGCTGCTATTGGTAAGACCGATAATTCATTAATATAGGAACCGAGCATAAGTACATAGATTCGGGCAAATAACCAAATAATCGAATATTTCCCCTTATATAATGTTAGTATAGATATAAACAGATGAAGATAATATTTAAAACCCAAACGACTGCGAAAGATCAACATTTAATCTCAAGTATATTCCACCTTGATTCAGTGAGGACCTAACGTTCGTAAATCTTATTATTGGTAATAAAACGAAAGGAATTCCACCAAGTCAATAAGGGAATAAAAGAAACAGAGTAAACGCGATCCCCCGAAGCGAAGGTAATGGCACGATTGTGAAGGGCCAAATCAAATTTTATTTCTGAGGAAAAAGTTGTGTGCGTGAAAGTAGCACGGGCGTCCTTCTGAGGTTTCCTTTGTGACAGATTTACGCGTTTCATATCGCTTTTTTGTGAAATTTACCTTACTAAAGCAAATATTTGACAATTTGATCATTCTTTTAAAATTCAAAAATCTTTTTTTTTTTTTAAATAAACTCTCACCAGTTCCCTTGCGACACGCTCGCCTCTATTGGTTTAGCGGTCTGGTGTCCTTGTTGACCGCATAAGGTCCAAGGTTCGATTGCCAGGTAGGACAACTCAAAAATGTATTTTTTCATTTGTCTAATAAAAACAACGTTGCCCAGGATTAGATTAGTACCCGGTTGGCAATAAAGCCAGTCAGATTGTGAGACTAAGTATTTTCGGCTAATCGTGGGTGTACTGCTTGTACTTCAGCCTATTTTTTCGGGGATATGGGCGTGAAGACACTTTTTCTGTACAATTTACGTTACTAAAACAAATATTTGTAAATTTAATCTTAATTAATATTCAATTTTAATCAATATTGACCGCCCCGTTGGTCCAGTGGTTAGCGACCCTAACTACGCAATCAATGGGGCTCGGGTTCGATCCCTGACGCGGACAAGCATTTGTGTGATGAGCATAAATGTTTGTATTGAGTTTGGGTGTTTGTTAAATATATTCTAGTATTCTTATTTCTATCTATTAGTATCGTTGACTAACACCTATAACACAAGCAAATAATTTGCTTACTTTGGAGTTAGATCAGTAAGTGTAATTTATCCCGTGAATATTATTATTATTATTAATTACCTTGCTTGTGTTAAAATAAACTACCGGCGATTCCCTTATAGGCAATCCCTTATAGGCTTATAGGATGCCTTATAGGCAATAGGATAGGCAGAGTGAACGGAATGTCGAAAGAATTTCCGATTCGCCGATTTGTCGGTTGGGTAGAAGAGTGGTGACGCATGTCGCCGCATTTTACCAATCTAATAACATCGCATATTATTCGATCGCATATTATTAGCAATAACTGCGACCAATAAATTTACATGCACATCCGAGGCACTATGGTGGTAACACGCTAGCCTCTGTACTCCGAGCTGCTACTGAGTAAACCTCATTATATTAGGATTAGATTAGTATTTATTTATTTATTTATTAAGGCTTAGCAACATTTGTATACAATGTTAATTAAATTATAGATAACACGACAAAAATTAACTTGCTTATTGTAACAAACAATAATAGGTAAACACCACTTGCTTTTTTAAAAGTAACAATTGACTGTAATACTCTATATATTTATAAAATGAATACATAGACTCCTAATTAAAAACAAAAATTAATGCAGAGCTAAACCTAATCAGTTCTATGCTTTATAAATGTCGCAGTGAAATTGTCAATAGCCGTTAGATTATAATCTACCTAGGGATTTTATAATTTGGTTAGGTTAGGTTAGCAGTTAAATTATAATATCACTTAGGTAGATTATAATCTAACGGTATTGACAATTTCACTGCGACATAAACATTTTGCGGATTTTGTTAAATGAGTCAAAGTAAATGTATAGGATATTCGAGGAAATTCATAAAAACATTCAATAACATTTTTGCTTGACTTCGAGACTAATCAATCAGAAGCCGAAAAGGCTAACCCCTGGAGCACAACAGTAGTTGACAAAAAGCAAACAATTGGCTAAACCATAGACCACACACACAGTAATGTAATAGACACAGTGTTGAACGGGGAACATATAGCTACCCTCATATTAGCAAATGCCTATTGCCTATCAATATCAAACGCGTGTAGATACACTATATCATGAAAAAGTAGAAATATGCCACGATGTAGTACTCTATCACGAGAAATAAGAAATCAAGCCTTACAGATTGCCCCTGAATTGATATTATTTCACTAGCTGTTGCCAGCGACTTCGTCCGCGCGGACTTGGTTTACTCTGCACTGCTCCTCCCCCGTAGGTGATAGTGTAATAATATGTAGCCTATATGTTGACCCAACTTATTAGTAATATTCATGCAAAATTTGAAGTAAATCCATGCAGTACTTTTTGAGTTTACCCCGGACATACATACAGACAAACAGACAAAAATTCTAAAAACTATATTTTTGGCTTCGATATCGATGGTAGATCACGCCCCAAGTATTCTTTTTAAAAATTGTTCAATGTACGGTTTTGACTTTCCTACGATTTAATATGTATAGATTAGTAATTACTATAACTCTGTATTAGTGGATGTAAATTTAGGCTACACTGATAACTTAAGATATTAGTGGATGTAAATTCAGGCTACACTGATAACTTAAGATATAAGTGGATGTAAATTCAGGCTACACTGATAACTTCGACCGCCCCGTTGGTCGAGTGGTTAGCGACCGGACTACGCAATTGACGGGCTTTGGGTTCGATCCCCGACGGGGACAAGCATTTGTGTGGTAAGCATAAATGTTTGTATTTCCGGGTTTGGGTGTTTATTAAATCTATTCCAGTATTTATATATATGTTATTAGTATCGTTGACTAACACCCATAACACAAGCAAATAAATTGCTTACTTTGGGGTTATATCAGTCAGTGTATTTTGTCCCGTGAATATTTATTTATTTATTTATATTACCTTGAAAAACTTATTCAGTTGAAACCCTGGGCTAAGCCTAATTTGTTTTTTTTTGTGCTTCACATTTTTTGGAACCCGTATGAGGGGATCAGCTTCATAATTATGAAGGAATTTCAGTACCATTTCATCCTTACACTACCTGCATACGTTTAGCCTGATCGAAAACAACGGCTGAAATAAACAAAGCTGTATCGATATCTATATTAACTATCGATACAATCGTTATACTGTCGAGAGTATCGATAGTCAAAGACATTCAAATCGTCGAGCTTTACAAGTAAGTTCTATATATTATGTACACGTTTTTGACCCATTTATACAATTTTAAAAAACTATCGATTTCTATTTTCTGCTATCGATAGTTCATTTTAAGACTATTTCTCACCTCTAAAGATAACGTCATCTTAGAAACAAGGAACTAGTAACTATTGCGTAGAAAAGACCCCCGCAAAACCAATGGCGCACATGTTAGTGGTAGCCGCGTTAAAGTAATTTCGGCTCGCTGATAATTAATAATCTATTAACCTTTATAATAAAAAAAATATATTTTTTAAGTCTTCATTTCTAATCTTGTATCGATGGTGTTTGGAAGATAATTGATAACAGATTACGCGAAAGAAATAGCATGATTCTTATGCTTCACATTATTTTAAGTATGCTTCTAAGTCATTATTTTCAGAAATTAATAACATTAAAAGAAAGAATTAAGGAAAAAATATACAATTTTATACAGTATTTCTTAATACTGTTCTTCTAAAAACTTGTATCAAAACCATTTTTCAGACGAAGTTTATCTTGCATTCTACTAACTACAATTAAAAGGGCGATCACAGATATAATAACATTTAATGCCAAAAAAATCATTATAAACTGCTAAAAATTGTACCTAAGTAATATAATCGCCATTTTAGTATGAAATTATAACTAATAAATTTATAGCCTGCTAACCTACATAAAGCAAGTATTTCTAAACTAGCTATTAAAAACCGATGAATCGTAGTGAACCGTAGTCAATAAACGTGCGGCTAACTTTGCTTACCTCGCTAGGGAACCGGCGTGATGATACTTTTATTAAGTATCTTAACGCACTGGGTAAATTACGGAATAATTTACATTGCCTTTAATTTAATATTTAATCCTATCGAAAATCGAAGCAGTATTTTATAAAACCGTCAAACCAATTTCAATGGTGGCTTTATCAACCCTTTAACGGGAATTTATAATAATCCTAACATAATGAGTCCCCAGTCACTGAAGACTTTGCCAGTCGTAAGCATTTACAACTAATTGCTTTATTTGATGTTTATATTTTCTAGTTTATTTCAGCAACTAGCAAAAAAGTATGTATTTCGGGCTAAAAATATAGGTCATTGTCTTATAAACTTCGAGTAACTATTGGTCGATGACCGTTGTGACTCATTATTATCATTTTTCTTCCATTTTTTTCTTTTAAGCGTAGAGATAAGTATTACTTAACAATGTTATCATTCTTACGTTATATACCTATATATAATAACCACCCACCTATATTTTAATAACTTGACCTGCATTTTTGTACAGCTTCGTTTTAACAAGACGCCCATCTTTTCTCTCTTCGAAAAATCTCGAATTGAGTAACTAATAAAGTGATGGGGTCTTCAAGCATGTTAATTTGGTGAAGGAATTCGTTTTTTTGTTATTTTAATTGCTTGAATATTTTATGAAAAACACGAGAAAACTTTTGGCCTACACATTCGACGGTTTCTGTGACGATTCCTCCATTCTAAAGACATCGATTATGAGATTTTTAAACTGATTAATAACAACCTCATTATCTCAATACAGCTACTAATTATTGTTAAAATTCAAGAGAAACTTTGTCCTAAAAGCAAAGTGGAAACTTTTTTGGGCCGACAAAGTTGTAGTTTTTACAGCTACAATTTTCTTTTTTACCTACCTTTTATAAGTTTTTTTAAGCGAGCTATTGATTTTTCTCTTTCTACGTGCACTATTTGCACCTTCTCTGAATTCTTTTGAGGTTGACTAGCAGGGAATCTTAGATGAAGGAAAAGAATGCTCTTGGGCGTTAAATCTACCTGCGCAAATGTAGTTTGCAAAATTTAAACAAATAAATAAATTAGTTACCCGATTAGGGATTTTTCGATGATAGAAAAGATGGCCGTCTCGTCAAGACGAAGTTGTTCACAAAAATTCAGCTTGTTAATCTATACAAATAAATAAAATTGGAGTGTCTGTTTGTAATATTAACCGGATTTAACTAAATGCATATGGATGTATACACGGTACGGTACACATACCAAAATAACACTTTTTTACGATTTTTGTCTGCCTGTCTGTCTGTCTATCCGTCTGTCTTTCTGTATGTCTGTTTGTTCCGGCTAATCTCTGGAACGGCTTAATCGATTTTGACGGGACTTTCACTATTAGATAGCTGATGTAATAGGAAGTAACTTAGGCTACTTTTATAAAAAAAAACACGCGGACGAAGTCGCTGGCACAGCTAGTCATAAATAAAAATGTTTCTGGGGCCACGGTCTATTAAAAGTTGTTTAAATGGATTAATTCCTTAAATAATTTAATTTAATTAAATTAAATTAATTTAATAATCTTCTATACTAGCAGCCTTACTTACCTACGGGCTGGTACAAGTCGTCAATATAGTTTTTCATAAAAACTTTCATCTCCTATTTCAGCCCCTTAGGGCATGATTTTTTTAAAAAGGATAACCTATGTTGACCTCAGGTCTTCAACGGTCTCGTTGTCAAATTTTAACAAAACTGCTTCAGCTATTTAGCCACGTACCATAAGGCCAAGTAACGCTTTGAATTATGAAGTTCGTAAAAATGTTGTTCCGGGCTCCCTTTAAAGAATAAACTATCTGCCGGCCTACCAGGCAGTTCGTAAGAGGCGAACAATTGACTATGCGAGTCACTAACATCGTGGCTACTAGGTGGCGGAGTTCTGCAACGTCTCGCCCGGGTTTTGGTATTATCGCCTTATGTACCTATTCTTGCTGCAATAACATTAATGCTTATCATCGTCGTGTGCCGGCTTGGAGGGTAAGGCAGCCGGTAAACTTATGCATATAGTCTAAAGGCGATAGTCGTCTCTCTTCATCAGACAAGTACCTTATTTGCTTATTTGCTATCTTATCATTACATAGTATAAAACAAAGTCGCTTTCTCTGTCTATCCCTATGTCCTTATGTCCCTATGTATGCTTAAATCTTTAAAACTACGCAACGGATTTTGATTCGGTTTTTTTAATAGATAGATTGATTCTTGAGGAAGGTTTTAATATATAAACCTTTCCGATATTCTCACAGGAACAAAAGATACGCGGGTGAAACCGCGGGTAGGTCGCTAGTAATATATAAATAAAAACTATCCGCCAGTATAAAGAACGCCAGTTATTTCCGATTTTTTGATATATAAAGTTTCCTATAGTTGTGGCTATAACCGTGTTTGTGGTAAGTAAACAATTGTGTCTGCATAAGTGTAGTATATAATTTCCACGATAGACAATAAACGTTATTACCATATCAAATACACGAGAAGGCCAGGAATCTTTTCGGCATGCCAGGTTCCTGACTCTCCAACATATTTAGTTATAATATCTATTCTTGCAACTGATATTGACTCAATGATTTATGCAGCGTATTTTATAAATCAACATAAATTACCAAAAAGAAATCTTTATAACTTAAGTAACGAAGACTTTAAATCTTAACAAATTCGTCGTTTAAGAGATGTAATAAATTTTAATAACGAAGGTCTTGGTATTCAGCGTTAGTAGAAAGTAAAGAGCAAAATATATTTGAAATTAAATTCTTGGTAACCTATTCGAAACTGGGAGATTTCAATAAAAGTCTTGTGGGAAAATAACTTTTATTTCAAAAGTTTCAATCCCCGAAGAAATAACTTATGAGAGAAAAGCAGATGTCGTTGTCTTTAGTAAAAAATAATAACAATAAATCGAATTAAAAAGTAATTGGCGACTGCAAATAGTATAAACGACTGCCAATGTAGTAAAACCAGAATAAAAAAATATTCGGCTATAAAATTTTTCCCCGTGTTGGTTCCGGGCTCCTTTGAAGAATAGACGAACGGCCATTGCCAGGCAGGCCGTAAAAAGCGACCGATTGGCTATGCGAGTCACTACCATCATGACTACTAGGTGGTAGAGTTATGCATTGTCTCGCCCGAGTCTGGTACCACCACCTTACTTATTTCTGCCTCAATAGCGTCAGTACTAGTCACTGTCATGTTCCGGTTTGGAGGGTAAGGTAGCCGGTAAACTTATGCATGTGGCGTTAGACCTCGCCACAAGATAGCAACGCACCATTAACATCTTTGGTGTCTATAGGAGATGGTTGACTCTTTCCATCAGGAGACCCATCTGCTTGTTTGCTATCTTATGATATAAAAAAATATGTTTCCAAATAATTTTAAAAACTTGGTCAATGAGACAGTCTAATTATTAATTTCTCTCGGCGTCACGATATAGTTAGGCGAACAGCTATGCAGATTTCATGTGAAATCTCAAGGTAATCGACGACAATCCCTATTCCCTACTAATATTATAAATGCGAATGTAAATTTGTTTATTATGCTTTTAAGCGAAAACTACTCAACCGATCATCATGAAACTTTGTACACATATTCTTGGAGGTATTAAAAGTAACATAGGATACTTTTTATTGAAAAAAATATGAAGCGAAGCCGCGGGTAAAACCTAGTCTTCAATATTTATAAATAGTAAGCTTTATTTTAAGGGTATTTTGTTAAGTTGCATTGATACCATAGCAAATTTAATGAAGATATATTACCGGAATACGCGTGTTGCTACAAGGTCGGAATAGTAGATTACCCCGGGCATACATCATATACTTTTTTTATTTATTGTGGACTTCTTCTTAGAGGCTCCACCACCACACCTCTAGTTCTAGGGGGGTCTTAAACTCACTTACTGCGATTATTACTCAATAATCATGTACTGAGAGGTACGCGGATCTACAATTGAATTACTATTATATTAAAATAATAAAAGATATTTTCCAAACTTCATTTACTGGGCATACGTCTTAGCCCATCGAGAGACTTATTCTATTACTAGCTGTTGCCTGCGACTTCGTCCTCGCGGACTTCGTTTACTCCGCACTGCTTCTCCCCTGTAGGTGATAGCGTGATAATATATAGCCTATATGTCGACCCGACCTGTCAGTAATATTTATGCAAAATTTGAAGTAGATTCATGCAGTACTTTTTGAGTTTACCCCGGACATACATACAGACAAACAGATAAACAGACAAACAGACAAAAATTCTAAAAACTATATTTTTGTCTTCGGTATCGATTGTAGATCACGCCCCAAGTATATTAAATAATAATAATAAAAAAATATTCAATATACAGTTTCGACTTTCCTACGATTTTATTATATGTATAGATATTCTATTCTAATTGACATGATATATCAAAAAACTAAACAATGTTCTACGTTTAAAAGCAGACAAAACTGCCAGTAAACATGTAACACCTCTACATTAAGGTATTACACTATCAAGCATGAATAGTGATAACCTATATCTACCTAATAATAACAATAGTCGCTTATATATACTAGAAGTTCTAATGATACATTGCTAACTGGGATATTCGATTCTTTTATAATAGTAACTCCTATATGTCGACAATAGAATCCACCGATTATAGAAAATAGAAATAATTACCTTTATTTGATATAGTAGTAGTACATCTGATTTTTTTTTGTAAAGTTTAGAATTTTCGAAAAAAAACAGAAATTACAAAACCTTTTTACCGTGTAAAACCGAAAATAAAAAATGTTTTAACCTTGATTTCTGGGGTTCAGGGAATTTTTAGATCTTGATTTCCCCTAGTTAGTCTGGAGACCCTTTGAAGAATAGATCAATCGCCAGACAGTTTGTAAAAGGCGAACAATTGGCCCAATGTGTCCTTACCATCGCGGCTACTAGGTGTAGAGTTCCGCGATGTCTGGTCCGGGTTTTGTACCATCGCTTTACCTGGTCCTGTCGCAATATCGTGGATGCTTGTCACCGTCAAAAAATCTAATCTTATAGTTTTTACTTTTTACTCTTTTGAACTTAAATTACCTTAATTTAGCGGGAAGTTTCAGGGACGGCCTGCAGAGTCAACCGTTTACATATTTTTATATATCGTAAGATAGCAAGCAGATAGTTCTCCTGATGGAAAGAGTCAACCACAGCCTATGAGAACAAAGGTGTTAATGGTGAGTTACCATCTTGTCGAGGTCTAATGCCACATGCATAAGTTTACCGGCTACTTTACCCTCCTAATCGGAATAGACAGTAATAATCACTGACGCCATTGCGGCAGGAATAGGTAAGCCGGTGGTACCGGACCCGGCCGAGACAATACGGAGTAGTTACACGTATTGCCAATCCATCGCCTTTTATGACCTGCTTTACAGAACGGCAGTTGGTCTGTTTAAATATTGAATTTCTGCAATTCTCCGCAATGTAGTTATGTAAAATTTCAAACTCCTTTGTTCGCGTGTTTTTGGTAAAAAGGGGTACAACATTTTTAATTCACTTATTAATATATAGATTAGCGATCGCCTTGTGATCAAAATTTGACCATAGCCTTATCTCCAATATACTACTGATGATTCAAAATCTTTAATGTTGATCCGGGCCCCCCTTTGACGAATGGCCATCTGCCACTCTGCCATTGACTATACGTGTCACTACCATGGTGTCTACTGGGTGGTAGAGTTATAGAAGATCTCGCCCGGGTTCTGGCACCACCGCTTAAATATTCCTGCCGCAATAGCGTCAATGCGTTTCACTATCATTTTCCAGTTCGGTGGGTAAGTTAGCCGGTAAACTTATCCACGTGAAATTACCATCCCGCCACACGGTTAGCAACGCATTATTTTCTCTAGGCTATGTCTGTCCCTTTCCATCACTAGAACTATCTGCACGTTTGTTATCTTATGATGTAAAAAAATAATCTCATCATATAAATAAAAAAAAAAACAAATTAATGTACTATTATTGTACTATGTAATAATGTAATAATTGACCGCCCCGTTGGTCGAGTGGATAGCGAACCTGACTACGCAATTAACGGGGCTCGGGTTCGATTCCCGACGGGGACAAGCATTTGTGTGATGAGCATAAATGTTTGTATTTCTGGGTTTGGGTGTTTATTAAATATATTCTGGTAATTATATATGTATTTCTATGTATTAGTATAACACAAGCAAATAATTTGCTTACTTTGGGGTTAGATCAATTTGTTTAATTTGTTCCGTGAATATTTATTTATTATTTAATGCTTATATTATACTTTTAACTAGTCAAGAAGAAGAATTACGCCCTGAAGATGCTCCAAAAAGCGAAACCGGTGAATTGATTTACAATAACTTGTATAAATATAGTGAAATAAAAGGAGTTGATCCCAATTCGTCATTAAAATAGCATATAAGTACAAGTGTATTTTAACCAATAACATAAATTTTGTATTGTATTGCAATTTTGGAGGATAGCCCCTTAAAAAACCTCAACAGTACTTAATATATCAATAATTAAACCTGGAATCTCAGAATCCCAGCCGAATAGGCTAACCACTATCTACATTCGGTAGTCAAATTCACTATCAGTAACCTTTCTTACACATTAGAAACTAGTCCTTAAAGCCAATGAATAACTTCATTCCAAACAATAGCATTACCCAATGGAAATTAATTAGTTTTGGCGCACCCCCCGCGCTTTCTGAAATTGCTTTTGACAGATTTGTTACCATGACAAAATACTCTTTTCTGATCATAATATAACGAGTGACGTCATTTGCGAAAGAGAAATTATAGTTTGTCTTAATTATAGTAGAAGAGCTACTGAACTTTCCAACTAACCCACTTCACACAAAGCTAGAAATTTCTTAAATACTATATTACTTCCTGGTAATTAAGAAAATGCCGGCATGGCAGATGTCTTGCAGTTGCATCACCATTTTTTTTTTAAATTTTAAAAATGTAAAACAGCAGGCAGCAGGCGGGCAGCAGTGCAAAGTGTGGATTAGGCTTCCGGGACACTCACTTGGGTTTGTGCAATTGCAGTATGCACGACCACTAAATTGGTTGATTGACTGCACTGGTGTTAAATAATTTTTATCACAAAAATTACCAACCAGTGGGCGATGGGCTCGTCACATCCCTCACCGATGTCTTTCTAATTTACCACTCTGAACTAAGACTGGTACTATTATTACCCTAATTGAGTAGCGCCATGGCGCATAGTCGGAAACTTTGTAAGTATAGTTTAGATAAAAAAGAACCATATCAAAATGAAAAAAAAAATTAATCTTTTTTCTCGCTATGCCAATATTGTTTTATTTTCAAATTTTATTCCAAATAAAATAAAATATGACTGTACGATGGTACGATATACCGATTTGGGTGAATTCTTGAACCGACTATCGGTTTTGCACTCTAAAACTGCGTAATACCGCATGTTTGTTTTTATTTTTTAATCAAAATCGTAGATAGTGACGGAGCGCGACTGAAGTCTTGAACGAGGACATCAACTTATGACTATGCGGGGCTGCGCTTAGTAGTGCTACGACTGCCCCGCCTACTAGCAACATACTTCTACTCAATATCTTTTCTGTGGTAGCTTCTCATCGACCTCTGTGCTTCTTATACACAGGTTGACTGGTAAAAGATTTTACATACTGACGGAGGTTTTTCAGTACCTGATTATCATACCAGATATGTAATAAAAATAGGTAAGAACTTAAATTTTGACCTAATTTTCTAATTCTTTTTTAAAGGGACACTCGCTCACGGCGCACAGTGTGTAATTTTGCTTTAGTTGCGGACTTGCTCATTCTATGTGTTTTTTGGAAAGCTAACAATCAAACAAAACTCTTATTAAAACTCCGCTTGCTATATTATAAGAACTCCGCTACTATATTTTAAGAAAAATTAATAAAATCAAGAAATATCCTTACAAACCATACAAACACAATATCTCGTTTTTGGATTTGATTTTTACACTTAACGTTTTATGATGTGATAGAAATTCACTATTGGAACCACTTTTTTTTGAAAACTTTAAAAATCTTACTCACGCAGGTGACAATATTTTTTTTCTATGATTTTGTGAATATTTTTTCCTGCGATTCTCTTCATGGTCGTGTTTTTTTTAAATTCCTAAATATTAATCACTATAATAACTATCGCCACAAAGAAAACAGATGCAACAAATCCAGGATCTTGGAAATATTCAGTTTTAAAGTTGTGGGTTAGGGTTGTCACTCAACCCTGTGTGCAACATAGATACAATACTTACTTCGTGCAAACATTACTGATTATTTATTATTCATTATTTTTGACTCAGACATTAGCAGTTGCCGGTTTAAATTGTGAAGTGCATAGTTCAAGTTTATCTAGTAAAATAGTGCAGAAAGTTATAGTCAAAATTAAAAAATATTTACAGTTAAATTTCGATCAATATTTTTGTTTATAATCTACCTTCGATGAAGGATATTATGTGGGATGGGAAGGGGTTCGCCCTCGTTAAGCCATTGCAAAAACCCAATTCCTATACATAATATCTGGAGAAACAGGGGTGAGGTGTCATGGAGCCGTCAAAGATCCATGGCACTGTTTTGCCTCAGCAGGCACTGACCCACCCTGCTGGGGGATGTCCGTCTGGGCCCCAACCAGAGAAATTAACGTAAGGCGCCTTCATGCTGGTCAGCGAGTGGCAATTATCACCGACGACCTAAGCCTGAATACGGATCCGAATACACTTACGAATCGGGAAATTTATAATGTTTTAGAAAGAAAGAAAGAAAATATTTATTTGCAAGAATATGGGTGTTACTAGTTGTTAGAATATACCATTATATGGTGTGCAAATATTTAAAAAATTGACATTATATATCGTAACACTGTATCGATTTTTTAGAATTACTACCGGGTCGGAACGAGGCCACACACTGAGAAGACCCGGCGGAAGAAACTCAGCGGGCTGGTCTTTTTTTTCTCTATTTTATGTACTTATTACTAACGTACAAGAATGATTTCATATTACAAAACTTATTTTTATAATTACAAGTTTCATTTTTGTGTGATTAAGATTTTTGTAATTTACAAAGTTTCCACCATTTACAAAATTTTACTACATTGAATTTTTTTAAGGCAATCAACAAACTTATATTTCTATCCATTAACATTTAATTTTATCGGCTAAAAATTCTTTAATATCATAATAAGTTTTATCTAAGAGCAAATATAACAAGTTTTTGCGAAATTTATTTATAGGCAAAGATTTAAGATTTACTTGAAAAGGCCGTCAATATGGGTCGAAAGAAAGACATCGTGACCTTGAAATGAACGAACGAACAATGATTATTTTAAGTGCGTTGTATCCAACAGGTATTCCATAAACAATATGTACTAAATACCATATGATGTACTAAATAAAAGTCTTAGCGAAACTAATTTTCTTTTTAAAAGCAAAGCCATCAATAGAGTGTCCTTGTTATAATCCATTTTGTTAATGATAGTATCGAAACGACAACTAATAATAAAAAAAATCGATTGAATTAATCAACTTCAATATTTACTACTCTGTGACAGCCCTATTCCCATAGAAATTTAAAAAAACTTATAAACGCAATATCTCTGAGATCTCGCTAGATACATATTTGAAATTTTCTCAAGTTGAAGGTACTATACATATGTAAGTATAGTACATAGGCAAAAAACGCGACCAGTAAATAGCTAATTTTATATTTATTTTTTTCGTTTATTTACAAAATATTTTTTTATTGATGTTCCTGTGACGTTAGGGACGTTAGGGATTTTCTACACTGTATATAATTTCAAACCTACGATAATACATATTTTATAAGAGACTGACATTTGCTTTATTGAAGAAATACAAATGAAAATCTTTTTCAAAATGGTCAGTGACCATTCACTTTAATATCTGTATCTCCTACATGAAGTGAAATATCTAAACGGGTATTTTTGGGAATGCTTTATTAAGGTTGAATCTATACAAATAAAAAATAAAACTGGCATGTCCGCAATTAAGGCAAAATAACACACTGTGCGGCGCGGCACGGTTTACTGGACAATAAGCAATCCGATGCGATAAAAACTGGACGTGATTACAATCGTTAGTACATCGTGAAGTAACCATACATTTTGCATAATACTACACTGTAATTCGTGGAGGTTTACTACTCGTACCTGGTTAAGCAATATTGCTTAACTCTTTTTATTATATTAGTTTTTTTTTATATATTATAAGATAGCAAACAAGCAGATCGGTCTCCGGATGGAAAGAGTCAACCATCGCCTATAGACACCAAAGATGTTAATGATACGTTGCTATCTTGTGACGAAGTCTAATGCCACATGTATAAGTTTACCGGCTACCTTACCCTCCAAACCGGAACACGAAAGTGACTAACACTGACGTTATTGTGGCAGGAATAGGTAAGGTGGTGGTACCAGGCCCGGGCGAGACAATGCAGAACTCTACCACTTAGTAGTCACGATGGTAGTGACTCGATAGCCAATCGGTCGCCTTTTACGACCTGCCTGGCAGAACGGCAGTTGGCCTATTCTTCAAAGGAGGCCGGGACCATCACGGCGAAAATGTTAATTTGTATTAATTTAATGTATTTCTAATGCATATTATTTAAAAATAATAACTTTCTGCAGACCTCCATAATGTTAACTTTAATTGTGCCAAATTTCATATCCCACCATACGCGTATTATCTTAAAAAGGAGTACAAAGTTTTCCTATGCCTTACCCTTAACCTTTTGGCACTAATTTTAATGGCTTAACCTCATGAATTTTAATGTTTTGCCTTGCAAAAATGTCAGAGATTGTTCACCTCCTAGGTTACCGCCAAAATTGGTCCCCCGTGTTGGTCCCGGGCTCCTTTGAAGAATAGGCCAACTGCCGTTCTGCCAAACAGGTCGTAAAAGGCGACCGAATGGCTATGTGTGTCACTACCATCGTGACTACTAAGTGGTAGAGTTCTGCATCGGCTCGACCGGGTCTGGTACCACCGCCTTACCTATTCCTGCCACAATAACGTCAGTGTTAGTCACTTTCGTGTTCCGGTTTGGAGGGTATAGTAGCCGGTAAACTTATGCATGTGGTATTACACCTCGCCACCAGATAGTAACGCACCATTAACATCTTTGGTGTCTACAGGCGATGGTCAACTCTTTCCATCAGGAGACCCATCAGCTTGTTTGCTA
Source organism: Apodemia mormo (assembly GCA_036924255.1). NCBI lineage: Eukaryota > Metazoa > Arthropoda > Insecta > Lepidoptera > Riodinidae > Apodemia > Apodemia mormo. Next base: position 31,959,118 of record JAUPFN010000009.1, read on the forward strand.
TCTTATGATATCAAAAAAAAATACGTACAGGTTCTCTGTGTCACCAAACTACTGTGGTGACAGACTGAAACAACTGAAGTTCCTGAATTCGTGTATTTCCTTTACACTTGCTAAATATTTACAACTGAACTATATCAATGGCAATTTGCCTGATCTGTGAATATAAAATGTAATATTTTATTATTATAATCTGATATTTGATAAGCAGGTTCTTTCGCTGTCTGACGGCTGAAAGGAGGAAGACGGCGGAGGAGGAGGAGAGGAAAGGAAGGGAATGTGGTGTTGCCATACGTCAATCAGTATGGCCTGACTTATTGGGCATTGATCATTGATATAAAATACCCAAGATACACAGTTCCGAACAAAACTGACACTCAAAACTGTCGCTAATTCAGTCTGAAAAGTTTATAGTTATGGCACAAACGTGTTTTTGCATATTCAACCTTAAACGCAAGATTTAAAGTCATTTTTAAAAAACAATGTACAAAAAGAAATAAAATTTTTGACTTAAGTTAGCCGGTAGGACAAGGCACATGTGGAGTCGAATATAAATATTTTTATGCATTGAGGTAGTATTCTAAGGGTGTGTAAAATTTACATAAAAAAAATCTTGTCGAAAATCTGTTTTTGCGTAGAACATTTATATATCAATAAAACAAATAATGACCATTCAAATAATTTATTTATATTTCAAACGTTATAGGTTATTGGTTTATTCATAGATTCTTACATGATAACAGACACGATTTTTTTTCAGACTTATTATGTAATGTATCGACAACATAGTAAGGAAACGCATTAATTTCCTAGAAATAAGTTTAGCTTTTCGTAGAATTCTCCTTTTGAATTAGAGTTCACTTTTCTGTTTTTTTTTTTTGCAGTATTATGTAAACGAAAATTTGTTTAATTATAATAGTATCTGCAGACGTACGATCGAATACTGCCCATAGGCATTTGAAACACAATAGGTTAGTTGCTAATGCGATATCGGCTTCTGAAAATTTTATTGACCCTCGTATAAAAAATTCCAATAAAACAATTTAGAGCTAAAAAATTGTGTTCAATGTTATTCGGAAGATCAAACTCGTTGATGATTTTGAAAAAATATACATCTTTTCAAATACTGAATAACTAAGCATCATTTAAAAACTTTGGATTTTTGAACTTTTTTAATTCAATAGTCTATGCTTAGGCATAGTTTTTTCTTTGAGGTTAAAATACTTAAATTTAGCGGGAAGTTTCAGGTGGCCTGTAGGGTCAACCAGCTCACAGATTTTTTTAATATAGTTACATTAGTTGGTTACATAGGTATGTTACATACACAGAAATCCTAATAGATACGTATATTTAGTTTGGAGTATAGTTTAGTACATATAATATTATTTCCAAAGGTAATTTTAGATTAGATATCTCCTGTTAATTATAAATTTCTTTTATAATTACGTTAGTTTTTTCGATAGGTGTGTTACTAATAGGTATTTTTAGTTTGAGGTATAGTTAGTTATGATATTAGGTATAGAAAATTTATAAGTTATAGGAAGTTCAAGTCTTACGTTTTTTACTTACATTTTAATAACAAAAATGTCGTATATAAATAATTAAGATGAATATGTAAATATTATTTTTAACGTACTAGCGGCCCACCCGGCAATGTAAAGATTTTTAATAAAATAAAAAAAGGTTAAATAAGTTCTAAAGTAAATATGCGCGAGCAAAGCCGCGGGTAACAGCTAGTATGCAAATAAAACAACTCGTACATATAAACAGTCACTTAAAATTTATACGAGACTAGCTGCAGATCTCTGCATCAGGATAAAAGTATTCTATGTGCTATTCCATCATCTTATCATCATCATCATCTTATATCCGACTCCAAATCCAAATTGGTACAGCCATTTTTTACGTGATTGATTATCAAACACCCAAACATACAAACTTTAACATTTATAATATGTATAGTATAAGATATCCGCAATCAAAAACAAATTTTATTAAAAATAAATTATTAAATCAAAAAATAAACATTCTCAATGCAACCTATGCCTTCCACTTAAGAAATCGTTATCAACAACACGTGTAAATACAACAAAATTCGATGCTACTTATGATTTCCTATTGTTGTATTAAAAGTTTCGTAATATATCTCCAAAGTTCATCGTAAGAATCACAATTATATATTGTTATTTTATATTTGTACAAATAGAATAAAAATAATCACCTAACTTGGTCCTCAAAATAAGTAATTAATATAATCAAACATTTTAAAATCGTCAAATTGATGTCCTCTTCTCTTTTGGCAGTCGGTTAACCACTATAAAAGGTATTCAAAATTATTAATGAAAAAAATTAATCTTATTAAAAAAAATTAACTTATTAATGAAAAAAAAATCGACTCCACTAATAATAACAGGATCAATTTGTATTATTCGACTAAATTAAAAGGAGGTTGTAATGCACTATCCTTTTACTGAAAAAGTGACCATTGAAATTTTGTCATATTATATTTGGAGCGTCGAGTACATTTTTAAGACAAATAAAATGAAAATCATACATTACACCGTATATTTAGTAATATAAACGACAAAAATAAATCGATAAACACTTATACTTACCGAAAATACAATATCTTTTATTTTTTTAACGTTCATGTTGTTGTATTTTACAATTTATTAGAGAACAATTCTGTATTTATGACGCGCGGGCAGAGACGTGAGCGACGGGCTTCTATTTGAAGTGAGTGCACAATTTTAAATTGTGCACTCATTCTTAGAGGACGTTTTTGAGACACTGTGTATCTTGGGTTTTTACATATCAATGGCATTGATATATAGCACGTACTAAAGTCTTAGACCATATATTGGGGAATAAATATTATATGGAAAATATTAATTTAATATTTTGATGTACAAATTTTTGTGTGTACAAATTTTTTACTGAAAATTATTTTTAGTAAATAAATATAACATGATATAATAAAGAAATATAAATGAATATTACATGATGAAATATGGATGAGAGAGACATTCATAATATATCTTCTTCTATATTATATCAATACGTAAAGCAAAAGCTTTGTAACCCTCTTTGAAACAATTTTGTGAACGATGGTGTGTGAAACTTGGCACAGTTAAAGTGTACATTGCGGAGGAATGCGGAAACCTAATATTTTCAAAAAATATGCGTTAGAAATTATTTTTATTTAATAAATAACAAACATTACTCATACTACATTCATGTGACATGACACAAGTATACTATTTTGGGGGTCATCCATAAATTACGTCACATGTTAAGGGGGAGGGAGGGGGTCTACGAAGTATGACATTGTGTGACAAGGGTAAGGGAGGGGTACCAAATTTAGTGACATCACTTTTTTTTCAAAATATAATGTTTTAAATATAAGTATTACAACAGTAAATTTAAAAAGCCACCTGTATAGATAAAAAATAATTGAATAAGATCATTATTCCAATGTAAAATTATGAAATATGCTACGTCACACTAGGTAGGGGGGTCTCAATTCAATTCAATCTTGTATTAATGGCTTTCCCGTTGATTACGGATTCTGCCATCTCACAAATGTGATCAGCTGTGACAAGGACGGGGGAGGGGTCAAAAAGTCATGAAATTCGTGTGACGTAACTATATGGCCCCTTTCTTTACGGCTGAAGTTTATTGTCCAACTTAAAAGATATTAATTTATTGTTTAGTGTTTAGTCGAATATCGACTAGAGAACTATCGCTAGTAGATATTAAAAGATGACAATTGTGAAGCACAGAAGCAATCGCCGCAAATTATTTTAAATTAAATTTCCGATGCGGTAGTAATTCTAAAAAATCGATAAGTTTTAAATGTAATACTATATAATGATAATCTATATTAATAATTTCGTCAAGGGTTAAGGTAGAGTCGATCGAAACCTTACCGATTAAATTATAAAGCATAAATTTTTTTTTTGTGTCTACAACATATATGCGCAAAATTCGGATTGTCGAGTATTTGCAAAAATAGTGATTAAAAATTCTAACAGTGCTGACAGTCAAATCGGCCATATTTCCTTTAAAGGTTACAAATTTGTGGTGTAGATGGCGTGAGCATTTATCGGAATGTTCACAAGCGCTTCAAAATCGTTCCGAAGAGTACCACGACATTAGTGGAGTGTGTCTCTTGTTACCAAGGAAGTTACATTCTACCCGGAATGCTCACACGCGCTTCAAAATCGTTCCGAAGAGTACCATGACATGGGTAATGTGTCTCTTTCTACTAAATAAAGCGCCAATCGCCATATATAAGTGCGGCCACGCGTAGTTTGCAAGTGACTACTAAGTAATACTACTGATTTGAGAAACAGTGTTTGCATTGCATAAGTAATTACGTAATAATTAAAATAAGCACATTTTACAACTTACTATGTTAATTACAATACATTTTATGCTAATATATTTATCGACGTTTACGAATAAAAGGAATTTAACGATTACCGAATATATAAAAATCTACCATCAGATAGTTTTATTTACACTGGCAATTGCAAGAAAGGGACAACATCCACTCTTGTCGTTGTCTTTCTCGGAACGTTTTTCCCCTCTGTTAAGTAAGAAACTAATGTCAACTTTATCAGTAACGAAATAAAGTACATTTTTATTTTTCAAATATTGCTTCGTAATAATTCCAGTTATCTATCGTATGTATATAAGTTCCTCGATTAAATTATCGTAGGTAGAACTTATTTCTATTAACAGTAGTTTAAAGCTTAATATTTCAACAGTCGGGGCTATTTGTAAATATTTGATAGCTAAAAATTGAATGGGATCCGACTGTTAATCGTTCTGTAAAGAATTAAATATCATGAATTGTTTTATATATGAACATCGATGATCTATAGAACTATTTCAATTGAGTAGTTATTCATTATTACTTAACATGATTCTAAACTACTGGGCTTGTTTCTTTCTTTTAAGTTTTTATTTAAGTTTTCATTTAAGGCAATGAATCTTTTTCAAAATTAAATGCAGTTGGCGGGGTTATCACGTAACTCGCAAAGCGAAATTATCGTAATTGTTTAGTTATTGCAAGACACATAACAGCCTTGTATATTAGTGGCGGTCGCTGCCGCTTGGTTAGTTTTGGTGCTGTGATATTGCAAAAAGTTCATCTATTGACTAGTAAGAAATTAACGACGTTTTCAATGAGTTTTTCACTACGTTTAATAGTCATCGCTGATCGCTGGCGCATTGCAAACGTTAGGTTATACGCCTGCGGGTCTTTTTTGTCAATAATGTTTTTATTATTGATAAATTAGGTCAAAATTTAAGTACATACCTATTTTTATGCATATTCGTTATCAGGATTGAGTAGTGAACATCTCCTTCACTATGTACAATATTTAACCAGTCAGCTTGTTATAAAAATAATAAAAACAAAGAATAAGTCAAAATGGGTAGATTATGAGAAAGAATCCCGTCTCTAGGGTTAAAAATAATTACGTTATTTCACGGCATCATGGACATGTCATAGCCCATAGGCCACAACACAATATACTTATCGTAAACGATTCTTTTATTAAAATATGTTATTTGAACCTCCGTCATAATACCCTGTATCTCATGGAGAAATCTGAGAACATATTACTACATATGTCGGTACCATGGGCGTACCGATATTCTGGGCCAGGGGGGGGCGGCATTTTCCTACACACAACTGTTATTTGTCGCTAAATTTATTACAAAATATATACACCTACTAACATAATATTCAAAATTATGGTAATAAGAATTGAGACATTTCTGTGCAGTTAAATAATGTATTTACTATCTAGTTTTACAATCAACACAATATCACGGATTTTATCATAATGTAGTGTATATGTGTATGTATGTATGTAGGTATGTATGTATGTATGTATGTATGTATATATAAAAGAACATTTATTACAAAATAGTATATTTTGTCGCCTATGTAGTCAGTCAGTGGACCGGTGTCGGTGTTGACCACATGAGGTCCATTGTTCGATTTCCGGATCGAGCACATCAATAATGGGCTTTTTCAGTTTTCTGATAAAAACAACGTCGCCCAGGATTGAAAGTCGGTTGTTGATAGGCTTGCCACCTATCACATTGTGAGACCATTTTTTAATTTTTTAATTGCCTGACCTGGGAATCAAACCCGGGACCTCTTGTGGTCAACTCTGACACCGGATCACTAGACCACAGAGGCGATTATATATCGCCAAAAGCACTATCTAATAATTTATTCAAAACCTAGATACACAAATAAGTGTATAAAAATTATAATTTTGGAAATATGTCTATTAGTGCACTTATTCAAATTGATAGATATGCGATAGACGCATATGTGGCCCCAGCATTACACGTTGTACATCGCGCCAATTTTGTTTCAATAAAGAAGACAGGGAAACAAATAGCAAAATTTAGTAGCTCGATAACTTGTGTCTATGTAAAAATGTCACCAATAAATGAAAACTTATTGCTGTCCTTATTTGTATTTGTATTTTATTTACATTTGTATTTTTATATTCCATACTCTTTGTCGTCGACACTTGGTGATACTCCATTTTCATAAAATATTTTATATCAATAACACTTGTACTGTTTCACAATAAATTATTATACATATTATCCAACCGGTTTCGCTTCTATAAGCATCATCAGGGCAATAACAACTTAAAACTAAAATCCAAAATAAAATAAAACGAGATTTTGTTTCGGTTATTAGTTTTAAGTTGTAATTGCACTGATGAATGATGATGCTTATAGAAGCGAAACCGGTTGGATAATAAGTATAAAAATTTATTGTGAAACAGTACAAATTTTTTTGATAAAAAATATTGTATAAAAAATATATGTTTTTTTTGTCCATGACAGGTTCCTTGTCCTTGCATTTACCTTAATGTGTATATTTATGCCAAATTACAGCTTTCTAGTCATAGATATATTACATGTCTTTACTCAAAGTTTCTAGTACTAAAGATCTCTGCGCTAGACTGATGACTGACGGACGGACGGACATATCGAAACTATAAGGGTTCCTAGTTTACTTCGGAACCCTAAAAAGCAATTCTATAATATACATATACGCACGATAACCACATTAAGCAACTGGAAAATAAAATAAATTTTATCATTAACATAATTATAATGTACCTTATCAAAGTAAACGTTTTTTTTAATGTCTAAATATTCAGCGGTTGCACTTTACGTTCAGAATAAATAGCTATTTCTGATATATAAAATTACTAGCTGACCCACGCAGCTTCGCCCGCGAGTAGATTAACATGTCGTCCAGATATCTTTTGATACAAATTTCATCTCCTATTTCAACCCTTTAAGGATTGATTTTTGAAAAAAAGATTAGCCTACGTTTAACCCCGCTTCTTCAACTACTTCCATGCTGAATTTCATGAAAATCGGTCCAACGGTTAAGCCGTGAAAGCGTAACAGACAAACAGACAGACTTTCGCATTTATAATATTAGTATGGATAGTGTCGCGGTGTTTGTTACCAAACTCCTCCGAAAAGGCACGATTTCTTATGAAATTTTGTGTGCATATCAGGTAGGTTTGAGAATCGATCAACATCTATTTTTTATGATTCAGCATTCAAAAATACATACAACTGTAAATTTTCACCCTTCTACCACCAACACTATTTTTGAATTCAATAATTTATGTGGTAAAACAACGTTTCCCGTGTCAGCTAATTTTTTTAGATATTTATGTGAAGGATGTCGGTTGAAAAAATAATAAGAATTTCACATACGAAATTAACCATAATCCATATACATTTCTTATCATTTTTTGTTGATAAGACGATTTTATACTCGTAATATTACAGTCGAAATACAATACACCTGTTTAATATATGATATATGATAGAAACAGTCACAAAACTTTATTATAAAGCTACTAGCCGGGCTGGGTAGGGTCTCAGGGTCTCCCCATTATCTTTAAAGTTTAAACGACTCTTTAAAGTCACATTATTCGTGTTCATGTCGGTCCTTCTTATGGTTGTTGTCCGTGTTGGTCTCGGGCTCCTTTGAAAAATAGGCCAAATGCTGTTCTTCTAGGCAAGTCGTAAAAGGCGACTAATTGGCTATATGAGTCACTACCATTGTGACTACTAGGTAGGAGAGTTCTGCATTGTCTCGCCCAGGTCAGGTACCACCGCCTTGCCTATTCCTGCCGCAATAGCGTCAGTGCTTGTCACTGCCGTGTTCCGGTTTGGAGGGTAAGGTAGCAGTAAACTTATGCGTGTGGCATTAGACCTCGCCACAAGATAGCAACTCACCATTAACATTTCTGGTGTCTATAGGCGATGGTTGACTCTTTCCATCAGTAAACCCATCTGCTTGTTTGCTATCTTATACTATAAAAAAATAATAAAAGTTAAGTTTTAAAGATTGTCAAATAAGTATTAAATTTTTAAATTTTCGCTAACATTCACGTAGGCCCTTGCGATATTACAGATGTTACAGTTAAATGTGCCGCTGGGGTCTTTATTTTTCAGGCCTACGGTAAGTTTGTTCCATTTTTTACATCGCTTTTTTTTAATGTTAATTATTTTTTTCTTTCGGTGGCTTCGCAAGGGCACACGTTAAAGTTCGCGGATATTTCCAAATTAAATAGTTTTATTCGTTGATTTAAGAAAGATCGTCTTTTGTCTAGTGCTGCGGTCTAGTGGTGCGGCTTTGGCGTACATACACGCCAAAGACGCACCACTAGACCGCAGAGGCAATAATTTTGAAATAAAATCCCTTATCTCACGATTTCAGACGGTCAGGATATCTTTTTCATAAAAAATCAGAAATGTAACAAATCATTGTCAATTAGATAAAGTATTACCATGCCGGTTCCCTTGCGAGTTAGGCAGAGTGAACTAAATGTCTGTTAAAATTCCGGTTCACCACGATTTACCGGTTTGTCGCTTGACGAGATAAATGATAATCTCCAGCGTCGCATTTTGCCGGCCGATTTTTTTAACGATAACCCCCCTTTTCTAGTTAGACCGACCACTTTACTACTCATTCGTGATACGGAAGTGGTAAACACACAGCCCGCCAGAATCCGAGCTGCTAATGAGATTTTTAATTTTCGAGGAAAACTTCTAAAAAACCTTACTAAGACTTTTGCCTGATCCGGGAATCGAATTCGAGGCCTCATGGTCTAAGCTGAGCTTTTAATCACGAAACAGTCAACTAATCTTTATCAAAATAACCAAATATATATTTTTTAATTCTAATACGAGTTCATATACAACAAAGGAACTTACACTGTGTTATAATCTTATTTTCGCTAAACACACATTTTATTTGCATGAAATTGCTTAACGCCAAGTTAAATTGATCGGGAATTGAATTCTCCGGAATATTTAATAAGCACTTTTAAGCGGGAGTAACATTAGCTACAAGGCTAAAAGTTTTAATTTCCTTAAGAATTTGGAAAGTTAAGATTGTTTTCCCCGATCAAAGTGACTAGGACCTTGAAGGGTGAGGGGTAGCTAGTGGGCGGGGCAGACGGGAACAGCAACAGGTCGGGAGATGAGATCGATACAGAGGCTGTATAAGGAACATGCGCTTTGCACATCAGTAACATCATGCGCCTTGTTCTACTCCTCGCGCTGTCATCCTTAAAATCAGGTATGTCAAAATAAACAAATAATTCACATATTAACGTTTAATTATTTTATATAGCACTAATCAAATATGAGTTCAAATGATAATTAGCCGAACTATTCACAATTCTTATTCTTTATCTAATTTAACTTTAACTAGAAATTGAAAACGTCAAAAATTGTCTATGGTTGTTTTGGTAGTGGGTTTTAAGTAGAATGTTTAATAAATAATGAAAATTGATTTAAGTTTAACTGTAATATTATTAACATGGGAGAAAAGGGGACTGTATTACTAAATAGTCATTATCTTATTAGATGTCGATTATGAATTTACGATAGATATTTAGGACGAAAATGTTTTTATTTAAACCAAAGTTACTTACCAAGTTAACCAAATAAGATAATTAATATTCAAAATTGAAAAATTCATCAGCACTTCTATCTTTATCCTTTGGTCTGTTCTGAAATAATATTTAATTACCACTGATAGTAAACGGAAACTCGAGGATAAACTAGTATGTAAATAATAAACAATTATATTACTAAGAATAATAAGATAAGATAATTATTAGAAACACAAACTAAAGTTGTAAGTGATTTCTATTTCTTTTTATAATATATTATTTTAGAAAACGAAATAAGTAGTAAAATATGTAGGATATGGTAGGTGTATCTTTTTAGATTCTCGCTACGTTAGTAATATTGTCGTTTTGTCAAGTATAATTTTATAAAGCTGTGATTTTCAAGCTGTTATCAAGCGCATGGCGTTTATAAATTCCGATTAAAGTAGGTACGCCAACAAATATTAAGATTTCACGCTTTTAAAATACATATATTGCTTTTATAAATCTATATCTATATTAATCTTATAAATGTGAAAATTTGGATGTTTGGATGGATGGATAGATGGATGTTGGTTATTCAATCACGCAAAAACTACTAAACGGATTTGAATGAATTTGAATGACCTGGAATAGTACATAGGCTTTTTATCCCGGAAAAATTAAGTGATCCCGCGGAAATAGCCAAAAACTTTTATAATGCAACGGGCTGCACGCTGCAGCTAATATATTATAAATCAAAGTGATTTGTTTGTCATGTTAATACTCTTGTTTCCTTCACTACATACTGTCAACTAAGAAGGGTAAACACCAGGACCATAAATAGCATCAAACACGGAAGCCAGAATGGCGCTCGTGCAGCAGAGAGAATTATTTGAATTAAGGGAAAACGTTAAAACTTATCAAAGAAAAATTTCTACACGGCTTGTTTTGAACTAGTGACCTTGCAAAATTGAGCCACCGACACGTAGCTTAGTTTGTCAGAGTGTTGCTCAACTTTAGGCAAAATCAAGTCAACTGGTTTAAATCAAGTTGTGTCAAAAATTTTCTTATTTAATTTTTTGAAATAAGCTATTTTAAAAGATTTGAAGTTTTTTGATCATCTGTCTTAACTTCTGCTAGTTTTAGCGCTTGCTATGAAAATTGTCCACTAGAAGAGCAGCGCCATCTATCTTTATAATAGATCAATATTTTTATCTACATCAGGGACACTGATTTTACTAAGAGATTGCGATTTGTGCTCGTAGTATCTCTACACTCAATACAAAATACGGAAATGTATGTCTGACAGTTGATTTTCAGGTATAAATTAGTATATATAACACAAAATCTACTGCCATTGTTGTTAAGACGAAAATCAAAATTTATTCCTAACAGAATTCACCGGCACCAACATCACTCATTTTTCTCTATCACTAAATCAACAAATTTTTAAACTTGGATTGGATTAGATACTTGGTAACCTATTACAGTAGTATGGGCTTTTTTCACACCACTGTGCAAAAGAAAGTGATGATTGTACTTACAATCATTACACGCGAACGAAATCTAGTACAAAATAGCAATCAGACAGCTCTCCTGATGGAAAGATACAACCACAGACATAGACACTAAAGATGTTAATGGTGTGTTGCCATATTATGTGACGTGAGGTGTAATGCCACGTGTATAAATGTAAAGATTATTGCAAATGACCTATAGACATAGACACTAAAGATGTTAATGGTGTGTTGCCATATTATGTGACGTGAAGTGTAATGCCACGTGTATAAATGTAAAGATTATTACAAATGACCTATAGACATAGGCACTAAAGATGTTAATGGTGTGTTGCCATATTATAGGTGTAATGCCACGTGTATAAATGTAAAGTTTATTGCAGATGATCTCTGCTTTCGAAAAATCAACAAACATAAAAATTTGTATTTTGCAATTTCAGGCAAATGCAACCTTATATACGACAGTATACACGTAACTTCAGCGGCTGCACGACCTAACACAGAGCTCTGGTGCTACAGATGCCTTGCTCAAGTACCAGAAGACAAGTGCGCAGACCTACGGCACAATAACTCAGCGCTAATAGACAAGTGCAAAGATGAAGAAAGGATATGCATGGTTAGTTTTTCTAATTTCGAAATAAATATTTATATATACATATATATCCCTTACGCGGTAGGCAGAGAGAACCGAGTGCCATACATCACGATCCTAGCAGGCTTGTCTCCACTTGTTCCACTACTCGATCAATATGATCATGGTATGTCAGTTTTGGTCTTCCCCACATTCGCATTGTATATCTGTTTTGTTAACCTTTCATCACCATTCTTCCTACATGTCCGAACCAACGGAGCGTCCTTCCTCATCTTTACACCGAAATTTTCTTTCAAGCCTAACCTCTCTTACTTCCACATTACGAACTTGATCCGCGCGTGCTACACACATGCTTCGGTGCTTCGGTTTCGAAGTGAAAAATGCAATTAGTACTTAAAGTATGTGCTTTTGTACCTGGTGCCGACGTGGGACGTGGGTGGAAAAGTGTGGAAGATGTGGCTGGGTAATTATGCCGCTGGGGTCTTCTTTTTGTCCAGACCATCGGGCATCGGTGAGTTTTATCCATTTATTAAACCGACGTCTTTCTTTTCGGTACCATCGGTAGACACATAGAACAGTTCGCGGATAATAGCAAATTTAATTAGTTTCACGTTTTTAATAATGGATTTCCGCAAAGTAACGCCTGAATCAATACAATACCTGTGTTTGATCCCGGACCGGATAATTATTTTAATTATTATTATCAATAGTAGTATTTATTATCAATATTAGTAGTATTATTTATTATTATCAATAGTAGTATTATCTATATATTATCGCTATAGTTACAACATCTATAATAAAGATTTTTTATATCATAAGATAGCAAACAAGCAGATGGCAGATGGCTCTCCTGATGGAAAGTGATAACTGTTCTTAATAACTGATAAGTGGTCTTAACGCCCCTTGATGTTTATCGGCTACCTTACCTTGCAAAACGGAACACGACAATGACAAGCACTAACGCTATTGCAGCAGGAATAGGTAAAGCGGTGGTACCAGACCTGGGCGAAACAATGCCGAAGTCTACCACCTAAATAAACATGTTAATCCGTAATACAGATTATTATTATTTTCATCGTTCTGTTCAGTGTATGCGCATCATATCTTTATGGGAGCTTTTAATATTGATCTTTTGAAGAGCTTCGGGAGGTCAGGAGAGTTTCGGTCGGTCCTGGATTCGGTAAATTTCACTGTATTACCACTTAACCCCACCCACACTAATTTTAATGGACCTGATTCTTGGATTGACCATATTCTTGTGTCTTCCCCGGATTATGTCGTTAATCATGGACAACTTTCTGCTCCCGAGTTATCACGGCATGATTTAATTCGCGTATCTTATAGGGTCAAGCTACCCAAACCAGTACCTCAGCTAATTCAATTACGCAAATTCGCTAGAATTGATTATGACCAACTAAGGCAAGACGCCTCGGCAATCGAGTGGAATATGACTGACAGCTGTTTCTTTGGACGTTAACGATATGGTACAAAGTCTGAATAGGAACATTCTCTCTCTTTACAACAGGCATGCTCCTATTCACACTGTTAAAATAAAGCGTGCTCCCGCACCTTGGATCACATCTGAGATTCGTTTAGCTATGCAGCGGAGGGACCGCTGCTTTCGGGCATTTAAGAGAAACAGATGTGAGGATTCATGGGCATCCTACAAAATAGCTAGAAATCTTTGCAATCGACTGGTAAGAGCTGCTAAACGTCATCATATTCATGAAAATTTAAATAATACATCGTCGGCAAATATGTGGAAGTTTATTAAGTCATTAAATGTCTATAACAATAAAAGTGTTTGCAGTTTGCCGCCTCAAGTTTTATTGAGCGATTTAAATGTATATTTCTCTACTGCTCCTATCTTGGATCCTGCTGTCAAAACCTCTACAATTTCATATCTTCAGTCAATGATGAACACTAAACCTGAACAGTTTAATTTTTCTGCGGTAACCTGTGATGATGTTAAAAAGGTAGTAGCGTCTATCAGTTCCAGGGCAAGTGGCTTTGATCAAATCCACAGAGGTATGGTTATCCCCATTATTGAATTTGTTTTGCCACCGTTAACTCATATTATTAACCATTCTCTTGCCTCGGGCGTTTTTCCTTCTCTTTGGCGGAAAACATTTATCCTTCCTCTTCCTAAAAATTGTAATCCCAGTTCTCTTACGCATTATAGGCCCATTTCTATATTGCCATTTCTTTCCAAAATTTTAAAAGCTGTAGTGCATAAACAAGTAGCTTATTTTGTATTAAACTCTAATTATCTAAGTCCTTTTCAATCTGGCTTCAGACCTGGTCACAGTACAACCTCTGCACTGTTAAAAGTTACGGGAGACTGTAGATCTGCAATGGAAATGTCACAGGTTACTATTTTAGTTCTGATTGATTTTTCAAATGCTTTAACAGCTGTCGATCATGACCTGTTATTGCTGATTTTAAAATATGCTGGGTTTTCGTCAGTAGTACAAAATTGGTTTGAGTCATACTTACGCAACCGACAACAGGCAGTTCGCGTCGATAGTAGCACTTCTGACTGGTGCAGCATATCTGCAGGTGTTCCTCAAGGTGGTATACTCTCTCCACTTTCATTTTCCATTTTTATTAATTCCATCGTGTCCCTATTAAAATGCTCTTACCATTTGTATGCGGATGATCAACAGATATATACCCATGCTTGCATAGAGGATATTGAGGATGCCATAGCGAGACTAAATGCCGATCTGCAAAGGATATATGACTGGTCTAATAGATTCGGAATTGATGTGAACCATTCCAAATGCCAAGCCATAATTATTGACAGTAAACGTCGACTTGAAAGCATACGCGTGGATTCCTTGCCATCGATTTCATATAACAAAATGCCGATTGCTTTCAGTTCGCATGTTAAGGATCTTGGTTTGGTAATTGATAGTACTTTGTCGTGGACACCTCATGTAAATGAAATTTGTCGTAAAGTAAATTATACGTTACGTTGTATTTACAGACATAAAACTTTTTACCGACAAACACTAAAATCCTATTGGTACAATCTTTGATCTTTCCCATGATTGACTATGCTGATGTATGTTATGCTGATCTCAACCAATCACTTCTCAATAAATTGGATCGTCTCCAAAATAATTGTATTCGTTTTATCTTTGGTTTGAGGAAATATGATCACATCTCTATTTACCGTTCTAAGCTTAAGTGGCTGACTATCCATCAAAGACGTCATATGTATGTATGTATGTATGCTGTTTTCTGTTTTATACGATCCATCCGCTCCTACGTATCTTAAATCATATTTTCAATATCAATACATTTCACATAATCGTAATCTTCGATCTAATAATGATCTCACCTTCCATGTCCCCTTTTGTCGTACTGATTTTCTATCATGTTCGTTTGTCCGTTAGGCTATAAGACTCTGGAATGCACTCCCTGCTGATGTTAGGAGGACAGATTCAAGGTATTCTTTTAAACGGCAAGTGAAAAACCTTTACTTGGGCATTGTTCCTGGTTGATTGCTTAAATACTTATATAATTTTATTTATGTATTTGCTGCTGTGGTATGAAGATATCAAAGAGTATTTATATAATATATATTGGTAACTACGTATTTTAGTATATATTTGTCTATAGTTATGAGTATATGTATTTTATTCTTATATATTGAATTATTTGTATTCATGTAAATTCAATATGTGTATTTATTTATATAATTATATTATATATAAATTTATGTTTTAATTGTGTGAGTTTTGTTTTCACATAACCAGTGTGTTCAACTAGTAATAAATTAAGTTTCAATTATTATTTTCTTCTTTCTATGTGCACCCCTTGTGTCCTCTCTGTACTCTTTGGAGGTTGACTGGCAGAGAATGCTCTTGGGCGTTAAGTCTACCTGTGCAAAAGTACGTGTGCAAAATTTAAATAAATAAATAAATTAGGGTACAATTCAGACCGACTGGCTCACATCGGCATTTTATAATGCGGTAAAGGAATTAGAATGTGTAAAGAGGAATTACAGTTCATATTTCCGTAACATTCACGTTCCGCAGTGGCTGAACGGCTCCGGAGGGCTCCAAACTACTCCGTATGGCTTCGTAGGGCTCCGAGCGAACTCCACGACAGAGTGTCGGTCGGACGGACCTTTCGGGATGTACGGCTCTCGCGAAATTGAATGAAGGGTAGTGGGGCAACAATTCGAATCATTCAAGTTACGTATGGCTGCCACAGAACGTATGTAATGTGGAGTTTACACATTCGCACAAATAGCGAGGCGAGTGGCGAAGCGAATAGCAATACGAATGTGTAAACAGTACGCTCGCTATTCGCCTCGTGCCTAGCCTCGCGACTCACGCGCTCGAGTCCCGTTTACACATTCGTACGAATAGCGAGGCGAATGGCGAGGCGAATAGCAGCACAAATGTGTAAACAGTGAGCTCGCTATTCGCCTCGTGCCTCGCCTCGCGACTCGCGCGCTCGCATCGGGAGCGGTTTTTCAGACACGAATCAAAGGGCAATAAGTTGAACAATGTCCTTGAATGCGCAGTCTTGAAATTTTGGGTCTCAACTAAGATCTCAACTAACTATGAGGTGTGCCGCGGGGAAACCCCCGCGCATGAGCGGATTTGCGTTGCGTGTTCGGACACCGGCGCCACGGTAATCTATACATATAATAAAATCGTAGGAAAGTCAAAACTGTACATTGAATATTTTTTTAAAAGAATACTTGGGGCGTGATCTACAATCGATATCGAACCCAAAAATATAATTTTTCGAATTATGTCTGTTCGTCTGTTTGTCTGTATGTATGTCCGGGGTAAACTCAAAAAGCACTGCATGGATTTACTTCAAATTTTGCATGAATATGACGAAGCGCGAGCTATGCCTACGCGCCTCGATTTCGTCATTGCGCATATATCTATACAGTATTGTAACTCGGCCGTATCTTTGAAATACATGCCTACAGCCGCGCGGTACGTAAACATGCAATAGGGCTGCCCGCCTCCAGCATTTTAATTACATTGCCTACTTTGTGTTTCCATTTTGTTTTGTGATTGTAAATATATTTTTTTTATATAAACAAATAAAATACTTTGTGAATTGAATAGGAAGTATTCAATTAAAATTCGTGTTGTTTTTTAATTGGTAGATATATATGTCGTCGTATATTAAATATGTACTTGAACTTATTTTTAGTAAAAATCGCGCAGTTATTATTAAAAAGACAAAACACCGTCCATTTTTCACTACGACACAGTCGCGACTGTCTGCATGCCGAACGCAATGCCGAGATTGAGGCGCTTAGTCATAGCTCCGTCCGCCCGTTTGTATGAAGTTGGAATACTGTATAGATAATCATTACCGTGACGCCGGGGACTATAGCGCGCATGCCACTCGTCCTTCATGTTCGCGTGCAAATATCAAAATGATTCACCCACGAATGTGTGAACAGCTACTTCGCGACGGCACTCGACAATGATTCGTCGAATGGTTCGACGAGTGACGAGGCGAATAGCGAGCCGGAATATATGTAAATGCGGGATAAGGCTCTCTCGACGGACGCGGACAGACAGCCGTACGGTGCGTGGCAGGCGTACGTCTTCCACGGCGTGCGTATATATCCGTTCTGGTGTGGGCAGATGCGAGCCGGTCGGAGTGAATTGTACCTAGTAAAAACAAAAATATTAAAAGGGGTTGCCTACGACTTTTCAATTATTTTCAAAGTACCTTGTCTTTGACTCACTTTTCAATTAATATAAACGAAGTAAAACTGCAACATCCGACTTCCAGTCTCCTGTATGTCTAGAACCCTAACTCAAACATTCACCATGAGACTAATCCATAGCTAGACAGTACAAGCGTCTCATGTTTAGACAATATGATTTCATGATATCCAAATAGTTTAGACAAGCTACCTATTAGTACGAGAGCTAGCGACGTTGAAGAAAATTATAGAAAAGCTGATTCTTTAATATGTCATTTGCAACGCTCCCTCATATAGAGTGGAGGCTATCTGCCTGCCGATAAACGTTGCGTTCATTACTGCACAGCACACTCATAGAAAAAATTTGAACTTCAAATCATTTTTAACGTTACTAACTCTTGTACTATATTATACTATTCAAAATATATTGGGTATTAGTAAGGTCACTAGATTATCTGTTGAACTGAGCTGTAACAAAAACATTATACATTGGATTGAAACATTATACATTACATACATTGGATTTCATCAATCTGCAACTTCATTTTATTTATTTTTTTGCAATCAGGTCAAACGATTTTCCTACACGACATCGACGGAGAACTCTACCACGGCATTGAAAATGTGGGCGTTAGAACGCAACTGCACGGAACTCTGCGACCCGGGATGCATTGTAATCGGAGAGAGGACTAAGCTGTATGCTTGCACTTCGTGTTGCACTACTTCTCTTTGTAATTATGGATCTGGAGCGGCGACACTTACAAAGAATATCTTCATATTACTTTTAGTTATAATTTTTTCAATACTTTTATGATTAGTTTAAATAATATATTTTTTGTTGTCAAATAATAAGCACTTACGACATTAAATAATATTATAAGTAACGTTTAAAAATATCATATCTTTACTAATTAAATGACACGTTTGGATCAATCACGGCAAATATTTTACACTGTAGCTTTAAGGTTCCGGAAAATAAATTATCTCCAGAAAACAATAACCGCAATTTTAAAATATAAGTCAATTTCAAATGATACGAATATCAGTTTTAGAAAAATTTGGATAAATGAACTGTAACTCAAATTGTTACTAATTATTTATTAAATAATTTGAGATATCACTAATTTTCCATAATTACAATCTATTTATTATTAGGTGCATATAATAAATAAGGCACTAATAGGTACTTTTATTTCACTACAGATATACAGTATTTACTTACTTTGTATACATACACATATTTTTAGAATACTATTGAACCAGATTCGTTTTTGAAGCATCTTCTTCAGGACGTTATATACCTACTCTACGGTCCGTTAAAATTAATTGGCAATAAAGAGTATTAATTATTTTTTGTGAAAGCATCTCCAGGACGTAAAATGCTGTACCGTCAACTAATTAAAACTGAAAGTACCTAACTTTCAGTTTTAATTAGTTGACAGTATAAGGAGTTTTATCAAAGACGTAATATTACGCCTTGACGATGTTTTAAAAAATTACGCCGGAGATTTAAGTATCTATTTAAAATATGCACCTGTTTATACGTATAGTGCTAGTACTTACATAATTTATTATATTTACCTGATGATCACTGAATATCAGTATGTTATAAATGTTATACATATTATATTTATGTTATTTAGGTACCTGCAAAATCCAGATTTTTACCTTAAAATCGAGGAATCTAGGAATCTCGTTTAAGACCAGGCCCATTATGAATAATAGACCATCTGGCTTCTTACGACATACCTGCGTCATTACTAACATGACTAATAGGTGTCAGGTCATTGTTACGAGTCGCCCTGTAGGGTTATCACCGCCCAACCTCATTCTCTCATTATATGTAAAGCTACTGATTGTCACTGATATAAAAACCGCGTCGTATACCAGCTGAAACAGTAGAGCAACAATTAAATTACGTTTCAAGTACAAAATTTAAAGTGAATCAGGTTGACCTCTGGCCTAGCAACATTTCCCAGAGTTGGTAACGGGTCCTTTCGAAGAATTAACCTTCCTGCCAAGCATTTCGTAAAACTTATATATGTGGCATTCCAGCCCTGCGACACGAATAGCAACGCACCATTAAAATCACGATTAAAATCTTTGGTATCTATAGACGATGTTTTTAATAAGGTAGCAAGCAAGCTAACGACTTCCCTAATGGAAAGAGAAAAGAAGAACGTTAATGGTGCGTTTCTATGCTATATATGCGGTGGTCACCTTACCCTCCAAATCAAAACACGACAATGACATACATTGGCGCTGATTATGGCAGGAATAGATAAGTACCATATATCCAGGCAAAATGGTGCGGAACTTTATACGTTTTGTATGTCACGATGACACGCATAGCCCATTGTTCGCCTTTATAAACTGCCTGGCAGAATGGCAGAATCTGTTCTTAAAAGGGGGCCCAGACCAACATCCATGAGTTAATGATGTGTTGCTAACGTCAAGACTGGGGTGGAAAGCTTATGCACAAGTTTATCCAGTCACAAACACTATATCATAATTACAAGATAAGTCGTAAATGCCATCCACAACTGACTTTATTTAGCCTTTCTTTAACAGAATTATCAACTCATAGAAAATTAAAATGGCTTTTACTACAATACAACTTCTGAATGCCTTCTTGCATAAACATTTCTGGCTTTAATTCCTACTTCAAATAACTAATTACTACTTTTTAGTATAATTGATCGTGACTGAGGTGGAAAGCTTATGTACAAGTTTATTTAGCCAGAAATTTACACTGTAAAGTAATTCCACGATAAGTCGTAAGTGTCACCCATAACTGACTTTAACTTTTTTTATAATAGAATTATTAGCTCATATAAAATTAAAATGCCTTCTTGCATAAACATTTCTGGCTTTAATTCCTAATTCAATTAACTAATGACTACTTTTTAGTATAATTGATCGTGACTGAGGTGGAAAGCTTATGCACAAGTTTATTTAGCCAGAAATTTACACTGTAATTACACGATAAGTCGTAAGTGTCTCCTTAACTGACTTTAACTTTTTCTATAATAGAATTATTAGCTCATATAAAATTAAAATGACTGTTACTAAAACAGAGCTTCTGAATGTCTTCTCGCATAAACATTTCCGGCTTTAATTCCTACTGAACGTAATTACTAGTTTTTAGTATTATTGCTCGCATCGTCACTGGGATGGAAAGCTTATGCACAAGTTTATTCAGTCATTTTACACTAATCTATAAGTCGCAAGTGTCATTCATAGCTAGACTATAATGTTCTTTACTATAATAGAGTTAAAAGTTTATAGAAAATTAAATATTACTTTTGTCTATTAAAAAACTATTCTGAATGTCATCTCGCATGAACATTTCTGGCTTTCATTCCTACTTAATATACCTAATTACTAAAAAGTGATTATTATTAGTTTTAATAATAAAATGTTTGCAATTACGAGATGCCTATATTAGGCGTATTTAATTAAGCTATTAATAAATTACTTCAAAGTATTATGTAGATAGTTTTATTTGTGATTGAATTTATCTATAGCAAAAAAATAAAAGCCTGAAAATTCTCGAATATCTTAAACAAAAAATATAAAATATATTATTACTATCATTATTATTTAAGGTATTTCAATATAGCACAAAACTGATGACAACAAAATTGGGGGACACAGTTTGGAGTTATAGCTACATAACTATCACCAACATCGAAAATCTAATTATACCACTGGATAGTTAAAGAATCAAAGAATTATTGCAATACTTTTTGGAGAGTGGAGCAGAAAGTGCCGCCACTTTTAGGTAAATTCACTACGTTATATATTTTGCATATGGTATATCTTCTGACTCAGAGCAACTATAAAGTTCGATTAAGTTTTATTCTAAAGCTCTTGTAATGATTTATTGATTTCATAATTTAATCCAATCCAAACCAATCCTCGTCTTAGGGTAGTTTCGTGATTTGCAATGTGTGTTAGTGGCATTATTTTGTCCATCAGCTGATCCTTGTCCTTGGGTACGGTTCCCAGATGGGCGCAACAGGGGTCCTCGTTGCCGCCGGCGGCGATGGCGTCACGCGTGTGTGCGCGTGTGTGCGCGTGTGTGTGCGCGTGTGTGTGTGTGTGTGTGTGTGTGTGTGTGTGTGTGTAGTGTTTTGGTGTATTCGGTGTGATCGATGAGTACGTGGCGGGGCCTAAGTAATTTGGGATCAGATCTTTGAAATGCAAGCTAAGCTCGGCAATTCATAATCTTTATGAAGGTCAACGTTGCGCATATTCCACGGTGCACCCGTGACAATACTCAAGTATTTATTCTGTACTACTTGCAATGGATTCAAATCTATATAAGAGAGATGGGCAAACGCTACGCAGGCGTATGATAGAATAGGTCTTACATACATCCTGTAGTGTGGATGACACTTCCAAACAGGGTAATGTCGCCTAACTTTCGTAGTCTGCGCCTTTGCTGTCGCGGTTATTGACCGCGGCGAAAATACACGGCTGCACTTTTATCTGAGTTGATTTTGATAAGCCATTTTCTGAACCAATCGCCAACGGCGCTGGCCGCTGCCTGCAACCGTTTGGTGATTGTAGCTCCAGAAAAATTGGACGTACATATAGAGGGCGAGGTCGTCAGCGAACAACGGGAGCTCGACGTGTAGCTCGCGTGGTATGTCACACGAGTAAAGGGAGAATAATAGGGGTGACAGTAAAGAGCCCTACGGGACCCCTGTTATGAATGGCCTGTGGGTGGAGAGGAAAACCTCTACACGGAATTGAAATCGATGGTTGGTTAGGTATTCTCGTACGAGTCTGTCGGGCACTCCCATTTGGTATAGCCTGTACCTATATTAGGTCATTATGGCAGATCCTATCGAACTCTCTTGCGACGTCAAAAAATAGAGCACCGGTGGGAATTTGAGCCACGGGGTTGCATTTAAACCATTTAAAATATACTATGTGAGTCAGTGCACTTGATGAGTTCAAGAGCGAGCTGCTATTTATTAAACCGAACTGCTTATTTATGAGAACTTTCACGTAAAGGCATTTAGCCCTATGGTGAGACAGTATGATTTTTTCGTAGATTTTACTAACGTATTAATAAGGTTAATAGGACGGTAACTACTTATGTTATTCAGGGTTTTCCCGGTTTGTGCGTTCCTATGGCGGTGGCTTCTTTCCACTCGTCCGAAAACGCGCATACGGCTAGGTGTGCATTGAAGATGAACACTAGTAGGTATATAATGGAGGGAGGGAGTTATTTAACTACCTTATTTGTGATTTTATTAAGCCCTGGAGCCTTTTCATTGTATAAGTGTTTGATTATTTCACCTACTTCAGTATCGAGGGTAATAGCTGCGTGTCACCCTCTGGTAGTAGTGCCGCCCTCTGCTCTACTTCGCTATTCACGAGTTGGACTTCTCAGTGTGTGGCCGCGTTTCCGATCCGGTACTAGTTTTTAAAAAAATATGTTGACGTGTCAAAATAACTTGTAAATAGTTTTATTGAATAATGTGTTTCTGATTTCTGATTTCTGGACGTAGTCTAGGTCCGTAGGCTGATTTAATGGGGAACATTGTGATTGGAACGACGAATAAAAAATGTTACCATCGCAAGATGTTACCCGTGACGTAGACGTATTCACGTAAAAGATGCACGAACGAATCTTTTTATTTCATTTTGCGGCAGTAACTCACACACGGTCGTGGTTTGTCAATGAGCGCTTTTTGATTGACCGGCCACAGAGAACTTTGTCATATAGCTAAATGGCCGACCTGACACGACACCGACACCGGCCCAACGCCGACACCAACACCAGTCAACGATTTAAAACGTTATAATTTCGATATGCTTGTGCGTTTCATGCTGTTTCGTGATTGGTTCGCCGCGTTTCATCCTGTTTCGTGATTGGTTCGCCAACTAGCGCTAAACGACAACGTCATAACTCATAACACGTAGGTGACACTATAAGTTGTGCGTAACTTAAAAAAACATGTTATAACCAAAATATTATGTTTATTGCTTTTCAAAATAATCTCCTTTACATTTTAAACATTTTTTCATGCGAACGAACCATTTTAATCATAAAACAGAAGGACCACAGATCTGAAGGCATGTTTTCTACGTGCTGATTGAACGCTATCACTGCCTCTTCGGAGTTGGTAAAAGTAAAACCTCTCATCAAATCTTTGATTTTGGGGAAAATACAGAAATCACAGGCTAGGTCGGGGCTATGCCCAGGATGAGTGACGAGATGTACTTTTTCGGAAGCTAATAATGACTTTGTTTTGTTGGTCGTGTGTGAAGAAACGTTATCATGGTGTAGGTGAATGCGGCTTTTGGGTCGTCTTTCGCGAACTTTTTCTAAAACCCTGGGTAAACAAATGGTAGAATACCACTCGGCATTAACACTCTTTTGATCTTCAAGTGGAATTGTACAGATGGGACCCGTAGCTGAGAAAAAAAAACGCGATCATTTTTTTACCAACGTTTCTCGCCTGTCTCACTTTTGTTGGCCTGTTCTCGTTTTCAAACACCCATTCACAAGATTGCTCAATACAATAAATCCACGTTTCGTCTCCTGTGATAATGTCATAAACAGCATTAGAATGTCCGTGGTTGTACTTCAGTAGCATCTGTGAGCACCATTCCACGCGGCCTGCTTCTGCTCCGGTGTCAGTTCATTATGGTTTAAGAGCCCACGACACTAAACCTAATCCCATAAGACTACCGGATGGCATATACATAGTTAGATTCGTCGTTAATTGGAGAATGCGAAATGGCTATGCTGCAATGCGAAAAACCGGGTGGCGCTATTAAAAAAAAGAAAAAAAGAATGAAAAAAAAATCGATTTCTGGTACGATAAGACTACCGAATTTCATTTGTTCCTCGATATAGGGGAGGGGTAGGACTCTACGAATATGCAGTGCTGCATGTCCCCATGACTGGCCTTATCAGTGGCAGCAGTATTATAAGTGACGCCTTGTACCTAGGTATCTAGTACCATCGGACTACCGAACGAACCAAAGCTCATCTGATAGATCATTAATTTCTGTATAAGAAAAACCACTGCTGCATTTTCGAAACGGTGGATGAGGTGGTTGCTGCAGCGATTGAAGGTCGCCCACTGCACAGCTGAAATCAGCGTTTCTGCTCGGTTTTGTCAGCAATTACCCGATTTCTTTCGATTGGTACTAATGGAATACCCATGCCACGATCAGGTACGAATAACTTTACTGGTCATTAACTGTTTAAACAAATGAAATTACATATTTTATGGGAAATTGGATTTTTCAATCGTTTTCGCTTGGTTGTTTTAATTTTATGTCCTACTTAGGGATTTACAGGGGTTCTGAAGTCAACTGGAAACCTTTATAGTTTCATATATCCGTCCATTCGTCTGTCCATCCGTTCATACACGCCTTAGCTCAGAAATTCTTAATTACTATTAACTTTCTACTGAAAGCTGTAATTTGGCATTTGTACCTATACATATTAGTCATGCCATCAAAAACGGTAAAAAAAATTAAAACATATATTGTTTAGGGTACCCTCTATAAGTAAAGTTTTCTCGCAAACCCCGTAGTGTAACGTATCGTTGTATAGAGTTCTTAAACAATATTGCCTGTTGTCACCATGACTTTTCAATTAATGGATCCGTTTGAAAGATGTTAAGTTTTAAAATGCTAACTTTTGTTAGAATCACTTGTCGTCGATACGATATACGATACGATATGATACAATTTTACGGTAGTAAGATATATTATAACAAAGTTTAAAGGACAACTACCCAGGCTAAGTACGCTTTACAAGTTTACAAGTAATTGTCGGCCTACTGACAAAATATACTTGGAGAAATTTTTATAGACTGTGAACTTGAATTGCGAATATATCCGCCATTGATTTTGAATAGGTTAAATGTTCAGAGTACAAAACGAAATCAAAATGCCCTCCTCTTAGTCCACATTATTGTGATGGACAACTAAGAAACCCCACATTACGCGTGGTCCGACACGCTTGGCCGGTTTATTTGTTGCAACAGGAGAAAAGCATAACTTGGTGTGATAACCCTGTTTATTTTATGCTCTATGCGCTAGGGCTCTGTTTATTGGGGAAATGTGCAAATTAGTTTAGTATTATAATTCTACGAATTACTCACATTTGATTATTTTATATGTAATAGTAAGAACAATAATTTTAAACGACTTGGTTGGAGATTTTTGGTTAGATTTTAAGTCTTGGCTTAAAATATCTGATAAAGGTATGAGTTACCGTAAAATCAATAATGTAAAAAAGTATACGCATTCCAAAATGGCATAATGAAAGCAAGGTATTTCCTAAGTAAGTCGCGGTGACAACACGCAATATTGTTTAAGAAATCTATACAATGATACTTTTCACTACGGGGTTTGCGAAAAAACTTTACTTGTAGAGGGTACCCTAAACAATATATGTTTTTTACCATTTTTGATGGCATGACTAACATGTATAGGCACATATGCCAAATTACATACAGCTTTCTAGTATTAAGAAACCTGAGCTAAGGCGTGGACGAACGGACGGATAGACGAATGGACGGACGTACGAAACTATAAGGGTTTCCAGTTGACTTCAGAATACCCTATAAATCCCTAAGTAGGACATAAAATTAAAACATCCTAGTGAAAACGATTGAAAAATCCAACAATTTCCCATAAAATATGCAATTTCATTTGTTTAAACAGTTAATGATCAGTAAAATTATTCGTACCTGATCGTGGCATGGGTATTCCATCAGTACCAGACGAAAGAAACCAGGTTATTGCCTTCAAAACCGAGCATAAACGCCGATAGTCCGATGGTACTAGATACCTACGTACAAGGCGTCACTTATAATGCTGCTGCCACTGATAAGGCCAGTCATGGGGACATACAGCACTGCATATTCGTAGAGCCCTACCCCTCCCCTATATCGAGGAACAAACGAAATTCGGTAGTCTTATCGTAACAGAAATCGATTTTTTTTCATTTTTTTTCTTTTTTTTTTAATAGCGCCACCCGGTTTTTCGCATTGCAGCATAGCCATTTCGTATGCTCCAATTAACGACGAATCTAACTATGTATATACCATCCGGTAGTCTTATGGGACTAGGTTTAGTGTCGTGGGCTCAGGGATCCAACGACAACAAAGTTTCCGAACTTTCAATTCTTCGTGTAAAATTTTCTGAATTTGGCTCATACCAATCCCCAATATTCCTCGAATTGTCTCATAGGTAATCCGGGGGTTTTCTTCAATTAACCGCTTAACAGTAGCCACATTATTTTCGCTGCCGACAGTTGAAGGCCGCCCTTGACGGAATTCATCATATAAAGAAACTTGACCTGTCTCAAATTCAGTAGACCATCGCCTCACGGTGCTCAAACAAGGTGTTTCTCTCCCAAAAGCATTTTGAAGACAAGCGGCGCAGTCTTGCGGAGAAAGAGAACTTTAAAATTAACTATATTGATTACTGTGTAAATAATCTTCAATTTCATACTCAAAAACGTATGTTCTTATCAATTAGCAACACTGGCTGCTGGTATTCGTTCAATGTCAAACGTTCTGTCAATTTGCCATTCCAATGTTGCTTGTAA
This sequence comes from Apodemia mormo, assembly GCA_036924255.1. Classification (NCBI taxonomy): domain Eukaryota; kingdom Metazoa; phylum Arthropoda; class Insecta; order Lepidoptera; family Riodinidae; genus Apodemia; species Apodemia mormo. The sequence goes on from JAUPFN010000009.1 coordinate 31,986,476, forward strand.
GAGGATTTTCAGCCAAGTAAAAAATATCAAAACTGAAAAGGAAATAGACTGTTAACTATAAGCGCAAAGGACTCAACAATCTATACGCCGAAATGGAAACGGGTGCGTTGATCTTAAACCATAAAAATATATGATTACTAAAATGTATTCGTCGATATATGACCAAGAAATAAGATTTTTCGAAGAAAAGTTTTTAACCAAAGAATTTTTAAATAAATTAATTATAAAAGAAGTGTATTTTAATCCTTTTTTTAATCGACACCGCAATATACACTGTAAAATTAAAATAATTTAAGGTAATTATACTTAGAACACGGTAATTTATGTCTGCTAACTAGGTAATTTAAAATTTTCATCAGGTAAAACTGCGCTGGTGTGAGGCCGGAGTGTGATCTTAATGCTTGTGTTGAACACAACACCACGACCGAACACAACACAACACCGTGCGAACACGCACGCATGCTTCCGTATAATAGAGCGCTTCTTGATTGGCCGGCCCGAGTCGAGATCCGCGAGCTGATGCATACTCATGAGGCTGTGATTGCGGCCGGCGACTTTAACTGCCGGCACATCAATTGGAATGCAAACTACTCCTGCTCAAATGGCCGCAAGCTGTTGCAGGACGCTGAAGCCCACGGTTATCACCCTATGGGCCCAGAGACACCAACCCACTATCCGGATGCGGACCATCAAATCCCCGACATTATCGATTTCCTACTTGTAAGGGGCATCCCCACTAGCCAACTCTCATTGGAGGTCTTAGACTACCACACTAGCTCGGATCACCAACCTATACTCGCTGTACTGAGGCAAGAGCCTATAAAAGTGCTATACCTTACTCAACGAGCTGTAGTGGACTGGAAAGTCTTCCACCGGGAGCTAGAGAAATCCACAGTCACTCGACCTATCCTTCACGCCGAAGACGTGGACTATCTAGCGGAAGACCTACAGCAGAAGATGGAGGAAGCCCTAAAGACGGCTACAAAACAGATGCCAACGTCACACAGATATCCCCCACTACCCGCCAGGATCCTTAAACTAATAAGTGAAAAGCGGGCACTAATATTGCACAATAGGTAATATTGTGCAATATTATTGTAGGTCTATGGGCCACCTTATGTCTGCCGTGCTTATTAGAAACGCAGTACTTGCAAAATAGCGGTTTCGAGAAAAACGCGGTAAACAAATTTTAAGTGCTCTGAACATCAATTACATGTTACATATATAACTATTACATAAATTGTATCTAAAAATTTGAAAAAAAAATCAAGCTTCCTATTGGTATACAAATTTACAAACTTTTCTGTATTTTTAGGATAAAATGCTTAGTACTGCACTTTTATCAAACGTCTGGCCTTGCGAGCATTACAGAATTACTAAGACCAAGTGCAGTATTTGTGTCGATTGCTGCAAAATCACTTAGCTCGTGTTCAATACTACGTTTTTAATTAGTATCATTACCTATTGTTTGGATGCAATAAATAAGTAATAGTAACAATAAGCTTATCTTCAGCTATTGGGTGCCTGAGAAATCAAAATAAATCAATTTTTTAGACAAAGTTGTTTTGATATTTCAATAGAACTCTTAATATCACAATGAATTAATCATAGATATATAGTCTGCGCGACAAGTTGAAAAGTGTCTGAAATATAGATTATGCGATAGCGAGACTGCTCTTAAAATTATGTGCGATAGCTCATTAGATCCAGAATGACGCCTAGAAAAATGTGCTAAAAGCGTGTAAATTTCCAAGAAAAAACTCTTAGATCCCGGAACTCTATCTGCATTATTTATAATTTTAATTTAACGCTGAAAATGGGTCTCCGCACGACATTTTTAGGTTGCGCGCACGGCCTCAAATTCGAATACGACACATAAATTAATTTATTTAAGGCATTGAATATTCTTTTTTAAATTTGAAAAAAATATGATGTATTTTGAACACTATAAATAATTCATTTCCACTGGACATTTTATTTAAAATTTTAAAAAAAGTTAAACTATTGTTAACTAACAAAATTTTCGCGTACTTGCGTCTTAATTGTAAATGAAAAAAAAATATTTGAATAATTATCGTAAAAATTGTTCGCTTCGTGGAGCCTTTCTTATATACATACTTAACAATATCACGCCATAAATGTTACAAAAATATTCATATTTGCTTATAATAATTATTGTACTTCAACAACATTACGTGGATTTTTCAGTTTTTGTTAAAGTACAATCATTATTATAAGCAAAGTATGAATATTTTTGTAACATTTATGGCGTGATATTGTTAAGTATGTATATAAGAAAGGCTCCACGAAGCGAAAAAATTTTACGATAATCATTTAAACATTTTTTTTTCCTAATATAGATAAGCCTCATAGGATGCCATTTCTGCAAAAAAGTAAAAATCCCATAAATGTCGATCACTGCACTTTCAATTGGCAGGGCAGATGTATTTATAATGCTTAAATTTACGACACGACCATACATTAATCACCGTGGCTGACCGAACGCGACCACTCCAAACTCTGAAGTGAAAAATATTGTGCGATATTAAGCCTACACAGTGCAAGAAAAAATATTGCACAATAAAAATTAAGCCCGCTCAAACTTTCGTTCAATCTTCAATATTAACCTTAAACGGTCAATAATATTGCACAAAACGTAAAATTGCGCAATATTATTGTAGGTCTATGGGCCGCTTTATGTACACAGACTAGCGGCGCGGCGGCCGAACGCGCCGGCGCACACTGCCGCCGCGCCACAACTTTCATTACCTACTATTTAGTGCATTAGTAAATAATCAAAGGTTCTATAGTCATACAAAAATAATTGAAAAACTTACCCGGGTCATCAATTAGTTTTTCAAATAAATTGTTTTATATGCCATCTAAACATCTCATTTTGATAATATGAATGCATCATGCGCCCAAAATCGTCGCAAAACGCTTCTTCGACCGCTCCTTTGGTTGCGTGGTTAGCGAACCTAACTACGAATCGATGGGGTTCAGGTTCGATTCCCGACAGGGACAACGACAGTGTTCGGGAGTTAATTATTTATGTTATAGTATTATTTATGTTATGCATTTCAATGTATTAATATCGTTGACAACACCCATAAAAATAAATTGCTTACTTTAGGGTTAAATCAATTAGAGTAATTTGTCGTGATATTTATTTATTAATTCTTTTTTTTACGTCGTAAATGTAGTAAATACAACAAATACAATCTATTATTATACGCTGGCATCACGCATCACTCTTGTCGGCGTCTGAATTTAGTGATGAGTCAATTTGAGTTAACTCAATTTGTGCTTAAATCGAGTTGACTCGGGTTAGATTCTCCGAAACGACGAAACTCGAGTTAATGTTGAAAACTCAACTTTCACTGTGCGCGAACGAATGAGGAAAGCAAGCGATTTGTATTTACTATTCACATACCAACTTAACAAAATTGAGATAGAATTGAAAGATACTACTATTTAACAAAATTGAGATAAAAGTATCATTTATTTATAACAGTTATCAATTTCGATATTTAAAAACACTGGGACCTTAAAAGAAAACATGATTAGAACGAGTTTCAATAAATCCCAAAGAGTGAACGTGTAAATTGTAAAAAAATGTTGATTTGTTCAATATATGGGAAATACAACCATGTTATATAATCACATTAAAAAGAAGCATCCAAAGTTATTCTTGTAAAAATAATACTTTAACTTTGCCATCATTAGCGAATGGAAATAATATTTCCATTGAACCATCTACATCAGAGACTTTAAAAAAAATTGAGGCAAACTATCACACTTGGCTGCTTATTTTAAAAAGCTATACGACATAAACATAAACAAAGAAATGATTAACAATTACTAAAAACAACTTTTTATCACCTACTTAGTGTAGTAACGATAATTGTCACAACATAAATGAATTAACAATTATTAAAAAAAATAAGCAGTCACAAACATTTATTCTATCCAAAGCCTCGTCCTGCTAACTCAAGTTCAACTCGAGTTAAGTGAATTTAATCTTGAGTTAACGCATGTTTTTTTGGAGTTGGCACATCTGAACTATCTGCTAGCTATTTTAAAAATTCAGGCATTACTATGCGGAAAACCATTATTCAATGACTTAATTTGCAACTTTTCTCAATAACTTCTTACATGTGCCTTCTGCATTGATTCAAATAGTGCAACTAGTTTATACTCCATACTTCACATAACCAATCCTGTGTGGACAGTTTAGTGTCCTGCAAAATTACTGCTGGTCTACTTCAGTTGTGTATAAAAAATTATACACAACAGTAATGTGTAATTCTATGTATATATCGACACAATTAAGCCTAGTTCACACTACAATAGTATTTTCAAGTGGAAAGTACTTTAAAAGCTAAAATCCACACTACTGCCAGTAATTTGCACTTTAGTCGAGTACAGTTCACAAATGAATTGTGTTTCACAAAGTGAACATCCTACAACACAGTAACATATAGCTAATAAAATTAACTAAAACAAGGTTCACTTATTTTTTCAATGAGCCCAGTGGATGGAGCGCATGGTAGAAGAGTAATTTGCCTGAGAAAATAAACCTAAATAGATCAGCTTGACTAAATTACACATTAATCTACTAAATTTATGATATTGAGGCATATTTACCTCCTAAATTACTAGCTACTCCACTAAAATACTAACCTAGACGAACGAGACTTTAGTGATTATGAGGTCAATGCCTTAAGGTAAGGTCACTGCACCCACTCCTAAAAATACACTGTCAGAAAATTATACATACTAAAATACATTTCAAAATAAAACAAATATAATAAGTTATTAATTTATTATGAATAATCAATGTACAGAAGTAAATGCATATTTGCAACCTACAACAGTTAGAATGTTATAAACATAATTGGAATGACCCTCAATATGAAAATGCTTTAATATTAACGGGAAGGTATTTCAGGAGGACATTATATTAAACTTAAAATATTGTTTTTGTATAAATATTACAATGCTTTATTTAAATTAAGATAGCTGGCCACAGTCAGAAATAACAATCTTCTTCAGGGGCTTGCCAGACTGAGAGCCCAGAGCTTCAACCTGTTTTACAACATCCATGCCTTCAACAACATTTCCAAAGACGACATGTCTTCCATCCAACCAAGAGGTTTTCACAGTGGTGATAAAGAATTGAGAGCCATTAGTGTTAGGACCAGCATTCGCCATAGACAGAATTCCTGGGCCAGTGTGTCGCAGACTGAAGTCTTCATCAGCAAACTTCTCACCATAGATGGATTTGCCACCAGTGCCATTGTGATTGGTGAAGTCACCTCCTTGCAACATGAAGTTGGGGATGACTCGGTGGAAGGTGGAGCCCTTGTAACCAAACCCTTTCTCACCAGTACACAGTGCTCGGAAATTTTCACATGTTATGGGAGTAACATTTGATTTTAACTGTAACAATGAAATAAAACATCCTGTTTAATTTGCAACAATAGCATTTCAATGGACAGTATTTCAGGCAAATTTCCATGGTATTTTATTCTTTACAAGATTGTGAATATCCCAATAATTACAGATGAACATTAAAAAAATATCTTCACTCCTGTATCCCTGAAGAGGTAGGCAGAGGTACAACAAAAGCACCCATATTTAGCTGAAGATACTTAATCCCATAATGTGATAGGTGACGAGCCTATCACTAACCGGGCACTTATCCAAACCCCAGCAATGTTTTTTCAGAAAACTGAAAAAACATATTTTCGAATAACCAAACTCGGGAATCGAACCCGGAAACTCAGGCAGTCAACACCAATACTAGAACACTAGATCACAGAGACGATTACAGATTAAATAAGATAATTTATATGAAAATGAAATTGTTGATGTTCCCATCTGCTTAGACATTGATGCCTTGGCATTAGATTAAGTTTAATGGCTGGCCTATACCCAGGACATATTCTACCCTGGCTATTACAGTGACAGAATTGATAAGGTGGTGGTATCACTTCACTGCCTAGTTGTAACAAAACACTAATGTAGTGGTTACAATGTGACTCATTGAGCTTTTGTTTGTCCCTCTCTCGTTAAACCATAAAGCTGGTGGTGTAAACTACATAAGGCGCCAAAATATCGTACGACACATTTAAATTTAGTTTTTGAACAATAAGAATTAATTTTCTCTACTTGATAGTTACATTGAAAGCTTCAGTTAGGTGTAATAATAGGTGTATATCTGATCGAGGATTTATAAGATAGAGGATTAGCAAATTGCGAAGTTTATTAAAATTGGTAAAGTCCACCATAGAACCAATACGTGTAGAGTCGATTTCAAGATACGAGTTCGACTACCTACCAACTGAAACCTTAAAAGGCCCGAAGCAATATCAAACATGTAGTTTTGTTAGCTAAGTATAAATACATGACTAATAAATACTAAGCTTGAATAATTTATGACCCGCCATTAAATGAAGTTATTTTCAGGACACACCTAGACACGTCAGATAAGGTTTCATTACTCAATAATGGAAAAGTATTCTAATCAGTTAACACCCATCATGGCAAATTCCTACCAATTGCAACAACTTCTCAAGGTCTTGTATTAAATTGACCTTCAGAAAATGATCTTGGTCACAAATGAAAACCAAAACATCACTTAAATAAATTACTACTAAAGAATAATAATAAAAATAAACACTAAAGGGTTTATAAAGCATAATTTCGTAGAATAAGCATTTATAGTTTTATGTCGGTAAAACAAATTGTAGCGTGGTCGCTCAATCACGCCGGCCGGAATAATGAATTATAATAATAATAGAACCATTACCTCTATAACAATCCTTCCCAATGGGCTACCATCAGCAGTCACGTCCATGAATACTCGTGGTAAGTTGGACATTTTTAATATTTTTTCCGAATCACAAAATAAATCCTTTTTAGCACTGCACAATGACGATGCGTCTCTCGTCAATGCCGGCCGGAAATTAAAGAAGGCATAGAGAAAACAAACGCTTCTGTTTCCTTTTTTCGTTCAAAAATAAACATATTCAGCTTGACATTAATGTTGACATCAGATTATTCAGCCAAAAACAAAATAAAACGCAGATAGATGGATTTTATATTCTTAATAAAGTAATTTTAATTAATATAATATGAACTATGCATTCCAACAAAGAATAGGATCGCGCTTGTTATCAACTTCATACCACAAGTGTGAAATGACATTACTTAATGTCAGCAAAAAAGTATGTGTTCAAAAAATATTGCTGATTTGTAGAACAAATAGTTTTAATAATATTATTTTCATCAATAAAAAAATTGGTAAAAAACATCAGTCTAGCTCACAGATAAATATATATGGTCTAGCTGCACTTATAAGTCAAAAACGACTGGGCCAATTTTGTTGCGATTTTTGTGGGTTTGGATCACAGATCACTTATAGATGCATGCTTGAAGTGTCTTATCTTTGTCCAGAATAGGCCTAGGTTTTTGAAGCTTTAATGTTCAGGTTAATAATAAACTAAATTAAGAATAAACGTTATCTAATGAAACTTTTATGAAATGACTTTTCTGTCTCCGGGTAAAAAGTTCCAATGTTAGGATAAAACATGACTAATGTGTTGTGATATGAAACGGCAATCGACAGCAGAGTAAAGAAACTTGTTAGAAATATACTAGTTATGTACAATTAAATACATACATAATAGAAATATTATATAGGTAGTTAAGTTTTCTTATTATAATAAAAATCATTAGGTTGATCTGTATCGAAACAATGTAGCGAAGTTTTTCTAGGATACTAATTAAAATTCAGTAATGTAATTAATCATTGAAGGTTCGGGACCCTTTTAAAAGCAGAACATCTGGCATTTTGCTGGGCAGTTCATAAAAGGCGGACGATTTGCTAAACGTGTCACTAAGTATGTTTATTTAATTCTTTCTTTTACCTACCTAAAACCTACTTGAATAATTTGAAACTTGAGTGACATATAAATTTAAAAAATGAATAAGTAACGTGGTAATAATTCCATTGTTTTTATAGCTTCGTCCCAGTTTTGAGCTGGGCCCCCTTTGAAGAATAGACCATCTGGCATTCTGCTGAACTACTAATTACTATCGTGAAGTGACAGCGTTCAGCAAGTCTCACCCGTGTTGTGTATCATAGCCCCTCTACACAATGGGCCATGATGGTCGACTAAAGGCATGTACGTTAGTGTAAAGGGCATAAACGTCTGTGATGGGCCATGATCGAGCACAATCGCCATGGTATCCTTTACATCCAAGGAATGATGGCCCATGATTGCGTGCGCGTCCATACAATCGCCGATTAATCAGTACATACTTACATACATATTTATCTCAAACGTAGAGATTGTATACTTTTTAGTTGTCTCTGGTACATTCTAGACGGTGTAGACATTATGTAATTGATTATAAAGGCTCAGTAAAAATATTTCCGCAGTCGCGATCAGCTCACTATCCATTTTCGATAGACGTCATAACAGTAGACAGTAAATGAGCGTTCACAATTGTGTTAAGGGTTGCTCGATCATGGCAGCGATGCTGGGCGATTTATAGTAGGTAGCCGGTAAACTTATGTATGTGATACGCGTGTACGCGTTATTGACCCGTTTATATATTTAAAAAAAAAAAATAATTCTCCAGAAAATCATCATGTCACGCAACTTCATCTAATTTCGGAAGGCCGCGTCTACTATTACAATGTACCCATTAGATGACTGCCTTATGGCCTATAATGACACGTAGTATATTTTTATCAGAACAATTCGTTTTTAACTGAGAATTTACTTTCATGGCTTATTAGATTGCATTTATTTTGTTCTATTTCGATGCGTATCATTCTGTGAAATATGGTAGGTACTAGATCACATAAAAATATGTCTTTACTGCAGTTAGGTACGCTTTAAGCTTTAGTCAAGTCGGCGTGACACACCAAACTATTATAATTAATACACAAGCTGAAAAATTCTAAAACGAGGAGCCTTTCTGCCTTACAATAGCCACATAGATGAATAACATGTGACATTGAAGCGATTAAATTAGTACAATCTGAAGGTGAAGGTTGTGTTAAGTTGGCGGTGGAAATTGATTTTTTTAATTATTATTTTTTTGCTATTTCAATTATTGTTCGTTAACTGTTCTTAACTGTGCGATCAAAAAATTTTTAGTACGTTTATAGTTTTTTTTTTAATTTGCAATAATTGACTTTCAAGCAAGGAAGTTACATTCTACCCGGAATGTTCAAACGCGCTACAAAATCGTTCCGAAGAGTACCACGACATGAGTGGAGTGTGTCTCTTTCTACTAAATAAAGCGCCAATCGCCATATATAAGTGCGACCATACGTAGTTTGCAAATTACTACTAAGTAATTCTACTAATTTGAGAAACAGTTTTTGCAAGACAAAACAGGCAATCTGTTTCTCAAATTATATTATAATTACGTAATAATTAAATTACGTAATAAACATAATAATAATTACGTATTAATTAAAATAAGCACATTTTAGAACTCACTGTGTTAATTACAATACATTTTATGCTAATGTATTTATCGACGTGTATGAATAAAAGGGATTTAACGATTACCGAATATATAAAAAACTACCATCAGATAGTTTTATTTACACTGGCTATTGCAAGAAAGGGACAACATCCACTCTTGTCGTTGTCTTGCTCAGAACGTTTTTCCCCTCTGTTAAGTAAGAAACAAATGTCAACTTTATTAGTAACGAATTTCATATATAGCTTCGTAATAACTCCAGTTATCGTATATAAGTTCCTTGGAAGCGGAATTTTCAAGTTTTTTTTATATCATAAGATAGCAAACAAGTAGATGGGTCTCCTGACGGAAAGAGTCAACCATCGCCCTTAGACACCAAAGGTGTTAATGGTGCGTTGCTATCTTGTGGCGAGGTCTAATGCCACATGCATAAGTTTACCGGCTACCTTACCCTCCAAACCGGAACACGACCGTGACAAGCACTGACGCTATTGCGGCAGAAATAGGTAAGGCGGTGGTACCAGACCCCGGCGGAATTCAATCGAACGCTAGTTGCATTTGGATCAGTCAAGCCGTTCAAAAGTTATGAGATGTTCACACACGCACGCACACACACATACTGACGTCATCGTAAAAATAGTTGAAAAAGGTTCCTAGAACCTCAAAACGTGGAGATCTGGTGAAAACTCGATTTTTGAAAATCGGGGTAAAATCAGTAACTTCATCTACCTAGGTACATACGTAATGGGAAGTTAAAAAGTGTGTATATGCTTTCTAGTCTTACAAAACAAAGCTACTTTGAGCTGCTCCTAAAACTACCTCACCCGTTAAATAACGGAAATCGTGTGTGCACGCGTTCAGCACCTGTGCATGGCCACGATAGCAATCACTTATGACTTAGGTATATTTTTTGTTTGCTCTTGCACGGACAGTAGCTGACATTTTGAATTTTTTTTCAGAATTTATTTTTAAGTATAAATGTTGTCCAAGATACTTACTTGCTAATTTTTGTTAATATCGGTTGCTCTAAATGAACTGTATACAAACACGAAAGGATCACTACGCTATCACTCGAGTCGTGAGCTATACTAAACAGAAATGAGCAAAAACGCCGGTCCTCGTTATTCTATGAAGCGCACCTCTACTACCGGCACCCCCTTATAGCCCCGGTGCAAACCTACGATTACAATACCGAGCAGTCTTGATCCAAATTTATAATGGTGTGGCTAGTATATGTCGGGCTACGGCGAAATCTCGTCTCGCAACGAAAACTAGATGCGATAAAAGGTGCAGAGCGAACCCACGTATCTCCGTAACGCCAAAAAATCAAGTAAATTAAAAATAGCCGAGTCGTCGACGAATATGATCAAAAGGTAGAAGCTGTTAGGTACTCGGACAGTACTACATATAAGACTTTTTTGAGGCCAATTCAACCTTACATTCCAAGTTCATAGAACTGAACCTCGCTCGATATGTCAACTCCAAGGATTCCCACCCACTTTTACCCAATCAATCCCACACCTCAAGCTAAGGGCGGATCCAGAGGGGGGGGGTCAGCCAGTGTATATGTGACCCTCCTCCCTGAACCGAAGGCTAGATCCGCTCTTGCCTCGGGCATATTGTTATTAATCTGTACCACTATATTGAGCGTAATGGTAGTGACACATTTAGCTAAATGTTCGTGTTTTACAAACTGCCTTTCGGAAAGGAAGAAAGATGGTCTTTTCTAAGAGGACCCGGACCAACCCTTGGTATTGTTTCTTTAATAAGTGGTTGGAGTTCTTTCTTTCTTTCACGTGGTAAAACAATGCCATGCTGAAAAAGTATGACTATTTTCCTAAATATTGTCCTAAATATTGATTATAACTGCAGTGATACGGAAACGAATTATTGGCGAATTTATTGAAATACTAAATTTTCTAGACATACATACATTCAAGTTGAATAGTTCTTCCTTGAAAATAGGCAGAGTGAAGCGAATGTAGACAGTAGACGCTATGACGCTCGTCCATCACGATTTACCCGATTGTTTTTTGATCCCCACCATCGAGTTTTTCGCTTTAACGACTATAACTTCTTATTTACGACAACTGTGACCAATAAACTAATATGCATTTCCGAGGGTCGGTGGTATTAACACACCAGCACCAAATCACGGGCTGCTTCTGAGATTTTAATGCATAGAAAAAACAGCAACTCAACCCAGGAATGGAACAAACATCATGATTTGAGCCGGCCAGGCTTACCTCCTTAAAAATAAAAATCACAACACATAATGGTTATCTCTTTCCACCAGGAGAATTATCTGCTTGTTTAATATATAGTATAATAATAAATAAATAATATAAAATTTAATACATAGCACATACATACAAAAAATATGCATCAAATTTACTAGATACCTTAACATGCCTGGTATGTAAAGTCTAATACCTATTTATATCGGTCATGTTAGCTGTTAAGCTGCAAACGACGGTAACAATATGGAGATAGAAATAGGTGTATTGTTGCCGTCAAAAAGATATCCTACCTCAAACCAGCGAAAACGCACCATCTAATAACCGTCTAGGGGACTACTGGCAAAAAAAATCAAGGGACGCTTAACCTTGCCCGTTTAAGATATATAACGTGACATGTCGCGCAGAAGAGAGATATTTATCGATGTTAATTAATATCTCGTTTATCCCAAATCACTTGCCACGACCAACCTTTTTATCGTCAGAGATAAATTACGGGAGTAAGACAAACTAATGTGTATATTCCATTCCATACATAAGTTAAAATTGGGCAAAATAGCTCTTGTCTAATACAAAAGCCTCAACACACTTATTTAATAATAACAAACATACCAAATACGATAGAAAAAGTAAAAGAATTATACAAAACAAAACTGTATAAAAATTAGTAAAATTAGAGTGACATACTCGTATTTAAGTCAATAAAAAAATCAACTACTGACAAGTAAAAGTGGTTATTATCGCTACTTTTGACATATTCGTTTGAAACATAAGTGCAACTGTGTATGTAATAATGGCTTCAATAGCGGGAAAACGAGTCGAAAAAACTGTCGCACGTTGCATATCCTAAACGGACTGAAAGTCGTGCTATACTGGATTCCTATAATCAACGATTCGTCATTTGTAGCAGTAGTCATTAACAACCAATTTAATAATAACGAAGCCTTCCACAAGGTTTTTGGACATTTGATAATTTTACATTTATAGGAGCAGTTTTAGCTTACGCCTCGTAGAAAATGTCACTTGTAACTAAAACGAGTCGTTTTACTGATATAGGAACCGAGCATTAGTTATTAGCTAGCACACCGTCGAAAGTTTCATCGGTTCAAGTAGTCATATATTTAAAGAAATAAAACATTCACGAAACTTTTTTTTAACTCAATTTCAATTGTTTACAAATTTCGTTGGAAGTCGTGTAGCAAATTTTTACATAGATATACTTAATAACTACATAGTTTTTGCTTTTTTGTACAATAAAAGCTCCTTATTCACGGTTTCCATAGGTAAATAAAATATTTGGAATCCATCAGTAGTATCCCGAAGACATCACTACATAGTATAAAACAAAGTCGCTTTCTCTGTCTGTCCCTATGTATGCTTAAATCTTTAAAACTACGCAACGGATTTTTATTCGTTTTTTTTAAGAGATAGATTGATTCTTGAGAAAGGTTTTAGTATATAAACCTTTCCGATATTCCCACTTGAACAAAAGCTACGCGGGTGAAACCGCGGGCAGGTCGCTAGTATGAGTATATTTGGGCAATATTTTTGTTTTTTTTTTCGAGGGTCAAATCGGTCAAAAAGTAGATATCTCATAAAAACTCCTTTCTTAATAATTAGGGTAAACCTGAAATCTTCCCAATTTTTGATAATTTTTATAGTTACTGCAGTCATGTTATGGTACACTATATGTAAACGGAACGTATCTCCGCTGAGTAAAGAGCTCATACTGTATAACTATACAAATAATTAATTATTGAGGAGTTAATTTAAATTGTGTACAATTTGTATGGAATTCATATATCAAATGTATACATAGGTATAATTAATAACTACGTTAATTGCTACTATGTGTATACATTGTAAATTTCGTATCAAAAATATCTAAAGCTGGTTCAGTAGTACTTTAACTTCATAGTTACTGAATCACGAGGTCATGTTCCAAAACATAGTCAAAAATCGTTAAAGATATACTGGACATTATCAAACGGGAAACGGAAGTTCAACGACTGACCCAAATTACAAGGAGTCTAACTTTCACTCAAGTCAAAGTCTCATTATTTAAAAATGTAAATCTTAATACTGTCAGTACCACGTTTTAATTTATTGGGCATTATAAGGTATCTTAATATCTAGCTATTCAATGTTTTTTGAGCAATATATAAATTACTGTTCAACAATAAAATTAAATACCTAAATTTTTGGGATTAAAATATGAGCAGTCTCAAATCATAAAAATAAAATAATTTTACAATGGTAAGATTTTTAAATTTATCATGGTAATGGCACCACATTTTATTAAACTAAACAGTATCTGGGTTATTGAGTTTTTCTTATACCTACACATAAATCCATCTGTTAAACATTTTCATTTTGTTTTAATAAACAAATAGCTTTATAAAAAGAATTTTAAAGGTTAATTAACACGGTATGACACAACATTTTCAAAGTTATCTAACGTGTCGTGATATGTTACGTGTCATTCACTTCACATGTCATGATATTTTTAAGTTAAAATGAACATACAATAATTTAAAGTTAATTGTCAACATACTGTAGACATACTGAAGTTGACCATTAAAATAGCAGAATATTCTGAAGTTGACTGCGTGATATACATACAGACGTAGAAATAGCAGGAGAATATAATGTTATGTTAAAAACATGCCATATTCATTGTACGATAGTCTAACGTATAAAGTAAACATGGCATGGTATTTTTAAATTAAACGTGAACATAACACGTTAATTATTAACGTATCGTGATATACCGAAGTTGAACATTAATTAACATAGCATAATATTCTGAATACATAAACACTACGTGATAAATACACCTGGAATATTACCGTGGCATAATTCGTTGTAAAACATCGAGATGTGTAATATTGTGTAATTAAAATACTTAAATATAATATGATATTCTAAAGTTTAAACGCAACATGATATTTTCACGTATTATATTTGACGTTAATCATTAACACGTCGTGATATACTAAAGTTTAACATTAACATATCATGAAATTCTAAAGTTAGACATTAACATGGCAAGATATTCTAAATTTAATCATTAACACGGCAAGATATATTGACTTTAAACTTGAACATGGATTGATATTCAAACATTAAACCATAACATGGTATGATGTCCTGAAGTTAAACATTTAATATAGTGTGAAGTTTCTAAACTAAAACATTCACATAGGTATAAAATGAATATCTATATATATATATATATATATATATATATATATATATATATATATATATATATATATATATATATATATATATATATATATATATATATATATATATATATATATATATATATATATATATATATATCAATTGCTGATCGTTAGTCTCGCTAAAACTCGAGAACGGCTGAACCGATTTGGCTAATTTTGGTTTTGAATTAATTGTTGAAATCCAAGGAAGGTTTAAAAGGTGAGAAAATATAGAAAAAAAAATAAGAGTAGTTAAAAAGGCAGAACTACGTTTGCCGGGTCAGCTAGTACGCTATAAAAATGCTACTTGTCTTTTTAAAGAAAACGATTTAAAAAGAAAACAATGATTGTGAGGAATCATTAATATTAACAGTCGCCTGAGGCCGAAATTCGACCACAGACTAAACAATAAAATCTCTTTTAAGTTTGATGGCTTTAGCTGTCAAGAAAATATACTGTGTATATGATCATGTATGTCACATAAATGTAGTAGCAGTTATTTTTAGTAATTTATTGTATTTCTAATGCATTTTATTTAAAAACTACCTGTTGCCAGCGACTTCGTCCGCGCGGACTTCGTTTACTCCGCACTGCTCCTCCCCCGTAGGTGATAGCGTTATAATACATAGCCTATATGTTAACCCGACCTGTTAGTAATATTCATGCAAAATTTGAAGTAAATTCATGCAGTACTTTTTGAGTTTACCCCGGACATACATACAGACAAACAGGAAAACAGACAAAAATTCTAAAAACTGTATTTTTGGCTTTGATATCGATTGTAGATCACGCCCCAAGTATTCTTTTAAAAAATATTCAATGTACAGTTTTGACTTTCCTACGATTTTATTATATGTATAGATATTAGGTTTCTGCAATCTTTTGTAATGTAAACTTTAGCTGTACTGAATTACATATTCCACCGTTTGCGCAATAGTCTTAAAAAGGGGTCTAAGTTTTTCCTTCGCGTATTAATATACAGATTATCATAGAGCAAGGAGTTAGGAGGCCGTTCTTCATTTTGTAGGAAATTATTTAAATAGAGCCGTTCAAAGTAACTATGAAATGACAAACGAATATTGACGTTCTTTTTGATATTTCTCCAAAGCATGCAAAGTGCCATGTGAAAGGCATTAAAATCAGGCTTTTTTGGTAGTCTTTTGCAAGCTTCGTGGTGGAGAAACAGATGGAGTATTCTCCAGATGGGCGTCAACCAACACCGGGCTTTACATGTGAATTATAGCACTATCAAAACTTTTCGACGGCAATGTTAAGCGTCCACTTTAAAGCTTAATAATGAATGTATCATATTGTCCACGTGTTGGTTCGAGTCTCTTTCAAAGATAATCTTTCCTGCCAGACTGCTCGCTGAAAAGGCGGAACAATTGGCCAAAAATACCACTTTTATCATGACTAGGTATTTGGTACCGCTTAGCAACTAAACATTAATAATTGGATGTCTACAGTCAACGGTTATCTCATTTCACTAAAAGACCCATCTCCATATTTGCTGTAATATGTGATAAAAATAATAAAAAAAACTGACTGTCAAAAAGTTTTTTAACATAAAAACGACATTTAAATAGGATAACATAGGTTTAAATTTCTAAAATACTAGCTTTTGCCCGCGGCTTCGCCCGCGTTAAATGGGAAGTGGGCGGTTAGAAAGAGACAACTGTAGCCTATGTTGAATAGCCTTTCCCCGTGTTGGTTTCGGACTCCTTTGAAGAATGGACCAATTGCCGTTCTGCCAGGCATGTCGTAAAAGGCAACCGATTGGCTATGCAAGTCACTAACAGCGTGGCTACTAGGTGGTAAAAAAAGAAAATGCCTTTAACACAATTTGAAAATTCTACAGATAAAACATATTTTAAATATAAAAAAATTGAGGGATATTTAAATGGATAATGTGGTAACGGAAAACAAACAAATTCTAAGCCATTAAATTTTTTTTCTTACAATTTGGCTTTTCATACCAATTTTATCTAAATTTAAATGCCAATTCTGTTTTTGCAGCGTCACTCAAATAACGTAAATCAACAAACTTCTATCATAACCAAGGGAAAAAACTCTAAAAAGAATGAGAATAAATATTTAAAGAATAAACGAAAATATTTTCTTTACTACAATTACAAATCTGCAGTTCACTCATTTTGAATATGGAGTGAGTGTACACTCCATAATTTTGACATTATCGCTGTCAAAATTTGTCATGGGAGTCATGCACCCACCTGCGTAGGGGCCTAGGTATGGATTTATTAGAATTAGATAAGGATTAAAGCCTATCATGACTGAACCTCTAATGTGACCTCCCCTGAACAGAAGACTGGATCGACCCTTGTATAATTAATTAGAATAATATAATTATAAGAAATAATTATTTTTCGCCGTGTTGGTCCCGGCCTCCTTTGAAGAATAGGCCAACTGCCGTTCTGCCAGGCAGGTCGTAAAAGGCGACCGATTGGCTATCGAGTCACTACCATCGTGGCTACTAGGTGGTAGAGTTCTGCATTGTCTCGCCCGGCTCTGGTACCACCGCCTTACCTATTCTTGCCGCAATAGCGTCAGTGCTTGTTGCTGTCGTGTTCCGGTTTGGAGGGTAAGGTAGCCGGTAAACTTATGCATGTGGCATTAGACCTCGCCACAAGATAGCAACGCAACATTAACATCTTTGGTGTCTATAGGAGACGGTTGACTCTTTCCATCAGGGGACCCATCTGCTTGTTTGCTATCTTATAATATAAAAAAAAACCCTTGTATATGTGACCCACCCTGAACCGAAGGCTGTATCCGCCCTTGAACACAGAACCCAAGCTATCCGTAACTAAGTGTGTGTCAGACTACACTGAAGAAACCAAGACACACATCAAGGTGGAAACAGCATGTTTATACTCCAACAGGTACTTACATCCAATTACTAGTGTTGAAGTGTGGATGGTAAGATATAGATCTTTAGTCAATAGATCATACCATCTTTACTCTTAGTGAATATGACATTTCCTATTCGCACGTGACATGTCACGAGAACTTTTTACCGCTTCGATGTCACAAAATAATAATAATAATTACGATCGTTAAAAAGAACGAACATTTATATTAACATTCATATAATACTTTTTTTTCATTATTAACAGATTTTTGCTTTATTTTCATTATTACATATATCAAGTGAATGAATTGCAGACTATGAAAGAAAATTATTTTGACAGAAAAAATAATTACAGCCACAAGTAGCTTAGTCTGCTTGTAGAACTATAGAGTAAGATTGCCTTTTTGTTGAAAAATATTTTTTTGTTGAAAAAAATTATTAGTCAAATTAATACATATTTGCAATGTTGTTTTTTTTATATCATAAGATAGCAAACAAGCAGATGGGTCTCTTGATGGTAAGAGTCAACCATCGCCTATAGACACCAAAGATGTTAATGGTGCGTTGCTATCTTGTGGTGAGGTCTAATGCCACATGCATAAGTTTACCGGCTACCTTACCCTACAAACCGGAACACGACAGTGACAAGCACTGACGTTATTGCGGCAGGAATAGGTAAGGCGGTGGTACCAGACCCGGGCGAGACAATGCAGAACTCTACCACCTAGTAGTCACGATGGTAGTGATTTGCAGGGCCAATCGGTCGCCTTTTACGACCTACCTGGCAGAACTGCAATTGGTCTATTCTTAAAAGGAGCCCGGATCCAGCACGGGTTGTAATGGTAATTTATAGAAATAAATAAAATTACACATAAATTAATTATTTCATTAGATTAATGTGGTTTGTTGTTTAAAAATTTTTTTGGAACAACACACGTTAATTTAAAAAAATGTTTAGTATTAACAAACATTAAAAATAATTCAATTAATTGAAAACCTATTTTGAAGTAGGTTAGAAATTAAGAATAAGATATTTCTACAAATCCATTCTATGTTTTTTTACTAAGTATGAAATATCACAAAATTTTTGTTTTATTTAAATTTACAAACCTTGACGGGTTTACTGTCTGACCAATTTAAAAACCTATTATCTACAACAAATTACTTAAAATTCAGGAACAATGACAATACTAAATAATAAATAATGTAGAACCTGAGCTTACGAATTAGGGCTTTAGGTGCCCCATAGACTTGAATAATATTACGCAATACTTTTATTGTGCAATAATATTGAATACCCCCTTTGATTTCAAACGTTCAATAAATTCACTTAATGAAATTGGCAAACCAGTCTGATCGATATTTTCGTGCGAGCAACATGTCTGACGACGAAGCTTTGGCGGCAACCATGCTGGTAATTTTGTCACATAAATCTCAATACAATTCTATACACTCAAGTAAAAACTCCAGTTCTTTATCTTTTATAGCATTCTTGGTCGCCATTTTGCTTACGTACCCGACCATACATTAAACATCGTTATTGACCGAATACGACCGCTCCTAACTCTGAAGTGAAAAATATTTCGCAATATTAAGTGCAAGAAAAAAATATTACACAATACAAAATTAAACCCGCTCAAACTTTCGTTCAATGTTTGTGCAATCTTCAATATTAACCCTAAATGGTCAATAATATCGCACAATACGTAATATTGCGCAATATTATTGTAGGTCTATGGGGCGCCTTAAGAATGTTAATTTAGAAGGGGAATTTAACGAAAATCTTTTAGTATCTCAACATCAACGAAAAGTATCAACGTATGTTTTTTAATGTACAACTATTTATTCTTAACTGGATGATCCCTTCTCCTCTAAGGCTAAATGTTGAACTTTGATAACCAATTCGACATTTTTTCTTATAGTCTTCTTGCTAAACAAGATTTTAGCAGAAGGAATACTTGCTTTTAGCCGAATTGGCTGTCACTGCATCACAATTTTAGGGATGAGCAGAGCGCTAAGCCAAAGTTTAAATTTGAACTCAGTCTGTTCTAATACCGAAATAATAACATATTTAAATTGAAATCACAAAACTAATTTTATGCTGCTTTCGATGGCTTATTGATATGTCCGAGTTCTGTTGTGTATTATTAATAAAGATACTTCGCAATCTATATTAATAACGCTGACGGATCCTTATTCTATTAGAATAATAATGCAACCGTGGTTAAGCCCAGTAAATCTGTTATAATAAAGGATGATTTAAAAAATGAGTATATTCTGAATATAACAAATTTGGCCTGATAAAATATTATAACATTATTTACAAAACCAATTAGAGTATTTTTCACAGCTCTGTTGATCCTAAACTACTTTTTGGTGCGATCAGACTAATACTTATTGTGGAAGCACTTCGTTCAGCTTATCGGGTGGAAACACGCCTTTCTCGGTAATTATCCCAGTTATGAGTGAGGCTGGCGTTACGTCGAATGAGGGATTCCAACAGTTTATACCTGCAAGGATTAATTAAACCTTTTAAATACAAATTAGGCAAAAAAATAAAATGTTTACAAAAACATATAATAACAAATTCCTTCGGGACAGGCTGACATAATCGAATAACAATCAGTAGCTCTCATACACTCTTCCTTTCACTCATATTCGTAATTTTCTTTCTCCTCGTGTGGGACCCCAGACCAACACGGGAATTTTAAAGAATAGAACATCTGTCGTTCTACTAGGCAGGTCGTAAAAGGCGTCCGATTGGCTATACGTGTCACTACCATCGGGATTACTAAGTATTAGAGCTCGCCTCGCCTGGGTATATGGTAACACTGCCTTACTTATTCCTGCCGCAATAGAGTCAATGTTTGTCATTGTCTTGTCCCGGTTTGAAGGGTAAGTAGCCATTAGACTTATTCATGTGACCTTGCCATTTCTGCACACAGAAAACAACGGATCATTAAGACATTTTATGTCTATAGCCCAGGGGCCGGCAACCTGCGGCTCGCGAGCCACATGCGGCTTTGGATGTAAAACTACGGTTCTTTAGTTCCATACGCAAATATTGTTTATTTAACAAAAAAAACATTTAAAAGCGTTTTGAATCGATTAACGAAGATTAGGCATCATTTCTATCTCTTAGCCAATTCTACGCGCTTTTCACCCCTCCGTGACACGCGTCGTCACTGTCGCCAGTCCGTCCACAGTAAATCCAGAAATAAAGTTTTTTAGTAAAAATATTACTAAAAAACTTTATTTCTGGATTTACTGTTTATTGTTGGCAAGATATTTTTATGGCTCTTTAAAAACTGAAATTTTGTAAATTGTAATTTTTGGTTCTTCCGACCCTAGAGGTTGCTAATCTCTGCTATAGGTGATTTCTCTATCTCTTTTCATCAGGAGAGCCATTGCATGCCGATTACAAGATGTTGACGAAATTCCTATGTTACATATAGTTAAACTATTGATATACATAGACAAGTGTATATAGAAGACAAATTAAATGTAAAGAGTAAGTCCAATGGTAAAACCAATACCATTTACACAAAGAAAAACAGAGTTATACTACTTCGTGATGAAATAAAATTACTTCAAGTGTAATTTTTAAACCTTGTCATCTCATTCGGTACAATAAAACAGTACAACATGGTTTATTTCTATTTTTTCACGATATAATGTAACTACAGATGTATGACATTTTAACAGTGATAGGAGCGTTTGCTCATATGCGCGGCGACACGTTTCCTTTCTAATGGCGTACCTATTAGTATCATGTGGCCTGTGGTGCGATCACATGTACCTCGGAGAGGTAATCTGTTCTGAATTATACCTACTACACTAGCAACTCACCCCAGCTTAGCATGGGATTTTTTGTCTTTCGTAGTGACCATATTAGTTTCTTACATCCAACGTGTAAGTGGCCATCCATAAATTGCGTAACGAATTTCATGATTTTTTGAACCCTCTCCTGTCCTTGTCACAGCTGGTCACATTCGTGTGACCCCCCCCCCCCCCTACCATGTATGATGTCACATATTTTAAAATTTTACATTGAAATGATAATCTCATTTGGTTATTTTTTATCTATACAGGTGGCTTTAAAAAATTTAGTGTTGTAATACTTAGACATAAGATATTATTTTTTGTAAAAATGGGATGTCACAAAACTTGGTACCCCTCCGCCACCTTTGTCACACAATGTCACACTTCGTCGACTTCCTCCCTCCCCCTTCACGTGTGACGTAATTTATGGATGGCCCCTAGATAAAATTTGAATGTAACATCTGTTGCATCGGTGTGATATAATTTGAATTTATTTTCTCGTCCGTTAGTTCTATTTTGAGATACCTCCTAAGATATTCATTTGATCTGTATAGTGTAAAGAGCATAATGTTCACGAAATGCTTAAAATTACTAACGATATTTAATTTGACAAGGATTAATATCATTTCCACATATTAGTTTTTTTTTATTTTTTTAGAGTAGTTAGAGATTACTATTAGATTTACTATTTTTTAACACTGCAGCGAGTCTTAACAATATGGAACACGACTTCTACTTAGCACAGGTTCTCTAGTACATAATACATTATACTCTCAAAATCCCACTGAATATTGTTCTGTTATATTTCAAAAGGATGTATTGTGTAAATGTATCCTATTTTGAATCCTAGTTTAAATCCGTTAAAATTTTCGGAGTTTATCGCGAACATACAGACAGACACAGCGGTGGACTTCGTTTAAAATATGTATAATGAAACTTACCAGGCGCAGCAATCCTGTGTTCGCCGACATGAGTCATTTCCTTATCAGGTCGCTCTTCAATTTTGATTCGATCCCCAGACTTCAAAGACATATCTATGGACGTAAGAGGAGCGGCTACATAAAAAGGTACATTGTGGTATTTGGCCACAATTGCTATTTGATAAGTTCCTATTTTGTTTGCTGTGTCTCCATTAGCAGCAACCTAAAAGTAAAAAAATGTTTATTTTCTTTCTTCTAAACTTCTAATTCTGAAAACAATATAAAATAATTGATAATTTAAAGAAAAACGTAATATAACAGTCCAAAGTAAAAGCCTCCTTCCAGAAAAACCAAGGAAATATCTTCAAAACCCTGAGACCAATTTGTCTAACATTCTCTGCTGTTAAAGATCCTGGAAAGGATATGCAACAAGTACATAAAACAAATCATTTTGTTAATTGCAAACTACTCCTAATTGCTAACTAACTCCTAAGGACATATTTGCTGTCCAGCAGATAGACTGAAAGTGCCATGAAGTGAGGACAATTTAAAACAACCGTAGATAAACATCAGGCCTTAATGACTTCATTCAATGAGGGAGAATTTATAAGACCACATTAATTAGAATTATAGATATATACAAAGGCGCAGAATACCCAATTGTCTTAAAGCCACACTGAGTAAATAAGTAGTAAGTCCGGGAGATATTACACTGTTTGTTAAATGATGAATAAATCTTTCTACTGCCTACCAAACTTTCTCACTAAGACTTTTATCAAAGGTGCTATCAAACATAAATGTTGTGATAGCATCATATATTAACTATTGGTCTGAAACAATGCAGCAAAAGCACTTGAAAACAATAATAAATTATTAGCAATTCAGCAGACATGTTCATCAATGAGTACAGTATTTTTGTCGGGCAAATTTTTTTTCGAATTACTTAATAAATAATATATATATATATATATATATACATATATATATATATATATATATATATATATATATATATATATATATATATATATATATATATATATATATATATACATATATATATATATATATATATATATATATATATATATATATATATATATATATATATATAATATTGTAATTGAAGATAAGTATTTAGCCATTAAGGATGAAAAACTTTTTCATTTGGCATATTTTGATCATGCTCATATGTTTATATGTTTAGAGAATATGTTTAGAAGACTCTCCAAAAGAAAGTCATTCACAAAGTTTCAAGTATGTATTCATCATTTAACAAAACAGTATAATATCCCGTGAACTAGTACACATTGAATCAAATAGAAAAACTGGAATTGTAAAAAGATGTCTGCTACTCCGCACTGTCGGAGGTTGTCTAACCTAATCTATTTTTGGTTATCCCTTTCCATCAGAAAAGATTTGTGCTTACTCTTTAACTAGCTGTGCCCACGACTTTATCCGCGTGGAAAAAAACATGAAATAAAAGAGACCTAAATTATTCCTTATTACATCAACTATCTGTCAGTGAAAGTCCTGTCGAAATCGGTCCAGCCTTCCAAAGATTAGCCGGAACAAACAGACAGACAAAAATTGTAAAAAATGTTTTTTTGGTAAATGTATCGTGTATACATCTATATGCATTTAGTAAAAAGCGTTTATTTAATATTACAAACAGACATTTCAATTTTATTTCGTTGTTTAGACGTAAACTGATGACCTGTTAAAATAGTCATACCCTGTCAGCACCAACAATAACTGCCGTAATGTTCCTTGCATGCATAAGAGCTGCCACCATACTGTCTACTATTAGTGTTGCAGGTATTTTTTCATGTACCAGTTCATAGGCTGTTAGTCTTGCTCCTTGATTGTAAGGTCTTGTTTCAGTACAGTAGACATGTTCTGGAAATATGTAAATTATTTATCACACTTTCATATAACTGCAGTTAGAGGATTTAAATATAAAGTGTAATCTAGATTTTTAACCAACCAAAATATAACTCTTGGACTAACAATAACATTACTAACTGACAACAATTTACAACCGAGTGACTGTCAAGAAAGTACCAGGATACAAACAATAATACACAAAATGTTAGTTATTCATCCAAATTTATTTTGTCGCCTTTATAGTATGCTCCTTCAAAATCAATACCCTTACACCAAATAACCTAATATTTAATAATCTATACATATAATAAAATCGTAGGAAAGTCAAAACTGTACATTGAATATTTTTTTTAAAGAATACTTGGGGCGTGATCTACAATCGATATCAAAGCCAAAAATATAATTTTTAAGAATTTTTGTCTGTTTGTCTGTTTATCTGTTTGTCTATTTGTCTGTATGTATGTCCGGTTTTTTTTTATGTCATAAGATAGCAAACAAGCAGATGGGTCTCTTGATGGAAAGAGTCAACCATCGCCTATAGACACCAAAGATGTTAATGGTGCGTTGCTATCTTGTGGCGAGGTCTAATGCCACATGCATAAGTTTACCGGCTACCTTACCCTCCAAACCGGAACACGACAGCGACAAGCGCTGACGCTATTATTAGTAACTCAAAAAGTACTGCATGGATTTACTTCAAATTTTGCATGAATATTACTAACAGGTCGGGTCAACATATAGGCTACATATTATCACGCTATCACCTAGCGGCCAGGTGCTGTGCGGAGTAAACGAAGTCCGCGCGGACGAAGTCGCTGGCAACAGCTAGTAATTAATAAATTTCAAACACTTTTCAAGAACTGAGTTCAGTTCTTGCTGTGAATCTCTTTTATGTCTTCTTCCAAATGAAAAAGGGTGCTACAAAGAGGTAACTTGCGTTTTAGAAAAAGAAGGAAATAAGCTGGAGACAATCTGGTAAATAAGATTTTTCAATAATATTTGTTGGGTTTTGGTCAAAAATTCGTTCACAATGATAGCCTTGTGCAAAGGCGCATTGTTGTGGTGGTAAATTTCTTTCAATTCTAAATTTCAAGAATTTTCTTTCCAAAAATTTTCGTCGCATTTGGTCTCTTGATAGCCGCATAACCTTCAAATAATATTCTTTAATTATCGTTTGAGCTTTCGGCAATAATTTCAAGTGCAAAAGACCATGATATTCAAAGAAAACTGTCGACGTGAGTTTAACTTTTATTCAACTTTGGTGTGGTTTTTTCATTTCGAAATTAACTCGTCTTAGCCATGTCCTCAGCGACTCTTATGCAACTGAGTTTTTGGTGAAAATTCAGATTTTTTTTTTGACTAGCCGAGTGGCAACATGTTTCATACCCGTGGATCGTTTGAATCTACTCGTGAGACACAGAAAGTTCTTTTAAACTTGAATGAGGATGTTCATCCTCTATTGCCTTTACTTTTTTATGTTAACCTCAGTTGAAGACGTTAATAGCCTAACAGAGTAAGGCATATTTTCCATTATATCTCAACCTTTTTGAACACTTTGTACTGCTTATAAGCAATAATAAATAATGTGTTTTTGATAAAGTTGATTCACTATAATCCTTTTGTAACATTTTTAGGGACTCTGAATACAAAATTCCATAAGCGATGCAAAATTTAAGACTAACTTTCTGTTCAATGTTTTTATCCATTATGAAATCCGCAATACACAATAGACATAATTTAACTGAAAACAACACTGTTTAAATCTTAATACCAGATGCAACTCAAACTTCGCGCCAAAACTTAAAACAGTTGAGCCAATCTCACATGAAAAAACAAACAAAATATTGAATTTAGAATCATAAACAAATCGTCCATTCCCAATACGTTTTTGACTGAATTTACATCAAGTAGATTTTTGTAAAGATGTGTTATTATGATTTGTAAAAAAATATACTAAAAATGCAGTAATTATTAAAAGTGTCTAACCATCAGAGTGTAAAAAATTATCTAAATATTTTTTTATAATAAGTAGAAAAATAAATTGATGTATAAATTTTGATGGTAATGGGAATGGTTATTTATTTATTCTTTTGTACACATAGAAATACAAAACAATACTTATTTAAAAAGAAAACACATATACAAAGGCGTGCTTATCTCTTTAAGAAATTTCTTCCAGCAAAACCAGCAATATAGGTGGTTGGAGAAATCACAAGATATAAATAGCAGGCATGGTGTAAATCAGATTAAAAACTAACAATAACAATTTTTAAGAAATAAACAGATAAATGCATGGTAAAATTGGTTTTTTTTTTGATAATTTCAATAAAAGTGACAGTGAGACCAAATTTAGGATAAAAAATTAAAAGTGAGAAAGTGAATGAAAAGAAAATACGAAGTACAGAAATGTTAAAAATCAAGGGACAAATAGTGCTACCTGACCCTTACATTAATTACGAGGCAACTCAAATTTGTACTAATTAACTAAACATACAAGAAATTTAAATGACCAAATCAGTAAAAATTTATTATTGTCTCAATCATATTAGAGACGCTACTAAGTATAGGTACATAGACCTCCCTTTGATATAAGCAACAACTCTGGCTCATCAAGCTCTAATTATTAATAGCCCAAAAAGATAAAGATTGCATATTTTATATACAATCAAGGCAATGCAAATGCAAATGATAGCTAATCAAAAAGTTATAATGATTTAAAAGTAATGTCTCTTTATCGATAAGTTACGATGTATATCTGTGGTTAATACCTATCCTCTAACTCAGTTTGGTAGCGGACTCTTAAATCTTCTAAATCCAAATATTGTATGTGTTATTTTAAAAATTATAAAACAATGTACTAATTTACCTAATCGTTTCGATGTATGTAATGATCTTATAACTCCTAATGCCGTTCCATATCCTGCAGTCGCAAGGGAACCCGTATTGCAATGGGTTAATACTCGCACTTGGCCATCTCCTTCCAAATTTTTTAAAATTACACCAGATCCATACTCTCCCAATGCTTTATTATCTGCTATATCTTTTGTGAGCATGCTCTCTATTCTTTCGATAAATCTGAAAAAAGAACTTGTATTTAGATATCAATAATTTATGGAAATGGGTAAGGAAATTTATAACTTAAAAAAAACTAAGTAATTTAGATTTCATATTTCAGAAGATAAACATATATTGTCGTAAACTTAAATATGTAATGCAATCCCGGACAATACATCACGAATTTACAATTTGTATGTATCATTAATCTTAAGAGTTATCTTAAGGGTGCTATTCACAACATTGTGTATATTAATTACATGTTTCTCTCTCTTTTTTTACCAGCTACCTTACACTCAAAATCACACAACTGTTACAAACACCGTTGCTATTGCGACAGGAATAGACAAAACAGTGGTACCAGACCAGGGCGAGACAATGCAGAACTCTACCACCTAGTAGCCAAAATAGTAGTAACTTGCATAGCCACTCGTTTGCCTCTTACTGATGACATGGCTTGTTGATTTTTCTTGCAACAACTTTTTTTTATATCATAAGATAACAAACAAGCAGATGGGTCTCCTGATGGAAAGAGTCAACCATCGGCTATAGACACTAAGTGTGTTAATGTTGCGTTGTTATCTTGTGGCGAGGTCTAATGCCACATGCATCAGTTTACCGGCTACCTTACACTCCAATCTGGAACACGACAGTGACAAGCACTGACGCTGTTGCGGCAAGAATAAGGAGGCGGTGGTACCAGACCCGGTCGAGAAAATGAAAACCTAGTAGCCACGATGATAGTGACTTGTATAGCCAATCGGTCGCCTTTTACGACCTGCCCAGCAGAGCGGCAGTTGGCCAGTCCTTCAAAGGAGCCCGGGACCAACACGGGAGAATAGACCCCATGTTTATAAACCACAAGGAAAAAATTACAGTGAAAAACTAGTTTAAATAATTTTGGTGGAAATAAAAGGATATTAGGTTGTAGTACGAGTATCATATTAAAACATAATGCTAGACATATTTTATCTGTGTAATATATATATTTAGTAACTTATCAATAAGAAAACTCTATATACTCCATTAATATTTAGCTAAGACAAAATTTCATCATGTGTAGAAATTATGTATACATGCAACCTAATTGACTAACTTACTGGCTAAGATATGTATAGGTTTCACCACTACCAAATACCCACCTTGTCAGATATTTGTGAAGAAATGTATCATGAGATAAGTAAAGATATCATCACTACCAAGTACCAACCTTGTCAGATATTTGAAGTGAAGATATGTATCATGACATCTATTATGGTAGGTGTTTTTTTTAAATTTTAATTAATACTTTTTTCTGGGTAATATTTGATAAGAGATGGTAGGTGGGTAAAAAGAACGTTTAAAAATTCTATTAATAGCTACAAACATACATACAGGTAAAGTTAATAAAAATTGTGTAACATTGTCATTAGACCATGATTGCATTGTCATTGGTATGTGCAAAATTTTATTCAACCCAACATATCAAGTGCATGAAAATAATCCTCAATGACTATTACACTAGCTGTGCCCGCGACTTCGTCCACGTGGGATTTTTTTTAAAAAGTAGTCTAAGTACTCTTTATTACATCAGCTATCTACCAGTGAAAGTCCCGTCAAAATCGGTCCAGCCGTTCCAGAGATTAGCCGAAATAAACAGACAGACAGACAGACAGACATACGGACAGACAGACAGACAAAAATCGTAAAAAGTGTTATTTTGGTATGTGTACCGTGTATACACCCATATGCATTTAGTTAAAACCGGTTACTTTAATATTATTTTATTTTATTTATTTGAAAACCAACAACGCAAATTACATTGAAATAAAACACTTACTGATTCTAATAGTAGGGCCAATTACATGATAATGTTTGCATTTTAGCCTCACAAAACGGTGAACGAAAGATACAAAATTGAATAAAAAGCAAAATTATACATAAGGAGCAAAACGATTGTACTAAAAAATTATTTCAACAATTTTCTTACGTTCTAGTAACGTTCAACCTATGTGCATTTAGAACTTATAAAAAGTAAATGTTTATGTTACATATTCAATTTATACACATACAAACATATACATATACACACATATATACATACTCATATACATACATACATATATACACATACACATATAATTAGTAATCAATTAATTGAAAGATATTGTTCTTGTAATTTTTTTGTTACATTTGACCTAAAAGTATATCTTGAGAGTTGAAAAATGTCTAAATCGTAAAATTTTGTATTGTAAGTGTGACGTATTCTGTCAAGGGGTGCATTAGATGCGAACCTAGTGGCACGTCTGGGGACATTAAATAACGGAGTATGACGCGTGCGGTACGTAGGCACAAAAAATGTTACACCTGCCAGTAACTCTGGACAATCAACGTTCCCATTCAGAATAAAGATGTATAGATAGTGTAAATATATTATGTGTACGATATATAACTATAATACACAGGTATTTATAAATACAATACATAAGAAATACGTAATATTTAACGTAAAATAATTTCATCACAAAATTTCAACTCAATCCGTCGATAGGAAGGGCTCAAAAAGGGCACGGAAATGAGACAGGTATCGAACAGCTAGCCAAGGCCGCCATTCTGTAATCAATAGTTTTCAAAATAAATAGTTTCAGAAACCGCTATTGCGTGGTGATAAATAGTTTCATTTTGATACGGCAAAATCGCGAAACGACCCACCTCTAGATAGAGGTACCTATATACTTCCACTCATGTATCATAAAAAAACCGGCTAGGTGCGAGTCGAACTCGCGAACGGAGGGTTCCGTACCATCATCTATAAAAAAATGGCAAACAATCACGTTTGTTGTATGGGAGCCTCCTTAAATATTTATTTTATTTTAATTATTTATTTTTAAAGTGATTATTTAATTAAGTATTCTGTGGATATTTCAAACGTCTACCAGTTGTCATTATTAAGATCGAAAAAAAGCAAAAAAAAAAAAAACACGTTTGTTGTATGGGGGTCACCCTTAAATATTTATTTTATTCTGTTTTAGTTTTAGTTATTATAGCGGCAACATAAATACATCATTTGTGAAAATTTGAACTATCTATCATGGTTCATAAGATACAGCCTGGTGATGGACAGATAGACAGACAAACGCAGGGACAGACAGTGGTGTCTTAGTAAATAGGGTCCCATTTTAAACTTTGAATATGGAACCTTGAAAAGTATAGTAAAGCCAACACATTCACAGTTCGGCTCTTCTCGGCAATGTTCGGTTCTCGTTCGGCGGTGTTAATAAATAAATACCTACTGTTGTTAAATTATTTTCATTTTACAACTTTTCTTAAACTATGCATCCAAATAACTTGGTATAAAAGGCACAGTTTATCTTCCTAAGATTTTCGTGTTGATGGAGTAGGTACTTTTCGTTAGTAAGGATTAATATGCCTGCGTACACCTGCGCATAATAATCCTACTGCTCAAAATTCATCTATTAATTTTCAACAATTTTTCGACTCAAAATTCCTTATTGTGTTGTTGTTATAAGAGATAGATATATAGTGTCACGGAATTTTTTTGTAGATCTACTTAAAATCAATATATTTGTAGTACATTGTACTTACGTATACTTATCCATTACGCCAGCGCACGTGGATACAGCAGTTCGATAGCGATTTTCTTCCGACTTAATTTACGAATATCGATATTTTAACTAAACCAAGAATAATTGTAACGTAATAACGTAATGCTTGATAGCCTATAACCTTCCTAAATCCTAATTCCTAATGAATGTAGCTATGCTATCACACACAAAGAAATTTTTTTTCAATCCAACTTATTGTTCCAGAAATAAGCGCGTTTATTAGCACGTTTAATCAATAAACAAACATACAAACAAATAAGAAATATCGAGATTAAGTCAACGATTTCAATACGTTAACGCAATGTATTTTCGTGCAGCGACATCTAGTAAATGTGCACTACATTACGCTTTACGCTACGCTTTCTTTCGATTAATTTTACTTTCCGTGGGAATGAGATATTTTCCCGCGATAAAAAGTAGCCTATGTCCTTTCTCAACGTCTTATCTATGTTTATGCCAAATTTTATGAAAATCGGTCCAGTGGTTTAAGCATGAAAGCGTAACAGACAGACAGACAGACAGACAGTTACTTTCGCATTTATAATATTAGTATGGATGTATAAATCTATACATATAATAAAATCGTAGGAAAGTCAAAACTGTACATTGGATTTTTTAAATAATACTTGGGGCGTGATCTACAATCAAAAATATAGTTTTTAGAATTTTTGTCTGTCTGTTTGTCTGTATGTCTGTATGTCTGTATGTCTGTTTGTCTGTTTGTCTGTATGTATGTCCGGGGTAAACTCAATAAGTTCTGCATAGATTTACTTAAAATTTTGCTTGAATATTACTAACAGGTCGGATCAACATATAGGCTACATATTATCACGCTATCACCTACGGGGGAGAAGCTGTGCGGAGTAAACGAAGTCCGCGCGGACGAAGTCGCTGGCAACAGCTAGTGTTCAATAAAATCAAACATCTTAAAGTAGGCAAAAATAATGTTTAAAATGCTGTTACATAGATACATACATACATAATATGGTAATAGTAATGGTAATAGTATACAACATGGAATAAAGCACCATATCTAAAATCTTTTACTTTATATTGATTCTAATATATCATTTTATTATACACATGTGTACATCATGTCTGTCTACACATAAGATTTTTCTAATGAAAGGTTGGTTAATTATTTGCGACTTACAACAAATTACAATTAACTAACGACTTTTGCATCACAATTCTTGTAATGGGCCTTAAATAACTATTTATCATATTTCATAAACAACTTTCTAATCATAATTTGTATTCTATTTCTCAATTATTTTTCATTCAACTATTAAGTACTCCAATACTTCTATGTTTCATTACTTTAAAAATATATAACTTATGTACAATATTTATCATAGATATATGTTGTATATGTAGCATGAGTTATTAGACTTTTTCTAGGTATTAGATTTTCCGTCAGGTGAAATTTATATACACTAGTACTATGCTAAATGTATTACAACAAACCCTATAAATTATAAAATGAAATGTTATATTATTAAGTACTCATTGATCACATTATCAACTATCTAATACAAATTAAATAATTGCAAAGACATTAACATGATATATTAAGACACAAACCTCTCTTTGAAATCATTAGCTGAAACAGATTCATCCGCACTCAAAGTATTTGCCAAATTAATTAGCTCATCTGCTGCTAATTTTATATTCACAGCTGTTGGACGTGCTGACACCAGATAATTTAACTTGCCTTCAATCTGTAGTAAATGCAAACATATATTTAGTTCTTAAATAGTCCAAATAAAATGATATTGCACAGGTGTCTGGTTACATAATACTGAAATGAATATTAAAAATGCACAGCGGCAATTTGTGGCCATATCCCATAATATTAAGCCACAAGATCCGAAAGAGGTATATAGGTAGGTCAATAGCATTGTCAAAAAAAATAATAAAATAATTCTTTTTATTAAAATATAAAGAAAAATATTGTAGTTTAAAGTGCCTCATTTTAGTATTAAAATTGAGCAACTTCCCCTTAAATCAAGCAAATATTTTGAAAATTTATGTATCAATATCCATAAAATAATGTCACAGATATGTTTGTATTGAGCTACCAAATAATGCCTTTGACGATCGGACAGGGTTTTTTTACACACTGTATATAAATTATCGATGTAATTTTAAGAAGGGAAAAAAAAGGTTTATATGAATTGACCATTCCATTGTAGGGAACACGAAATATACAACACTGTATATCAAATATACAACTGATCATCCACTTTCAGAATTAAATTTTTTATACTAAATATACTATAAAATATGTTAAACAAACAAGCAGATGGCTCCCTGATGGAAAGAGATAACCATCGGCTATCTCTTTCCATCGGCTGGAAATGAAGTCTATGCTACCAAAAGAAAAGTGGCCCATGTAAAGTTCTCCTTTGTAAAAAACAGAAAAGTGTGCCAACAACCGAAGACCACGTGAAGACGAAGCCTCCAAAGTGAAACAATGAAACAAACAGCGACAAGATGTTGTCATTTTTAAAATATATGCCTAACTCTAGGGAAAATATAAGTAAATATACGAATATTAAAAAAACTTTATCTTATTTATTTTCAGAAATAAAGTCATTTTAATATTTTTTTCAGTAAGGGGCCACCCATAAATTACGTCACACGTTAAGGGGGAGGGTCAACGAAGTGCGACATTGTGTAATAAGGGGTGGGGTGGGACCCCTCCCCACCCCTTATTACACAATGTCACATGTACAAATTTTGTGACATCACATTTTTTTAAAAATACTATATTTTATATCTAAATATTACAACACTAAATTTCAAAAGCCACCCGTATAGATAAAAAACAATCGAATGAGATCATTATTCCAATGTAAATTTGTAAAATATGTGAAATCACACTAGGTGGGAGGGGGTCTCACAAATGTATCCAGCTGTGACAAGGACGGGGGAGGTGTAAAAATCTTGAAATTTATGGATGGCCCCTAATGCCTTTAACCAACCTATATGCCTCTTACGGATTGGACAGGATTTTCTTTACATACTGTATAAATTATACATAGGGACATATCTATTGACAAATTCAAGCTTTTCTGTTTATAGGAACTGTCAACAGTAAGGTCAACACTTTAACCATTGACAAATGTGGAAATTATTCCTTTAAATAAAATTTGCAGTTTCAATTTGCAGTGGACTATTATATCAAATTGTATGCAAATTTTCAACTTTTGTGAAGGAAGTAAGACAAATCTAAAAAGATCATAAAATATGCGGTTGCCTCTGCCAACACTGTAAGGGATCTAACGTGAAGATATATATGTGTATGTTTACATGCAATTTTTTAACAGTATGAGCCATAAGCCAATTTAGTTGTCCTCATTGTATTTATAATGTAATCAATTGTTCACTAGCTTAAATTTTATTGTATGACAATATATTAAAAAGTGTGTTTAATAATTTATCAAACTGACCTCTTGCCTCATAATTTTCTTATCATCACTATCGTCTTTAAGGAGTTCAATGGCTAATGATAAACACCCAACAATTGCTATGGCAGGAGCACCTCTCACCTAAAATTAATTTGAATATTTAAACTCTTATGATTATACCCATATACAATAACTTGATTTTAAAATTAAAATGTCAATTTTAAATAGAAATACATTCATATATAATCATAGCAGTTCATGAAGATCAAATTATACAATAACTTGACATCATAATTATAAAGTCCATTATAAGTGGAAACTAGAAAAGCAGTCATATATAATCATGTTCATTAAGTTCATAAGGGAGTCATAAACATGTACATGAAACTCATGAAGATTTCAATAATGTTGAGGTTATGTTCTATATAAAAGTAAACCACTACAACATACAAACAAAACAACACGTTTACAAAGAAATATAACATGTTTAACTTTTTACGAACTGAATGGTTATTTTCCTTTAATCATATACAGCATGTTAGGGATAATATACCAAAAATTAAGAAAAACATGCCATTTTTACATTCTAGGCACAATGGTAATTTTTTTGTTGAAAATGCAATATTTGCTTTGTATTATTTTATATTATTTTCACACCTCACAATGTAAAGAGTACATTGTTTCTACTGGTTGCACCCACAGAACTATCAAATCAGCCGTTCATTTATAGCAGTATGTTGCTCATAATACATTGCTTATTTTGTGTATTTCCCTAAATTTTTCTATTTTTTTTTTTTTAGAATAAGCACTAGTAGAGTAACAGATAAATCAAATTATACAATGTTAAAGCAAAAATAATTCATCAAAAAATAATTTCCAATGGTTTGCATCATGGGTTCACCATATCCATAGATTCAACGTTTAGTACACTATCCCTTACACACTGTAATATAAGGAAATATATATGTAAATGTTAGTTTCATAAACTAAATTTTTTATATTACACCTAACCAGGACAAGCTTCCATTGCTGTGAGTTACTAAAATTCTTGCAACACATCTCCATATTATAAAAAAAAGTTACTGGGAATATGTTTCAAAAAAATTAAATGTAATTTGCTATACATAATTATAAAAAATAACACATATCCAGAAGTTTACATATTATATGGAACCACATGACTTTTATAGTAATGTATTACCAAATAAAAATAAATAACCCACATACCTGCATTTTATGAATAACTTTCCAACCATCCTCTACTCCTTTTACTTTTACATATCTTGTCTGAATTGGTAGTAATAACTGATCAAGAATTTCTAAGTTGCCTCGTGTGTATCTTATAGATTCTAAACTCATTTTATTCAAGATATTTTAGATAAATACTTATATAAATGAAAATAATACTTCAGATTCTATGATAAAGCTTCTTTTTTATGAGTGAATTTTATTGAGAAATTACTAAACGCCTAGACTAATATAAATGTTCATCGAACTTTTGAACTTGGTGAACATTGAAGGATAAAATTGATAACCTCACTCATTGCTTATTAAGATCATGTCATAAATACGAAAGATTAGAAAAGGCAAACACACTAAAATAAAGCCTGCATCTAATTAATAGACAATTACTCCAATAATAAATAAATTAATTTGTTTGCTAAATAAAACAAATAGATTAAAACAACTCGCATTTTAACTCAAAACTAGGTACCTAATTTGACATATGATTGTGAAATGTGAATTGAGTAATTGACATTTGATTTTTTTATCCAGTGTCAACTGTCAAATAGGATATCAGTCACACCATGGAACTAATAATTCATCCGAAAGTCACACCATGGAACTATTATTACAGGAAGTAAGAGTAAAATAAGAGCAGAACGTGTAAATTTTAACTCTACAGTCATATGACCCCGGTTATGAGCTAAAAAAAGATACATATATATTGTCAGTGTTGAATTTACCTAGGTCATTGATATAAAATACCCAAGATACACAGTTCCGAACAAAACTGACACTCAAAACTGTCGCTAATTCAGTCTAAAAAGTTTATAGTTATAGCACAAACGTGTTTTTGCATATTCAACCTTAAACGAGGGATTTAAAGTCATTTTTAAAAAACAATGTACAAAAAGCAATAAAATTTTTGACTTAAGTTAGCCGGTAGGACAAGGGACATGGGAGTCGAATATAAATATTTTTATGCATTGAGGTAGTATTTTAAGGGTTTGTCAAATTTACATTAAAAAAAATCTTGTCGAAAATCTGTTTTTGCGTAGAACATTTATATATCAATAAAACAAATAATGACCATTAAAATAATTTATTTATATTTCAAACGTTATATGTTATTGGTTCTATTACAAAGAACCTACACATATAGGCAAACTGTGGGTTTATAGCCATGTAGTATTTGACGCTTGATATTGATACATTTAGTTTGCATAGTCTAATAAATTTAGAATATACTGAAATAGGAAATTTACTGCAATGGTGACTATGACTACGTTATAAAGTTCATAGATTCTTACATGATAACAGACACGATTTTTTTCAGACATATTATGTAATGTATCGACAACATAGTAAGGAAACGCATTAATTTCCTAGAAATAAGTTTAGCTTTTCGTAGAATTCTCGTTTTGAATTAGATTAAAGTTTTTCTGGGTTTTTTTGCAGTATTATGTAAACGAACATTTGTTTAGTTATAGTATCTGCAGACGTACGAGCGAATACTGCTCACAGACATTTGAAACCCAATAGGTTAGTTGCTAATGCGATGTCGGCTTCTGAAAATTTTATTGACCCTCGTATAAAAAATTCCAATAAAACAATTTAGAGCTAAAAAGTTGTGTTCAATGTTATTCGGAAGATCAAACTCGTTGATGATTTTGAAAAACTATACATCTTTTCAAATACTGAATAACTAAGTATCATTTTAAAAAAGCTTTGGATTTTTGAACTTTTTTAATTCAATAGTCTATGCTTAGGCATAGTTTTTTTCTTTGAGGTTAAAATACTTCAATTTAGCGGGAAGTTTCAGGTGGCCTATAGGGTCAACCAGCTCCCAGATGTTTTTAATATAGTTACATTAGTTGGTCACATAGGTTACATTTTCAATACAGTTACGTTAGTTATACATACATAGGTTACATTTTCAATACAGTTACGTTAGTTGGTTAGATAGGTGTGTTACATACAGAGAAATACTAATAGATACGTATATTTAGTTTGGAGTATAGTTTAGTACATATAATATTATTGCCAAAGGTAATTTTAGATTAGATATTTCCTGTTAATTATAAATTTCTTTTATAATTACGTTAGTTTTTTCTATAGGTGTGTTACTAATAGGTATTTTTAGTTTGAGGTATAGTTAGTTATGATATTAGGTATAGAAAATGTAGAAGTTATCGGAATTTCAGGTCTTACGTTTTTTACTTACATTTTAATAACAAAAATGTCGTATATAAATAATTAAGATGAATATGTAAATATTATTTTTAACGTACTAGCGGCCCACCCGGCAATGTAGAGATTTTTAATAAAATAAAAAAAGGTTAAATAAGTTCTAAAGCAAATATGCGCGAGCAAAGCCGCGGGTAACAGCTAGTATGCAAATAAAACAACTCGTACATATAAACAGTCACTTAAAATTTATACGAGACTAGCTGCAGATCTCTGCATTAGGATAAAAGTATTCTATGTGCTATTCCAGGTCATCTTATATCCGAGTCCAAATCCAAATTGGTACAGCCATTTTTTACGTGATTGATTATCAAACATCCAAACATACAAACTTTAACATTTATCATATGTATAGTATAAGATATCGGCAATCAAAAACAACATTTTATTAAAAATAAATTGTTAAATCAAAAAATAAACATTCTAAATGCAACCTGTGCCTTCCACTTAAGAAATCGTTATCAACAACACGTGTAAACAGAACAAATTCAACGCTACTTATGATTTCCTATTGTTATAATAAAAGTTTCGTAATATATCTCCAAAGTTCATCGTAAGAATCACAATTATATATTGTTATTTTATATTCGTACAAATAGAATAAAAAGAATCACCTAACTTGGTCCTCAAAATAAGTAATCAATATAATCAAACATTTTAAAATCGTCAAATCGATGTCCTCTTCTCTTTTGACAGTTGGTTAACAACTGTAAAAGGTATTCAAAATTATTAATGAAAAAAATTAATCTTATTAAAAAAAAATTAACTTATTAATGAAAAAAAATCGACTCCACTAATAATAACAGGATCAATTTGTATTATTCGACTAAATTAAAAGGAGGTTATAATGCACTGTCCTTTTACTGAAAAAGTGACCATTGAAATTTTGTCGTATTATATTTTGAGCGTCGAGGACATTTTTAAGACAAATAAAATGAAATAATATATTACACCGTATATTTAGTAATATAAACGACAAAAATAAATCGATAAACTCTTATACTTACCGAAAATACAATATCTTATATTTTTTAACATTCATGATGTTGTATTTTACAATCTATCAGAGAACAATTTTGTAATTTTGAAGCGCGTGCAGTGACGTGAGCGACGGGCTTCTATTTGAAGTGAGTGCACAATTTTAAATTGTGCACTCATTCTTAGAGGACGTTTTTGAGACACTGATTGTGTATCTTGGGTTTTTATATATCAATGACCTAGGTTGTCACAAGATTGCTCACGATAAAAATTTTGCTAGTGAAGGTACGATCGATAACATTTTTCGATGTTTTTACTAGAATTATCTTGGGAATTTCAATGAGTACACTGTTAATACTCTTAGTCAAACGAATTTTTGAAAATGGGGGAAAGATTTTCAAAAACACTTTATTAAATTTAATGTATATTTAATAAAATATTCTAGTCAATAAAATGTACAAATTTATAATAAGATTTGACATTCTTTTATTAAATCTCTATACAAATGTTTGTCTACCGAAATACTTGCAATTACTAGGTAACTCCCGAACGAATCAACCGAGTTTGATCCGATTTGTAGCAACCAATACAGTCTGGCAGATATTTTGAAAAAACATTCTTTCGTCACTTTTTTTAGGTTCTCTAAATTTTCTAAATTTACTGCGTCGAATAGTTTTTCTAAATTTACTGCGTAAAATTTTCAGCAAGTCTAATTTTGACGGAATTCAACTGAATGCCGTCAACCGTGATTAAATTGTTTAAGCCAAACTTACACACATAAATTTTCATGTACATGTACATAAAAAATACTGACATCATCGCTGCAGGATAGCTTTTTACGAAATCAAACCCTGGGGATATGATGTAAATTCGATTTTCAAAATGGAGGTTAAATACAATAAGTTTCTGTAGCGGTTAAAGTATATAAAACACTAAGTATTTAAATAAAAATAAATAAAATATGACGCCCGTGCCTGTGCAGCCCACGACAATGCAAACAAGAATATTGTAACATTCATTAAAATCTTTTATTCTCAAATTCATAATTCATGAACATTCGTTCCTTAAGCGCTTTAATTTTATGCTACTGTTGATCGCCCCGTAGGTTGAGTGGTGAGCGACCCTGACTACGCAATCGACGGAGCTCGGGTTCGATCCCGACGGGGACAAGCCTTTGTATGATGAACATGTGTTTGTATTTCCGGGTTTAGGTGTTTATTAAATATATTCTAGTATTTATATTTGTATTTCTATGTATTAGTATCGTTGACCCACAACACAAGTAAATAATTTGCTTACTTTGGGGTTAGATCAGTAAGTGTAATTTGTCCCTTGAATATTCAATTACGTGAATATTTACTTTGTACTGTATTTCATTCGCCCAACGATTGCGAACCTAAAATACAGCTACATAAACATGAAAAGTCAAATCGTCGCATGTCATTTTTTTTCTACCATGGAACAAAATAAAATAGCATACGTCAACACACCAGGTCAATATCAAAATAAGGCTTGTACATGATATTACCTAAATATATGTATGCGGATAAATTATAGTTTTGCTATTATTATTATTGTTTATCATAATTATGTTATAGTTTCTTTGTCATGAGTCGCGCAAATATCACCTGCGGACCGTAATTTGATGCCCACTGCACTGACGCGTCAAGCACTTTCGCGAAGCCGTTCGAGATAGCCCGAACACATCGCGATAGCACGAATCTTTGCTGTAGCCCAATATGTATAGGAACACCATTAATGATGATATATATATATATATATATATATATATATATATATATATATATATATATATATATATATATATATATATATATATATATATATACATATATATAATATTATGTCTATAAATATTTAACAATTAATATTATAAGTTCAAGTTATAAACACTATATTATTGTTACAACCCTTGTATTTTATAATTTAATGATAGTTACACTACACTAGGCCACTTTCTATGCACGTTTGTGGTACATTTTACTAAAAAAGTATCACACTTTTAGGTTTAAGCTTTGGCGTCGTAGTTTGATTTCATTTAATTAATTTTCATTCACTCCATTTTAATACAATATTAATCTATTAAAACACTTGTACTTTTTAACTTCCCACTACGTATGTAGATAGGGAGGTTACCGATTTTTCTCCGATTTTCAAAAATGGAGTTTTCACCATATCCACCACCATGTCCACGTTTTGTGGCCTTAGGAACAATTTTTGACTATTTTCGCGATGACGTCAGTATGTCTGTATGTATGTGTGTGTGTTTGTATGTGTCACCAACTCATAAGTTTTGTTAACGCCTGGACCGATCGAAACGCGGTTGATGACATTCGATTAGATTCTGCTCAACTTATACTTCCTGAAAATTTGAACCAAATGGGCCCAAGAGATTTTGAGAAATTTTGAAAAAAAACCCAAAAAAAACATTGTGGCGAAACAGAATTTTTTTAAATATCTTCCAGATTAATGTACTGATTGAGTACAAAAACTAATCAGCTCTATCCCTCAAAAAGTTACGTCTAATGCATAATTTGCCTCAAAATAAGTTTATTCGTTTGGAAGTAATCGTTTACGAACATTTTGAAAACAGTTTTTTTTTCGATATAACTTCGAAATATTTCAACCAATCATTTTTTAGTATTCTACGATATTTTATGACTAAAAAAATTACGTCGGTTGCCCTTTTAAAAATCAAAACCGAATCTTATTTTCAAAAGTTACAGATTTTCAAATATTAAAATTACGTTTTCTTTAGCAAAGTTACTTAATATTTTTAAAATAACTTTCAGGCTAATGTACCGATTGACTTCAAAATCTGATCATCTTTGCTCCTTTAATAACTGCGCCACGTACCGTTAATTGGTTAAAAATTGGTCAATTTTTTTGGGATCTATCAATGATGAAAATTTTTGAAAAAAATGTTTTTTGACATTGCTTCGAAATTTTTGAACCTACCGATTTTTTAGCTAAAGCAATATTTAGATTGAGTTGAATGCCATTTGAAAGATCAAAATCGATCATCGTTTCCAAAATATACAGCTTTTCAAAAATCAATATACTGCCATTTTTATCAAAATAGATGTTTACACTGAAAAAACCTATACTTATAGTTTTTACTATTTTGAGCTTAAAATACGTTAATTTAGCGGGAAGTTTCATGGATGGCTTGCAAGATCAACCATTTACAGATTACAGACAGTGATAGGTGACCAGTCTATCACCAGCTGGGTACTTTTCCAATCCCGTGCAACGTTGTTTTTATCAGCAAACTGAAAAAACACATTTTTGATTTGCCTGACTCGGGAATCGAACCCCGAGAGTTTCTCTGAGGGAAAAATTCATTCGCTGAGTTTCTACCGCCAATTCTTCGTGCCTGCGGTAAGTCCAATATTAATTCTAAAAATATTGAAGGTTAATTAAATTAAATTTACTTTATAAGATCAACTTTTATTTTTAAAACTCATTTTTCCTAGAAAACTCTTACAGTGATGTGTACGTTTTTAAAGTGGTGGTAGGTACTATATTATAGGTAGATCAGAAAATATGGTGTAAAATATGTAGATAACCTTTATAATTGTTCTGTGTAGATAACATTGTTAATTATAGAAATCGTGTTTTTAATAAATCAAGAAAATTGTAAAGAATTTTTCTTAAACATAAGTACTAAAAAAAATTATATTAGAAACATTTTATTTATTATTTTGGTTTTATTTTTCTGCGCCTCTCTAGATACAAAGCCTGACGACGCCTTTGATGCGAATATAATATATAATTTCCATGATACATTAAAAGATGTAATTCGCATAAAAATACTTTCCTAATAATATTACTAGGTAATATAACTTAGCGAGCCCTTACAAAGCTCTGCTTTTGCTAGTTTATTTTTAAATGTAGCAATAGGTTTCAAACAATTTTAAATTTCTGTTTTAAGAATGCTGAAAAATACGTAAAAAATAGAAGTTTTGTATGTTCAGTTTTCAGGGAAAGGCTTAAAAGGTCAGAAAATATAGAAAAAAAATAGGAGTAGTTGAACATGCAGAACAACGTTTGCCAGGTCAGCTAGTTGTTAATAAATAATTCATCATCATCTTACAAAAATCTGAAACATAAGTTTTAAAGTGTGACTATCGATAGCATTTTGCACAATACTACGTTAACTAGCAATGTAAAGAGGATTTACTTAGAATTAAAACGAATATGTTGATACGACCAAATTTGATAGCAACGAAGATGAATACAATTCATAATCTTGATGACAGTATTTAATTTTATAACTCTTTAAATTAGTAGTACTAACAGAGTTTAATTGACATTTTAGCTATATGAAAACTTACGGCATGACAGTTTTCGACTAGAAATAATAGTATATTTTGTCTTATTCGCACTTACACGGTACATACAGTCAAAATTGAATCAGATATAACGACTCAGTTCTTATTTATTATATTCCATCCATGTATGTAATTCATCCGAGAGCATTGACGTGTATAATATTACCACATTATACACGTCAATGTCCGAGAGTCACACAAAATTATTGCCAATGGAAATAAAAAAGATACTATATTTTATCAAAAATTACACTACATTTTGTCTTTGTGATGATATATTAATAAAATAAATAATCAGTTATTGAAATATTATTTCAAATAGTATCACTAAGCCTAATCTTGTTTATACGCCTAAACTCGCAGATAATCTGAAAACCACCGGATTTTTCAACTCAATGTCTACTATATTTATGATATCAACATATCAATAAAGTGCCCCATAGACCTACAATAAAATTGCGCAAAATTACGTATTGTGCAATGTTATTGACCGTTTAGGGTTAATATATAAATAGATAATCAAGATCAGATTAAAATGGATATATTAGCTTCTCACCATTCCGAGAAAGACTTCAAGGGTTTCTGGAAACATACAAAAAAGCTGGAAGCTGGAGCTTGCTTGCCTGTGAGTGTAGGGGGTCACTGTGAACCAGCTAAGATTGCCGAACTTTTTAAAGACCAGTTTAGGGTGAATTCTCCTTTAGGGTCGGTGTATGTGGCGCATGAAAACCTCACTGAATTATGTGGTGAAATCATGCATTTTACTGGTAAAGAGGTCGCTGAGGTCATCC
Source organism: Apodemia mormo (assembly GCA_036924255.1). Taxonomy (NCBI): domain Eukaryota; kingdom Metazoa; phylum Arthropoda; class Insecta; order Lepidoptera; family Riodinidae; genus Apodemia; species Apodemia mormo. Next base: position 32,030,618 of record JAUPFN010000009.1, read on the forward strand.
ATCACATGACGAAGGGCAAGTCACCGGGCCATGATGGGCTAAGTGTAGAGCACCTACGTCATGCTGGTGTGCATCTCCCTAGAGTGCTAGCTCTTTTCTTTAATCTTTGTATTAAGCATGCTTACCTGCCTAGAGAGCTTATGAAAACCATTGTTGTTCCTGTACCCAAAAACAAAACAGGTGATGCCTCCGACAAGAAAAATTATAGACCTATATCACTGGCAACTGTTATAGCAAAAGTGCTGGACGGTTTATTAGATCGCATATTTGAAAAAAACATTAAGTTACACGAATCACAGTTTGGATTTAGGCCGGGACTGTCTACCGAAACCGCAATACTGCGACTAAAGCACACCGTTCAGTATTATGCTACCAGGGGGACGCCGGTTTACTCGTGTTTTTTGGACTTGTCGAAGGCATTTGACCTTGTTTCGTACAACATCTTATGGGATAAGCTCTTGAGGGAAACAAGCACGCCAAGGGAGATTGTTAGCCTAGTTAAGTTTTGGTATCAGCACCAAACAAATCAGGTTAGATGGGCAGGAGCTCTATCAGAAGAATATAGGTTGGAGTGTGGGGTGAGGCAGGGTGGAATTACCTCTCCTAGGCTCTTTAACCTGTACATAAACGCATTGATAGATGAGCTAAACAGAGCCGCAGTAGGGTGCTCAATAGATGGCCAATTTGTAAATAATATTAGCTATGCGGATGATATGGTTCTGCTGAGCCCATCGGTTAGAGCTCTTCAGAAACTCATTGCAATTTGTGAGAGGTATGCGATAACACATGGCTTAAAGTACAATAGTGTAAAGAGCGAATTACTTGTATTTAAGGCTGGCAATAAAGCTCCAAAGGCGGTACCTCCAATCAGACTTGGGGGCATGGCGTTAAGTACCGTTAGCAAATTTAAATACCTGGGGCACTGGGTTAGCGCAGACCTCTCTGATGATTTAGATGTAGAGAGAGAACGTAGAGCATTGGCAGTGAGATGTAACATGTTGGCCCGCAGGTTTGCACGATGTAGCGCTGAAGTAAAAATTCGCTTATTTAAAGCATACTGCCAAACGTTTTACACGTGTAGCCTGTGGGTCAAGTGCACATGTAGGGCGCTCAATGCTCTACGTGTTCAGTATAATAATGGGTTAAGGATGCTGTTGGGGCTACCTCGGTACTGCAGTGCATCTGGGATGTTTGCCGAGACCCGCATTGACAGTTTTCATGCGATCTTGCGCAAACGTGTGGCCTCGGTGATGCTGCGGGTGCGGAATAGTACCAACGGTCTCCTTAACACCATATTAGATAGGGTGGACTGTCCTGTGGTAAGGCACTGGAACGCATGTCACATGCGTTCCAAAACGCTTATATTTAATATTAAATAAAAATTAAATAAATTAATAATGTGAATTCTCAATTGTAATTAATAATGTAAGTTTTATAATTTTTTTTTTTTTGAATCTTTTTTATAATGGAATAAAATCTGAACATTAGCTAATTTAATTATATTATTGTGTTAACATTATAAGCATGTAATATGAAATCTATGGGCATGGTACCTGAAATAAAGATTTATTATTATTATTATTATTAATATTGAAGATTGCACAATGAAAGAACGAAAGTTTGAGCGGGTTTAGTTTTCATTGCGCAAATATTTTTTCTTGCACTATGTGGGCTTAATATTGCACAATATTTTACACTTCAGAGGTTAGAGCGGTCGCGTTCGGTCAATCACGGTGTATTGTATGGTCGTGTCGTAAATTTAAGCAAAATGGCGAGCAAGAATGCTATAAAAGATAAAGAAGGCAGTTGTTACTTGAATGTATAGAATTGTATGGAGATTTATTTGACTAAATCACCAGCATGGTTGACGCCAAAACTTCGTCGTCAGACATGTTGCTCGCTCGAAAATATTGATCAGACTGGTTTGTCAATTTTATTGAGTGAATTTATTGAACGTTTGGAGTCAAAGGGGTATTCAATATTATTGCACAATAAAAGTATTGCGCAATATTATTGTAGGTCTATGGGGTGCAATTCTCATACCACAGAATTAGGTATTGTTTTCTGTGACTCATACCACAGAAAACATATATAATAATAATATATATAAAACTCATACAGAAAATACATCTATTCTACTATATCAAAAACTATCACAGTTGCAAAACATTGCATGGGAAATTTGTTCGACATTTTTAACTTATCAATTTTGTAACAAATAAAATAATAATAATACAGCTCAAAAATTGCGTTTTATGCCTTTCGAAAAATCATAATCAATCATCATTTTTAAAAACATGCGAATGCTGGGGCCGCACTATAAACATAGTCACAAAGCTTTGTGCAATGACGTGATAAATGTAGAACTTACATCTTCATTTATCGTGTCATTGCAAGAAGCTTTGTGACGACTGACGACTAACGATAGGCGCAGTGTGTCAGAGGCATTAGGTATAGTTTTTGCTTCTTTGAGCTTAAAATAGCTGAATTTTGTGAGAAGTTTCAGGGATGGCCTGCAGGGACAAAAGTCTTACAAAATTTGTTTCTCGTCACCGGATATATTTTTACATTTACGTAATATTAGTATAATTAATCGTATAAAAATGCTTAAAATGTGCATTTTCCCTAAGAATGGTGTTGTTTTACCTCTGATATCAGATATAAAGTTTCATGATCAAATCCTGGTCTTATAAGTTTACCAACTCAAATTGTCTTCACATTTCTGAATTTTTTTGAATTACTGCGCTCTTAATCTGTTTATTTTCATCTAATTTTCACTATAACGTTGCACCAACAGTAGCATATCTCAAATTTAATTTATTTATTTTTTGATGGAAAATTAAAGTAAGTAAAATTCTTTAAAAAATATATAATTATTTATTATTAGGGTTACAAATGACGGTAAGAAAACGTTTTTTTCTATATAAAATGTATTTTTTATTATTTATTAATTTGGAACAAATCGATAAAATATTTAAAAAATAAAATTTTATATAAAACTTCTTTTTATAAAAAAAAAAACAGCTCTACTGTAACAAATATGCATGGTATGTCTTAATCACTAATTCAAGAAGTAATTTCTACACATCGCGTTTTTTTTAAATTAATTAACCAAATATTACTGTGTTTATCCTCTTAAAATACAATAGTTTAAAATGACACATACCAAAATGTCACTACAATAACAACAAATCTAAAACCTTCAACTACATATAAACTACATTCAAACTTTGTCTTTTAAGACCAAAACGATTTATTTAAAACTGATTTTCTGTAATCAGACCTTAATTTTGCACTTTATCTGTCAGTAATATATCTGTGCTAATACGTCATAAGTATAAGAGTTTATCGATTTATTTTTGTTGTTTATATGACTAAATATAGGGTGTAATGTATGATTATCACTTTATTTGTCTTTAAAATTTACTTGACGCTCCAAATATAATACGACAAAATTTCAATGGTCACTTTTTCAGTAAAAGAACAATGCATTACAGCCTCCTTTTAATTTAGCCGAATAATACAAATTGATACTGTTATTATTAGTGAAGTCGATTTTTTATATATTTATAAGATTAATTTTTTTCATTAATAATTTTGAATACCTTTTATAGTGGTTAACCGACTGCCATCTTTTGGCATCTAAGAGGACATCAATTCGACGATTTTAAAATGTTTTATAATATTGACTAGCTGTTGCCAACGACTTGGTCCGCGCGGACTTCATTTACTCCGCACTGCTCCTCCCCCGTAGGTGATAGCGTGATAATATGTAGCTTATATGTTGACCCGACCTGTTAGTAATATTCATGCAAAATTTGAAGTAAATCCATGCAGTACTTTCTGAGTTTACCCTGGACATACATACAGACAAACAGACATACAGACAAACAGACAAAAATTCTAAAAACTATATTTTTGGCTTCGATATCGACTGTAGATCACGCCCCAAGTAATCTTTTAAAAAAATATTCAATGTACAGTTTTGACTTTCCTACGATTTTATTATATGTATAGATTACTTATTTTGAGGACCGAGTTAGGTGATTCTTTTTAATATAACAATAGGAAATCATAAGTAACAACGACTTTTGTTCTGTTTACACATCTTGTTGATAACGCTTGTTTAAGTGGAAGAAACAGGTTGAATTAAAAACTTTTTTTAAATTTAATAATTTTATTTTAATAGAATGTTGTTTTTGATTGTGGATATCTTATACTCTATATATTATAAATGTTAAAGTTTGTATGTTTAGATGTTTGATACTCAATCACGTAAAACTGGCTGTACCAATTTGGATTTGGATTCAGATACAAGATGACCTGGAATAGCACATAGAATACTTTTTATCCTAATGCAGCGGTCTGCAGCTAGCCGCGTATAAATCTTAAGTGACTGTTGATTCGTTTTATTTGCATACTAGCTGTAACCCGCGGCTTCGCTCGCGCATATTTACTTTAGAACTTATTTAACCTTTTTTTAGATACTTTATTAAAATTATCTACATTGCCGGGGGGCCGCTAGTACTTTAAAAAGTCATATTTACATATTCATCTTAATTATTTATATACGACATATTTGTTATTGAAATTTAAGTTAAAAAACTTAAGACCTAAACTTCCCATAACTTCTAAATTTTCTATACCTAATATCATAACTAACTGTACCTGAAACTAAAAATACCTATTAGTAACACACCTGTCGAACAAACTAACGTTATTATAAAAGAAATTTATAATTAAAAAGCAATATCTAACCTAAAATTACCTTTGGCAATAATATTATATATACTAAACTATACCTTAAACTAAATATACCTGTCTATTAGGATTGCTATGTATGTAACACACCTATATAACCAACTACTGTAACTATTTTTTAAAAATCTGTCAGATGGTTAAATCTACAGGTCATCTGAAACTTCCCGTTAAATTGAGGTATCTTAAGCTTAAAGAAAAAACTATGCCTAAGCTATACTATAGAGTTCTGAGTTTGAAAAGTTCAAAAATCCAAAGTTTTTTTAAAATGATCCTGATTTAAATCTAATTCAAAAAGAGAATTCTACGAAAAGCTAAACTTATTTCTTGGAAATTATTGTGTTCCTACTATGTTGTCGATACATAATATAATAAGTCTGAAGAAAAATGTAGGAATCTATGAACTAAATGACGTAGTCATAGTCACCATTGCAGTAAATTTCCTATTTCAGTATATTCTAAATCTATTAATCTATGCAAACTAAATGTATCAATATCAAACGTCAAATACTACATGGCTACACACCCACAGTTTGTTTAGGTTCTGTGTAATAGAACAAATAACCTACAATGTTTGAAATATAAATAAATGATTTTAATGTTCATTATTTGTTTTATTGATATATAAATATTTTACGTATAAACAGATTTTCGATCAAATTTTTTTATTATGTAAAATTTACAAACCCTTAAAATACTACCTAAATCAATGCATAAAAATATTTATGTTCGACTCCACTTATGCCTTGTCCGACCGGCTCACTTAAGTCAAAAATTTTATTGCTTTTTGTGCATTGCTTTTCAAAAACAACTTTAAATCTTTCGCTATAAAAAAGGTTGAATATGCGAAAACACGTTTGTGAAATAACTATAAACTTTTTAGACTTAATTAGCGACAGTTTTGAGTGTCAGCTTTGTTCGTATCTGTGTATCTTACCGATCCCGATGACCCGATAACTCTGGCCAACGGTTTACACGATGACACTACACACCTACATTCGCGACACCGTCGCCGCCGGCGGCGACGAGGACCCCTGTTTCGCCCTTCGGCGAACCGAGCCCAAGGGCAAGGTTCGGCGGACGGACAAAACAATGCCACTAGCCCTCTCATCGCAAATCACGACCCCACCCTAAGCCGAGGTTCGGTCTCACAGGAGACACCCTTAGGGCGGAGGGCGTACAGCCCTACACCTTTAAATTCTGGCTGAGCACTCTGCTCGCCCACGCGACCGGTGAAGCTGTAACAGCCCATAAGGCTAACAGCAATTGTGACATTCCGAAAAAAAAAAAAAAAAAAGTATCTGTGTATCTTGGGTATTTTATATCAATGTCGTGACAGTCCTATTCTCAGTTGGAACCTCTGAATAAGGAAAGCTATGGAAATGTTACAACTTCATATAGATACTTAGGTATGTAATAATTTAAAAGACAAAATAATAAACATAATGGCGTCTTTGTCTAACATATGCAATGAAAACAAGCCAATTCTATAAGCAATAGTTTTGCTTTATTGACAACATTTTACGTGACGTCATGAGTGTGCTGAGCCGCCATTTTTCGTCGCTATGTACTTACGTTGTAAACCATAAATATACTCTGTGGACACTACTAAACAAGCTAAAATATAATCATTTATAATTTTAATATAATTCAGTAGTACTTGTAGTAGTACGATTGTATAGTCACAATTATCTACTGCTACTGACACTGAATCTAAGTAACAGAGTCCCATTTTACCTTTTGAGTATGGAACCCTAAAAACCCATTTTAACTAAGATAATCTCAAAGTCGACTTTACTATGAAATCAATAAGCTTCAAGGATAGTTTTATAGATAAGTATATACTGTGTATGGTAAAATATAAAAGCATAGAACAATAATATTCTCCTGGTGGAGTACCAAACGGAGTATGTAATCCACCATGTTTCGTTGCGTAGTAGGTATGCACGTTTTTTTCATAGGTATGGCATCTCCATTAGTACTGGGCAAAAACGGGTTTTGTAAGAAATGAAACGAAACAGTTTTTTTTAAAGGAAACTAGTTCCAAAAGCAGTTTTTTTATACAACTGTTTTTAAGGCTTAGAACTGGCAGTACAAATGTTCTGGCGGTTCTGTACTTAAAAGTTAAGTTCTGTACTTAAAATATAAGTTCATTTTTCTGTTTTTTTTTTCCGCAATTCTTCCTTTGCGACATTTTAGATACGCACTTCTACACGAACACACGACATTACACAAGTTATAAGTTCCACCTACGCTATATTCACAAATCTTTTAAAATACTTAAATAAAATATTTAACAGTCAATATTTACAGAATTTACACTAAAACGAACACTAGAAAAAAAACAACGCGAAATTGTTTACGCCACAAGTGCATCGCATCAACCTCGAGTCAAAACAATATAATTTTACTAATTTTGTTTTGATTTGAAATTTTGAATGACCTAGTTCAGTCGGTCAAACGGTCGTGCTAAAGAAACCAGTTTATCCTGCTACGTTATATCTCAAACAAATATCCGCGCTATGATTATAGAATTTCATTTTATAAAAATCTTGATTGTGACAAAACGAACTGTTTAAAAAAACTGGTTTTTATCGTTTCATATATATGCTACGGTAATATTAGCTTTATCACCATAGCATAAGACATTATTTCAAAAGTTCGTTATTTGAAACTGCTTCTTGAAACGACGACCAATGAGAGTTCACTCCATCTCGTTCTTTCTAACGGTATTATCGGTATTACATGGAAAGAGCGAGCGTAATAAAACAGTCGCGCGTGAAGTCCAGTTTAGTTCATGAACGACGCGAACATGTTTTTTTGTCAAACTGCTTTTACCAGAGACAAAAATCTGTTCGTCTGTAATCTGACAAAAACTGTTTTTTAAAACAGTTTCGTCAAAAAACGCCCAGTACTAATCTCCATAGGTTTCCTTATTCAGAGGTTGGAACCTTAGATGAGGGAACTACTACTAGATATGAAATAATGCAATGCATAGTAACTAAGAAAAGTTACCATTTTTATCAACAAAAATTAAAGCAGCCGTGTCTCCTCCTTCTTATCTATTGTCTCCTTATTTAGCGTTTGGATGAGCAGTTAATTTTCAGTACACATTTACACACCTTTACCTGCCTACCATACCTATTTTTTTTTAGTAGACAACAATGGGAGCTGGCTACAATTTGCTTATCTGTGGTGGACAATTTACATTTAGGAAGGTAGGTACTTTTTTATTACGGTAACATTAATCATTATGTAGTTGGTACTTGGTAGGTACAGTGATGCCAATTTAGTCGCTAGATCTAGCGAGTAGCGACATTTCGTCTTCTACAGGGGCTTAAATTATGTGTCTAGCGACAAAAAAAAAATCTAGCGACTATTCTAACGACTTCTAGAGTTCAAATAAAAAAATAATTAAGTATTTTCACTACCTCCATAAAATATCTCAGGCCAGAAATCTCTGTTCTCTAATATAGATATTCAGAACTTCGTTCCAAAATCCGGATATTATTCTGACAAGTCTGTCTTTATCCCACTTGTAGCCTTTGAATAAAAAAAATCTAGTCAGAGTAATAAAAAAATATAGAAAAAAAACGCTTCATTCATTTCATGAAAAACGACAATTTCCTAGGTAAAGAATTATTATTTATCTAATTTCGGAACGCTACCGTAAATTCTTAGAGCCGAGCCACACTGTTGGAAACAAGCTTTCAACACGGGTGACCTTGGTGGGAGGCTTGTAGAGTTCAGATGAATTTTTGTTGCAAAACAAGTGTTTACACTATTGTAAACCGCAGGTGGAGACCCATGTGGAGGGCTTGTTTCCAACAGTGCGGTTCGGCTTTTATGTTTAAGCCGGGGCTTCCCCAATGCCGTACTTTTGTACAGAGTAGGGGAATCCTCTCGTGAATTTTTACGATATTGTATAGGTATTTGAGACTTGAGTGTTCTGCCGAACGCTGAGTTTTTTGGGATAATTTAGCGACTTCTAGCGACTTTTGACCTTTGTAGCTAGCGACATCTAGCGACTTTTCAAGCTCACGCTAACGACTTTTTAACATATAGAGTTGGCAACACTGGGTATGTATTAAATATGTCAGTCAAGCGATCAAGACAGGATAGTACTTGTGTGATTTTTTAGTTATGAATGTAGGATAGATCGAAAATTATATTACAACATGGGACAATAACAATAATTTGGAATCGTTTTTTGTTTTTATTAATTAGATTATCATTATAAGTTACGTTTTGTTGTTGTTCTATTGAATTTGCAAGAAAAAATTGTTGTTATTTATTGTTTCATTTCAATCAAACCTGTGAATTTAGGAACGCTCCAATTAGGTCGTGTTGCTAATAATGTGTTCTTATAATAGTTAAATTTCATGTATAAAGATTTATATTTGTTGAAATGTAAATAAAAAAATATTGTTTGTTCGCGCATGCGTTTGTGTGGAAAACAGACAAAGGTTTTTGTGGATTGAAAATCAGCTGTGTGTGCAATGACTTAGTGATATCAAAAGTGTGTTTGACAATGTTTAGTGAAATTGGATATATAGCTTTTCTACTTCTCGCCCTTCCTTACATTGAAAGTGGTAAGTAACCAATTTCTATCAGTTCTATTTATCAAATATGTTTCAAATAATTTTAGGCGTTGAAAGCAATCCATTTCTTTCTGTTATCGTGGCTCTAGTTCGAAATTTTAATTGATGTTGTGATTACACTCTAAATGGACTGACTTATTGTTCTTAATATGTTTTGAAATTAAGAGCAATAACTATACTCAACATTTCAATGTAATTAAGTCATCAAGTATGAGATTTAACTGATAGTCTTTTACAATAGATTTCAATCATACATATCTATAAAATACAATGCTCCCTAGACCATATAGATTGAATATAGATAATGCAATTAAAAAGATTTGCCTGATTTAGTAGTAAAATTAAAATAAAGGAGACAGTTCAGTGTATGTGTTTTATGTATTTAAGTTACCATAGTTAGGCTTAGTTGATTGTTTTTGTTTTATGTTTCCAGATCTTTAACATATCATAACAGAACAATTAAGAATAGAAGTTATAGTAGTTCATTGTTTATATTTAAAGTTTTCTGAATACAATATATTTTACTTGCTTTTATAGCATTTTGTATTAATTTTTAATTTTAGATTTAGATGCATATATATACTGAAATAGACTGAAAAATAACAAATCAACCGTTACATACTCTTTTTTTTATAAATATTTGGATATTGTTCATTAGTTTTGCATTATCCAAGTAAATACTAACCGCAGTCCAGCCTCTGCATCTTTCGCAGCACTGCCACCCATTAAATTAAGGTTTTGAGACACATTTGAATGTCCACATCCTTCTTGCCTTATGCACTTTTATTGAATCCCGTTGCAATGTATTTATGGGTATTTAAAAAAAATCATATAAAACTTGAACTCTGCGCGATATAGCCATATGGATATCATACAATCGCTTTGCGTCCGTCACCAATCATGTTCACAAAATCAATGTGTAATCTTAAGCTTTAAAATAATCACAAACTATTCCAAAACTCTAATCTCAAAAAATCAAGTAGGTACTCAAGAAATTTAAAAACCTTGCTCATAAATATCAATATTTATTAGAGGATTGAATGGTCAAGGTCAAATATTCTCAGAATTGCGTTCTTTGATGGAAGCCATTTAACAAATATTACGTGGTTTACCTTGTTCCATATATTTCACATAGACTTTATATAACTTGAAACTTGATCTCTATTGCCACTTTGTATTCTTAAATACAAGATTTCTATTTAAAATGCATTAATAATAATATTTTTATACTAACGTTAAAAAATCGGTAAGTTGCGTGTTTCTCAACGTTAATTTGATATGTCCTAGTCAGAAATAATGTAACCGGCCAGAAGACAACGCATTGCAGGTCAACAAGAATTAGTTCATGGTACAATAGTAAAACCTGACAGGTTAATACTCATAGTTGAACTGCCTGGAACTTGACAAGTATTATAAGAGTTCATGGTAGGCCCTCAGTTATGTGTGCATGCGTAACGGTCCTTGCTTTAAGAAAAAACAAAAAATTAACAGCTATTCAAGTGGGTCAACATTATTTGAAATGAGTTACTTATTCTTCCTTAAATGATATAGAAATGAGGTACTTAAAGTTCTTAAAAATTATATCAATTACAAATCTGTGTTTTTAGGGTTCCGTACCCAGAATAAAACGGGATCCTATTACTAAGACTCTGCTGCCCATCCGTCTGTCTGCGGTCAGTCGCATGGCTGTATCTCATAAACTGTGATATTTAGACAGGTGTATTCATATCCGTACCCGCAGATCAAGTTTTTTAACAATCCGACACCTCTCTAACTCCTCACCTCCTACGTCAGCTACATGCATTTTGTTAATTTTTAATGTAAACAATTTCATTTTGTTTTTTGCAGTACACAAAAATTTAATTTTACAATTGCGATATTTGTAAACTACATTATCTAAATACATATAATAAAATCGTAGGAAAGTCAATGTATGTCCGGGGTAAACTCAAAAAGTACTGCATGGATTTACTTAAAAATTTGCATGAATATTACTAACAGGTCGGGTCAACATGTAGGTTACATATTATCACGCTATCACCTACGGGGAAAGAGCTGTGCGGAGTAAACAAAGTCTGCGCACACGAAGTCGCCGGAAGTGGTAGAGTTCTGCAGTGTCTCACCCAGGTATTTGGTACCACCCTCTTACCTACTCCTGCGGCAATAGCGTCAATGCTTGTTACTGACCTGTTTCAGTTTGGAGGGTAAGGTAGCCAATAGATTTATGCATGTGATATTGCCATCTCCCCTCATAGATAGCTGCACCTTTATCATCTTTAATGTTTGTAGGAGATGATTACTCTTTCCATCAGGAGAGCCATCTGTTTGTTTTATATCTAATGATAAAAAAAACATAAGAAGTCAATAGGTATATTAAATTTAGAAAAAAGCTTTTTTAAGTACTTTTATCTCAAGTCCAGTATCCTTCTTAGAGAATGAAGAGTAATCTTGTTGCATTTAATAAAACAAAACTTGGTGGCTCATGTCCTTTACTGAAAATTTACTGTGCACCTTCCAGCCAGTTAGCCAGGCTAAGTTTGTCATTATTTCGTATGCATGGGCATTTTAACCACAAAATCTACGTTGGCAGCTTAGAAATGTACGTTCATAGCTGAAAACAGTACTTGACTACTCAATACTATAATAATAGGCCTGTCATTTTATCAAAATCAACACAAAAATTTCTAAAGACCAATCAATTCTCTATTCCAGGGAAATCAATCCCAAATTGTAGATGTTCTCAGGTTGTTATTTGGCTTGTCTGTCCCCTCGATAAAATCATCCACCCCTATCTCTTCTATCACTGCCTCCATGTGTCCAGAGGGTATGCAAGTGGTGTATGTAGCTATCTAGTGGCATTACTCCTCATGGCGTGACAGGTGGCCATTGATGTTTTTTATAAAATCTAAAAGCTCATTTAACTAATAGGTACATGTAATATAATTTGTGTGACCTAAAATTCGAACCTATGTACCTCATGCGTCTATTGTGTCTTATAAAATAATGGTGATGACGGTCGTTTAGGACTTAGCTCATTAGGCTCAGATCATGAGGTTCCAAGGTTTTTCTCCAAAATCCGAAATTTCAGCAGTAGCTCGGAATTTAGTTGTTCGGAGGTGGATGGTTAGTTACAACTCCCAAGTTTCGGACGAGCACGTGACATTATCGGTCCCGGTTGTTGCTAGAAATAGGCGATAATCGTTAACAGGTCGATAAAATTCGGATATGGAGATCGCCACTCATCTCGCTAACTGACAAACTGGTAAATCGTAGTGAACGAAAAAAAGTCTTTATTAGACATCCCGTCCACACTGTCCACCCTGTAAGGAAACTGGTGTGATGATGACTAATTCGTTAATCCTGATTTCGAATTAAATATTATACATCCGAAAAGTTTGATTCTTGCGGTTTTATGTCGCAACTCGCAGCTACTTAACCGATCATTGTGAAATTTGCTGTAAATAATGTCAGTTGCACAGGAATGGACATAGGGTACTTTTCATCAAGAAAAATACTGCCGCTCTTGATTTTTTTTTATATCATAAGTTAGCAAACAAGCAGATGGGTCTCCTGATGGAAAGAGTCAACCATCGCCTATAGACGCCAAAGGTGTTAATGGTGCGTTGCTATCTTGTGTTGAGGCTAATGCCACATGCATAAGTTTACCGGCTACCTTACCCTACAAACCGGAACACGACAGTGACAAACACTGACGCTATTGCGGCAGGAATAGGTAAGGCGGTGGTACCAGACCCGGGCGAGACAATGCAGAACTCTACCACCTAGTAGCCACAATTCTAGTGACTCATATAGCCAATCGGTCGCCTTTTACGTACCTGCCTGGCAGAACGGCAGTTGGCCTAGATACTTCAAAGGAGCCCGGGACCAACACGGGGAAAATATGTTTAACGCGAGCGAAGCCGCGGGCAAAAACTATTATCGATATAATAAGATAAGTTTCAAATAGGATTAACAAAACGGTACATTTAGAATCAATGTCTACTTTCACCCTTGCACTGTAGCTACTTGCCAGCATTCAATGAAGTGTTCGACTTAACAAACAAACCGGTTTGGTTTTATTATGTGAATCATATTCCGCCGCCTGCCTACTCATCTAATTGTCCAACTCACGCGCAACAACTCAACTGATTCGTGGAATTTGACTGTTTGTATACGATTTAAATGGTAAATCATGTTGGACTTTTTTTTTGCCGCTAATAATTCAAAATTTAATTTTTTTATAAGTATGTTTATAAGTCTTTTCTACCTACTTGAAAATTTTCATTAATTTTAAAAACGAATAAGTCGACGTCGTAATAATTCCATCGATTTTTAGCTTAGTCCCAATTTTGGTTCAGATCCCCTATCTGCCAGGCTGTTCTTAAAAGGGGAACAATTGGCTATACGAGTCATTACCATCATGACTACTAGGTAGTAGAATTCCGCAACGTCTCGCCCGGGTATATGGTACCACCGCCTTACCCATTCCTGCCCAATAGCGTATGCTTGTCAGTGTCGTGTTCCAATTTGGAGGTAAAGTAGCCATTGCCTATAAGCGATGATTGTATCCTTCCATCACGAGAGTCATCTGCTTGTTTGGTATCTAATTATATATTATAAAAAAAATCTATACACTTCCTGAATCTTATGGTGCACATTATTAGGCGAAGTTTGTGACGCGTAGCCGCGATAAAACTTCATGATTTTTTGTCTTGCCTGGGTCTGGTACCATCGACTGAGCTATTCCTGCTGCAATAGCGTCAGTCTTGTGTCACTGTCGTGTTCCGATTTGGAGGGTAAGGTAGTCGGTAAACCTATGCATGTGGCATTAGACCTCGCTACAAGATAGCAACGCACCATTAACACCTTTGGTGTCTATAGGCGATGGTTGACTATTTCCATCAGGAGATCCATCTGCTTGTTTGCTGTCTTATGACATAAAAAAAATCGTAGAATAATCTAGGTGGCCACATATTCCACTATACTCCATTGACCTTCGTTCAACGATCTTCACCGTAGAGCGATAAAATAGCCAAGACATTAATGATACGTTTTACTACGCGTGTTATGGATGAAATGCCACTTGCAGTTGACACACTACCTTACCTTTTAAACCAGAACGTGACGGTGATAAGAACTGACCTCATTGTGGTAGGATTAGGCAAGGCGTAACTACCGGACCCAGGCAAAAGGTTGCAGTACCTAGTTGTTACGATGGCTATGACATGTTAACCCATTTGTTAGCCTTCTACGAACTATCTAGCAGACAGGCACATGGTGCGTTACCCATTCGTGTAATAGATGTGTAATAATGCTACATGCATCAGTTTACTGGACACTTTAGGGTCTAAATCGGAACAGGATAATGACAATCCTTATCATTTTGCGGCAGTAATAGGTAAGACGGTGGTACCAAAATAAACTAGAACGAGGTGGTGAAAACCTGGGTTAATTAAGGCGCTTGGGCCAGGACGAAGAAAAATGAAAAAAAATCGGTAAGTGTGAAAAGCTACTTGCACATTAAATGCCTAAAGTGGTTGTTTTCTACTTCACTGACTTGAAACGTTCATGTGTACATTGTATTAAAGTTGGGAAACGACCCGCATATTGTGCCATTTCACCCAGTTTCACCGTATTGTCAACGATACACAAGTATTTAATAGACTTTTGTTTCAGCGCATTTAATTCGAAGAACGTTACTTGAAAATAACGTTTTGTCCATGACCTAGGTCGCGCGAATTGATTTCTTTTTAGGATTCCGTTCAGAAAGGATGACAAATACAACCGTCACAATACTTCGCTATCTGTCTATCTTCTATCTCAGCGTTTCCCATTTGCCGGGTCGCGACCCGGTACCGGGCCATCAAAAAAAATTACCGGGTCGCAACATTCATGCCTTGCTTTTAAAATATTACCTACTATAGATCGACGCGACGCGACGCGACGCGACGAAAATTCGTAAGCGTTGAGTGATGACAAAATAGGCGACATCAAAGTATGTAGCATTTACTATTATTAAATATGTATTATTACTATTATTAAATATGTATTATTTCACCTAATAGATCCAGCTTGGTTTTAAAAGTATTAAGTGGGTCACGAAGGGGCAGTGTGAAAATTACCGGGTCATATCAAAACAATGTTTGGGAAACACTGTTCTATCTCATTAACCGCCTCATTTGCCGAGTGGTTAGGGAACCTAACTACGAATCGATGGGGCTTGGGTTCGAGCCCCAACAGGGACAAAAATTTGTGTGATAAGCATAGATGTTTGTATTTCTGGGTCTGGGTATGTATTATGTATGTAACAGTATTTATATATGTATTTCTATGTATTAGTATCGTTGACTAACACCCATAACACAAGCGAATAATTAGCTTACTTTGGGATTAGATCAATTTGTGTAATTTGTCCAGCGATACTATATTATATATATTATATTATCACAGGGTTCTATCCCTTAAACGGAAACAGGTACACTTCTGAAACTTCTACAGAATACCTGTTACTGTGGCTATCACAAATAATATAATATCTTTTAAACAAAAAATTAAACCAATAAAAAAAAAATTAAATAAGTGAGTGAATAATCAATCCTCTGTTTTCGTACCATTTTAAGTGGATTTAATTTGCAAAAATTATAAGGCAACCCTCGGGGTATATTCTATTCAATAAAAGAATAATTATCAAAATCGGATCACTGAAAAAAAAGGTGCGTGGTCATACATTAAAATCAGTGCTATTAGACACAACAATGCCCTTGTACCCAATTTCGCTTCACAACATATATAATATATTACATTATAATTTAATATATTATAATTTGTCATATATTACATCCTAAAGTGAAACCGGTTGAGTAATATACCAAAAATATATATGTTGTGAAGTGAAATTAAGTATAAGTCCATTGTTAATTGTGAACAGTAACAGTGTGGAATTTCACCAAGTACCGACGATGGAAACATACCCTTATGGTTGGATTTAAAAAAGAAATTAAATGGGACCCCTCTCGAGGTACCTATACCCATTCTTATAAAAAAAAATATAAAATCGGTCCATTCTGTAAAAAGTTATGTGTGGTCTATCAAAAAAAAAATGAACGCGTCAAATTGAGAACCTCTTCGGTTTTTTCGTCGGTTAAAAAAGCAAGATCCCAAAGGGTTGATGCTGGGGATGAAAGATTGTATGAAATTTCTGTTATTGATGACCTATGACTACTATAGATTAAAGCTAGAATGGTCAAATGGACAGAATCACTCGTTTCTTAGGTCAAAATTAAGTGCTCATTTAGTGCTAATTTAGTGCTGCAAAATCAAATTTTACGCCCAAATAGGATGATCAAAAATTAGAAAACTGCTAGCTCATATGTAAGCTAGCATTGTACTCCCGGGTATGACGCTTCTGGTGTTTAGCAGAATTTCGCGTTAGCATTAATAATTTAGCGCTCATTGAGTGCTGACAATATATATAAAAGAATTGCAAAAAAAAAAACGATTTTAAGAAATATTTTAGAATACTGTTAGTTTATAATTAAGCTAGCATTGTACTGCCAGTTATAACGCTCATAGAGCTAAGTAGGACTAAATGCCAGCAGTAATATTTTAGTGCTCATTGAGTGCTTCACATATATGTAAGAGAAATAAAGAGAAAATTTTTTTCGATTTTGAAATCGATTATAGAAAACTGCTAGCTAAATATTTAAGCTAAATAATTAAGCTAGCATTGCTCTGCCGGTTATAGGACTTATAGTGCTAAGTGGAACCAAGTGTTAGTAGTACTCATTGAGTGCTGATTAAGTGCTTCAAATATTATGCAAGGAAGATCGTGAGATTTTTATTTTTTATTTTAAATCGATAATAGAAAAGTGCTAGTTTATAATTAATCTAACATTGTTCTATAGGGTAATACGCTCATAGTGCTAAGTAAAACTAAGTGTTAGCATCAATCATATCATTAAGTGCTCATTGAGTGCTTGATATATATGGAAAAGAGATAGAGATTTTTTTTTTATTATTTTGAAATCAATAATAGAAAACTGCCAGCTTATAATTAATCTAACTGTCTACTGCTAGCTGTTACACTTGTAGTGCTGAGCAGAAATAGATGTTAGCAGCAATATTTCAATAATTTTACTTTTTTATTTCAATAATTCTCACCAGTAATTTTCTTTTTGGTTATAAAAAACTGCTAGCTTATAACAAAGCTAGCATTGTTCTGTCGTTTATAACGCTCATACTGCTTAGCAGTACCAAGTACTGTTAGCAGTAATAATTGTTTATTGAGTGCTTTACACATATGTTAGTGAAAAAGAGAGAAATTTTTTTTTTCGATTTCAAAATCGATAACAGAAATCTGCTAGCCTAATATTAAGGGTACCCGGTGGTCTAGCGGCCTAAAATTTAAGCTCTTAAAAATTTTATTTCTATATGAAGATAATGCTTTTAAATTTTTATTACACTTTTTCTATCATTTATTAACTACACGAAAATGAAAATCAAAATAAACAATTTTTTTTTAAATTAGAAAAATGGCGCTGAAGTCCCCCTTTCCAAAAAAAATGGACCTTACTGGCACAGGTCGATTTACCTCTCCCTCTGACCTGAAATTAAAAAAATAATGACAGATTTTTAATTAGTATGAGTATAGTTATCGTCGGAACTAGAATGAAAAAAAAAATTATTCGACAAAATGGCGCGTAGTTAAAAGTAAGAATATGAAATTTGTTTTCAAAAAATACTTTTAACTATGCGCCATTTTGTCAAATATTTTTAATTTTTTTTCATTCTAGTTCCGACGATAAATATACTTAAACTCATTAAAAATCTGTCTTTCCTTTATTTTAAATCAGAGGGAGAGTTCAATCGACCTGTGACAGTAAGGTCCATTTTTTTTGGAGGGGACTTCAGCGCCATTTTTCTAAGTTAAAAAAATTTTTTTTTCGTTTTGATTTTCATTTTCGTGTAGTTGATAAATAATAGAATAAGTGTAATAAAAATTTGAAAGCATTAGTCATTATCTTCATATAGAAATGAAATTTTTGAAAATAGCTCAAATTTTAGGCCGCGAGACCACCGGGTCCCCTTAAGCTAACATGGTACTTTTGGTTTGAACGCTCAAAGTACTCAGCAGAACTAAGTGTTACCCATTTAGGAAAGTATGACGGGCCCAGGCTTGGCCCAGGCCTGGCCGAACTATGTACAACTTTGTGCCTGGATTGTAAACCAGAGTTGGCCTAGTCTTGGTTTAAGTCTGGAATGATAACGCTGACTCAAGTCCGGTTACCAGGATTGGCTGATGCCTAGTGACCAGGGTTGGGCTACAGTTAATTTACTTACACTTATTAACTTACACTTAACTTACACTTATTCCTGCTTAAAAGTGTTAGTATGACAGCTAGCAGTAGATTGTTAGATTAATTACAAGCTAGCAGTTCTCTATTATCGATTCCAAAATAAAAAAAAAAAAACTCCTTAACTATTTCTCTTGCATATATTTGAAGAACTCAATGAGCAGTTAATTATTAATGCTTACACATATTTCTGCTCAGCACTATTAGAGTAACAGCTAGCAGTAGACTGTTAGAATAATTATATGCTAGCATTTTTCTATTATCGATTCAAAAAAAAAATGTTCTCTTAATTTCTTTTACATATTTTTGAAGCACTCAATGAACACTTAATTATTACTGCTATCTCTTGGTTCCACTTAGCACTATGAGCGTATAACCCGCAGACCAATGCTAGCTTAATTATAAGCTAGCAATTTTCTATAATCAAAAAAAATTTGTTCGTTTTGGTTTTCATTTTTGTGTAGTTATTAAGTAACAGAGTAAGTGTAATAAAAATTCGAAAGTATTAGTCATTACCTTCAGATGGAAATAAAATTTTTAAACCAGCTTAAATTTTAGGCCGCTAGACCACCGGGTCCTCTTAATTTTACACTAGCCGATTTTTATTATCGATTCTAAAATCAATAAAAAAAAATTCTCTATATTTCCTTTGCATATATTAAAAGCACTCAATGAGCACTTAATTATTACTGCTTACACTTGGTTCCACTTAGCACTATGAGCGTTATAACCAGCAGACTAATGCTAGCTTAATTATAAGCTGGCAGTTTTCTATTACAATAAAAAAAAATTACTGCTGAGAGTTACTAAAATATTGATGCTAACACCTATTTCTGCTTAGCACTCTTAGTGTAACAGCTGGCAGTAGACTGTTAAAATAATTATATTCTAACAGTATTTTATTACCGATTCCAAAAAAAAAAAGTTCTCTTAATTTCTTTTGCATATATTTGAAGCACTCACTGAGCACTTAATTATTACTGCTATCTCTTAGTTCCACTTAGCACTATGAGTGTTATAACCTGCAGGACAATGCTAACTTAATTATAAGCTAGCAATTTTCTATTATCGATTCGAAAATCGAAAAAAAAATTTCTCTCTATCTCTCTTGCACATATTTTGAAGCACTCAATGAGCACTTAATTATTGATGCGTACACTAATTTCTGCTAAGCACTTCTAGTGTAACAACTAGCAGTAGACTGTTAGAATAATTATATGTTAGCAGTTTTCTTTTATCGATTCGAAAATCAAAAAAAAATAAATCTCTTTATTTCTTTTGCATATATTTGAAGCACTCAATGAGCACTTAATTATTACTGCTAACACTTGGTTCCACTTAACACTCTGAGCGTTATCACCAGTAGACCAATGCTAGCTTAATTGTAAGCTAGCAGTTTTCTATAATAAAAAAAAATTTTGTTCGTTTTGATTTTCATTTTCGTGTAGTTATTAAGTAACAGAGTAAGTGTAATAAAAATTTAAAAGTATTAGTCATTACCTTCAGATGTAAATAAAATTCTTAAACCAGCTTAAATTTTAGGCCGCTCGACCACAGAGTCCACTTAATTTTAGACTAGCAGATTTTAATTATCGATTCAAAAATTCAAAAATAAGTTTCTTTCTTTATTTCTCTTGCATATATTAGAAGCACACAATGAGCACTTAATTATTACTGCTAACACTTGGTTCCACTTAGCACTATGAGCGTTATAACCAGCAGAGCAGTGCTAGCTTAATTATAAGCTAGCAGTTTTCTATAATCAAAAAAAATTAATGCTGCGTGTTACTAAAATATTGCTGCTAACACCTCTTCTGCTAAGCACTATTAGTGTAACAGCTAGCAGTAGACTGTTAGAATAATTATATGCTAGCAGTTTTCTATAATCGATTCCGAAATCGACAAAAAATTTTCTCTTTATTTCTCTTACATATATATGAAGATGAGCTCTCACTCAATGAGCACTAAAATATTACTGCTGACACTTAGTCCTACTTAGCTCTATGATCGTTATAACCAGCAGTACAATGCTAGCTTAATTATAAGCTAGCAATTTTTTATTATCGATTTCAAAATCGAAAAAAAAAATTTCTCACGATCTCCCTTGCATATATTTGAAGCACTTAATCAGCACTCAATCAGTACTGCTAACATTTGGTTCCACTTAGCACTATAAGTCCTATAACCGGCAGAACAATGCTAGCTTAATTATAAGCTAGCAGTTTTCTATAATCGATTTCAAAATCTAAAAAAAAATTTCTCTTTATTTCTCTTACATATATGTGAAGCACTCAATGAGCACTAAAATATTACTGCTGGCATTTAGTCCTACTTAGCTCTATGAGCGTTATAACTGGCAGTACAATGCTAGCTTAATTATAAGCTAGCAGTATTCTAAAATATTTCTTAAAATCGAAAAAATAATATTTTTTTGCACTTCTTTTATATATATTGTCAGCACTCAATGAGCGCTAAATTATTAATGCTAACGCAAAATTCTCCTAAACACCAGAAGCGTCATAACCAGGAGTACAATCCTAGCTTACATATGAGCTAGCAGTTTTCTAATTTTTGATCATCCTATTTGGGCGTAAAATTTGATTTGCAGCACTAAATTAGCACTAAATGAGCACTTAATTTTGACCTAAGAAACGAATGATTCTGCCCATTTGACCATTCTAGCTTTACAGACGTTATGACTACTTGCGGGGGAAGCTACGAAGGTCATCTAGTGTCCAATGTTCATCGGAATAACGAAATGTCAATTATTTTTTTTTTTTTTTATATCATAAGATAGCAAACAAGCAGATGGGTCTCCTGATGGAAAGAGTCAACCATCGCCTATAGACACCAAAGGTGTTAATGGTGCGTTGCTATCTTGTGGCGAGGTCTAATGCATATGCATAAGTTTACCGGCTACCTTACCCTCCAAACCGGAACACGACAGCGACAAGCACTGACGCTATTGCGGCAGGAATAGGTAAGGCGGTGGTACCAGACCCGGGCGAGACAGTGCAGAACTCTACCATCTAGTTTTGATATTTTACAACTATTTACTAAAAATTTTACATTTGTGTATCTTGAATATCCGGCGATCCAATGGACTCAAATGGACAATCATTCATTATTGGACTCTGAAGCCCAGGGTAGTAGGCAGGAAAGTGCACGTCGGGGTTTAAATTAAAACTTAGGTTACCAACGCCCGCGCTAAAGCTCCTGTGAGACCAAAAGTCGTCTTTTTGCAGCGTTTTAACTAACTGCATTAAAAAGTAGCCTTGTACTCTTGTACCGCATTAGGCGCTCACTAAATCGCATGATTTTTAACGAGCTTACTTCGTTACAGAGTAAGTAAAAAGTAAAAACTTTGTTACAGGTTGTTAATTTATTTATTTTTTACAAACTATTTTGGGATAATCATTTCGCTTATTTCGCGAACTTTACGTTACGTCTATTACACTGAAATCACATTAAATCAACGAAGACCATAAAAACAGTTTATTCTCTGCCACTTAGATATTTTTACAGAAAGTTGAAAACATCCTTATTGTGATTAGATTTGACGTAATTTGACTACAATTTGCTTTATTTGTATTTCCTCAAATTTTGCCATTTATGCTAATTTTAGATAAATAAATTATGCCCCGCTGTTATATATATATATATTAACACAAAATTACTAAAAAGCCAATCATTCTGTTGATCGGATCGCCACCAAACTTGTACCGACCAACAAGCAACCGATCGACCGTAGGCTAATCTAAATATTCCCTAAAAGTCAAGATCATTTCAGCTGTTTGCAGCCCAAATAGATTTTAACATATAAATATATTTTTACTACAATTTTAACATTTTGATGAATATATTTGGATCGTATAGAATTTTAAACACTAGGTTTTTAACGAAAACAATTATATAACGCGTAGTAACTTGCGGGGTGTATTCGATAAGGTGAATCGAATATCCGTGTTGTTCAATTCTGACTTCAAGCCGTAGGCGTAGTAGTGTGCTTATTGTCAGCTGACGTGATGGGTGGTGACCCCATCACCAGATTTTTCAACTTTCAACAATAACTTTCATCTATCGATAATTGAGGCCGCGGCAGCTTTACGTGTTTGTCGAGGTGAAGCGGTGTCAAAGGTGGAAACAGTATTCGAACTTGAATTCAAAATTTAAAATACACACAAGAACAGACCAAATTAAAGACTACTAATAAATTGCTAATACTAAAAACAAAGTCCACGAAGGCTCACAGGAAAATGTTATGTCAGTTATCAGTCAACTAACCAAATTCGGCTTAGCTAGCGAGTTGCGCATCGAAATAATCATAAATTTTCAACTGAATTTGTGATATTTATGTTTATCTTTTAGGTAAAGGATTAGAAATCTTCCTACTAAATAGAAGGTTAGCTTTCAACACATAAAAGAACAAATTAACTTTAAAAACACGGCGTAACAATTAATCGTTAATTCTAAAAACAAAGTTTTTAAAGGGCCACAGAAAAATGTTATAAATAAATTTATCATCGGCTATTTACTCTAATTCAGTTTTAGCCCACGAGTTTCGCATCGAAATGACCGTGAACTAATAACTGGTTTTTATGATATTTGATATTTATATGCCAAAGAATTGAAAACTCATACACTAGGTATGAAGATTAGCTCTAAACATACACAAGAACAGACCCTATCTTATGATATAAAAAATGACACGGCCTAACAATAAATTGCTAATGCTAAAAACACACTCCACAGAGGCTCACAGGAAAAGTTACAAATAAATTAATTTATCGGCCATCTACCCCAATTCGACTGAGCTCACGAGTTTCGCATCGAAATAATCATAATATTTCAACTGGTTTTATGATATTTGTGCCTATTAAGTTGTGCTGTTTTTAAAATAATAACAAAGTTAAAAGGTTTTTGACTGTAACGGTGTTTTATATTTTGTAAAATTTAGGTAGCTACTTTAATATGACATCTGGTTACATTCTAGTAGAAATTGAATGTTTGTTATCTTGTAAGATTTTTATTCAATTATGCACCGTAAAATAGGATTATGGTTTAACCAAAAAAGAATTAAGAAAACCACAAGCGGCAATCTTTATATATATATATATATATATATATATATATATATATATATATATATATATATATATATATAATTTTTATCTGTTTGTCTGTATGTATGTCCGGGGTAAACTCAAAAAGTACTGCATGGATTTACTTCAAATTTTGCATGAATATTACTAAAAGGTCGGGTCAACATATAGGCTACAGGAGGAGCTGCGCGGAGTAAACGAAATCCGCGCGGACAAAGTCACGGGCAACAGCTAGTATATGATAAATATAATTTGTAACTCCCTCGTAAAGAAACAGTTGTTTTCATTTTAAAAAACGTTATGCTTTCTGTAAAAATTAAGTGTTTTCTATACAAGATATCGAATCAAAAGCCGCCACAATGGTGGCTATTACTTTTATTTCGGGTTGTATCTCAAAAATCTGTCAACCAAGTCAAGAAACGTGAAAATCACGGATTTCGGAGTTTACAACCCGGACATTTGAACAATGAACAGAGTATATTTTTATATTACTCAGTGGAATAAGTTTCCTTTTAAATTAATTTTTATTTATTTCTATTGTTTTTTAACCAAATTACGTCTTAAAAAACAAACACAAAACATAAACTTCTTAAATAAAGGAACTATTATTATCACGAGTTGCGTGCGTGATTTGAATTGAAACCCGGACCACAAATGAAACCCCGCCAGGACGCTCCCCGGACGCCTCCTAAACTAGGACAATCCGGGCAAACCCAGACAGATGGTAACTCTACTTTTATTAACTCTATCATAGTCAAGCTTCCCTTTTTATTATTTAGCGATTTGTGAACTAATGATATTTATATCATTTGAGTTAATGCGTAGGTAATTGACTTCACTAAACGCATGAAAAATGTAACGACATACGTATCCAGGTGTTTTTAAACGCGAATAATGAAAATCTTTATACATATTATATGTATGTCTGCGGGTACGTTTATATTTTTTCACGCGTCTCTCGAATAAAGCTATAATTCTATTTCACCTAGTATAACTTAAGATCCCTGATAATCTACAAAAATATACATCAAGAAATTGTTATCTTCATTGTCTAAGGACTTTCATATTACAGGATCTAGCCGCCGCGCGCCGCCGCCGATTCATCATTATTATCAATATATTGGTTGAATAACACGCCTCAAATGCAATACCTTCGCATTTTGGAAGTCTGTCAAAAATAGCTTTGGTTTAAAAATAACACCAACAGCACAACTACAGTAGCGATAAATAAACAAAAGGAAACGACCACTTTGAACATTTGCATCCTTTCCTTCGGTCTGCGCTGCCATCAATCAGCGAGGGGCTTTATAATTTGTCTCGCACAGTTACTGCTCGGTAGCGACGGCCACTGATTTTATTTCAGCCGTTCCTAAATGCTGTTGACATTTTTAGCATGACATTAAAGATTTTGTAGTTTCAATTGAAAATAATAAAACGTATTTATTATTTTCAGAGCATCGGAATACTAACAACGATTAATATATGACATAATTTTAACACACTGTGGACTGAAGCCTAAACTCAGAAATGCTGTGTAGTTGCTATGGTTTTTCTGTCGTTCAGGAGAGCCATTTGATTGTTTTCTATCTGTCTCTCTGTGATTTTAGAATAATAATAAATAAATAAAGATTAGTTATTATTATTTTATTAGTATTTAGTTTTACGATACTAATACCTAAACGACCATTTAAAACTGTCTGTCATTCTGTTTGTACGGGGTAATCTTTGGAACGGATGGACCGATTTTGATGGAACTTTCACTGAAATGTAAGTGAGTTTATATAAGGCCGGACATATGCTACTTTTTACTCGAGTGAGCAAAAGGAAGTAATGGTTTTAGATCACGTGAATAAAGTGACAAGTAATAGCTAGTGATAATTATATATAAAAAAAAGTTACATGTACAAAAAAAATATGCTCGCATTTAAATCTGGCTGTCTGTTTTTTGTTGTGATACGGTTTTCTTTTTCGTTTAGATATTTTTAGGGGAGATCTTTTTTGTTAAAATAATGTAATGAAACTTTTGTACAAGTAGAAAAATTCAATATTTTGTAGCATATCCTCAACAAATGATTTTCATGGCTTTAGCAATTCACATCTGTGTAAAACCGGAGCAGATCTCTAGTATCCATATTAATATTATAAATGGGAAAGTGTATGTGTGTGTTTGTTTGTCCGTCTTTCACGGAAAAACGGAGCGACGAATTGACGTGATTTTTTAAGTGGAGATAGTTGAAGGGATGGACAGTAACATAGGCTACTTTTTGTCTCTTTCTAATTCCCCACTTCTTCCTCGAATTTAACGCAAGGCGAAAAGTTAATATATAAAACTGTAGCCTAACAAAAGTTGCTGAAAGTTCAGTGCTTATTAAATAATTAATCAACACATACCACCAACTTAACGAAGGAGCTTCTAATGGAGTGTTGACCTTGTTTAACCGATATTGGCTAGCAAGCACATTTTAAATTATGGAGCGTCGACTGAAGTCACGTCCAGTGACGTGGTTACACATAACATTAGACGATAATCATGAAATTGAAATAGATCAATCTTTATTTTGTTGATGAATTTTTCAAAATGATTAATGAACATCTTCAAGCTCCTTACAATCTCAGGTAAATGCTTTGTTAATATCTTAGATATCTTAAAGAAAGACATACTGAATGGTGAAAATAACTGCCACTAAACTGCCTTAAACTTTCCACTAAGTTAAGGTATTTTAAGATAATTTTGACACACACATATATGCAGACATACTAGTCTTTTGACACACACATACATACAGGCATATTTAGGAGAATGTCATAATGTATAAAAGGCTGGGTGTTTAATTTATATAAGTGATCGTCCCCTGGTCGAAATTCGACCAAAGGCCACAAACAAAATAGTATAGATATGTGTGTGTGTTATGCGTCAAATAAATGTTAATGTGTTTAGTGTTTATTTTTGTTAATTTAATGTTTTTCTAATGCATATTATATAAAAGTGTTTCCTTTCTGCACTTAGTTACCACGTAAACTTTAAAAAGGGGTAAAAAGTATTCACGTATTAATATATTAAATTAAATGACGTAGAATGGTTCGGTGACAATTTTTTGCACACAAATTTTTGACGGATCGTTCTTGAAATTGGAAAACAAAGATATTTATTATAAGGTTGATGTCTACTAAAAGAATGTTTGTGGAAAATAATTCCCTAAGAGTACAAAAATTGCCGAAGAGTATGAAAAACAGCTTACATGTTACAGTTGCGGAACACGTCCATAATGCAAATGAGAGAAGAGATATTTGGTTTAAAAGAAAGTATCGCTGTAAAAATGAGAAATGTTGGGACATGTAAAAAGAATGGCAGATGAAAGACTGACAAAACAGGTATATCATTTAGTTCCGCTTGTACGAAACTATTTAAATACTTTGAAATGATTTACTATGTTTAAATAGGGCGGTCATTTTCGGTCGTCGCGTCGTTCGGAGCTCGGGTTCGATTTCCGTGAGACTTACAGTTGTGTGATAAGCATAGATGTATTTCTGGATTTGGGTGTTTATTTTATATGTTACAGTATTTATATATGTATTTCTATGAATTAGTATCGTTAACTAACACCCACAATACAAGTGAATAATTTGCTTACTTCTGGGGTTAGATCAATTAGTGTAATTTGGTCACGGATATTATTATTGTTTAAAAACCGGCTAATAGCAAATCGGACACGAAGGGTTCCGTACCATTATCTATAAAAAACGGTTAAAAATCACGTTTGTTATATGGGAGCCTCCTCAATTATTTATTTTATTCTATTTTTAGTATCTATAAGTTGTTCTAGCGACCACAGATAACGTACATCTATGAAAATTTCAACTGTCTAGCTATCACGGTTCATGTTATACAGACTGGTGACAGACAGACGGACGGACGAACTAGGAGTCTTAGTAATAGGGTCCCGTTTTACTTTTTAGATACAGAACCCTAAAAAGTAGTTAAATATTTTGGTGCAAGTTTAGTTTAAATTGTGAATGTGGAGGGATATAATTACGAGAGAAGGCCAAGATTGACAGACTATGATTAAATTTGTCGGTGTTTGGTGGCAAGTTTTCGAAACTGGAGTATTTGTATGTAGAAAGAAATGCACGGTATGTCTGACTGGGCCGCGACGTATAAGACATCGCAAGGTATTTGGCGTAAAGATTTGTTGCTTAGAGATCTGTTTTGTAGGGTTCAAAAATCATTTCGCCAACCAAATCGTCTATCGTGGCAAACAGTGACGCCTATTGGTTTTCCTTTGTCTACCACGCAAGGAGAGCCGTCAGCTTATTTTCTATCTAATGATGATAACCTAAGAAGATCAACAAATAATTTACAAACATTGATGTTTGTACTTTGTATAGAGATATATTTTTTTGAAATGAAATGGTATTATTTATTTGTCAGAATATGGGAGTTACAAGCTATTAAAATTTGATTAAGTTACCAACGTATACTACCATTATCATGGTGTGCAAATAATTTTAAATTATAATTATATACTTACTATGAAATTAAAAATGCTGAGAGTCGATTTTTATTACAATTACTACCGGATCGGAACGCTGAGAAGATCCGGCGGAAGAAACTCAGCTGGCTTGTGTTTTTTTTTCTATTTCAGGTACTTATTACAAATTCACAAGAATTATTTCACACCACAAAACTTATTTTTATAATTTATAAAATTTCTCAAAATGATTTTCTTAAAAAAAAGAAAGATAAAAGTTAATTTGTAACAATATGGGTGTTACAATTTGTAAAATTTTATAGAGATAGTATAGTTACAGATATAAAATTATTATTTTTGAACGCATTTATGTCATAATTTTACCTGTGCTCGTCCGAACGGCATTTGCAAAATAAAAGGTCAACCAATCTGCCAGGCAATTCGTAAAAGGCGAACGATTGCCCAAACTTGTTACCTTGTTACTGCTATCGTGACTACTAGACTGGATATAGCCTCTCGTCCGGATTGGTACCGCCGCTTCCCCTATTCTGCCGCAATAGCGTTAGTGCTTGTTACTGTCGTGTTTCGGTTTGAAGGGTAAAGTAGACAGTGCATGTGGCATTACCATCACGCCACACGGATAGCTTAGCCTTATTATTTTACCATTATTTACCTATTTGCTGCCTAGTGTATAGGCGATGGTTTTATGTCTTTCCCTTAGGAGAAGGAAAAGATGTTCTATCCGATTATATTAAAATGCATGTTTGTTTTTGCCATAATATGTGCTAAAAAGATTCTACCTATATAATTATGTTTAGGAATTTCGTGAACTTTGGAAAATACAGGCTCAACGGTCAACGATCTAGAAATGGCCGTTTTGGACTTGTTCATTTGTTGTACCGTTTTACCGTTAAAAACTAGTTACCGAATGTCTTGTTCATTAATATATTTAAAACGTGATTGATTGTAAATAATAAGAAGACCAACCACCTACAAAAAATAGGTTTTTATAATTCTTTAGTCGTATAAGGAATTTAGTCGTCCAACACTAGGCATAAAGTCCTGGATTCGAATCCCAGGTCGAATTATTAGTTCCAAATTGATTTTTGGATTAAATTTTAACTTTCCGATACTGAATATTATATATCCAATTTCTCGATAGGTCGAATTCCTGTCACACATTTGGGCTAACCGTGAGATGCATTGAACCTTTACCTTCTTAAGGGGGATATGGTCGTGGCGATATTTATTTAGGATTCTTAACGGCCACAGAAAAACACAATACACAGGTTTGGTTGTTTTTCAACCATCTTTCTCAAGAGGGGTGAGATTTTCAATTCGGTATTGTATTTTTTATATTTGTTGGCTCAGAAGTTGGCCATTTCTTAACCAATACAAAAGGGACTGATTGACGGGCGACAAGTCCGACGAGTCTGACTCGCGGCTCGTCCGCCTTGTTAAAAGGTGAGCAAAACCGCAGTTTTATGGCTAGTCAGTTAAGCTCGCCGGTATAAAATCGCAATACCGCGGTTTTATCTACCGACCAGCCTGACTCCTAACTTGTTGTCTCCTATATTTTTTATTCAGCTTGTCGCTAAAAACCGCTCGTCGATCACCGCCTGCAAGGCGAGCCGGCAGCAATGATGCCCACTTAGTGCTTTTGTCACTAGTTCCAGTGCATTTCAATACAGTGCCAAAAGTACTCAAATTTTCAATACAGTGCCTAATGTATAATTAACTAGTGCATTTTCAAGAATTTGTGAATCCTTTAATTTATTACGAGTAAAAACGCAACAACTGACTTTCAACCTTCTATATGGGAAAAAATCTGAAATATAATCTCTTAAACAAAAAATAATTTTGCAAATCCGTACATATACGTACATACATGCATAAAACATATAATCCGAATTCCTTGTTTTTTTAGGGAAAGTTAAGTTAAAGTTGAAAATGTGCATTTTTAAAAAAAATATCCAGCAACTTTTAATCCAAACTCTAGGTTGTTTACGCTTTTTTTTGCACTATGCTATTGCGAGATAACAAAGCTTCAGTGAACAGTCTCAGAATACAACATATTTCCATGATTCTCCAAACACGGCGGTTAGGCTGGCCAGCCGATCAGCACTAGACGTGAGTAAAACCGCGGGATAGGCTCGCCCGTCGATCAAGGCCTTAAAATTATTTATTATTTGAAAAAGAATATTCCCGTTTGATCCTATATAAATTTGGTAAAAATCTGATCAGGGTTCCCGAGAATACAAAAAGTTGGAAGTTGGTTGTTGTAGTTTTACTGTTAAATTATTATATAAAACCTGAACGTGTAATAAGATAACTTGCCTTTGTTTTGAAATTTTACAAGTATGTTTTATATTATTCGCATGATAATTACTATATTCAATGTTAATGACCACTGTTGGATTTCACAAGATACAAACCAATGCTGATAAATTATAAAATACTTTTTTTTAATTATATTAAACAGCAAACAAGCATTTACATTAATCTGGAAGTTATTTAAAATATATTATTGCCGATTTTTTGAGGTTATTTCAATTTTTCTCAAAATTTCCTGGGCCACACTTAGACAACCGGAAAATCTGAAATTTTTCAGTAAATATAGGTTTAGTGGAACCCAATCGAACGCCAACAACAGCGTTTCGATCGGTCAAGCCGTTCAAAAGTTATAAGAGGTTTACATACTCACATACATACTGACGTCATCGTGTAAATAGTCGAGAAAGGTTCCTAGGAACTCAAAACAAGATCTGGTTAAAACTCGAATGATTTTCGAAAATCGGGGCAAAACGAGTAACTTCCCTATACTACCAACGTAGTGGAAAGTTAAAAGAATAATAGCCGCACGGATGAAAGATTATCACTTGAGAAAACTTAGGTTCTTGTTGTGTTCGTAATTTCCAGAACAAGTATATATAAATAACTACTGGTATTTGCGCCCCGCAGAGTCTGGCATGATTGAAATTTTGTTTGTGAATCCTTTGGGAATGATGTATTCATGTGGCTTTGGGACTAATGTGCTTTCCCCGGGATACGTGTTGCGTGCTGATGTGGTTACGTTTGGATATATCGCAGAGAAATTCTGTAGTCCGTCCGTATACAAATGGCGTCGTGAGATTACAAAGATAAATACGATTTAGAAAATACCTTGCGCCGAATGTAAAATGTCTTCATTGTATAATATGCATCACATTTGCCGCCGCCATGTTGCCATTAAGTCCCACACCTGGAAAAAGGAGTCCCACGCGACGGGGCTCCGTTGACCATTTCATACAACATGCAACGGGGCTCCGTTTCATTTCATCAACTATTTTAACACCTTACGGGTGGATTTTCGTAGAAGCCTGCGTTTGATGCCAGGTGTTCAACTATAACCTTGCCAAATTTCAACCAAATCGTTTCAGCGGCATTGCATTATATTAGTGAAAAAAAAATAATTCCAAGGGTTTTTGAGTTTATCTATTACAAATATTGAAAGCCCACACTAGAGTAATAATATTTGATTTCTTGCACTAAACTGATTCTATCATATTCTGAGGCGCAGGGAGAAGGAAAACGGTGTTGGATTGAATACAAAATCGGTATTTTGTTTTGCGCAGTTACAGTTCACTAGATTGATCAGTACGATTTTTTTTGGATTATTATAAGAAGAATTTTACCCGTGTTGGTCCCGAGCTTCTTTGAAGAATGGACCAACTGTCGTTCTGCCAGGCAGGTCGTAAAAGGCGACCGAGTGGCTATGCGCGTCACTACCATCGTGACTACTAGATGGTAGAGTTCTGCATCGGCTCGACCGGGTCTGGTACCACCACCTTACCTATTCCTGTTGCAATAGCATCAGTGCTAGTCACTGTCGTGTTCCGGTTTGGAGGATAAGGTATCCGGTAAACTTATGCATGTGGCATTAGACCTCGCTACAAGATAGCAACGCACCATTAACATCTTTGGTGTCTATAGGCGGTGGTTGACTCTTTCTATCAGGAGACACATCTGCTTGTTTGCTATCTTATAATATT
The DNA here is from genome assembly GCA_036924255.1 of Apodemia mormo. Taxonomy (NCBI): domain Eukaryota; kingdom Metazoa; phylum Arthropoda; class Insecta; order Lepidoptera; family Riodinidae; genus Apodemia; species Apodemia mormo. The sequence goes on from JAUPFN010000009.1 coordinate 32,062,932, forward strand.
AAAAAAAACTATTATTCTGACGTGTTGACAGAACAATTGGTCAGTTATTAGGCCTCTAGTCTGTCTACTCAATGATTACAAACTAACAAATCTTACCTCTTTATAATATTTGTATAGATATTCACTAACAAATATAAATTTAACTATATTGAATAATAATTCAGTATTAAAATCGATTAGTCATAATTGTTAAGTAACAATTTGTTATCTAAATCCACATTTATGGCGTTGATGGAACTCATAATTATTTAAAAGCAATATTGTTAAGTGCTAGTTTGTTACTCGACACACCTTGTTTGCTATCAAATATTTCTCGTTCATTTTAAATATACATATTATATGCATGTAATCGAATTGGAGCTTGAAAGTTTCATATCTACGTATTTCATAACATTTAATTCTGTATATATGATGTCCAACTGATAAAAGTTCATTTTATGAATGAGTGCTGTTTACTATACTAGCATAGAGTAATAACGCTTAGAGCGATAATTGCATTCAACGCTTCGTTCATATTTTAGACCAAAACCGTGTCAATGTCCGTGTAAGCTTCGTGTAATCACTTGCGTCGTCACGCACACAAAGACTCCAAAGACTCGAATAGTGTTGCAAGTAAATAAATATTTTCCCAAGACGGTATTTAAAATATATCTACCTGACCGGTATACAAATAATCTTTCATACTATAACATTATTAATCATTTAGTATAAACTTGAAACTTACACTTTTTATTCGGTTAGGTAAAATATGTTAAATGCCGGGAAATATTCTAGATGTTCTCAAGATGATTCCAAAGCTATTTAACCTTATATTTTTTTAGTTTTTGTGCTTTTATTTGTGATTTAAAATATTTTTACCTCACTGAAATAAAGATTGTCTGTCTTTCCAATAGTATTATTAGTTATATAGAAAATTTAGAACTTACAATTTTTATTCTGGTGAGGTAAAATGAGTAGAATTACAGGAAAATGTTTTAGAGGTTCTCAAGATTTTTTTTTTAAATTTCAGTAATTAAACAGCGGTAACCAACCGGCACCGAGCGTAAATAAAAAATATGGTCAATACGAATTTACGTTATTTAAGTTATAAAAACAGTGATTGAAGTAATTCTTACAAAAAAAACCTTATTGATATGTATCTATTAATATATTATCCTATATCATACAAATGTTTGAAATACATTGCTTGGCAAATACTTGTGTGTTATTATGTGTATGTTTGTGTGCGTGTATGTGTATGTATGTTTGTTCAAAGCTATTACCTTGGAACCTTTTTTATTTTAACTTTCATACAAATCTTGCCATGATTCTAAACCTTAAACTAGCTTGAAAATTAGCAAATGGGTGGGCAAGCAGACACAATACTTACGTTATAGACGAACGTTTTAAGGTAAAAATTAATAAGATACTTATTAATCAAGTATTTATTTAAATCAATTTAAAAAATTAAAATGTTTTAAGCTAAACGTACTATATTGGCTACTATTGGCTCTGTGCACGACTTGAGCACCACCTAGCGTCCGCAACTGTTTTGGTTCTGATCTTAGAATAATAACGCCTAGAAACCATAAAAAACGAGTAAATAAAACTGAGCCAGAAACGGCTCAATTCGTTTTGCGAGTTGTCAATGCTTAATAAGATCAGGTTATATCGGACACAGTTCACGAAAAATAATTCGAGATGACTTATTGCATTATAAAGAAGTGTTCTAACACCTTAAAAAAACAAAAAAGTGAACATTTCACAGGTAAGTACTTACAATTTATAATTTTTCTGTTATGTAAATCGACTAAAAATAGATAATTTGAAACACATAACTTATCACTATACAGTTGCTAGTTGTGGAAAAAAAATTGCGCACAATATTTTTAGTTAGACCTTAATGTTAAGAAAATTAATTATTGTATTTGCTTTAACTGTTATTTATACTAAGTCTTAGAAAATAATTTAGCTCGAGGGTACTTTTTGATAATTCAGCATTTATTTTATTTGTCTTTTTTTGCCTTTAACAACACAGTAAGTCATATTTTTTTCGAATTGCGAGACCTACACTCCGTATGACATGTATCGCGATTCTGAGCGGACGGCAAGCGCATGCGTAGCCTTTTAAGGCTACTTTGAAATGGCTTAAAACATCGCGGCCCACTCGGTTTCTACGTGTTATAATTCTACGTTTCAAAGCTATTTCATCTTGGATTTTTTTCGTTTTTGTGCAAATTGTGACACGAAAATATGTATACTTAATAATCAAATTATTTATTTAAAATTTTAAAAATTAAAATTAATCTCAGTGATGTAGAAATTTATAGGGTAATTTAGCCAAATTTCGGCCGCCTAACCAAATACGTAACTTTCGGACCCTATTAGGCTTAAACCGTTATCGGGAAGAAAATATTAATTTTCTTTTTTGTGTTAATCAATATTTAAATTTTACACTATTGATGTTTCGAATTGATTTCAACAACGAAATAAAAATATGTAAACGTGTTAAGTTTTAAATGATTGACCTTCTCTATCCTGGTTTCTTTTCTATTGTCGGTCAATGTTTCGCTAATTTCAGCCCCATTTTTCTCTAATGTTAGCCAGTAAAGGATGTTTGAAATTGAAATAAGGTATTGACTTTGCATTAAAATTTAATTTAATTTTATTAAATAACTTTTGTAAACATAATATGCCCTCAATTTTTTATGGTATGTATTTAAATGATCTTTTTAATTTGATAAAAATTGCAAAGAAAAAATCTAAATGGTCACCAATTTTAATGATTGAGTCTTTTTCTTTGAGACATAAAATAAATGAAATAAATTGATATTTTAGTCTCTTTAAAACTACGCAGAAAAAATTTGATATGTAAAAATTACATTAGATCGTTACTTGCTGGTCCTCAAAATTAAGAGAAATGAGCATTAAATATTCAATATTGTGATATTTTTTTTAAAAAAACGATTTATATAAATTGTTTTTTGTCTATATCAAAAAATCTTCAATATAACTATTTTAGGGTACTTATTTTTATTAAGTTGTAGTCAAAGAAAGGAAACAATTTAAAGGCACTTGATATTCAAAGTTTTATTTTTCACTACTAGAATAAAACTAGAATAATTTTCTACGATTGTTAAATCAATTAAATAAAATATATCGCTAGGAACAATTATATAAAAAATATTGAGACTTTAATTTGATTGAATTCTATCATCAAATTTAAATGTTATCACTGTATAAAACTTAATTTACATTTTCATTAAAACACCAATAAGTTTATATATTATAATTTTCATTATAAGTATCAAATAAAAATTCTCCCTGTTTCTGTATTAAAGAATAGTTAAAGCTAATTTATTTTTTGTTCTTTTAAGTACCTATAAAGTGTCTTCGCAAAAACTTAGCTCAGAATTCTGTCAACCTAACTTAGATTTCTGAAATTAACAGCTGTTGTACTGAAGACACCCAATGACAAGATAAATATCTAACCACAGACTACTAAGGAGAGAACTGATTGCTTACGTTAACCTTACCTAAATTCCAACTTTATTCAACTACTATTCCCCAAGTTAAAAAAATATTTATTAAATGCGGATAAATTAAGCAGTTGATATAGAATCTTAAGAAACACATTAAACTTTAAGATAATAATTAAAAAACGATGTATGAATTACGTGGAATATTAGCTTAATTATCAGTATAAACGTATTAGGAGGTCGACATTAGGCGCAGACCGATTTTAGGGCACGTTACCCTACATGTTTTCGTGGATAAAAGTCGGAAATATCGGTAATAAAACTACTTGACACTAAGCAATACGAAATAATGCAGTACGATGGCATATTATTTAATAAGAAAATTAAAAAAAAATGACTTTGGTAGTGACAGAGTTTTTTTCTGATGGTCACTGTGGCATCTAGAATGCTAGTTGGAACATTTTTTTGTCTTCTGAAAGTCCTCATTATATACGAATAAATGCTTTATAATATTGGTCTGACAAACGGATTTGTAATGTTTGTGCCAGTATAATGGGTGAGTCTCAACACTTAAAAACTATTTTTTATGCAAAAGCAAAGTCCAGACTATGTAATATCGCACATAAAATAGGAATACACATATTATTAATTATAATGAAAATAGGTAAAAACAAATACGTGGTAGAATATTTTTCCCTTTGGCTGGCAACATTTTGAATATCGTTCTACTCAGATATTTATGATTTATTTGTTTGGATTTTATACAAAAATATCCGATGCCAAGTAGTTTTTATCGGTGAAATGTTATCTTCAAGTCCTAAATACGCTTTTGTGAAGCACGGTGACAGCATTTCACCACACAGTAACTCACATTTTTTGATATTGCGAGAGCTGTACTCCGCGTGGCACGTGTCGCATGCCTGAGGGGCCGGCGAACGTAAGAAGCCTTTTCAGGCTTCTTTGAAATGGCTTAATATTGCGCGGGTCGACTCGGTTTCTATGCGTTATTATTCTATGTATACTAGTTAATGTGCGCTATTGATAGCATGTCATAATTCATAAAAATCCCGTACTGTTCTCTTTTAGCTAAAGTCGGTAGAATTCGGTTGGTAACTCGATATTATTATTAGTATATAATTTTATAATATCTACTATAGTATTTTTTTTAAATATTTGTTGTTTTATGTCATAAGATAGCAAACAAGCAGATGAGTCTCCTGATGGAAAGAGTCAACCAGCGCCTATAGACACCAATGATGTTACTGGTACGTTGATATCTTGTGGCGAGGTCTGATGCTACATTCATAAGTTTACCGACTATTTTACCCTTCAAACCGGAACACGATAGTGACAAGCACTGACGCTATTGTGGCAGGGATAGGTAAGGCGGTGGTACCAGACCCGGGCGCGACAATGCAGAACTCTATCACCTTGTCTAATTTGTACTAATAATTGATTAAAAACACATTAAATTTGCATTTTCAATATCTATATGATGGATACATAAAACCTCCTCGTACATAAAAATCCTAAAAATTTCCGGATCCCTTTGAATTGTGTTGGTACGATGAGTGTACGATTACGTAATATAATGTAGCATGTAAGTTGATTTGATGTAAACTTTATATACAGTTCCTCTGGGGGCAAAAAACAAGGCATTAAAAACGTGTTTAAGAATAGCAACATACCATTAACATCTTTGATGTCTTGGGTTTCTCTTTCTATTGTGACACGAGAATTTAATATATAAGATTATAAATGCGAATGTTTGGATGTTTGTTACTCAATCACGCAAAAACTACTGAACGGATTTGGATGACTTTTGGCACAGATCGATGATGAACTGGAATAGCGCATAGGCTACTTTTTATCCCGGAAAAATGAGTTGTTCTCGCGGGATTTACCAAAAATTGTTATAATGCAGCGGGCTGCACCGTGCAGCTTGCATAAATGTAAGAAAATAGGGTATGTAATAAAATATCGTCGAATGACATGAAAAACTTATTAATGTAGTTAACATTTTAAGAGAGATATTTCAATGAAATTTTTCCTGTCCGTGTCTTCGAAGAAATGTAGTAAATGGGGGAAACCAACCAACCAACACGAGGAAAACCCTCTTTTCCCTACTCATGGCGTGTATTGACTTTACGGACGAGAATCTGAGGTACGATTGATGTTGGTATGAGAAAAGTTTTGTTCAGGTGGGACAAGTTTGTGTCCTGTATTCGGCGCTAATCCTCCTGTCCCGACGAGTTTTCACAGAGTTTGTCTATGACTTAAAGTTAAATTAAAGTTAAATATATTTAAAGTTCCATCCTCACCACCTCAATGTCTGGAAATCCACAACCGTGCGCTTTTGTCGGCATTTTTTGCCTCGCACAACTCCTTTGTGGAATCAATTACCCTCGGGGGTGTTTCCGAACGGATACGACTTAGGGACCTTCAAGAAACGAGCTTATTCATTCTTAAAAGGCCGGCAACGCAACTGCAAGACCCCCGGTATTGCAGTTGTCCATGGGCGGCGGTGATCACTTACCATCAGGTGCACCACCTGCTCGTTTGCCCCCTCTGCTATAAAAAAAAAAACTTTCGCCGCCGAGAAACCACTAGTTACGTGGCAGCGTGTCAGTGTGCCAGTGTGCGACCGCGTTCCAATCAGGTTTTAGTTATAAAAAAATATTGACTCGTAAAAGTGCCTCGCCAAAATATTTTTAACTTCAACTTAACCTATTGACCTAATGACATTTTCCAATCACTCTGCCTAAGCCGAAGTTTACATCAGGGTTTAAATTCCAGAAGTCTTTCGCATTAGCTTTATCTTTTACTACCTGGTGTTTCTTTTCCCAGCACATTGCAAGAAATGAGTAAAAGCTAAACGTGTTAAATGCCGTCTTGATATGTTACCGCAATTTCTAGCTATGGTTGATGCAACCGTGCTGGCTTTTTTGCCGTGTTAACATCCATACTTATCGCTGTCAATTTCTGTTTTGAAGAGTAGATTTGTTAGTAACTTGCGCAGTCAGCCACGCACACAGTAATTCATCGCTTAAATTTTAGGTGCCCATAGAGGGCGGTTGTCGTTTAATTAATTGATTACCGGCAGGGGTTTTTCCTGAACGGATACGACTTGGATACCTTCAAGAAAAGATCCTACTCATTTTTAAAAGGCTGGCAACACAACTGCAAGACCTCTGGTATTACGGATATCCATGGACGGTTATAATCACTTATTATCAGGTGCACCTCCTGCTCCTTTCCCCTTCTTTTATTAAAAAAATGGAAAGCGTCACCTTGTTTGTCGTACTGTGATATTAATAATTTAAATGCTTGAAACCTGCAACAACAGAATTCCAACTCTGTTTTTTAGGAATCCTGAATCATATTTTCATCAAATTCATATAGGACCAAACATGAACTATAACCCTTCCAAACACAAAAAGAATTTTCCGAATCAATTCATAAATGACCAAGTTCTGAGGTCTCAAACATAAAAATAAAAATAATTTTGAAAAAACAGGTTTTTTTGAAATTCTCGAATACCGTTTGAGTTAAAGAGCTAAAAATTGGTGTGAATTATTTTCATTCGACACCAAATTGACCCCCTAAGTATGAGTCAAAAAAGCCATGCGGGCAGAATTCCCATATTAATCCGGCTATGCCCTTTGCTTCAAAATAGTCATATGAATTAATATATTATACTAGTGATTGCCCTGTGGTCGAAATTTGACCATATACTAAACAATAAAATCTCTAAGTTTGACAACAGAGAGACTTTACCCGTATAAACAATAATATACATGTGTGTATATAATCATGTATGTCACATGAAAGAAGGTTAATGTAATGTTTATTTTTGTTAAATATTTCTGGTGCATATTGTTTAAAAATAATATGTTTCTGCAGTCCTCCATAATGTAAACTTTGACTGTCTTTCAAACTTCTTTCGTGTAATTCTTGCAAAAATGTGGACAACGTTTTTACTTCAACTATTAATATATAGATTCTTAGACCCAGTAGCTGGTTACCTTTACATAAATGATCGAATCCGAAATTTTGTCTAGGGTCTGATCATCAGATTTCATCAAATACTTTCGAAATTTTATACCTATGTAATTGTTACCAAATTCAAAATTATTTGACATGGCCGTAGCATAATCAGTGTCATTGTTACACTAAATGCAGAATATTTTTAAATATTCAAACGGCAGCCTTGATCAAATACTTTCGAAGTTGGTAAAATTTTCATACCCTTCGCACCTGAGTGACTCGCGGCCCACGGGTCGGCCTCGACGGGCTTACTGAGATCGCACATTATGATACATAGGTATAAGAGATACACTAGACAAAATTTCAGATTTGATCATTTATGCACAGACAGCCGGCTACTGACTCTCACAATAATAAATTTATGTACTTTCACAAAAGAACTTAACGTCCGGCTTTGTAAACCTTATCTTGTGAGATCCTGATGCCTGTCGTAGCTAATAAAATCCAATATTAAATGTACATATGTATATTTACGCTGATCTGAGCATCATCCGCCTTTCTTGCAAAGATCTTTTGCATCTTACACAGTCATTGTTTTTTCGATATTATGTTTCTTGCGGTGTCATATTTTATACTACCAAATTACTTTCTCTGAGTTTCACCCATATTTGACATATAGTATATGATCATTCTCAATAGAGGCTATAAATGGTAAAAATAACGTTTCGAATAGGACTGAGTAAATCCGAAAATAAATAAATAAATATCACTGGACGAATTACACGAATTGATCTAAATTGGTACGTTCTGGCAAAAACACAAGCTTTATTGAAGTTATAATTTGTTTAGCGTGTTAGGCTCCGTTTACACTTTGATTGGTGCGATTGCAAGTAATGCAGGTTCTTGGTCTTAATCAAAAAACACGTGTAGACTGCCTTCGATTAAGTGAGATAGATTAGTAATCATTGTAATTAAGTGAATAGTCGCTCATTACTATTCACCTGCACGGACCAACGCCTACCTACAACTGTTTTTTGCCTTATACTAATCACCTGCGAGTGATTAATAATCACTCGCACTCGCACCAATAAGAGTGTAAACGGGGCCTTAGTTATAATAAAATAACAGCGCACGTCAAAAATAAGTGTCAAATGGATCTCTGTAGTATGTAACCTAAATTTTCGAACAAATAACAAAATGACGGCACGTCAATTAATGACAAATTTTTGATACCTTCGGTTACATTATTGTATTTTTATGTAGGGATCTCTAATTAAAAAAGACAGCCTATGTTACTAGCTAAAAATGTAGCTTTCTATTGGTGAAAGAATTTTTAAATCTGTTTAGTAGCTTAGGCGTGAAAGCGTAACAAATAAACAAACTCACTCTCGCATTCATAATACATATTAAAATTATCTTATAATACATATTAGAATTATCTTTAATAACTACTATTAATACATACTATACACTTATTTTTTAAAGAGCGATATTTTAATAGCTTGATGCTCGCAACTCGGCTGGATTGAATTATTATATGGCGTTAAACATTATGGTCTCTATATTTAGCCAAGTGTACAATAAATTTTATGATGCAGCTTTAGATACAGCCACTTTTCACTTTTATGTTTGTGTGCTAACTCTTTTTTCAATCACCTGTCAAAACAAGTTTCAGTCGTGTAGTAGTAGAAGTTTAATGAATAGACCAAGTGCCGTCTTGGCAGGCAAGCCGTAAACGGCGACCGATTGACTATACTTTTCGCAGAGTCCTGCAACGTCTCGCCCGAGTATATGGTACTAACATCTAACCTATTTCTGCCTCAATAACGTCAATGCTTGTTACTGTCGAATGTCGTGTTTCGGTTTGGGAGGTAAGGACTAACGCATGTGGCATTGCCATCTCGCCACACCGATAGCAACACACCATTAACATCTTTGGTATCTATAGGCGATGGTTTCTCTTTCCATGAAGAGTCATCTGTTTGTTTGCTATCTAATTTATATAAAAATTTATAGTGGTTACTTGAAAACATAGATATTGATTTAAATTTTTGTCAGAGATTGCGCTCCGCGCTTCTTGTCTGTGAATATATACATTATAAATACATAAAATTAATAAAAATTAACATTACACTCACAACATTCATGGGACATACATGATAATATACACACATACATGTATATACTATTTTCTTTACGGCTGAAGTCTCGTTAAACTTAAAAGAGATTTTATTGTTTAGTTAGGCTATTAGAACAATACATTTTCCCGGGATAAAATAGCCTATGTGTTATTCCAGGTTATCATCTACCTGTAAGCCAAATTTCATTCAAATTCGTCAAGTAGTTTTTGCGTGATTGAGTAACAAACATCCATCTATCCAAATATCCAAACGTTCGCATTTACAATATTAATATAGACTAGCTGCGCCCGCAACTTCGACGGCGTGAAAAAATCGGTCCAGTCGTCCCAGAGATTAGCCGGAACAAACAGACAGACTGACAGACAAAAATTGTAAAAAAAATATTTTATTATATGTACCGTGTAATGTGTATACATCCATATGCATTTAGTAAAAAGCGGTTACTTTAACATTACAAACAGATACTCCAATTTTATTTATTTGTATGTATAGATGAAGTGTATCAAATATTCTTTCATCTGCCATTCTTGGAACGCATCCTGTAGTGCCGAATTCGGTCGGACTCAGTTCATCAATCCCGTCTTAAACGACTTGAATGGGATCATACGAGTGTCCGAGCTGGTGAATTGCGGGAAGTGTTTATATTCAGCACACGTCACAGTGGTCGTGACCTCGGCGGTTCAACGAACGCACCCGTCACAGCTCGCGCGCACCGCTCTATGCGTCAACCGTGTCTTGTACATGTCGAGTGATACATCATAATTATTTTGTCACAACCCAGATCGTAATAATAAGTCGAGGAGATAAGCCATTACCAGCCAGTGATATCGGATTCGGATGTCGTGATTCCGGTAACATTGAAAAGCGATATGAGGACCCATCAGGGCCATCGGTATACACTCTAACCTACACTAAATGTACTAACATCAGAGAATCATTGGAAAACAACACTATTTTCGTTTGGAAAGTATTTTTAGATACGTTTTTTAATAGGTATCAAAGAAAAATTTTGACACGACTGGGTCGTTTCTTTATTTAAAAAGTTTTTAAGTTTACCCTACCATGGAATCAGAAGGTACTGAAGCACATGCCATCTAAGTATCTTCATGTCCGTATCCCCGAAGAGATAGGCAGAAGTACAACAAATGCACCCACGATTAGCCGAAGATTCTTGGTCCCACAATGTGGCAAGGTGGCAAGCCTATCGCCAACCGGGCACTTTCCAATCCCGGGCAATGTTGTTTTTATCAGAAAACTGAAAAAACACAATTTATTAATTGCATGACCCAGGAACCGAACCCGGGACCTCATGAGGTCAACTCCGACACCTATAGAGGCATATCACCTATCTGTATTTATATAATAAATGCGAAAGTTTAGATGTTTGGGTATATGGATGGATGTTTATTACTCAATCACGAAAAAACGGCTGAACCGATTTGAATGAAATTTGGTGTACAAGTAGATGATGGCCTGCTACTTTTTATCCCGGAAAAATGAATTGTTCCCGTGGGACTTATTAAAACTTTTTATAACGTGTGCTCTTCAGCGTGTGTACCTAGCTAGTATATAGCGCGGTGTATCTAGTATTTTATATGCTTAACTTTACCACTGTGTAATCAAATAAAAGGTTTTGGTAAATTTTTCTCTAATTTCTTTTTCACTTTAACAAGAACATATGATGTGTTAAAATTGGACATAGACTCCCAATATATAACAAATTTTATCCAATGCTTTTAAGTCCTTTTTGCGTAATTCATTAGAAAACGCCCAAACATACAATGTTTTCGTTTTAGTAGAATCGCCTAGTCCCTAAGCGACCGAACAGGCTTCGCTTAGCATTTTTTTCGATCGTGTTTTTAAAAAACAATAGGTATTTCAATAAAACTAATATTTTTACCTAGATGTATGACAAAATAATTACCATTCTTTCTCCTTACGAGTATAATTATATTAAGTTATAACTTCGATAATAATTTAAACGCATTTAAACAGCAACAATCGATATCTTTTTTTATATAATTTATTTTGTGAATTTTGTTATCCACAAAATACCTAAATGATATAAAAATTTCTCTTATATTGCGGATGTCCATATTCGTAATGTTCACTTAGCATCACGTAAACTTACTGCTCGTTAGAAGAGGGAGCTCTTCCATAAAAAAGAAAGAATAGATAAAAATATAGCTTACTAAAAACTTTCTTTTGCCGAATAGCTTGTAAATAAGACAGCTTACATCATAAAAAGTATCTTCACGCCCATATCCCTGAAGGGGTAGGCAGAGGTACAACAAGTGCTCCCACGATTAGCCGAAGATACTTAGTCCCACAAATGTGATAGGTGGCAAGCCTATCGCCAACCGGGCACCTTCCAATCCCGGGCAACTACAGACAGACAGACGGGGACAGATTACATCATGTCATCTTAATCTATATCAGGAGTGCAATCATGCATAATTCATTCCTCAAATAAAAAGATTCAATAAGTTTTACCCATAAATTAAAATCCTGAAAGGGGCTCTTAAACTTTTAAGACCCTTTTCAGGGTTTAACTCCATGGGTCACTTAAATAGGTTATAACATTTGTACTTCCATATACGATTGAACAAGCCGCGAATATTCGGTTGCTATTCGGTTTATTTATTCTGGTAACTTTCTTGGGTTTTCGTTATTCCGCCGAATATTGCGATCTATTCAGCGGAATGCTGAGTACTTAATCATACGAAAAAGTTTGCACATACAATAAGTACTCAAAAATATGCACATATTTTACCAACAAACATTATAAATAATACTTACTATTACTTAATCAGAGGCAGGTTTTTATGAATGGAAACTAAATTTTTAGCTTCCCTTGGTTCGGATCATTCTTTGGATGATCAGATAGGAACAGAACAGTTTTAGTAATAAAATTCAGCAAGACTATGACTTACTGTACGTAACCACTAGGTGACTAGCATCGAGGTCTATCATCGAGTTTCATGGTGGCTAGCGCCAAATATTCGGAAGCCGAACATGCGGCGCTTCGGCCAAGGGCCTAGTCGGTTTTGGTTTTCGGCAAAATAATTTCGTGGTGACTATAAGTAACAGCTGTAGTAAAACTACAACTGACAATGCTTTATACATCATGGGACAAATGAAAAAAACTCGACCTCGACTAATTTCATGCTGCACATTTTGAATCGATGTGTTGCATCGTAAAATTTCACTCTCATATTTTTTCATGGTGGGCCATAAGAAGGAGATGTAAGATAAAAAAATATTTCATTAAAAAACCAGTTCGATCTGCCAGGATTAATGTTCTGTATATCTCCTAGTAAATAAGAGCACATTGTTTCTCGTATCTGAGGTAAAAAGGCACGTTTGAATGAAAGAGACAGAATGAGTGCTAGTTTCAGACTGCGATAATACTAGCTTTTTATTAAAGGGAGGAAATCTTGTGTAATTAAACCTTTGCCTTTATAGATAAGGCATGCAGCTGTTCTGTATTGCAATTTGTAATATCAAAAACTTAAAACGACACTTGGAAGAAACGAGCAGCAGTTTAAACCCGCATTAACCTCGTATTCAGAATGTATTTTAAAGTTTGGCGAATGGTCTAACTTCGACCATAAATCCAATCAAATACGAGTATGCGAGCAGGTTTTTACTTTAATCACCCAGTGGCCAAATGAGTTAATTTACTTTTTATTAAACTGTGCTTCTGCGAACCTTTCAATTTTCAATTATACTTTACATTTAAATGAATTCTAGCTATCTTTTAACGGCGGTCCGACGGCGAGGTTGAGAATATCTTGCGTAGTTTAGGAGAGCTTTCTTGTGTAATTGAGTTATGTGTATATGTTGTTAAGTATGCTATTCTTTACTATAATTTATACCATTGTTATGGTTTGTATTAAAGAGCCTATTTAGAGTGATTCTCAAGTTTGGCGAATGTTTTCTTGTGTGTGTATCTTCAAAGGGGTCCGAAACAACATAGAGGATTTTTTGTAACTTGATTTTGTCGATAAAAGTGATCTATATAATTTTCTAACACGTATAAAACCCGTATTAAACGATCTTACAAGCCCGTAAGTCGTTTTGTCGATCTTAGAACGTGGCCATGAATATGTAGATAAGTATATTTATTGATAGCCTAGACCTTTCTAACCAACGTACCTACCATATCTCCCTGCTTTCACTCCGGTCACGTATGCGCCACTAATTAATTCTCAACAGAGGAACAACGGACCAATGACGGCATATCAAACATTGTATAGACTCAAGGTATTATTACTAAACTAGTTTGATTGTGGATATGAATTAGAGCTTATTCTGACTCCTTCATTTAAAAAGTAATTTTACATTTGAATGGCGGCAAATGAATAAGACCGTTAGGCATTTGTAAGAGAAGCGCTCAAATGCAAGTAAGGATCACCCCGTTTTGGTCCGGGCCCCCTTTGAAGAATAGACCATCTGTCATTCTGCCAGGCAATTCGTAAAAGTTTCTAAAGTAAAGTAAAGTTCTAACTTCTAAATCATTAAATATTAAATTGTCCAAAGTACATTGACTAAAGGATTTACTACCATCATAGGGTTCTTCAACTTATCGCCTGAGTCTGGTACCACTATTTTACTCATTTGTGCCATAATAGCCTCAATGCTTGTTACTACTGTGTTCCGGTTTGGAGTGTATGGTAGCCAGTAAACATATGCACGTGGCGATAACATCCCGCCACACGGATATCAACTAACCACTAACATCTTTGGCGATGGCGATCTAAAGGCGATGATAGCTTTCCATTAAGTCTGCTTGTTTGCTATCTTTTGATATTAAAAATAAGTTAGAATTGTGTTTACGAATTGGATCGCTTTCCCAGTAGCTCTGTATTTTTTTTTCATAGGTTAGCGAATCTTAAACGTAGGACCTCATACATCTATAACGGAACCGTTACTGATGAACAACGAACGCCACATAGCTTTTTTACAGTATACGGAAAGACTTCTGATCAAGGAACTTATATACTATAACTGGAATTGTTACGAACCAATATTTGAAAAATAAAAATGTACTTTAATTCGTAACAAATAAAGTTGACATTTGTTTCTTACATAACAGAGGGGAAAAACGTTCTGAGCAAGACAACGACAAGAGTGGATGTTGTCCCTTTCTTGCAATTGCCAGTGTAAATAAAACTATCTAGATGGTAGATTTTTACACATTCGGTAATCGTTAAATCCTTTTTACTCATACACTTCGATAAATAAATTAGCATAAAATGTATTGTAATTAACATAGTGAGTTCTAAAATGTGCTTATTTTAATTATTACGTAATTAATTATGCAATGCAAAAACTGTTTCTCAAATTAGTAGAATTCCTTAGTAGTAATTTGCAAACTACGCATGGCCACACTTATATATGGCGATTGGCGCTTTATTTAGTAGAAAGAGACACACTCCACTCTTGTCGTGGTACTCTTCGGAACGATTTTGAAGCGCGTGTAAGCATTCCGGGTAGAATATAACTTCCTTGCTTCTGATATTGTGAATGTCCGTGAGCGGCGGTGATCACTTACCATCAGGTGCACCTTCTGTTCGTTTGCCCCTTTTCTATTAAAAAAAGTATACAGCCCCAATAGACGAACATTCACTGTATCTTATCTAATGTTACTTCATGAAAATCCATAATAAATACGGTTAATTTCAAAGTTTTCGCGGAATTACCACTTTTTAACTCCCTACTTGGTAACACAACTCAACAAATGGAACGAACTTACCGATAACCTAGGTTTCCTCAATGAAAATAGCAACGGCGCAATATACGATTAAATCGCTACTGTAACATCCTCTGGAGAATTTCCAGTATAATTCATACTGGAAAGCTGAGTCATTTCTATGGTTCACCATATTTGTCGACTATACCGCTAACGGTTTCACTTTAGGCACATTTATGTGAAAACGGTCTATTATATGTGAATAAAATTCTTTGTCGCATCACTACATAGTATAAAACAAAGTCGCTTTCTCTGTCTGTCCCTATGTCCATATGTATGCTTAAATCTTTAAAACTACGCAACGGATTTTGATGCGGTTTTTTTAGTAGATAGGTTGATTCTTGAGGAAGGTTTTAGTATATAAAAAATTCCGATATTCCTACGGGAACAAAAGCTACGCGAGTGAAACCGCTTGCAGGTCGCTAGTTTTTTTATATAATTAGATAGCAAACAAACAGATGGCTCTCCTGATGGAAATAGAAACCATCGCCTATAGACACCAAAGATGTTAATGGTGCGTTTTGCTGTCCAAGTTGCGGGATGGCAATGCCACATGTATAAGTCTACGGGCTACCTTACCTTCCTAATCGGAACACGACAATGACAAGCATTGACGCTTTTGCGGCAGGTATTCAGGTAAGGCCGTGGTACCAAATACCCAGACGAGACGTTGCAGAACTCTACAACCTAGTAGTCACGATGGTGGTGACACGTATAGCCAATCAATCGCCTTTTACAAACTGCCTGGCAGAACGGCAGTTGGTCTATTCTTCAAAGGAGGCCGGACCAACACGGGAGAATCTGTACATATAATAAAATCGTAGGAAAGTCAAAACTGTACATTGAATATTTTTTTTAAAAAATACTTGGGGCGTGATCTGCAATCGATATCGAAGCCAAAAATATAGTTTTTAGAATTTTTGTCTGTTTGTCTGTATGTATGTCCGGGATAAACTCAAAAAGTACTGCATGGATTTACTTCAAATTTTGCATGAATATTACTAATAGGTCGTGTTAGCATATAGGCTACATAATATCACGCTATCACCTACGGGGGAGGAGTTGTGCGGAGTAAACGAAGTCCGCGCGGACGAAGTCGTGGGCAACAGCTCATATATTATACTATAAATTAGACGCCTTGTTGGGATAAGATGAAGTCCGTGGATTTCATTTTTCTTGACGACTGTATTGTACAGGTTTGAATATTATTAAGTTCATTGTGTAATAACAGTCAAACGTAGTTAATCTACGTCGATTGAGACGAGGCTCGATTTTAATTTCATATAGAATAGAATGTTCTGAGAAAAGGCAGGTTGTGCCCTTATGCTTTGCTTGGCTCGTCTTGGAGAGAGCACCATCGTGCCCCCAGATAAATTGCACTAACTCCAAACTGGTCTATCTATCTATCTGCCTGTAGCTGTAGTGTCGGTTCAGGGATATGTTTGTTACAAACTCAAACGCTTGTCGACGCCTGGAATTATTCCCCGGCCCTCTCAGGCTTATAGTCAAGACCGCTATCATTCAACCATTTGATAGTTAAATTGCAAGTACCTAATCTACGAAATGCTAATATATCTATTAAGTTTACTACATTAAATGTTAACGATATTATGTAAACAAACTCAATAGATAATCGTTGGATATTATATAAAACAGTCCACTCGTTGAGATCCTACAAGAGGCCTACAAGAGGCTAAATCAGATAGGTATTCTCTTCAATATTCCGCAGCCCTTAGCGACCTAGATAATAGTGACTCTTTATCTCGACAATAGCTTTTATGAAATTGAGATATTGTAACAAATTCTAAACGTTTCCCCCTAGCGACTGAGGTTAATGTTTCATTTATATCAGTGCGCAATATATTTAACACTAGCAACGTCCCGCTGTTCGATGTGTGTGTTCTTACTGAATCCCACGAGAACAATATTGTTTTTGCTGTAAAAGTAACATAAAGCTACTTATACACCAAATTTTCGGTAATTCTATTGCGCCGTGGTTGTGTAACAACAAACGCCCAAACAATAAAAACTTACGCATTTATAAATAGATTAATATAGCTATGATATTTAAAAATCAGTAGACTTATTAGTATGTTTAATGAGATTTTAAATATTGATTTAAAATCTCATAAAACATACTAACAGACAGATAACAACTGGCAATTTACAACTTCAAAAATGATGATGTTCCGATAATACCAGGATGGTTGGGTTGTAAGCCCATATGCGTAAGTTTGTTTGCTACCTTGCTCTCATTCGCCTTTAACAACGAGAGTGAAAAGTAGTAGTAATGAGTATAGCGTTAGGAATGTGATATACGATATCTACTATCAGACATTACTACTACCAGACGAGATTTTGACCAAATCTAGCCCCTTGTAGTCAATATAAGGTTGACAGGAAAAATTGAGGTAATTAATTTGCAAAATTTCCGTGAAACTTTATATGGAACTGTTGTGATGCAACTGAGACGAAAGGTAGTGTAACGAATGAGGCAAACTTATCCAAAGCTTGAAAATCACAGCGGCGCAATAGTCCGCCAACTTCCACCACACTTTCTTCCACGTCAGTATCAAAGGCGCATAAATAATGATCTCAACGCACATTTCACTTCGCAACCGTAGCACCTTCAGGAGAGTCGAACAGCACTTCACTCTATGAAAGTGAAGCATTACATTTATTATAATTAATCGTTTTATTGCATAACAGCAGTTACATATAAAGTTTCGGGGAAATTTTGCAAATTAAATATCTTAATGTCTTCTTTAAATTATAGATTTCCGCAAAGTAACGTCTGAATCTATAAAATAACGTTGACAATTTAATCCTCGCCCACCTTCAATGAGCTGTTCAGTGGAAACAAAAAGGGAAAAGGAAGAAAACGATATATATTTCCTAAAGACCTTAGACCAGTACAGTCTATAATCTATATAGCTATTCAATTCACTTTTATAGAAATACAATTTTAAAGTAGGTCTAATTCATCATTACAGGAGTTGTAATTAAATTTTAAACAACTGGAAATCTAGAGTAGCATACTTACTTACAAACTTACGTTATTTTGAGACAAAGAATCGTGTTGCTAAGTATAAAAGGTTTGAATGTCTTACGTATTGGATATTGTTGCCCTGTTTTGGTTGTGGGGAATTTACAGTACGATAACTTAGAAAAATATAGCTCATTGGGAAAACACTATAATGCCTCAGCCGCACTGGCGTCTATCGTCACAAAGCTTCGTGCAATGACACAATATATGCAGATGTGACCGGTTATTATCGGTTAGTTTCGCATACATTTCGAACTGCGTGTGTCTTAGCGCGCATATAACTTCGTGGCGTTAGACGCAAGTGCGGCCCAGCATTAGTGTTATATCGTGTAAAGTTTTACTTTCTTATTATGTCGTGTAAAATTACATAATGTAATTTAGAGCTTGATGTTACGATATCAAGAATTAGGTTGTGACTAAACTTTAATATCACAGTCGCTTCAAACGAACTATCATTAGTGTTGTTGCAATATATCAAGACAAATGGTCTAACTTGATTCTTACTTAACCCATTAAGACCAAATAATGACCGGACTCGTGAATCGATTAAAACGCTTATCTATGTAATGGTCATAATATTTATACGTTGAATGTAAAGGTATAATAAGGCGTAACTAATTTGCGATTATTAAGAACCTTCAAGTTCAATCAACCGTTCATCTAATAAATGAAAAATATTTTTTATATTCGCGTGTAGGGAATATATTAAAATTACTAGCTGTTGCTCGCGACTTCGTTCGCGCGGACTTCGTTTACTCCGCAAAACTCCTCCCCCGTAGGTGATATCGTGATAAAATGTAGCCTATATGTTGACCCGACCTATTAGTAATATTCATGCAAAATTTGGAGTAAATCCATGCAGTACTTTTTGAGTTTTCCCCGGACATACATACAGATAGACAAAAATTCTAAAAACTATATATATATATATATATATATATATATATATATATATATATATATATATATATATATATATATATATATATATATTTGAGGAATAGATCATCTCTGCGTTTCTGCCAGGCAGTTCTTTACGAGTCGAATCCTTATGAGCCTCATTCGAACGATTTGCTATACGTGACACTACCATTGCATCGTGACTATTAGGTAGTAGACTTTCGTAACGTCTCGTACGGGTTTTGGTACTACCTACCGTCTTAGTTGTTTCTGTCGCAATAGCGTCAATGCTTGTCATTGTCATGTTCTGGTTTGAGGGATTAGGCAGCCGGTAGACTTGCATTATGATATATGACTTATGCACTATTGCCATCTCGCCACACGGATAGCAACGCGCCATAAACTTCCTTGATGTCTATAGGCGATGGTTTTTTCTTTGTATGCCTTTAAGAGAGGAACAGTGTCTATCAAACATATTCACCTAGGAGTCTCTTGGATGGTTATTACCTCGTAGCTTCAGTTATTGTCGTTAGGTAGCAGTATATTCGAAATTCAGAAATAAGTAGTTAGGTCGTATTTCCTACTGAATCCAAAACAAAATTAGTTAGATACAGTGTCTACAAGACATTGCTTTTTGAATGACCCAAAATGGAAATCAGTCCGATTCGCCCATTTTCAGGTTTAAATAAAAAGCTACTAGCTTACAATTAAAATAAGCACGATTCAAATAAAAATTATGTACAGCACTAAAAAATATGTTTAACGCGATTAAAACTACATTACGATTGTAACTACCTTATTAGTCCACTAGGTCGAGGTAATTTCGTTTGCGGTTAGAAAAAATTAAAACGTAGGGCTTAGCTAAGGCGAAATAAATTGTGTTGTAGCCTTGGCGGGCCACGGTCCAGTGGGCATGACGCGGAACACGCATTTACTAACTGCTGTTGTTCCGTATCTGACTTAAGTTTATCTTTGTGTTTGCTACAATTCTCTGTACAGATATTATCAGGGATTTTATATAACACAGGGTAGCGTAGCAAACAAGCAGATGGGTCTCCTGATGTGGATGGCCATCGCATATAGACACCAAACATGTTATTGGTGCGTTACTATGCATGTGGCAGAATGGTAAGCCATTTGCATACGTTTACCGTTTACCTTACCCTCCAAACCAGATCACGATAGTGACAAGCATTAACGCTAAGACGGCGAAATAGGTAAGGCGGTAGTACCGTATCCGGGTGAGACGTTACAGAACTCTACTACCTAGTAGTCACGATGGTGGTGACATGTTTAGCCAATCGTTCGCCTTTTACGAGCTGCCTGACAGAATGAGTCAGATCTTCAAAAGGGTCCTGGACCAACACAAGATGACTTTATTTTTGTTTTTTTAAGCAAAAACATGTGTAGACAGTCGTTGATTAGTGCGAGTAATTAGTAATAAGCGTAGTAAAGTGAATAGGCGTATCATAGGACAGCAAACAACTTGGTAGTTCCCCTGATAGAAATAGATAGCCATCGCCTATAGACACCAAAGATATTATTAGCGGGTTCTATGCGTGAAGCGGTATAGTGCTGCCGGCTACTTTACACTTTAAACCGGAATACGACAGTGAAAATCATCGACGCTACTGCGGCAGAAGCAGGTAAAGCGATGTTACCAAAGCGGGGAGAGATTTTAGAATACTACTACCTAGTTATCAATGTAGTAGTCACAATAGTTTGGCCAATAGTTCATCTTTCACAAACTGCCTGTCACTATCACAGATGGCCTATTCTTTAAAGGGGATCGGCGCCACTAACAAAGGTTGAGCAATCCGCTTTTCTTTGTTTGACTGTTGAATTGATTCTTTAACATCCAGTTTTGTATGTTGTATTCATAAAACTAATTACTTTTCTATGAAACAACTTTAATGCTGAAGTGACACATAAATATCTGTGTACTAAGTTGTCTTATTTCCTTAGAACACAGCAACTAATTCTCGTTATGGTAGAAAACTTGTCACTTTTGGTCACAAATGCACGTGATAGGGCATACATAAGTCGAATTGTCACAGAAGATTTTTATTTTCAACCGACTAAAAAACGGAGGTTATCAATTTGACATATAATTACACATTCCAATTATATATTTATATATATATATATATATATATATATATATATATATATATATATATATATATATATATATAATTAATAAAATGTGTATTTTCTGTCCCAATAGGTTCCTTAATAATATGTATCTTAAGTTAGTATCACCGGCCTACATATTCTTGCTTCAATATCGTTGGTGCAACGATCAGCATCGTTGCATCGTAGATTAAATACTCTAATGACAATAGGCGTACCTGTTTGGTGTCTTTATATGCGCACATTCCTTACCCAAAGATATCTATAGCTTATCTTGTAAACATTTGTTACGAAAGTGTGAAACATCTTGTACCTTTTTTGCCAAAAGTACTACTATAGTAATATTTCTAAATACACTTTTTAAAAATCCAATACAGTTGAACCAGTCACGAGTCTTAACTTTCTAGAGAATATCATTATATTAAACTATTTACCTCTAATATACAATAAATAGTAATTCAATCTAACTAAAGTAGCTCCCAGTCTGAATAGAAATTATACTTATTGAAAATGGTGGTATTAATTATTTGAGAACTTGTGTCTTAAAGCAATTAACTAACTACAATTTAATTATTATGATAACTCATTAGTCGGTAGACAATATACATCAATGAATACTAAACATAATTATTATATAATAATATTTGAGTAACAGAATAGTTTATATATTATGGAAATTATAACATCGACGTCTAAGTTGGCGAATAACGACGTTCGAATTAAATACACAGAATGAGTCGGGACTCGGCATCCAACGCCAGACGTTTCGGTCACCGGATTGTGATAATACCATCGCTCATGCTTTTAGAAATAAAAGATTTAATTACTCATAGTGCTGCCAGCAAAACTTGGAAACGATATTTCAACATAAGAGTATAAATGTTTGAGGCATTCTACGAGTTAGTGGTATCGCACACAAACTGCGTATTAACGATTTGAATAACAAAAGTAACTAAATCTTATTATTTGATGATAATACTTTGTTATGTTTTTTCATATTTTAATGGTTGTAAGAAATGTTCGAACGTATGCAAGACAAATTGCATACGTTCGAACATTTCTAACTTTGTGACGAAAGGGTAGTTTTTTATATCAAAAGATAGCAAACAAACAGATGGGTCTCCTGAGTCCTGATGGAAAGAGTCAACCATCGCCTATAGACACCAAAGATGTTAATGGTGTGTTGCTTTCTTGTGTCGAGGTCTAATGCCACATGCATAAGTTTACCGGATACCTTATCCTTCAAACCGGAACACGACAGTGACTAGTCTGACGCTGTTGCGGCAGGAATAGGTTAGGCGGTGGTACCAGACCCGGGCGAGACAATGCAGAACTCTACCACCTTGTAGCCACAGTGGTAGTGACTAGCATAGCCAATCGGTTGCCTTTTACGACCTGCTTGGCAGAACGGCAGTTGGCCTATTCTTCAAAGTAGCCCGGGACCAACACTTGGAATAGTATTTGTAAGTATATCTAAAAAGAGAAAGTTTCGCCAAAATAGTCAATAGCAACGGTAACAGATAGTAGTTACAAAGCATTTTAAACAAGAATGTTTTGGTATTTTTTTAGGCATAAGAAGCATTTTTTTAAATTTTATATCATAAGTATTAAACAAAATAATTTGCTTTCTTTTAGGTTAGATCGATTAAATGTTATATGTCTAGTAATATTTTAAATTATTATTATAGTTGTATTAGCTGGATACTATTAAATATGGTAATAATGCGTTGAAAGAAATGGAAGTTATCGGCTATGTAGCCTTCAAAGCCGAAACGTGAAATTTGCTAGTACTGACATTGTGGCAACAGGAACACCCAACTGACGAGATCTATCGAATATTAGTGAATTTTTTGTGATATTTCAGTACGCAATCAGCTTTATTACCAACTTTAAGGAAGTAAGTCCAAAAACAACATTAACTAGGTATGTAGCTTGTTGTTAATTATTGCTAATTGGACGTTATCATGAATCATTTTTAACAATAACAAATTCGATTGGTTCACGGGCCAAATGTATAAGGTAAATTAATAGTTATAAAATCCTATCAAAACTTTGGAATCTAGGTAAAATTTAAAACATTAATTTATTTTAATCACTGTGTCAAGCAATCACACAAAATGGGAATAGCATACCCGAATAGTGTATAATTTATAACGTTTTGCCACATACTGCACGCATTATTTTTTATTTTCTAACAAACGAAATCATAACTGCCTCGATTTTTTTTAAATCTAAAATCCGAGTAGCAGCTCTGAGTCTAGCGATGGTGCGTTACCACATCCGTGCCTCGGATGAGCACGTAAAGCCGTCGGTCCCCGTTATCGATAGAAATAGTCGATAATCATTATCAGAGTGCTAAGTGTGAGTTTTTCATTTCGCATTCGATCGTGAGCGCGTTTGGATTTTACTAGGTATTTGTATGTGATTTGTACAGCGCCACCTAGTGGTAAACGTGAGAAACCAGTTTACCACTAGGTGGCGCTGCACAAATCACATACAAATTCCTAGTAAACTCCAAACGCGCACACTTAGCACTCAGGTCGGTAAAAAGCGGCAATGGGGATCACCAATCATTTCGCCAACTGAGAAACCGATAAATCGCGGTGAACTGGAAAATCTATTGACGTTCGGTTTTCTCTGGCTACCACGCAAGGGAACCGGGCTTGATGATACTTTCATTACATACAAATTTATACTTAAATGTGATTGTTGTCGGTGCTGTGTGTGCAAAATGTTGACCTACCCATTAAGGTGTCAAATAGTAGGTATCTTGTAATAAGCTTAAAACGAAAGATAGAAATCTATAATAGTATCAAACAGTCTCTAAAGGCTATGTGCGAAAGACCCTTTCAAAGTAAGTGTCGTTATGGTTGATTTGTTCGAGTAGTCTCTGTGAAGATAAAATCTTTTAGTGCCGCCGCACTCTTATTACTTGTAGACTGGTGACGTAATCGTTAGCTATGATTCATAGTCAGTAGACCAAGAAATGAGATATTATGTGTTGGTTACCTTATCGTTTTGTCTGCTTTGATAACTTTTGTATGATGCACCAGTTGTTAATATAATTTGCTACTATTATTTTAAAGTTACTAAAAGCCATTATTGTGTTGGTTCACATCAATTTTATATAATAAATCATTTATTTGCTTGCCAGCTCGGCAACCCGGTTAATGTCATAGAACTTATCGCTGTCCACCATTTTGACAAACTCAGAATTCAAACTGACTAGACAGACAGACTTACAGAAAGCAACTGCTAAAATCAATATTAATTGACGTTAAAAATATATTAGTTAAAATTTTTTTAGTTAAAAAGTTAAAAGTTATTTAATAAGTTAAAAGTTATTAGTTAAAAATAAAAATCAAGATATCTACTTCAGCTCGCAGCTCCTCAAGTATTTAGAGGAGCACCAGCTGATTAGCAACCGCCAGTACGATTTCCGTCGCGGTCGCTCAGCTGGTGATCTTCTAGTATACTTAACACATCGGTGGGCGGAAGCAGTTGAGTCCAAGGGGGAGGCATTGGCAGTTAGTTTAGACATAGCGAAGGCCTTTGATAGGATATGGCACAAAGCGCTTCTGGCGAAGCTGCCTTCCTATGGGCTTCCCGAGAAATTATGCAAGTGGATCACCAGTTTTTTGGCTGATCGGAGCATCAAGGTCGTAGTTGACGGTGCGTGCTCTGACCTTAAATCTATCAATGCTGGTGTTCCACAAGGCTTCGTGCTATCACCGACACTGTTCCTTCTGCATATCAATGACATGATGCGAATTCGCAACATACATTGCTATGCAGTTGACAGTACTGGTGATACTCCGGCCCGGTACTCCGGCCGAAGCGGTATTTCTCGGGAACACGTCGAAGAGAGCCGAAACAAGCTTGTGTTCGAAGTTGAGAATCGACTATCCGATGTCTCGGAATGGGGTCGTCAAAACCTGGTCACTTTTAACCCCAAGAAGACACAGCTTTGCGTGTTTTCCGCTAAAAAGACACACTTTGTCGTGTCACCTCGATTTGGGGATACTCTCCTGACAGCCTCAGCTAGTATCAGGATTCTGGGAGTCGACATATCGAATTACGTTGTTTCGCGGTCATTTGGAAGGTAAGGCTAAACTAGCCTCCAAAAAGCTCGGGGTTTTCAGCAGAGCGAGACAGTACTTCTTGCCGGCCCATCGCCTTCAAATTTATAAGGCTCAAATTCGGCCCCACATGGAGTACTGTTCTCATCTCTGGGCCGGAACTCCTCAGTGCCAACTCCTTTCTCTTGATCGCATTCAGCGTAGAACGGTTCGAATCGTTGACGACCTGGCTATTTCGAAACGGCTCGACTCTTTGGCATTGCGCAGAGATGTTGGTTAACTCTGTGTCTTCTATCGCATCTTTTATGGGGAGTGTTCCGACGAGTTATTTGGATTAATTCCTGCCGCCGAATTCCATCATCGGACATCGCGTCAAAATTTGAAATTCCATCTTCACCATCTCGATGTCTCGATGTGCGTTTCTCTCGACACTTTTTGCCTCGCACTACTTTGTTGTGGAACCAATTACCGGCAGGGGTGTTTCCCAACGGATACGACTTGAGGGCCTTCAAGAAAAGAGCTTACTCGTTCTTAAAAGGCCGGCAACGCAACTGCAAGACCTCTGGTATTGTGGATGTCCATGGGCGGCGGTGATCACTTATCATCAGGTGCACCTCCTGCTCGTTTGCCCCCTCTTCTATAAAAAAAGGTAGATTGCAGAAATCACAAAATGTAGGTATATTATATTCATTAAAAAATAATGCTATATTTAGTAAAAAAAAATGCTGTTCGGACGTAAAAGGCATTATTTAGTAGCTTAATACAATCCCATACGAGCTGCGTAATTATTGCACGCCTCATAAGCGGAGGGTTACAGTACTGCTCTACTCTCAACATATCAAGGTCAAGCATCTTTCAGGCCTTAACTACATCATTGTATTCATATTACACTAATACATTATAATGTAAGTACACAGATATAAAGAATAACCCTTTATAAACACTTTTAATACTTAAAAAAATATTTTTTAAATATTATAATAAATGTATAAAATAAAAAAAAACGTGTACCACGTCCAGATGTCTGGATGTATGGATATAACCACGATTACGCTTTAACTAAAACACAAAAGTATGTAACATGTTTGTTTACCTTTGAAAATTACCATCTTATGCAGCATCGTATAATTAATTTTCAAGTTATGAGCGTTATGAGGCGTGCTTTTTGGATTTTCCTTTATGAATATTATAGACGCTGCAGCGTGCAGCCCGCTGCATCATAAAAGTTTTTGACAAATCCCGCGGCATCATCTAATTTTTCCGGGATAAAAAGTAGCCTATGTGTTATTCTGGGTCTTCAGCTACCTACATACCAAATTTCATCGTAATCGGTTCAGTAGTATTTACGTGAAAGAGTAACAAACATCCATACATACATACAAACTTTCGCATTTATAATATTAGTAGGAAGTAGGATAAGTAGATTTTTAAAACATTTGCTAATATAATATGTAGTACTAAACTGGGGCAATATAAAATACAATATTTTTTTATTTAAATAAGTAAATTGAACTTTTGACGTGAATACGTCTTTAAATTTACCTTCATAGGGGGGACAGTTCAAAAAACAGATGATAACAAAATTGGGGGATACAGTTTGGTGTTATAGCTACATATCTATCACTAACATCCAAAATCTAATTATACCACTGGATAGCTAAAGAATTAAAGAATTTGATAAGCTAAGCGCGGATAAGAAGAGTATTTTTTTTTTATAATATAGAAGAGGGGGCAAACGGACAGGAGCCTCACCTGGATGGTAAGTGATTACCGCCGCCCATAGACAACTACACTACCAGAGGTTTTGTAATTGCGTTGCCGGACTTTTAAGAACAAGTAAGCTCTTTTCTTGAA
Source organism: Apodemia mormo (assembly GCA_036924255.1). NCBI lineage: Eukaryota > Metazoa > Arthropoda > Insecta > Lepidoptera > Riodinidae > Apodemia > Apodemia mormo. The sequence continues at coordinate 32,090,285 of JAUPFN010000009.1, forward strand.
GGTCCCTAAATCGTATCCATTTGGAAAATTTTCTGCCGATAGCTGATTCCACAAAGGAGTGGTGCGGGACAAAAAATGCCTCGAGATTCGCACGGTTGTGGATTTCCAGACATCGAAATGGTAAGGATGGAACTTCGAATTTTGTCGCGATGTCCGATGGTGAAAATCGGCAGCAGGAATTAATCCAAACAGTTCCTCGGAACATTCCCCATGGTAGAGCCGATAAAAGATGCAGAGTGATGCCACATCTCTACGTAACGCCAAAGAATCAAGCCGTTTTTTAGGGGGTCTCGTCCTCGACAATTCGAGCCGCCCTACGTTGAATTCGATCAAAAGGGAGGAGCTGGTACTGAGGAGCTCCCGCCCACAAATGAGAGCAGTACTCCATATGAGGCCGGATTTGCGCCTTATAAAGTAATAAACGATGGGCCGGTGTGAAGAACTGCCTGGCCCTGCTGAGAACTCCCAGCTTTTTAGAGGCTAATTTAGCCTTGCCTTCCAAGTGACCGCGGAACTGAACGTCGCTCGATATGTCGACACCAAGTATTCCAATACTGGCTGTGGCTTTCAGGGAAGTATTTTCAAAACGAGGTGATACGACAAAGGGTGATTTTTTAGCGATAAACGCGCAAACTTGTGTCTTAATGGGGTTGAATTGGACCAAATTTAATCGACCCCACTCCGAAGCAACAGAAAGTTGTGCTTCAATTTCTGACACTAGTTTGTTTCGGCACTCCTTGACGTGTTCCCGAGAAATTCCGCTGCGGCCAGAGTATAAAGCATCGTCTGTACCACATAACAATGAATGCTGCTCGATCGCAACATGTCATTAATGTGCAGAAGAAACTGCGTAGGCGATAGCAACCTCGAGGAACACCAGCATTGACGAGTTTAAGGTCAGAGCATGCGCCATCAACAACGACCCTTATACTCCCTTATCCGTCAGAAAAGGAATGCCGTAGGAAGTGCTGTCATTTTTAGGTAATTTCACTGCATTACATATTTTGCATATATGTGTATCTTTAGACTCAGAGCAACTATAAAGTTCGATGAAGTTTTATTCGAAAGCTCTTGTAAATAGTTATTGATTGTATTATTTATCAAAATAATTTTATAGCAAAATTTAATTTATGCTTATAGCAAATATTATATTTGGCGCTTAAGTGAAAAATTCAAATAAAAATTGTATTCAGCCAAAAAAATCTTTAAAAATCCATATCAAAATACAAGGAACGCACACCGTCTGAAAGGGATTTTAAATAACAATCTAATGATACCCATAAATCCTTATATAAAAGAGTGAAGAAATGCCGAGAACGCAAAAAGATGAAGGCGTCCGAACCAATCAACGATGGCACTTCTACGGTGAATGATTTTTTTTTCGGAATGTCTGAATTACTGCTAGCCTTAAGGGCCATCACAGCTTCACTGCTCGCGACGGTGAGCAGAGTGCTCAGTCAGAGTTTAAAGATGTACGGCCGATACTGCGGGCTGCACGGCCTCCGTCCTATGGGTGTCGCCTGTAAGACCAATCCTTGGCTTAGGGTTGTTTTGTCCATCGGCTGATTCTTGCCCTTGGGCTCAGTTTGCAGGTGGGTGAAACGTAAATGTTCTCAATGAGTCGATGCACTTGATGAGGGCAAAAGTGAGCTTCTTGGAAACCAAACTTCGTATTTATTATGAGACATTTCTCGTGAACAAATCCCTTAAGGGGAGATAGTATGATTTTTCGTAGATTTTGCTTCACCTGATAAGAAGCTGGCCCGCTGGTTCTACCACTATGTCCTTTCATGTACGGACCGGCGGCGTCACATTGTTTAACTTATTGGGGCTAACGTAGGCTAATGGAACAGGAACTACTGACGTTATTTCGAGGTTTTCTCTGGGATTGATCCGCCAAATACCAGCTGGAAAAACTTGAGGCGATAGACAGGCGTGCCAGAGGCTCACAAACGACGATGATCTGGTAGGCAAAAACTCCAGAGCCTCGCTCATCGACGTAGAGTGGCTAGTTTATCGGTTTTTTATCGGATACACTTTGGTGAGTACGCTGCGGAATTGCACGACTTAATTCCGCAATCCCCGTTTTTCTATCGATTGTCGAGGCGCACAGATTCTAGGCATTGCCATATGGTGGACGTTCCACGTACTCGGGCAAAGCGGTTCGACTCAACATTCTTCACTCGAACCGCAAAGGACTGGAACATGCTTCCTGAGTCTGTGTTCCCCGACGAGTACAATCTGGGGATCTTCAATAGAAGCGTGAACAGAGTGCTAAGTGTGAGTTTTTCTTTTCGCATTCGATCGTGAGCGCGTTTGGAGTTTACTAGGAATTTGTATGTGATTTGTACAGCGCCACCTAGTGGTAAACATGAGAAACCAGTTTACCACTAGGTGGCGCTGTACAAATCACATACAAATTCCTAGTAAACTCCAAACGCGCTCACGATCGAATGCGAAAAGAAAAACTCACACTTAGCACTCAGGTATCTTCTAGGAAAGCACGTTCCATCTTTGCCCTCATCTTAGCTTACCATCAGGCAAGATCGAGTTCAAGCGCTTATCTATCGATACTAAAAAAAAAGTTTTTTCCGGTTTGTGTATTGTCCTATGACTGTGCCTTCTCTCCACTCGTTCGGAAACGCGCAACCGGCTAGGAGTGCATTGAAGATGCACACTAGTAAGTATATATGTGAGTGAGGAAGGTATTTAACTCCCATATTTGTGATTTTATCCGGACCCGGGGCCTTTTTATTGTGAAGGTTTTTGATTATTTCACCTATTGGGTATTGGTGGGTATAACGGGTCACCCTCTGGTGGTAGCGCCGCCTTACGCTCTACTTCGCTATCCACAGATAGACAGAACCCGCCTACGGATCTGGTCTAGGTCCGTAGGCGGGTTTGATGTGGGACATTGTGATTGGAACAACGAATGAAAAATGTTGTCGCAATATATTACCTGTGACATAGACGTATTCACGTTAAAGATTCACGGCTGTGTCCATGACACAGCCATAACCCGATTTTTTTTTATTTTTTTATCCTATTTTGGCCTATCTATACACCTCTTTCGGACAAGTTTTTTTTTGTTACACATTGTATAAGCCAGGCTCCATGAAAAATGTGTCATAATACAAAGGGTATCATTTTATTTAGGATTTTGTAAGATCCAAGCCCTCGTTTATATGCAATATTACACTAACGTTACGCGGATTTGCATACGGAATATATTACTTTTTTAATTCCGCGTAGCTTTGTTTTAAGCCGCACATTGTTCAATAACAAAGGCGATAGTTCTCATTGTGCGTTCTCATTACCACAACAATTTATGTCTTTGACATTTCTGACCTTCATCATTTTGTTAAAACATTCGGTTAATGGTATATTTGATGGAAGGGTTAACGAGTCTATCTGCAAACTAGCTCCTTTTTACTACAGCTTTTTAGCCCGTTTTTAGGGTTCCGTACCTAACAGGTAAAACGGGACCTATTACTAAGCCTCCGGTGTCTGTCTGTCCGTCTGTCTGTCTGTCAGCAGGCTGTATCTCATAAACCGTGATAGCTAGAAATCTAAAATTTTCCCAAAATATGTAGATATTTCCGTTGCTTTTATAACAACAAATACTAAAAATAAAAAAATATCATCCTCCTACAATAGACGTGTTTTTTCGTATTTTTTAAAGATGATTGTACGGAACCCTTCGTGCGCGAGTCCGACTCGCAATTGGGCGGTTTTTTGATTTTACAGTATAGTAAACGAGCAGATGGTTCTCCTGACTGAAAATTATAACCATCCATAATAATATTCATCTGATATTAGTATGGATGGTTTTAATCACAGAAAACATATAAAAAACACACCATTGACCCCTTTATCGGTTGCATCCAATTATTAGAAGAAACTGCTTGTTTGCTGTAAAACATTACATTAGATACTAGCTGTACCCGCGACTTCTTCCCCGTGGAAAAAATTCTAAAATAATAAGTCCCGGGGTTTTACCTTATAGTTCCCGTTCCCGTGGTATTTCCAGGATAAAAACTATCCTATCTCCTTTGTCGGGTCTCAAACTATATTTGTACCAAATTTCATCTAAATCGGTTCAGTGATTTTGGCGCGAAGAAGAGACAGACAGACAGAGTTACTTTCGGATTTATAATATTACTAGCGGCCCGCCCCGGCTTCGCACGGGTATAAAATATATAGCCTATGTCACTTAGTGAAAAAAAAATGATTAAAATCGATCCAGTAAAACAATTCCCCTTTCCCTATACCATAAAGATTTTCTGCTATCTTTGGAATATATAAGTTCATATAGGTACAGTACCCGGCGATAAATATTGCACATCGAACTTTGGAAAGAGACAATCGGATAATTTCGGCTTCGTAAAGCGTTATCTCTGTCCCACACTACCTATGTGACGTTTAGTCAGTCGTTGTTCAAGTTCGATAGAGTGCAGTCGCGTCCCGAAAAAAATATATATTTAGAGTTGATAACACCCACAAATTTAAATAATTTAAAGTTGTAATATGGCATCTTTCGGAAAAAGAGGGAAACCTTTACGAGGTCAGTCACGTGAAATTATCTACAATGTTTATAAATACTTTGTAAGCGAAGCTGATAGATTTAAAAAAAAAGTAGATGAAAATGTAAGTTGTTATTTTAAGAAGATTCAAGAGCGAGTTGCAAATGCCACTGGAATTTCAGTCCTGAAACACATTCGACTGAAATTAAGTTCAGCACTCCAAAAAAAGGGAGACCAAAAAAGCAATTTCGTTTGGATATGGACGATTTTGATTACGATGTTGTTCGAAGAATGGTGTATGATTTTCACTTACGATTTAATGAACTGCCAACAATAAAATCATTAAAAGCTAAGTTATCTGAAGCTATTAATTACAATGGGTCTGAAAAAACGTTGAGAAAAATACTTCATGACATGGGATTTCAGTTCACTAAAATGGAAGATAATCGAAAAATTCTAATGGAAAAGCACGACGTTAGTCTCAAACGAATGGAATACCTTGATAAGATACGCAAATTTCGCGAAACAGGAAAAAATATCGTCTACATGGATGAGTCATATATACATGCATCCCACACTAAAGGGAAATCTTGGAGTGACGATAAGAAAAAAGGAGTAAAAAAGCCAATTTCAAAAGGTGAACGTTTGATAATAGTTCATGCGGGAAATGAAAAAGGCTTTGTACCCGGTGCTTTTTTAACGTATAAATCCACGGACACTACAGGTGACTATCACAATGAAATGAATAACGATAACTATGAGAAATGGCTGGTTAACCAATTAATCCCAAATATACCCAGTGATTCTGTTCTAGTTATCGACAACGCACCCTATCACAACAAGTATGTTGAGAGACCCCCCAACTCAAACACCATTAAACGGGAAATGATCAACTGGTTAAACAGACATGAAATTCCAGTTGATCCAAAATTAACAAAAACCCAGATTTACGCTATTATATGTCAGCACAAGGAGAGGTATACAGAGTTTTCTGTGGACAAAATACTTGCCGAACATGGGCACACTGTGTTGCGATTGCCACCATATCATCCGGATTTTAATCCAATTGAAAATATATGGTCTCAACTGAAAGGCTATGTAGCCTCTAGAAATGTGGGTATGAACTTAACTACAGTAAAAACATTATTGACTGAAAAAGTAAACATGATCGGCGCTGAAGAGTGGAAAAAGGTTTGCGATCATGCAATCAAATGTGAGAATGAATATAGAAGCATTCAACACAGTTTAGACAATTACACTGATAGATTAGTAATAAATACGGCTGATAGTGACAGTGATATTGACCTCTTTGAGAGCACAGATAGTGAAATGGAAGTAATTGAGAATTAGAATTATTATTATTTTTATTGCAATGTCTCATTTTAGCAATAGGTATAATGGTGTTTATTATGTACACTAAAGCTGTAATGTTCCAAAATAATTAAATACGTAAACATAATGTAAAAATGTTTTTTTATTTTATTTTACCCCAACCTAAAGCCATCACTTATAGAAAAATTAGTGTATTTTATACAAAGAATAAAAATATCAAAAGAAGCAAATCATACTTGTTTTAACAGCTCCTAATAGGTACCGGACTGTTTGTATTTTGTGCGACAGAGATAACGCTCTACGAAGCCGAAATTAGCCGATTGTCTCTTTCCAAAGGTCGATGTGCAATATTTATCGCCGGGTACTGTACTACATTTTTAGTTTTAGATTTTTACCTATTTCTTTTATTTTTACAATGAATATAGTACAGAATGTCTTTATATACAACGTTCACAGCTTTCTTGCCATTAGACAATACAAACATGTTTTCTTTAGAGGTTACTCTTGAAAGAGCGACATATAGTTGGCCATGTGAAAAACAGTCAACGCTCAAATCTAAGCCTGCAACGTTGAAGGTTTGACTCTGCGATTAAGTAAGGTGAGGCAAAAAACAGTTTTGCTAAATCACGTTTTTTTACATTGATTGTTAAATAAAAATTTTACAAAAATTATACGATATACCTGAAGATATTATCTAAGGAATGTGCTTACTTATTACATGATAGAATGTACTTTACTTGATCCGAAAACGGGCTTAAAAAATCTCTAAAACAAATGATTCGTTAATACTACTTCGAATTTTCCACATGATTTTTATATGGTGATATTTAGTTAAAAAAATGTGTAAACGGTTGACCCTACAGCCATACCTGAAACTTCCCGCTAAGTTAAGGTATTTTAAGCTCAAAAGAGTAACAGCTATAAGCAACGATTTTTTCAGTTCAACGTTTATTTTGTCAAAAACTAATAATATTAAAGCTTTACAAAAATTAATATACTGCCAAGTATATTAATTTTTGGAAAGCTGTATATTTTGGAAAAGATGATCGATTTTGACTAGTGATGGGCCGAATGTGGTTTGAACCGAATTCGAACTTCGGCCGAACATTCGGTGAAAATACAAAAATTCGGCCGAATTTCGGCCGAACTTCGGTTTAATTTTGGGGCGCTTTCTTAAAAGCGACACGTCGTGACTTTTTTACGAATTTGCTTAAAATTTAATTATTTTATACTAGCTATTTACCTATTTTACTATTTACTACTAGCTATTATATTGTCCGCGGCTTCGCTCGCGTAAAGTAAGAGAAAAAAGTATCCTATGTCACTCCATCCCTTCAACTATCTCCACTTAAAAAATCACGTCAATTTTTTTGTTGTTTTGCCGTGAAAGACGGACAAGCAAACAGATACACTTTCCCATTTATAATTTTAGTATGGATATATAGGATATCGTTAGTGGGTTTCGCAACGCACGTGAATTATTGATGTAACAGCAAAATTTTGATACATTGAGTTACATTGTTCCAATTTATTTAGGCATGGATTTTTATTTTTAACTTTCTGCTACTTAGGTATATAGATAAGGAAGTTACTGATTTTGCCCCGATTTTTGAAAATCGAGTCTTCATCGAGAATGTAGCTCAAAAACATTTTAGACCTCAAACATTTCGTTGAATGCCATTTGAAGGATGAAAATCGATCATCGTTTTCAAAATATACAGCTTTTTAAAAATGAGATTGCTGTCATTTATAACAATAGTCAGAATTTTGAACCTTGAAAAAAAATGTTAACAAAAACTATAGCTTTTGTTCCTTTGAGCCTAAAATACCTCAATTTAGCGGGAAGTTTCAAGGATAGCCTGCAGGGTCACCTGACTTACCTATTTTTTTACTTTTTCTTCGACATTTTTTAAACTACCGATTTTGGAGCTAATAAAACCATTTAAAGGTAAAAATTACGTAGAATGCAATTAAAAACATCTAAATCATCATGTTTTAAAATATATGCATCTTCATCTATATCATACGTTTGATTTTCAACTTCCCGCTACGTATGGAACATTTTCTGACTATTTTCGCGATGACGTCAGTATGTCTGTATGTATGTATGTATGTATATGTGTGAGTGAGAGAGAGTGTATGGTTGTATGTATGTATGTATGTAAACATTTCATAACTTTTGAGCGGCTTGACCGATCGAAACGCGGTTAATGGCATTGAATTAGATTCTGCTCAACTTGGCTTCCAACAGTTTTAAAATATTTTGATAAATTTTGAAAAAAATGCAAAAAAAATTGACGAAACATATTTTTTTTAATATAACTTACAGATTAATGTATCGATTGAGTATAAAATTTTATTTATCAGCTCTTTTTGTTAAAAAACTGCGTCTAATTCATAAATTGTATCATAATCGGTTAATCCATTCGGAAGTTATCGTTGACGAAAAATTTGGAAAAAGTGTTTTTTCGACATAAATTCGAAATTTTTTCAAGTACAGTTTCACAGATCAAAATTAAATCAAGTTTTCAAAAGTTACGGCTTTTCAAATATTAATATTTTGTTGTTTACAGCAAACTTAGCATGTTTAAAATGACTTTCAGACTAATATACGGATTGACTTAAAAGTCTAATCAGCTTTTCTTTCTATAAATCGCGTCAAATAAGCAAATTGCTTCAAAATCGGTCGATTTATTTGGGATTTAGTAATATCGAAAATTCAAAAAAAAACTTTTTTGATATTGCTTCGACATTTCTGAGTCTGTAAATTACGTAGCTATGAAAACATTTTAGAGGTCAAAAATTGCGTTGAATGCCATTCGAAAGACCAAAATCAATCATCGTTTTTAAAATATATAGCATTTCAAAAATTTTGAAATTATTTTCATTTACAACGACTTCTATGTACTAACGAATATTTGTAACAAATTTATGATTTTTGAACTCTGAAAAAATCTGTAATGTGCTAAGATATAGATAACTAGCGACCTGCCCGCGGTTTCACCCGCGCAGCTTTTGTTCCCGTGGGAATATCGGAAAGGTTTATACATTTAAACCTTCCTCAAGAATCAATCTATCTATTTAAAAAAACCGCATCAAAATCCGTTGCGTAGTTTTAAAGATTTAAGCATACATAAGGACATAGGGACAGACAGAGAAAGCGACTTTGTTTTATACTATGTAATGAAGATCTAGCAGAAAGTTTCAGGGATGACCTGCCGGGTCAACCGTTTTACATATTTTTTGAACTCTTCGAACTCAAAAATCTATGCTGAAGTTTTTTCACTTTTGTTTTAATGTTTTTTTATTTAGCGGGATGTTTCAGGGATGGCCTGCTAGGTCAACTGTTTTTTTTGAAAATATAGTATAGCCCATGTTACTCGTGAAAGAAAGGTAAAAGATTTTTTCAAATCGGTTTAGTAGTTTCTGAGTTTAGATGATACAATATATAAAAATATAGAATACAAATTTTTCCTCTTTATAACATTAGCATAGATTTCAAGCAAATTAGTGCAAGAAGATACTTTCTTCTAGTGCCGAATGTTCGGCACTTAAACCGAATTTCGGCCGAATGTCGAAATTCGGTTCAAGCTGCCGAAATTCGGTTAAACCGAATGTAAAACGAATTTCGGCCCATCCCTAATTTTGACCTTTTGAATGGCATTCAACTTAATTTTGAAATCTAAAATATTGCTTTAGCTAAATAATCGATAGGTTGAAAAATTTCGAAGCACAATTTTCCATAAATTTTCGTCATTGATAAATCTCAAACAAATTGACCGATTTTGATCTAATTTACGGTATTTGACGCAGTCTTAAAAGGAAAAAAGTTCATAAAATTTTTAAGTCAATCGGTGTATTAACATGAAAGTTATTTCAAAAATATTAAATAAGTTTGCTAATAACAACGTAATTTTAATATTTAAAAAACTATTACTTTTGAGAGTTAGATTCAATTTTGATTTTTGAAACGGCATTCGACGTAGTTTTTTTAGTAATAAAATATCGTAGAATACCAAAAAATGATAACACTTTTTTCAAAAATTTCGTCAATGATTACTCCCAAACGGATAAACCGATTTTGATGCAATTTATGCATTAGACATAGTTCTTTGAGGGATAGAGCTGATTAGTTTTAGTACTCATTCGCCACATAAATCTGGAAATTATATTAAAAAAATACTGTTTCGCCGAAAATATTTTTGAGGTTTTTTTTAAAATTTCTCAAAAAGTCGTGGGCCGACTTGGTTCAACTTAGGAAGTTTAAGTTGAATGAAATTCAACGAATGCTATCAACCGCATTACGATCGGTCCAGCCGTTCAAAAGTTATGAGATGTTTACATACACACATACACACTTACACACACACACTCACACACACACACTTACACACACATACATACATACATATTGACGTCATAGTGAAAATAATCGGAAAAGATTCCTAGGACCTCAAAACGTGGAGATCTGGTGAATACTCGATTTTCGAAAATCGGGGCAAAATCAGTAACTTCCTTACCTACGTATACGTATACGTAGCGGGAAGTTAAAAAAAGAATGTACTAAATTTTGGTTTTCAGCTGAAGTCCTATATATTTATTTATCCGAAAATTAACACGTTTCCCAGCAGTTTTAGAACATACCGCGCGCACGCCGCCGCCGACCGGCCGATAACCACGCAACCGCTATGCCCCTGCATTTTAAATCTGTAATATCTTCGCAAATATTCATTTAAATTACATACTGTAAATAGCCATATTGATCTATATTAAATCAACAATATATTTAAGGTATTTAATTGGATAAGGATTAGTGCTGTATTGCTTAAAATTGCTTCGAAAATAAGCCATTATTTCTCGTAAAAAGTAAATGACAAAAAAATGCTATTGTGGGTTATCCATAAAAGATAGACATATACCATCGCGGAGTTTTCTGTAGACCTTTTCAAGGTGTACAAATGCTTAGTACATTATTTTGATAAATCTCGTAGGGTTCAGCCTGCGTTTGCAATGTAAGCGGAAAAAAATACAATGATTTACGACATGACATCAGAAAACCCAAAAATTACAGTATTTCTCTACAATATATTGAATGTTATTATACATATAAACCTTCCTCTTGAATCACTCTATCTATTTAAAAAAACCTCATCATAATCCGTTGCGTAGTTTTAAAGATTTAAGCATACATAGGGACATAGGGACAGACAGAGAATGCGACTTTGTTTTATACTATGTAGTGATGAGTAGTATGGATTGAATTGAAATTGGTAGCCAATTTCAATTCGATACCCAAAAAAAATTCTTTTGTAAAAAAATAATTACTTAACGTATATTTTTCTCCTGAATAAATGTAGTTTTCTGCTGGTAAACACAAAAATGAATATTCATGTAAATTAATATGTTCCTGCTACGTACGTAGATAAGGGAGTTTCTAACTTTGCACCGATTTTCGAAAATCGAGTTTTTACAAGATATCCAGGTTTTGAGTTCCTACGAACCTTTCCCGACTATTTTCACGATGACGTCAGTATGTATGTATGTGTGTGTAAACATCTCATAACTTTTGAACTTGACTGAGCGAAACGGGGTTGATGCCATTCATTGGATGTTTTCAGCATAACTGCTCATCTTAGACATCTAAGTTAGATTGACAGAATTCCGAGCTAAGATGGTGCCAAGAATTCTAAGATTTTTTATATTTATATCTCTCTCAATTTATTATTTTTATATCTCAATATAAAATATCATTTGACTGCCCCGTTGGTCCAGTGGTTAGCGACCCTGACTACGCAATCGACGGGGCTCGGGTTCGATCCCCGACGGGGACAAGCATTTGTGTGATGAGCATAAATGTTTGTATTTCCGGGTTTGGGTGTTTATTAAATATATTCTCGTATTTATATATGTATTTCTATTAGGGATGGGCCGAAATTCGTTTTACATTCGGTTTAACCGAATTTCGGCAGCTTGAACCGAACTTCGACATTCGGCCGAAATTCGGTTTAAATGCCGAACATTCGGCACTAGAAAAAAGTAGCTTTTTTGCACTGTTTTGCTTAAAATCTAACGCTAATGTTATAAAGAGGAAAGATTTGTATTCTATATTTTTGTATATTGTATCATCTAAACTCAAAAACTACTAAACCGATTAAAAATCATTCCCGAGTAACATAGGCTATACTATACTTTCGAAAAAAATCCGTAAAACAGTTGACCTAGCAGGTCATCCCTGAAACTTCCCGCTAGATCTTTATCTATATCGTAGCATATCACAGATTTTTTCAGAGTTCAAAAATCTTAAATTTGTTACAAATATTCGTTAGTACATAGAAGTCGTAAATGACAGTAATTTCAAAATTTTTGAAATGCTCTATATTTTATAAACGATGATTGATTTTGGTCTTTCGAATGGCATTCAACACAATTTTTGACCTCTAAAATGTTTTCGTAATCTACAGACAAAGCTACGTAATCTACAGACTCAGAAATGTCGAAGCAATATCAAAAAAAATTTTTTTTTGAATTTTCGATATTACTAAATCCCAGATAAATCGACCAATTTTGATGCAATTTGCTTATTTGACACAATTTATAGAAAGAAAAGCTGATTACTCGCTCGCCGTGTTGGTCCCGGCCTCCTTTGTAGAATAGGCCAACTGCCGTTCTGCCAGGCAGGTCGTAAAAGGCGACCGATTGGCTATCGAGTCACTACCATCGTGGCTACTAGGTGGTAGAGTTCTGCATTGTCTCGCCCGGGTCTGGTACCACCGCCTTACCTATTCCTGCCGCAATAGCGTCAGTGCTTGTTGCTGTCGTGTTCCGGTTTGGAGGGTAAGGTAGCCGGTAAACTTATGCATGTGGCATTATACCTCGCCACAAGATAGCAACGCACCATTAACACCTTTGGTGTCTATAGGCGATGGTTGACTCTTTCCATCAGGAGACCTATCTGCTTGTTTGCTATCTTATGACATAAAAAAAAAAGATTAGACTTTTAAGTCAATCGGTATATTAGTCTGAAAGTCATTATAAAAATGCTAAGTTTGCTGTAGACAACAAAATATTAATATTTGAAAAGCCGTAACTTTTGAAAACTTGATTTAATTTTGTTTTTTGAAACTGTATTTGAAAAAATTTTGAATTTATGTCGAAAAAACACTTTTCCAAATTTTTTCGTCAACGATTACTTCCGAACGGATCCGAAACGGAACCGATCATGATACAATTTATGAATTAGACGCAGTTTTTAAAAAAAAGAGCTGATAAAATTTTATAGTCAGTCGATACATTAATCTTGAAGTTATATTAAAAAAATAGGTTTCGTCAATTTTTTTTCGATTTTTTCAAAATTTCTCAAAATATTCTAGTCCGAATTGGTTAAAATTGTTGGGAATTCTAAGTTGAGCAGAATCTAATTGAATGCCATTAACCTCGTTTCGATCGGTCAAGCTGTTCAAAAGCTATGAAATGTTTACATACACACATACATACAACCACACACTCTCTCACACACACACGCACACACACATACATACAGACATACTGACGTCATCACGATAATAGTCAGAAAATGTTCCATACTTAGCGGGAAGTTAAAAATCAAAAGTTTGATATAGATGAAGATACATATATTTTAAAACATGATGATTTAGATCTTTTAATTGCATTCAACGTAATTTTTACCTTTAAATGGTTTTATTAGCTCCAAAATCGGTAGGTTAAAAAATGTCGAAGAAAAGGTAAAAAAATAGGTACGTCAGTTGACCCTGCAGGCTATCTTTGAAACTTCCCGCTAAATTGAGGTATTTTAGGCTCAACGGAACAAAATCATACCTAAGCATTTTTTTCAAGGTTCAAAATTCTGACTTTTATTATAAATGACAGCAATTTCATTTTTAAAAAGCTGTATATTTTTAAAACGATGATCGATTTTCATCCTTCAAATGGCATTCAACGAAATTTTTGAGCTCTTAAATGTTTTTGAGCTACATAGTCTATAGGCTAAAATATGTCGAAGTAATATCAAAATTTGTTTTCAAAAACTTTCGTTATAATAAATCTTGATTAACCGATTTTGATCCAATTGACGGTATTTGACGCTATTTATAAAGAGAAAAGTTGATTAGATTTTTTAAGTGAATCGATGTATAAGACTAAGAGTTATTTTAAAAATATTGAGTTTTATGTAAACAGCAAAATTTTATTATCCAAAAGTTATAATTTTTGAAAACTTGATTCGATTTTGATTCTTGAAACTACATTTGACGTAATCGTTTTAAGTACCACAATATTGTAGAAGGTTTGACCTTCAAACAAGTTTTGGTCAAAAAGTCTCTTATCTTATATAAATAAACCACTTTTTCCTAAATTTTCATCAACGATAACTCCTAAACGGATAAACAGGTCTTGATACAATTTACGATATTTGACGCAGATTTTTAGAAAGAAATGCTGGTTAGATTTTTAAATCAAGCAGTGTATTAGCCGGAAAGTTATTTTAAAAATATTAAGAAGTTTTCTGTAAACAACAAAATATTAATATTAAAAAAGTAAAAAACTTTTGAAAACCCGATTCCATTTCGTTTCTTGAAACTAAATTTGACGTAGTTTTTTAAGCACTAAACTATTGTGGAAGGTCAAAAAAAATTAGTTAGAGAAATTACCAAGTTATATCAAAAAACACTTTTCTTAAGTTTTTCGGCAACGATAGCTCTTGAGCGGAAAAACCGATTTTGATGCAATTAATGCATTGAACGCAGTTTTTGTAGGAATAGAGCTGATTTAGATTCTGAGTGCTAAGTGTGAGTTTTTCTTTTCGCATTCGATCATGAGCGCGTTTCGAGTTTACTAGGAATTTCGCCATCTAGTGGTAAACTGGTTTCTCACGTTTACCACTAGGTGCCGCTGTACAAATCACATACAAATTCCTAGTAAACTCCAAACGCGCTCACGATCGAATGCGAAAAGAAATCTCACACTTAGCACTCTGTACATAATCTATACATTTATGTACTTAGATTATACTAAGTTATTTATTTATGTATGTTATTTATGTACAAAGTTATGAGATGTTTACATATACACATACACATATATACAGGCATGCTGACCTCATTGTGAAAATAATCGGAAAAGATTTCTAGGACCTTAAAACGTGGAGATCTGGTGAAAACTCGATTTTCAAAAATCGGGGCAAAATCAGTAACTTCCTTGTCTATATACCTATGTAGCAGAAAGTTAAAAATAAAAATCCATTCCTAAATTGGAACAATGTAACTCAATGTATCAAAATTTTGTTGTTACGTCACTAATTCACGTGCGTTGCGAAACCCATTAACGATCTCCTATATATCCATACTAAAATTATAAATGGGAAAGTGTATCTGTTTGTTTGTCCGTCTTTCATGGCAAAACGGAGCGACGAATTGATGTGATTTTTTAAGTGGAGATAGTTGAAGGGATGGAGTGACATAGGTTACTTTTTCTCTTACTTTACGCGAGCGAAGCCTCGAACAATATAATAGAAAGTAGTATATAGTAAATAGTAGTATATAGTAATAGTATAGGTAAATAGCTAGTATAAAATAATTAAATTTTAAGCAAATTCGTAAAAAAGTCACGACGTGTCGCTTTTAAGAAAGCGCCCCAAAATTTAACCGAAGTTCGGCCGAAATTCGGCCGAATTTCTTATTTTCACCGAATGTTCGGCCGAAGTTCGAATTCGGTTCAAACCACATTCGGCTCATCACTAATTTCTATGTATTAGTATCGTTGACTAACACCCATAACACAAGCAAATTTAGCGGGAAGTTTCAGGGATGGCAGGGTCAACCGGTTTACAGTTTTTTAAAAGTAAAACTATCTATGTTTTACATACTTAAAAAAATATCGAAATGTATCCAGTTTATTTTAGTAGTACATATTCAAATATATAATTTAAGTACTTTTTAAATACTATACGATAAAGCTCATATAAAAGCTTTCTATTATACATATCGTGTGTATACTATATAGATACAATCTGATGAATACGTTTGTTGAAATCTGAATGCGAAGCGAGTGGTCGTTGACCTCGTGGAGCCGACCGCGCTCTTGGGCGGGCGGTGGGCGTCCAACAAATATAAACAAAAGCTTAAACGGACGCCTATTTACAAATACATGATAGTGTTTTGATTAAATTTCACTATTTTCATCAATATTTTATACGCGAAATAGGTATTTATAGGTATTTTTTACTGTCCGCTTGATAAAATATTAGTTTACAAAATTAGTTTTTCATT
Organism: Apodemia mormo; assembly: GCA_036924255.1. Lineage (NCBI taxonomy): Eukaryota > Metazoa > Arthropoda > Insecta > Lepidoptera > Riodinidae > Apodemia > Apodemia mormo. The sequence goes on from JAUPFN010000009.1 coordinate 32,106,423, forward strand.
CAAGTGTATAAATGGAAATGACATATTCACTAGGGGTCAAATCGGTTTTGCCTTTGTATGTAAGAACTTACATCCAACTACTAGTGTTCAAGTTCATTTCCATTCATACACTTGAATAACATGTCACTAGAATTTTGACCACTTTGGGTGTCTCTTTCCATTAGTAGAACCATTAGCTTGTCAACCATCCTATTAAAAATGTATCTTTACGCCCATATCCTTGAAGTAGTAGGCAGAGGTACAACCGGTGCTTCCACGATTGACCGAAGATACTCAGACTCACAATGTGATAGGTGAAAAACCTGTCGCCAGTCGGACACTTTCCCATACCAGACAACGTTGTTTTCATCCTAAAACTAAAAAAAAAATTACTTCCTTTCTTCCAGGTAACTTTTAATATGCAAAATGATTGGTCAAACATGTTACTTTCGTTGTGAATCTACGTGTACTTTGTACAGTCCAACACATGTAATTCATCGACCACCCCGATCCTCATCTAGTTATTAGATTTCCTACAGGAATAAGCATTTGTGTGATTAGCAACAGACGTTTGTATTTCTGGGTTTAGATGCTTATTAAATATATTTCATTTTTTATATATATATGTCTACGTATAAGTATCGTTCACTGACACCCACCTTAATCAGTTTGGGTGGTTTGGGTGAGGTTATTAGATTTCCTACAGGAATAAGCATTTGTCTGATTAGCAATAGATGTTTATATATTTCAGTTTTTTATATATGTATGTCTACGTATAAGTATCGTTGACTAACACCCACCTTAAAATTTTTGGGTTAGATCAATTCGTTTAATTTTCAGTGCAAACTAATGTGTGACAACAGCTTTTTTAATTTCTATGGAAACATATATTTATAAGTTTGAACACAGTCTACCGAATTTCATGCAAAACCGACCGTCTTCACAAAGAGTTTTAATATTTATAGATTTTTAAACATGAGTTAAAGCACTGCTATCATCCGTTGGTCAAGTTCGACCATCAAAATTTTGGGGTAAAAAGGGGAAAAAGTAAAAATGCGTTGAATCAGAAAACTAATGATCTTAATTTAAAAAAAGGTGCGTCCAAAATCTACCGTAGATTGAACAGTTTTTGTTCAAATTGTTAAAATAAATATTTTCCAGCACTCTTACATTTTATATATGGGAAAATCACCTTCTGACTCTAACGACTCTGACCTGCGTTTCACTGCACGTATCGCGATGAAACATACATTTGACAAAACTGCATTGTAATACGAAAACAACGATACCATCTATCACCGCGATTCATGGGGGGCATACAATACGTACGAGTAACGAGACGATGACCCCCTGAGTATTAATATATTGATTTCTATGTTAATAAGTATAATTGAACTTGCTTATTGTTTGTCGAATAATTTAGTGCTATTTCGTTCATTTTAAATACATCGCGCTGGTTACGATTGACCTGTCTAACGTTTATCACCTATCTAGATCGTTGGTTATCGATCGTGGCTTCAGCAACGCTACTTTGACTACTGATCCGGATTTTATAATAATTTCCCGTGTAAGCAACGTGCACCTAGATGTTATAAAATGAAAAAAATATTACTGATGTAATTTACACACATGAAATACTGTTTCACGAAATATTTTTTACAAACTGTACCAATAAATATTATCAAACTGGGAAATTTGCAAAATGTGTATCTTGCAAATTGAATATCGTTAGACATTCCTTTTCGTGTGTTTGAAGAATACCTTAACGGCTTCGAAGATGTAAATAGCAAGCCTATACACCTTTCTCGCTTAGGCAAGGGGTAAAGAGTGTGCATAAATCCGCGGCCTCAGTCAACTCCATGAGTTCTAGTGACCCAATTACATCAAAGCACAATGTTAACCGTAAATACATTTATTTACACATGGTTACATTGTTTAGTGCTTCGTAGCCTGTGATAAGTATATTGCTGAGATCGTGTCGTCACGGGTTTCAGTCCCGGGTGGAACACATGTATTTTTAAAGTTTTTTTTAGGATTAAAAATCCAAAATACAGTATCTACCTTACTCTGTGGTAGAGTTTTAACACTCACATGCCTCAGACAAACACTTTAAACTGTCAGTCCATGTTATCGCAGGAAGCAAACGAAAGCTATTATTAAAGATGCCAGGAATATTCGGTTAATATTCGGTATTCGGCTTATTCTGTATTCATATCGGCAGTATTCTTTGTTTGGCCGAATATTGCAAGCTATTTCGCCGAGTACCGAATATCTAATCACGAAATAACTTACACATTATTCAAAAAAATAGTATATTTTACCAAGAAATATACACATACACACACACACTTACACACACACACTCACACACACACATTTTTTTTAGGATTAAAAATCCAAAATACAGTATCTACCTTACTCTGTGGTAGAGTTTTAACACTCACATGCCTCAGACAAACACTTTAAACTGTCAGTCCATGTTATCGCAGGAAGCAAACGAAAGCTATTATTAAAGATGCCAGGAATATTCGGTTAATATTCGGTATTCGGCTTATTCTGTATTCATATCGGCAGTATTCTTTGTTTGGCCGAATATTGCAAGCTATTTCGCCGAGTACCGAATATCTAATCACGAAATAACTTACACATTATTCAAAAAAATAGTATATTTTACCAAGAAATATTACAATTAATACTTAAAATTTATTAGAGGTTAAAATTGATATGAATGAAAACATTTTTTCAGCATTTCTTAATACGGATTATTCTTGGGGCAATCAGATAGATGATATTTTTAATAATACATTACAGCATAACCATTAGTTACTTTTTTATATCGACCTTTCATGGCTCTACCGGCCTTCGGTCTTACGGACCGCGTCGTAGCCGAGTTACGGGAGATGCACGGGGAACGTTTCAGCGTTCTCGCTCTCGTGCATGATTTTTTAGCTCCCTACAAGTTCTTTCTACATGTCTCTAGAGTCACTCTCACCCTTCTGGGGCTGACAATACAATGACAGATAACAGACTCGCGTCAGTCGTACGTCTCGGGACAATCACTCACTCATCAACTCGGTATCAACTCACTAATAAAACAAATACGCCGCTGAATATAAGCAGGCCAAATATTCGGTATTTGTCCAAGAGCCTGGCCGGATATTCGATATTCCCCAAACTTTCTATTCGTGGCACTTATAGTCGTTATCATATTGGTAACATGCGGCGTTGAGGATCATAACCAATCTTAACTGGCAATACGTTAAACCGTAAAGCGAACATTTATACTGTTTTACACTACCGTTTTTGCTATTACAACACCTTCTGCTTGCTTAGGACATGAAACGTGAGATGTCGCGCACGTGAGAAGAGACAACCGACGTTGACTATCCATTTTACCATTACATGCATACTACGAAAAACGTTTTTCCTTGCGATAGACAAAACCATTTATATGTATTTTTAGCTCGGGTTTTGCTGTATTAAGTACAATTATATTGTCTTGACTACAGCAGGGGCCTGATTCACATAACTAAATATTGAGTCAAAGCGTTTAAGGCTCTTAAATTTTTACTGGAATGTCTTTTTTTAAAGATAGCAAACAAGCAGATGGGTCTCCTGATGGAAAGAGTCAACCATCGCCTATAGGCACCAAAGATGTTAATTGTGCGTTGCTATCTTGTGACGAGGTCTAATGCCACATGCACAAGTTTACCGGCTACCTTCCCCTCCAAACCGGAACACGACAGTGACAAGCACTAACGCTGTTGATTGTGGTTTATATAGAAGTTACAGTAGTGGGAACGAGAGGTGGGCCAATTGATTTTTAAAGCACTAACGCTATTGCGGCAGGAATAGGTAAGGCGGAGGTACCAGACCCGGACGAGACAATGCAGAACTCTACCACCTAGTAGCCACGATGGTAGTGACTCGTTATAGCCAATCGGTTGCCTTTTACGACCCTGCCTGGCAGAACGGCAGTTGGCCTATTCTTTAAAGGAGCCCGGGACCAACATGAGGGATATGTGGGATTACATACTTTCTACACGGATAGCAACGCATCATTAGCATCATATTTTCTTGTATGTATGCGATAGTTATATTTTTCCATGAGTAGAAATACATGCTTCTTTGTTATACTATGATATAAAAAAGTCTTTGAAAATTATTTTCTAATAATTTATTGTAATTTCTACTGGAGATAAATTCTTAAAATATTATGAAAGTACAACTTTGTAAGTTTGGATTTTATTAATCACGAAAAAACAGCGGATTTTGATGAAGTTACACAGGCAGGTTATGGCAAATCTCAAAACTTTTTATATAAAAATATCATAGCACCGTTCCCTTGTGGTGTAGGCCGAGTGAACTGAACATCAACAGCCTGATAGACATTTCACGTGACTCCGATTCATCGGTTTGTTGGTTGGCAAGATGATGAATCTATCGCCACATATTACCAATCTGGTCCAGAAAAATATATTATTTCCGACAGATTTACAAGAAACTTTGATCGAGAAGCGAGCTACGGGTCTTCAACTATGTACTTGCGAAATTTCATTAAAAGCCATGAAAGCATAACAGATAGACAGACAGACTTTTTACATTTAAAATATTAATATGGCTTGCTTGTATAAAATGTTAGAATTGATAATTGAATTTTTAACATATACATTAGAATAATTTTAATGTTATTGAAATTATACGTAAAGAGGAAATGAATTTAATATTTTATATTTTCGAGTGAGCGCGAGTGATATCGTTGAAAAGCTCATCTCAAATAATACAACGTTTTTATTCAATGTTCTTTTTTCCAATTAATCGGGAATAATATCAAACTAATTACGACAAGTTATTCATTTTTTTGTAATATATAAGTAAAATTATCATTTCTTTTAACACCAGTTATAACATTAATATTTTATGCATTTTATCACTAACTTTATCATAATTTACGATTAAATTATACATGCGTATGATTAAATGTACAATGTATATATGTATACACACATACAATTTAATATTATTTTATTGACATTCGATTCGTTCTGTTCACGTAAAGAAACTGGCGTGATGATATTTACTACTGAAAAAAGTCAAAACAATTATTCTAATGCGGTGATGGTAAATACTTGTGCGTCTATTCACGTTAGGTTGATCCTGTCTACACCGAAAGGAACCAGCGAAAAGATATTTTAAAAAGTCATGTAGGCCCCGTTGACGGTCCCGTTGGTCGAGTGGTTAGCGACCCTGACAACGCAATCGACGGGGCTCGGGTTCGATCCCCGACGGGGACAAGCATTTGTGTGACGAGCATAAATGTTTGTATTTCCAGGTTTGGGTGTTTATCAAATATATTCTGGTATTTATATATGCATTTCTATGTATTAGTATCGTTGATTAACACCCATAACACAAGCAAATAATTTGCTTACTTTGGGGTTAAATCAGTAAGTGTAATTTGTCCTGTGAATATTTATTTATTATTATTTATTTATGTAGGTACTATTTTTCAAGTGCGGAAAAATGTTAATATCTTTCCTTATTTCTTAGTAAAATGTAAATAGTAAATCATGCTTCTTCGAGATAAATGTAGCAAGCGTTATATTACGTATGAAATACAGATGGGCCGAGTGTAAGTTCAACGAAGTAATCGATTGTTGAATATGACTCAGTTTTATGTAAGACAAACCGAAAATTCAGTAGATTATTGAATTTTCCTTACATACTAATAAATGGGAAAGCACTTACAAAGAAACACTTATGGGACACAACTGTTTATTTGTTACATTTTCTACACAATTTAATAGCTAATTGGATCAAAATAATACTCAAACTTCGATCACATTTCGCGATACCCTAAAGGGTGGTTTGGATCCGGAGTATATCAAGTTGGTTTCTTTTCTGATGGCCAGACAGCGACCTGAAGTCAGCTGAAAGCTGGGAAGCAATAAGACTAGTTAATATTTAACAGAACGAATTTAAGGATCCAGTGAGTATTTACACATAAACTAGCTAACTCAGCAAACGTTGTTCTGCCTTTTTAACTACTCTTTTTTTTCTATATTTTCTCACCTTTTAAACCTTCCCTGGACTTCAACAAATAATTCAAAACCATAATTAGCCAAATCGGTTCAGCCGTTCTCGAGTTTTAGCGAGAATAACGAACAGCAATTGATTTTTATATAGGTATATAAGATATTGCAACCATATAGGCGAGGGAAATTAGGGATTTAACAATAGGCAAAACAAAATTTAGGTCACGGAAATAAATTGAAACTTATGAGGTGGCTCGTCATGGGTGCGGTTTAACGGATGGTAACTTGTGGTCCATGCGCTTGACTATTTAATTAATTGGAAAACGTATACGCTGAACACGTCTTTAGTAATACTTTTGATTAGTACCTATTTGGTACTGCGAACATCACAACAAGGCGTATATCTTACAATCGCAGAAGTCATTGGCATATTTATTGTCCTATACTATTCTCAAACTAACCTCGGTTTGGTCGAGTACAAGTAGTAAAAATATACCTACCGTGAATGTAGAGTGCTCGGCGATTGCTACGCTATTGTGAGCTAGTTGCTCACATTGATATTATAAGGATACGTATGATCAGTCAAGTATGTAAATGAAGATTTTCGTTTCGTCAAAATTCTTACTACAAGTAAACCTAACGCCCCGATTACACTATGATTAGTTCTCCAACTCCAATCCGAGAAATCCGCAAATTAGAACTGATTTGGAAGTTAATTTTTATTTCAACTTTAGTGCCATTAAAATTGCAAAGACCTCACAGAGTTTCAGAGATTCAAGTGATATGATGTCAGTCGCAATAACTGACATCAAATCTGTTGTCTGTCTAGAATTAGTTATCCCTCTGGAGCTAGTAATTTTAAAGCAGATAAACACAGCTGCTTATAAATTATAATCTGTTTCAAGCTACTTATTTCGTGTAACACAATAAAATTCTTTTCCTCGGTCATACACAGTGTCAGCAGACGTACAAAAATTATTGTACGCGTACCATAATTTCATGAACTTTTCGACCCTCAATCCTAAACGTACAATCTTGACAAAAAGTACAATAATTTCGAATATTAGCAATTTTCTATATAAAAAAATTATAAAATTATTTTTAAACATATTATCCCGTCATAGATGCTGGTAAATATTTCCTGTTATCAATCTCTCTCTGACTCTTGCAAACCTATAAGCAAAATATTATGTTTATTGATTTTCAAAATAATCTCCTTTACATTTTAAACATGTTTTCATGCGGTTGAACCATTTTTTAAAACAGGAGGACCACAGATCTGAAGGCATGTTTTCTTCGTGCTGATTGAACGCTATCACTGCCTCTTCGGAGTTGGTAAAATAAAGCCTCTCATCAAATCTTTGATTTTGAGGAAAATACAGAAATCACGGGGTACTAGGTCGGGGCTGTGCGCAGGATGAGTGACGAGATGTACTTTTTCGGAAGCTAAAAATTACTTTGTTTTGTTGGCCGTGTGTGAAGAAGCGTTATCATGGTGTAGGAGAATGCGGCTTTTGGGTCGTCTTTCGCGAACTTTTTCTAACACCCTGGGTAAACAAATAGTAGAATACCACTCGGCATTAACACTCTTTTGATCTTCAAGTGGAATTGTACAGATGGGACCCGTAGCTGAGAAAAAAAAACGCGATCATTTTTTAGCAACGTTTCTCGCCTGTCTCACTTTTGTTGGCCTGTTCTCATTTTCAAACACCCATTCACAAGATTGCTGTTTTTTTCGGGTTCAAAACAATAAATTCACGTTTCGCCTCCTGTACAATGTCATAAATGTCGCCGTGTTGGTCCCGGCCTCCTTTGTAGAATAGGCCAACTGCCGTTCTGCCAGGCAGGTCGTAAAAGGCGACCGATTGGCTATTGAGTCACTACCATCGTGGCTACTAGGTGGTAGAGTTCTGCATTGTCTCGTCCGGGTCTGGTACCACCGCCTTACCTATTCCTGCCGCAAGAGCGTCAGTGCTTGTCGTTGTCGTGTTCCGGTTTGGAGGGTAAGGTAGCCGGTAAACTTATGCATGTGGCATTAGACCTCGCCACAAGATAGCAACGCACCATTAACATCTTTGGTGTCTATAGGCGATGGTTGACTCTTTCCATCAGGAGACCCATCTGCTTGTTTGCTATCTTATGATATATAAAAAAACAGCATTAGACTGTCCATGGTCGTACTTCAGTAGCATCTGTGAGCACCATTCCACGCGAGCCCGCTTCTGCTCCGCTGTCAGTTCATGAGGGATCCAACGACAACAAAGTTTCCGAACTTTCAATTCTTCGTGTAAAATTTTCTGAATTTGGCTCATACCAATCCCCAATAGTCCTCGAATTGTCTCATAGGTAATCCGGGGGTTTTCATCAATTAACCGCTTAACAGTAGGCACATTATTTTCGTTGACGGCAGTTGAAGGCCGCCCTTCACGAAATTCGTCATGTAAAGAAACTCGACCTCTCTCAAATTCAGCAAATCATCGCCTCACGGTGCTCAAACAAGGTGCTTCTCGCCCAAGAGCATTTTGAAGACGAGCGTCACAGTCTTGCGGAGAAAGAGAACTTTTAAAATCATAAAAAATCATCGCTCTAAAAATCTTTTCAATTTAAATCCATTTTCGTTGCGTACGTAGAACTTTGATGTGATGAAAAAACAATTGACAAATCATTTCTCGCCAATTGTTTTTTTATTACTAAGAAGGTTGCAACGTTTTAAAAATATAACATTCGAAATTCAAATAGTTCCGATTAGCTAGAAGTGCAAAACTTTTAGTGTGCCCCAAGTATCTGCCATTTATTCTACGTGTAGTAAAAAGGAAGGTAGATACAATTTAAAGACAGCTAAAATGCAGTAATTACTTTTTTTCATGAGTGATATTATATGCCCTTTAATATTACACCGATACTTTCCCTGAAATCGTCTCAAGCAAGCTCTACCAACTTAATCTTTACATTCTCACTGCGTATGTTATGGCTAATAAATGAACAGTAATTCCGTACAGAAGCAACATCTTAATTCCTGTGTAGTTTTTGCCCACCGGAGGCAATTAGTGGCATATGCCGCCGACACGCGTCCTTTGCGAAGAGCTCTTTAGCCGTGGCGCCTCTCCCGTTAACATTTTCCTTATATTTTTAACACGGCCTATTTTCCCTCTTTTACTTTGGTTTTAGTTCAGTAGTGACAAGGGAATAGTTTTTTTATAGCGGCAGTGTATGCTAGTTACTAAATTCAGACAATAATCATGATACTCGTTGTAGTTTTTTTTCTCTTAATTAATGCTTAACTCACGCTTAAGATTTTAAAAACCAGACGAAAGTCAGATTATTAGTGAAATGGGGCCTAATTCACGTAACAAACGGCAATCTAGTCGAAGCGTTAAAGACTTACACATTTCCTTACATATCATGCCGCGTCGTAGCACGTCTCTACGTTCTATCATGTTTATGTGTGTGAAAAGCCTAAGCGCATTGACTCAATTAGGTACGTGAATTAGGGGGCTGGTCACAAAGTGAGCTGTCAGAAAAACACTGTTAGGTCCTAATCATAACCAAGGCCCCTTTTGATTAGTTAGACTTCGCGATAGTCTAAAGTACAAAAGCCATCCCTAGCAAGGTTTAGTGGGTGAAAAACTTGAAAATGATTGGGTATGTACAGTACCTATTCACCTTGCATCTCTTGCCATGTTTCAAAAATGTTTATGTTGCGAATATTTACTGGAGTAGAAAAATATAGTGTATGTTCTCCATCACGTCAATTTTTTTCATTCAATTTGCGTGTGAACCAAAGACTTATGGTACTTCTGTGAGTATTTTGGTATTGATACATTGACATTTTTGAGGTCGATATATCGATATTTATCGGTTCTCCGATATATCGTTGTTGCATCTCTATATAACAGCTGTTTAGCACTTAAGTAATCGGGATGGCCAGTAGCCTGTTATTGGTTAACGGCAAATAGCATAACAAGATCTGATTGAAAAATTTAGAATTTAAGTCATTGGTGCCGAATATGGGGGTAATTACCCCCGCCGGAGTAATACAGCTATTTTTTCGAGGTAATAGAGTTGGTATCTAGAATGAGTGAATAGAAAGAAAAAATTATCAACGGCACCAACCTTCATACTAACCAACTAATTTTAAACTTTAGACAGACAGACTCAGTAAAGTCTGTGTGTCAAAGTTACTTACTCTTACTTATTTATAAACTCTAAATACGTCTTGATTATAAACGCGTAATAACTTACACAGTAATTTGTGGAGTAATGAAAATATGAATGTGTATTTGCTTATTGTCGGACTGAGTGTCGGAAACGATATCCATTTAATTGAAACAACGTCTTGGGAATACCATTTTTAGACCGGACATAAAAAAATATCTTAAAACAAAATAATTTAGGCACGTGTTTTTTTTTTACAATTTCATAATTTTTATACACGTTTTTTATTCTGTTTAATAAACGTTGCGTTGCAACTAAATGCCTTGTAATTCATTCCATAACAAAGTAGTACTGTGTGGTGCTAGTCAATGAAATTGCAATCCAGTACTACGCTGACGAATACAATGGTTTTGTAAACGATAAAAAATAATATGTGATGACACCTGCACTTAATGGTAGTAAAAGAATACTGCAAAGGCTGTTTCAAGTTTTGTATGATATAATAACGAATTAGTTTGTTTAAAAATTGATTTCTGTTATTTTGAGAACAAACCATTATTTTACTATTACAACATAATTTGTATGGACTAGTGAAAGCCGTGTCTAAAATGGAATCGATAGTGTTATCGGCACTTGGTATGGTTTAGTTTACTAATATTAAGTTCGTAGTAAAGTCCGATTCCGTACATAGGCCATATCTGCATAAAAATATTAAAAAGATTAGGAACCACTGGTTTTAGACATAGGTGCAATTTACTTGTGTTTGCATGTGTGTGCGTATAAGGGGGCGGGGAAGCAGGTGGCTTTGTGGCGTGCGTGCGTATACTTAACTAGTGTTAATAAATATTTTAATAAGAATTTCAAGAAGTATTGTTTGCTAATACAGGTATTTCTGTTTTAAGGTGTGTAAGGATTATTTTTATACGAAATTCCAGTTCAAATAGGATTTCCAGAATTCGTATACGAAAATAATATTGTTAAATTGAAAAGCATATAGCGTTTATCGACCTATTCCGTTAATATATTACATTTAAAATATTAGAATCTATATATTAATACTTGAAGAAAAAACTTTGAACCCTTTTTAAGATAACGGTACAGTATGAAAATAGGCACAGTAAAAGTTTACATTGCGAAGGGCTGCAAAATATTTTATATGTGGGATTCATTATTTTTTGAAGTAAGAAACAGTCCTAAAGTCCTGAGTTAAACCAATATATTTAAAAATCAAAATTAAAGAGACGCACGGGGTGAAAACGAGTTCAACTAACTTCCGCACGTAACTGTAATTAGGCCAGTGTTGTCATACGCCAGTATAGTGTTTGCCCACACTCGCCCGAAACTTATACATCGCTTACAAGTCATACAAAATAAATTCATGCGTATTGCTACCGGCAGCCCATGGTACGTTCGTAACATAGATCTGCACAGAGACCTAGAATTACCGACGCTACAAAAACACTTCAAAGAGACGTCAGCACGTCACTTTGAAAAAGCGATGAGACACCCAAACCCTCTGGTAAAAACCGCGGCAGTCTACGTCGCGGCCGCGGTCGCCGATCACAAACATAGAAGGCCACGTCACGTCCTATCCGATCCTGACGATCCCATCACTAAATGCGTCAAAGTCGCCGCCGGCGGCGACTCGGCTCTTTGTTTCGGCCCGCCAACACTCGAGACTCCGGTCAAGAGCCGTTGGCGAGCCGAAATCCTGATGCCACTTACTCTCCCACCAATCGACAAGATACTGCCCTAAGCCGAGGTTCGGTCTCACAGGAGACACCCTTAGGGCGGGCTCTTAGCCCACCTAACTTAAATTCTGGCTGAGCACTTTGCTCGCCCCAAAAGCCCGGTTTCGCAGGAGCGGTCATTTGGACCAACTGCTTAAGTTCATTTCGAAAAAAAAAGACCTTGGCAAAGTCATAAAACTAAGAGCATTTGATAAAAGCCAGAAAGAAAGTACACTTCTAATTTAGAATCTGTTTTACGACTTAGTCAATTGCCAACAAAGAATTAAGAAACCCACATTTTAACGCCGTTCATTCTAGTTATCTCTTTCATTTCAAAGTAGGTTAAAACTTAAAAATATTTGACAACATGAATGCGGTTTACCAAGTTCCAAGGCAAGTTACAATAACATCTCTCACTTTAATATGCCCATTATGTTGTCTTGAAAACTTCTAACAAAGAATTAGAGCGTGCGTTAGACAATGCAAGTTTTATGTCACTCTAATTAGGGCAGTGGCGGCTCAAACCCGCTGTTGCATACGTGGATTAGTTGGCCATCGATTGTTAGCCCGCATTTCTCAATAGCGTTGCTATGTACAGCTCACACTCAATTTCCATTGTGTTAACTGTAACTTGTGACTGAATAGAAGTTTTGAAACTGTGCCTCAAGCACGAACTCCTTGCGAAAAAGTATTCGTATCGTCATCGAGAAATAAATGTATGAAAAATGATCAGCGCCCCTATCGTACGTAAATGGAACTAAATTTCGAAGCACAAGCAAATTATTGAACTTTCGTATCGCAAACGTATCGAGAAACACGTGAAACGTAACAAAATTACGAGCACGAACGGCGTTTTGAAGTATCGTATCGCAAATTTCGAAGGCTGGGTATCGAGAGGTGACGAATCTTTTTTCACTTACAAATTGCCGGTGAAAAAAGTTTCGAGTTGTTTAAAATTATTTATTACGCTCGTTTTTTTAAAAATTAAGTAGATTTAGTTACTTCCGGATATTAATACAATCAACGGAAAGCTAAAAAATGCAAATACCACCTATATTTCAACGTAATTCTCTATTATATTCTCATTGGAAGTTTACTTCAAGATGAAGAAAATAATAGATGAGATTCGATATAAGCAATTTTTATTCTCACATTTTTATTTGTGGTAATTTTTCACTGTTTACATTTATATTACAATACTGGCTGTTGCCAGTGACTTCGTCCGCGCGGACTTCGTTTACTCCACACTGCTCCTCCCCCGTAGGTGATAGCGTGGTAATATGTAGCCTATATGTTGACCCAACCTGTTAGTAATATTCATGCAAAATTTGAAGTAAATCCATGCAGTACTTTTTGAGTTTACCTCGGACATACATACAGACAAAAAGACATACAGACAAACAGACAAAAATTCTAAAATCTATATTTTTGGCTTCAATATCGATTGTAGATAACGCCCCAAGTATTCTTTAAAAAAATATTCAATGTACAGTTTTGACTTTCCTACGATTTTATTATATGTATAGATTATTTTTCAAAGAAGTTAGATGTAGGACTAAACAGAGAAAAATATTTGATTCTATGGATTTAAATGGTACCGAATTTAAAAATAAATATCGCCTCAACAAAGAGGCTCTTACATTTCTCTGTGAGCAACTCCGCCGAAAAACTTCATTAAGACTGAGTTCCAGGATACCTCTAGAGCTTATTTCCTTAGAGGAATCTTGTTTCTGGAAGAAAGGATCCAATCTTCACTTCACATCACAAAACAAAAAACTGCACATCATAAATAAGTTACATAAAACTTCCAGGACGTACTTTTCCATGAACTTCACCATAGTTATGTACTGCATAAAGCTAGTCTAGTTTTCATTTTATAATATTTTATTTATATTTAATGCGAGGAAACAATTTAAATGTAATGTTTTCGAGAGCCCGTACGATTGATTATAAACAAACTTGACCTTGTCTTTGTTTGGTATCGTATACCTATATGAAGTGCCAAGCGGTCGTCTCGTTCAAAAACCGTAGAACAACGTAGATCGTTGTTAGAATGGTTTCGTCAAAATAAATTTGATTTTTCTTAGAGTAGAGAATGCATTTCTTTATTTTTGTGTATTTTATTAATTATGCTTGAGTTAGGTGTGATTTTAGTTATCAATAAATATATTTCTATATAGAATATAATGAAACCAATAATATACGAATAAGTTATTGAACGAAACTAGTATCTTCCTGCTTACGTTAGGATGACGTCACTAGCGTAATCGTATCGAGGTCTCGAGAGTCGATAGAAGGTGCTTCGTGCTTCCTACTATCGTCATACTCCGTTAACGTATCGAGTCCTCGATACGTTAACGATACGAAAACGCTTAAATTTCGTGCTTGAGGCTCTGGTACTAGTGTATTTTTAATATGTATATGAATGTTAAAATATCGCATCATTGGTCTAGCGGTATCTAGTGCTAGCGGTAGATAGCAGTTTGGTGTAAACGCGTAAAGATCCTGGGTACGATTTCTCGATCGTATAATTCATTCTTAATAAGTTTTTAGCTATTGTTGATAAACACAACTCTGAAAGGCAGGTACTGGTTCTAAGTCTAATTTATCAATGGATTGATCAACGGTCGCACCATGAAACTTAATACTGTTAGCTATACAACAGAGCATTGCTTTGGAGATAGGCAGGCAGAGATGCAATAATACTAATCCTTAATAATACGAAATGGAGGTGGGTGTTTTTAGGTTAGCTTCGACTAATGCCTATGATGTAGGCTCTTATTGACAAACATATTTTTTAATATTTTATCTAGTTGATGATGATGAACTTATGATGTAATTTGAAGTTACAGTACGAGACTGTAACTTCAAATTACATCATAAGTTTATCACAGTTAATGTTTAAAGGATGTTAAAAATACCACACAGTTTATATCATAATAAATATAAGCTTTTATTTGTATAACCGGTAAAGTACTATAATAGCTTATTTTTAAGAAACAACAGTTTTTCGTCACCATAATGAATTTAAGTGTCACGAATTATGCCCTTAACCAAAGAGTTTTTTACTTGAGTTTAATTTTGTCGAAATGAAAGAAGTTTTCACATGTATATTATAGGTACTTTGAAGAGACAAAGTTTGTTTATTTGTTTGTAATCTATACCCAAATACTTGAACGGAGTTAATAATAATTTGTTTACCGTGAAAAACCTACATTATATAGAATAGTTGTTATCTAGAATACTTAAAAAGTATATTCACGCCTGTATCGCCGAAGGGGTAGGAAAGCCGAAAATACTTGGTCCTACAAATGTGATAGGTGGCAAGCCTATCGCCAACCGGGCATTTTCCAATCCCGGGCAACTTTTGTGTTTATCAGAAAACTGAAAAAACACTTTTTTTTATGTACCCGACCCGGGAATTGAACCTGGAACCTCATGTGGTCAACGCCAACTCTGGTCTGGTCTGGTGATCTAAGTCACCTCTTTGGTCAACTAGACCAAAGAGGTGACTTAGATCTAGAATACTTATACATACTTACATATCTTAAGCCAAATCCCGTACAAAGTGGGTAAAAAGAACCGAAGTACTTATTTTGCTCATTCCACATTTATATATCTTCATAGTTCATACGAACGTTGAAACCAACAACGGTGTAGAAGAGTGAGGAGTTTTACACCACCCAGGGACAACAACTGATGAATTTGATCATAAGTAAGGTAGCCGCGACTGACTCAAAACATATACGCATTGTATATTTCATTCTTTCTACGTGTGTAATATCCATTTCTTAATTTATACGCCGATACTATTTGAAATAAAAACCCAGTCTCTCTCACTTCAGTAACTTACAGCTTATTGATAAATCTGAAATATATTTTTTTTTGTAAAAATGTCAAATTAAAATCGTGCTACGAATAAACAATAAGTAAATACTTGATATTTTGAACAACTCATCAGGGCTTGCTGATGCATTGATATTGGAAAAAGACTGGCTGCTAATAAATTACGGAACAACAAAGAACTGTATTGAGAATGTTTGAATTATAGAAATTAAATTGTACCAATGCTGACGTGATGAGTCCGTAGAAGTAAAAAGAAATGTAGATCATAATATAATTGGTGGTTATTTATTCTATGACTAGCTTTTACTCGCGACTTCGTTCGCGTGACCCAAAATCGTTACTTTCCTGTGCTTAGTCGGAAAAAAGTAGCCTTTGTACCTCCTGGATGATGTAGCTTTCTTAAGGAGAAAGAATGAATAAATTTTTATTTCAGTTACTATGCCCATAAATTACATATTTCATTACAACATGTAATGTAATATGTAATTTATGGGCATAGTAATAGCAAGTTTATAATATCAACAAGATTATGCTATATTATTATATCATTACATTAAAATAGAATGCTAAAACTATATAAATTTTAATTAATTATATGATTAAAAATTTAGATTATTTAATTACAATATAAAAATTACCTTATTAAGTCAATTTGTTTAAATTATCATATTTATAATTATATTAAATTTAAATTAAAGATAATTTTAACATTTCACATTTTACACAATTCGACTCATGCAGTGAAAGACAGTGTCTTACATAAGGCTCATCTACACATCAGACGTAATAACCATCAAATTAATACTGGTTGCGTAGTCTTTGAGATATATCGTAACAAAGAAAGGAACAAAAAATCAAATCTTTACTCATTATATTATTAGTTATGATTATGCGTATACGCAGATAGCTCCCCTGGTGGAAAGAGATAACCATTGTTTAAAGACACCAATGTCGTTAAAAGTGAATTTTATTAGTGTGGCGGGATGATTATGTCACATGCATAATTTACCTTACCCTCCAACACAGAACACGATAGTGATAAGCACAGACGCTATTGCGGCAGGAATATTCAAGGTGGTGGTACCAACACTCTGGTTAGATGTTGCAAAACTCTGCCACCTGTAGTCACGATACGCTTCTTACGAACAGCCTGGCAGAATGGGAACACAGGTACGACCAACACAGGGAAACTTTCTTTACAAGAGACCAAGACCACCACGAAATAAAGAAAACAACGGAATTGACAAGTACAAACATTTGTATCAGGACCGCGATCGCCACACTCACACATAAAATAAGCATTATTGCATATAAACTACTAATGCAAACATTGTTTCATTGGTCGTTTTCATTTTAAACAACAATAATCCGAAACACACAAACAGAACATTTAAAAATATACCAAACTGCGTTACAATAAATTTTATTTTGCTACAAAAAAAAAAAGAGTATTTACGTCCTTTTGTAGTCTATTCAAAATAGACTCATCTATTTGTACAATAGTGAAACTTAAGATCGTAATAGTTTCGCTATTCTACAATAGATGGCAGCATTGATTTTTCCGTAGTTTTCAGTTGATCATATTTGAGTAGAGAACTTTCTAGAATGACCGTCATTACGTATATCTTTCTAGAAAAATTAGGTCAACCTAAAATGAACTTTATGTGTAAGGTGTACGGCTGATTTTAGCTTGACTTTCTATTATATCATTAGAGATTATATTAAATCAGGAATTTAATTAAAATAAAATGAAAATTGTACTTTCGAATGATATGAAATATCTCCATTTTTAATCATCTGTATTCTACTATCATTTCTGCATTCAAGGATGGCACAATACGGCATAATTCAGTGTATAATAGATTTTCGCACGACGACTATCTCCTAATGATATGGTAAGTATCACTAAGGCAATTTAGAGTAAAAGCGCATAATAGTGGCGCACGCGGCACGCCCACTCTTCACTTCCCCTTGTTTTCTTTATTTCGTGAAGACCACGACGAGGAAAATCTGTGTCCTGTAATTACAGTCGATTATCAAAGGTTCATGATATTGTTACGAATAATTTAGAAACGTGTAGAGTTGGAACGCTGGAGAGACCTAGAAATAAAAAAAGAGATAGCTACTCCTATTGAAAAACAAATAGTTGACCTAAGCTATGCCATAATGGACTTTGTGGTATAGGGCATAAGGTTGAAAGTAGCGTGTGTTAGGATTTATGAGTCATAACTTGTTACAACAAGAAGTGATAAGAAGTGTTTCATTGTTTCCCGATACATTTAGATTTTTCTGGATCCAGATAGAACTTTACCCTGGGTATAAATAGAGATGTGTTGACAAATACAGGGCAGTTTTTATAAAGCGATCGAGAGCGATACTTAAAGTGACCAGTGCGAAGCGAGTGTTCTAAGTTTAGTGTTAGTACAGTGAGTGACTAGTGTTAATCAGAGTATTTAGTGTTACATTGTGTTGTCTTGTGTTTTGTGTATCTGTATTATAAATACACGGCTTAATATAAGTGGCGTTTTCTTACAATTACGAACCCGAAGTACGTAACAATATTATCAAGTATCAAGAGTTATACAACAATTGTTTTAAAATTGTCATACATCTGAACAATATATTATCTTGCTGCGTACATAAATCAAAGATACAAAACTATTTTCATCCATACAAAACTTTTAAAATATTAATAAATTCTGTCAATTCGCTTAGTACGGGAAGACTGCTTCTGCGAAAGAGATATATAAGAGAAAGATTCTTGTTTTTTTTTTTAAATAAAATAAATACTCTTAAGGCAGTCTCACCGGGATTTTCACACATGCCAAAGGATCCGTTGTTAACGTTGCCAAATCTCGCCAGCCTTATAATCCGGCGAACCGTAGCGAAATCAAATATCACACGTTCAGTTCACGATGATCAAATAGCGGACCTTATCCTTAATCTTTATGATAATAAATTCCAAATATCTGCCCAGTTAGTATTTTAATATACGTGTATATAACATACAAATAATAAAATAAAATAGATAACGTAAAATATTGTAGTCTAGCCATATTATAGCGAGAAAAAATATATACTTACCAGTATATAAGAATATATAATTTTATTTTATCAAAATGGTTTTATTAGTTTTTCGTCGTTCGTGAATCACTACAAGCTACAAAACAGTCGCTTTCCGCTGTCTGGGCCTATGTATGCTAAGATCTTTAAAACTACGCAACGGATTTTGATGCGGTTTTTTTAAATAGGTAGAGTGATTCAAGAGGAATGTTTATATGTACATGGGGCACACTAAAAGTTTTGCACTTCTAGCTAATCGGAACTATTTGAATTTCGAATGTTATATTTTTAAAACGTTGCAACCTTCTTAGTAATAAAAAAAAACAATTGGGCGGGAAATGATTTGTCAGTTGTTTTTTTTTTATCACACATCAAAGTTCTACGTACGCAACGAAAATAGATTTAAATTGAAAAGATTTTTAGAGCGATGATTTTTTATGATTTTAAAAGTTCTCTTTCTCCGCAAGACTGTGCTGCTCGTCTTCAAAATGCTCTTGGGAGAGAAGCACCTTGTTTGAGCACCGTGAGGCGATGATTTGCTGAATTTGAGAGAGGTCGAGTTTCTTTACATGACGAATTTCGTGAAGGGCGGCCTTCAACTGCCGTCAACGAAAATAATGTGGCTACTGTTAAGCGGTTAATTGATGAAAACCCCCGGATTACCTATGAGACAATTCGAGGACTATTGGGGATTGGTATGAGCCAATTCAGAAAAAATTGCACGAAGAATTGAGACGAAATGTGGATTTATTGTTTTGAACCCGAAAAAAAAAACAGCAATCTTATGAATGGGTGTTTGAAAATGAGAACAGGCCAACAAAAGTGAGACAGGCGAGACACGTTGGTAAAAGTTCCATCGCATAAAAAATGTTTAAAATGTAAAGGAGATAATTTTAAAAAGCAATAAACATAATATTTTGGTTATAACAAGTTGTTTTTTTAAGTTACGCAAAACTTATAGTATGACCTACGTTTAATAATTTATGCAGCAAAACAACGTTTGCCGGGTCAGCTAGTAACAAATAAACAAAGAAATATTTTTATATTAAACTGATTGAAATCTTTGCCGCTGTTTTTTGAGTTTTAAAACAAATACCAAATTAAACTACTAGACACTCTAAAACAGTAAATAAGATACTCTATAATAAGGGTTTGTTTACAAAGCTCCAGCACATAGCGCCTCGATAACAAACTTCTGTAGTGACTTATGACTGACGGCCGGACGTACGTATCTCATGCCCTGCGTAGTGCGCTAAAATTGTCTTGTTAACAAGGCCGTTAAACTTTAGCAGCTGCTTTGATCACGTATTCGAGTGAACATCTAACGTAACCAATTGGCTAGGACAAACAAATCACCATTAGCGTCCGTTTTCAACCGGCTTCCCAAAATGGAGGGGGTTTACAATTAAGCTGATTTTTTTCAACCAGCTATATATCTTTGTTTTTTTCGTTTGTTGCATCAGAACTAACATCCGTAATCACAAACGATACTATGAGATTGCATAGTGTTAGCGAGCGCATAGGGTCATGAAACAGATGGCTTGTTATGTGAATTGCATAGCGTTCTTCGCATAATGTTACTACGTTACTTAGGTAAGGGTTGTTTATGAATACGGAAGTCATTTATAAACCGATTTGAAATATTTTGTTTTTTGTTTGAAAAAGTATACATTCCATTTTTTGGTCACGTCCAAATTTGATAAAGAGCTTACCTGGACTTCAGAGATTGATGGATATTGACATTCGGATTTTGCAGTTTTACTGTATTTAAGTTATGGTGGTTAGTAGCTATTAAGGTCAGGATATTCGATACGCCCTTGGATACAACTAAATCCATTTTCGGTATGTCATATTACCTTTTAATAAAGTCCTTATTAACACATTTGAATATCTGCAGTTAAAAAAAAATTAAAATGATTAAATCTACATCTCTCAATGGTCTAAGGGTACTGGTGTCGGTATAGCAGCATGAGTAGGTACAGGGCTCGGAAACCCGGTTTGGGCAAATTGCTCTGATAAATTTTAGTTTTTCTGGTAATATAAATCTTAAATATATATAAATTACGTGTTACATTGTTTGTTGTCAGCTATGGATGCCTAAACTACTGAACCGATTTAAATGAAATTTAGTAGATTTCTACTGTTTGGTCCAACTTAAAAGATAGGATAGTTTTATTTAGACAAGTAATTTGTATTACAAAACAACATTTGTCGAGTTAGCAAGTATAAATATAGTTTCAGATAATTTGTTCTGATAAGTTTATGTTCTTCTCGTAACATATCTTGCCTAAGATTGGATATGGGTTCAATTTGCCGAAAATATGTGTATGTTGGTTAACCGACATCGTGGAAGCACACATTGCAATTCTGTCGACTTTTATGGGCGTGAAATCAGTTTATATATGTCCTCTGTAGTGCCACTGAAACAAGAAAACAAGTCCTACCTTGTCCACCACCATTTCCGCGTCATCAGTGTATACAAAATCACACAATATAAAACACAGTTAACACATTTTTGCAACCAAGGTATCATTTGAAGAATCGAACAGCAAATCACTCAATAAAAGTTAAGTTAGTGATTAACGGACGTAATTACAATATTATTGTTCTTGCACGTTTATTTATATGATAGATGATAGATGACGCTTGAGAGTGTAACAATAGATAGCGGACTGTTTAAATTTAATTTTTATTTGATCATTGATTGAAAGTTAGATAGATACATGGGGCACACTAAAAGTTTTGCACTTCTAGCTAATCGGAACTATTTCAATTTCGAATGTTATATTTTTAAAACGTTACAACCTTCTTAGTAATAAAAAAAACAATTGGCGGGAAATGATTTGTCAATTGTTTTTTTATCTCACATCAAAGTTCTACGTGTGCAACGAAAATGGATTTAAGTCGAAAAGATTTTAGAGCGATGATTTTTTATGATTTTAAAAGTTCTCTTTCTCCACAAGACTGTGCCGCTCGTCTTCAAAATGCTTTTGGGAGATAAGCACCTTGTTTGAGCACCGTGAGGCGATAGTTTGCTGAATTTGAGAGAGGTCGAGTTTCTTTACATGACGAATTTCGTGAAGGGCGGCCTTCAACTGCCGTCAATGAAAATAATGTGGCTACTGTTAAGCGGTTAATTAAAGAAAACCCCCGGATTACCTATGAGACAATTCGAGGACTATTGGGGATTGGTATAAGCCAAATTCAGAAAATTTTACACGAAGAATTGAAAGTTCGGAAACTTTGTTGTCGTTGGATCCCTCATGAACTGACAGCGGAGCAGAAGTGGGCTCGCGTGGAATGGTGCTCACAGGTGCTACTGAAGTACGACCACGGACATTCTAATGTTGTTTATGACATTGTCACAGGAGACGAAACGTGGATTTATTGTTTTGAACCCGAAAAAAAACAGCAATCTTATGAATGGGTGTTTGAAAATGAGAACAGGCCAACAAAAGTGAGACAGGCGAGAAACGTTGGTAAAAAAATGATCGCGTTTTTTTTCTCAGCTACGGGTCCCATATGTACAATTCCACTTGAAGATCAAAAGAGTGTTAATGCCGAGTGGTATTCTACTATTTGTTTACCCAGGGTGTTAGAAAAAGTTTGCGAAAGACGACCCAAAAGCCGCATTCTCCTACACTATGATAATGCTTCTTCACACACGGCCAACAAAACAGTCATTTTTAGATTCCGAAAAAGTACATCTCGTCACTCATCCTGCGCATAACCCCGACCTAGCACCCTGTGATTTCTGTATTTTCCCCAAAATCAAAGATTTGATGAGAGGTTTTTAACCGACTTCAAAAAAGGAGGAGGTTCTCAATTCGGCCGGTATATATTTTTTTTTATGTATGTACACCGATTTCTCCGAGGTTTCTGAACCGATTTACGTGATTCTTTTTTTGTTTGATGCGGAATAGCTTCGAATTGGTCCCATAAAAATTTGATTCAGGTAGGCCCAGTAGTTTTTATTTTATGAGCATTTTTTATTTATTTTACCTATGCCGATGTCTGTAATCAAATCTTGCAAGTAAATTTGATCCACTTCCCGGTTACCGATTGAGCTGAAATTTTGTATACGTATGTAAATTGGATGACAATGAAAACTTATTATGAGATAGACCTGATCTGACGATGGAATCGGAAGGCGACAACAGGAACTCAGTAATTAAATGGTTAAAAATCGTTTAATAACAAGACTCTATCAACTTTAGGCTCGTTTCATTCGTGTTGACGAGCACTTTGGTACTTGGTGGTAACTAAGATCCTGCAGGGTCCGATGACGAAGCCAGAAGGTGTCCATAGGAGCTCAGTAATTAAATGACACAACTCTATCGAGTTTGGGCTCGTTTGATTCGTATTTACGAGCACTACGGTGCTTGGTGGTAACTAGGATCCTCCAAGTTCCGATGATGAAGCCAGAAGGTGGCCATAGGAGCTCAGTACTAAAATGACACAACTCTATCGAGTTTGGGCTCATTTGATTGGTGTTGACGAGCACTTTGGTGCTTGGTGGTAACTAGTTATAAAAGAAACTACTCTTGACACAAAAGTCTTCGTTCTACGTCTGTCAATTCGGTCAGTTCAGGAGATAGACATAATTTCCATGTTGTTCCAGTTCTGAGAAAGAACTTTTTTTTTTATGGTAGTCGAGCAACGATAGCTCCTCCGGAAGGAAATCAAAATGTGCTGTGGCTAATGACGTGTCTTGTTTTGGATATAATAATTTCTTACAGATTGTGCATGGTACTTCAGCATATTGACGTACGGTGGTTATAAAATTACGCTCAGTCATTGAACGAAGCTTTTGTGACGTCTGACGCGCTGCCGCTAGCCGGTTCTCACGTTGCTGTGCAGACTCGGTTGCTCTACGGTGTCGTAGCTCTCTGCTCGGCGGACTCCTTAGCTAAATGCTCCTTAATGAGACCAATTCTATGAGCTTTCGGCTCGGCAGATTCGTTCGCTAGACGCTCATTATTGAGACCAAGTCTATTAGCTCTCCGTTCAAAAGACTCATTCGCTATACGCTCTTGGATCTTACCGAGTTTTGAATTATACCGTACAAAAATTTCTTGACGTTAGCGTAATTTCATGTATGCTTTCATAGCCAACAAACGTTGTTCACGATCTTTAATAGCCTCATAAGAACGTGACATTGTGTTTCGAATAGCATTTTTACGGAGACGACTACTTTTATCCGTTCCGGTTTCTTGAGATCTATATTTTTTAAGGCGCGCAGCATCTGTTGTAGGTCTACCCATAAATAATTGACAATACAACAATACACTAAAAATTATTAAATAAAAATAACTACGTTAAAAAAAACCGACTTCAAAAACTAAAACGTAAAAAATAATTAAGATTTAATATTAGTTAAATACTACCTATCATTTATATGTGCTATTTACTAATAGGTTTGAAGTCGGTGCCAAGCCTTAAACAAATATTAATATTTTAATCACTGAAATGAATACGAGCAAATTAATACAATAAAATGACTACTTTATAGATTAAAATGCGTAAATATACCTAATAAAGAGCAACTAAATGTTAATATTATAAGCAGCTTCAATCAATACGAAGAATAATAATAAAAAAAATTACTAAAATTTATTCAACAGAATTCCTAAACTTAATGGTCATGTGAATTAATGTAGATTTATCAATTAAGCTAAAACGCATCGAAATTTTTAATTTAGAATTTACACCACATAATGGTAGAATATGTTGGTAGCTTAATTTATTTTTAACAACTTGTAACACCCATATTCTTGCAAATAAATATTTTCTTTCTTTCTTTCAAAAATGTATGTATTCAAGACGTCCGCGTCCATCAACGACGTCTGCCCGCGCGTGCGTGCCGAATTGGCTTGGCATCGACT
Source organism: Apodemia mormo (assembly GCA_036924255.1). Lineage (NCBI taxonomy): Eukaryota > Metazoa > Arthropoda > Insecta > Lepidoptera > Riodinidae > Apodemia > Apodemia mormo. The sequence goes on from JAUPFN010000009.1 coordinate 32,131,116, forward strand.
TCAAACCTATTAGTAAATAGCACATATAAATGATAGGTAGTATTTAACTAATATTAAATCTTAATTATTTTTTACATTTTAGTTTTTGAAGTCGGTTTTTTTTAACGTAGTTATTTTTATACTTTTACCAACTCCGAATAGGCAGTGATAGCGTTCAATCAGCACGTAGAAAACATGCCTTCAGATCTGTGGTCCTCCTGCTTTAAAAAATGGTTCGATTGCCTGAAAAAATGTTTAAAACGTGTGGGAGATTATTTTGAAAAGCAATAAACATAATATTTTAGTTATAACATGTTGTTTTTTTAAGTTACGCGAAACTTATAGTGTGACCTACGTATAAGTTCCCCGTAATAATGTTGCTCCCGAGCTCATTTGAAGAATAGGTCAACTACCGTTCTACCAGGTAAGTCGTGAATGGCGACCGATTGGTTATGCAAGTCACTACCATAGTGGCAACTATAGAGTTCTGCATTGTCTCGCCCGTGTCTGGTACCACCGCCTTACTTATTCCCGCATTAAATGTTTTCCATAAGGGTGCAGCTACATATATCGGGCTACGGCGAAGATTCGTGCTATCGCGATAACCCGAACTGCTTCGCGAAGGGCCTTGACGCGTCACTGCAGTGGGCGTCAAACTGCGGTCCGCGGGTAATATATTTAGCGCGGCCAACATAATTAGGGCGAGCGAAGCGAGCCCTACACTAGGCCACTTTCTATGCACTTTAGTGGTACATTTTACTTAAAAATTATCAGACTTTTAGGTTTGTGCTTCGACGTAGTAGTTTAAATTCATGTCTTAAAAAAATAGAAGATACAATTTGTATTAAAATCTTATTACTACTAACGATATCTATTATAAAACTAACGAGTTAAAAACGATAGAAGATACGTTTTGTATTAGAATCTTATTATTTCTAGTAACGTCATCTATTATAAAACTAACGAGTTAAAATCGATTGAGGGTAGGCGCCTCCAAATTTTGAGTCATCACTTTTTCCAGATTAGTGATACAAAAAATAAGTAAGCAAATTGTAAATAATAATACAGAATATTGTTAAAATTTAAATCTTGCCATCTTGATGTTTTGTGAGTTGTAATTTATAATTATGCAATTCTGGAGACAGTTTTTATCTTGGGCTGCTCTTCTGTAGCATTAACTCCACTCTTGACCGCCCGGTTGGTCGAGTGGTTAGCAACCCTGACTACGCAATCCACGGGGCTCGGGTTCGATATTCTTGTATTTATATATGTTTCCTATGTATTAGTATAGTTGACTAACGCCCATAGCACAAGCAAATAATTTGCTTACTTTGGGGTTAGATCAGTAAGCATAATTTGTCCCGTGAAAAAAATAAATAAAAAAAACTCGGTTTCAACTTTTCCAGCAATTAGGTACCTAAGTATTTTTTGCTACTCATTATTTTCAGCCGACTACCCAAAACGGAGGAGGTTCCTATTTGGTGGGAATATTTTTTTAAGTATGTTCACTGATTATTCGAAGACGCCTGAACCGATAAAGATTTTTTTTGACGTGACAACGTCTTATAATTCGATAGAGCTGGCTGCACGCACGAAAAAACATGACTCATGCGGCGTTACCTCGCTCTGAGGCGTTCCGTTTAAGGCTTGGAGTACAAGCGAGAGCTTAAGACGTTGTCACGTTCAACTATCGTCTGTAAACCAACTTTACAGACAACCGATTTTTTTGTTTCAATGAGTACCTAGATACTTCTCAGGTTATTTAATTTTAATTTGACGAAGATCTGATGCAGAGTACGGGAGATACTGGAAGTGGGGAATCAACTGTTTGCAAGATTTCTGCGTTTAAATTGTCTCATATTTGTATAGGATTATTAGAGCAATTTTAAATAACATGTTTAAAATATTTTAAAACTTTACGCAGGAAATTATAATTATTAATCGCGATTTTCAAAAATCGAGCTTTCATCAGATCTCCATGGTTTGAGATTCTTGAAACGTGATTATATTTTTTCAATGACGTCAGTATATATCTGTATGTGCGCACGTGATTAAATCTCTCACAGATTTTAAACGGCCTGGCTGATCGAAAAACGGTTTGCGGTGAAAGATCAAAATCAATAATCAAATTCTAAAGTTTTAAAAATTAAAACAGTATCCTTTTAAACTCGGTTTCAGGGATGGCTTGCAGGATCATCCGGCTTAAAGATTTTTTATTAATGATTTTTGAAATTATTAAGAGACTACTTCAGAAAATACTTTTCTTTATATTTGACTCGCGGCGCGCGGTCATCGGGCCCCTGTATAAAGGCAAGTGTTCACGTATAGACTGAAATAGCTATAGGGCCATCAGTTTGATCAGCATAGCATCGAAGGTGTACAGTAAAACATGGAAAGGAGAATGCAAGGGAAGTCCGAAGGAATGTTGTGTTAGGCACAAGGGGGTTTTAGGTCTAGGCCAGGGATGTGTGCGGGGAACAGAGTGAATAGTGCGTTAGAGAGATTACTTAAAAGCCCAGTTTTAAGTCAGGGTGCCCGTCTTGCCCTGCATAATCATGTGCCTATCCCAACGATATTGTATGAAAGTGAGAGGTGGGTATGTTAGAAAGGCATAAAAGTATAATCAACGCAGTCGATGAAACAAATAGCTATGAAAAATATGTCGCGTAACTCTCGCGGACCGGGTTCGTAATGTTGAAGTGAGAGAGAAGTTATGGTTGAAAGAAAGTGTTGGTGTAAAGATGAGAAAGGGCATGCTCCGTTGGTTCGGACATGTAGAAAGAATGGTAGGTGAAAGATTAACAAAACAGATATACAATGCGAGAGACGCAATACTTTATTATTTATTTTTCTATACATTAAAAGATTATAGACTTTATTATTATAAATAAAGTCTATACATTAAAAGATGTAATTCTCATAAAAATACTTTTCTAACAATATTACTAGATAGTATAACTTTGCGAGCCCTTACAAAGCTCTGCTTTTTGCTAGTAGATAATATAATTATGATTAACAATAATGTTGGAAGAATGTTAAACACGCCATAGATTAAAACATTTTTAATTTACATTTATTGTAGTCTGTGGCACTAGTGCCTGCTCTGTACGGCGTACACCGCTAATTGTCTCTCGCTCTCTGTATCTGTGCTGTGCAATATACGCTAATAATTTATTTTTCTATTTCGGTATTTTCATTAAGTTTCCCACAATTAATAATAATAGCAAACTGTAATTTGCACATGAAGTTAACTAAAAATAAACACTTAGATATACCTATATAAATTTCCTCGTGTAACCCGTTTGCTTGCATTACGATTATGATGACCAAACCGCCCCTGTCGTTCTGCCAGGTATACTAATATTATAAATGCGAAAGTCTACCTGTCTGTTACGCTTTCACGGCTTAACCGCTGGACCGATTTTCATGCAATTTGGCATGGAAATAGTTGAAGATCCGGGGTCAAACATAGGCTATTTTTTTTTTCAAATATCAACCCCTGAAGGGCTGAAATAGGGGATGAAATTTGTATTAAAAGCTATTTCGACGACATATTTATCTACTCGCGAGCGAATCTGCGCGGGTCAGCTAGTAGTTACATAAAATTAAAGAGCTTAATGAACGGCCTTTTGTAATTTATTTGCTTTGTCGCGGGGCGCACAAACATAAATCATATCATATTGATATCAATCTATGCAGTAGATAGACATTTTTAGATATGGGATGTTATGATGAACGTGACGGATTACAAAAATAATGACTGGTCAACTGAAACTATTTTAAATATTTAATATTACTCACCTGATAATCTGACTCATTTTTTTATTCATTTCATACTATTACATGTTTTTTTTTTTTTTATATCATAAGATAGCAAACAAGCAGATGGATCTCCTGATGGAAAGAGTCAACCATCGCCTATAGACACCAAAGATGTTAATGGTGCGTTGCTATCTTGTGGCGAGGTTTAATGCCACATGCATAAGTTTACCGGCTACCTTACCCTCCAAACCGGAACACGACAGCGACAAGCACTGACGCTATTGCGGCAGGAATAGGTAAGGCGGTGGTACCAGACCCGGGCGAGACAATGCAGAACTCTACCACCTAGTAGTCACGATGGTAGTGACTCAATAGCCAATCGGTCGCCTTTTACGACCTGCCTGGCAGAACGGCAGTTGGCCTATTCTACAAAGGAGGCCGGGACCAACACGGCGATATGTATGTTGCTGATACTATATTGATATTACCTATAGATTCCCATTGAAGTGAGTTATACATATTTATAAATAACTGGTGTTCGCCTTTCAACGTTTTTAAATATTACCGGTGGTTTGATTCGGCTTCGTTTGGCTTTGACATATTACAAAACAGTACAAATAGACTGCTGTTAATCTCCAGTATACTGTGACAAATAGTACACTCTCGCTGTCGAATAAATACTTATTACGTCTTTTATCCCCAGAACACTGTGGAAACACACGTCTTATCCTTTTTCCCGTTTCCTTGATTCTGTAGTATTAAGTCATTGGTTTATTGCGTCCCGCCATTATTACTTATTTATCCATACTTATGTATCTATAATCTATACATGTAATAAAATCTTAGAAAAGTCAAAACTGTACATTGAATATTTTTTAAAAGAATACTTGGGCCGTGATCTACAATCGATATCGAAGCCAAAAATATAGTTTTTAGAATTTTTGTCTGTTTGTCTCTATGTATGTCCGGGGTAAACTCAAAAAGTACTGCATGGATTTACTTCAAATTTTTGCGGGCAACAGCTAGTAGTATTATAAATGCGAAAATTTGTACGTTTGTTACTAAATCACACAAAACAGACAGGACAGGCAGAATTGGCTGCAGCTTATCAAAAAAAAATTGTTCTTGTGGGATTCACCAAAATCTTTTATAACGGAGCCCCTACCATTAAGAGTGGAACAACGGCGGCGGTTAAAAATATCTTTAAACTGAACATTTTAAAACCTCCTGTAGATGATCCACACATGTAGATGATGAAATGAAATTGGATAAAAATATCCAATTTCAGGTCGTCCTCTACCAGTATGTCAAATTTTATAAAAATAGATCCTGCCGTTTTTACGTGATAGAGTAATAAACATCTACACTTTCGTATTTATGTTATGAATGATATAGATTGCAATTTAATAATGTCAGTTCTGCATAATGCATTTTTTAAAGCTTATGATATCAAACAAATACCCAGCAATACTGATGGTATAAACAAAGTGTCTTCACAACTGTATCCCAAAATAGGAAGGCAGAGGTGCAACCAGTACATCCACGATTAGCTGAAGGTACTGAGTTCTACAATGTGATAGCTGGCGAGCCTATCGTCAGCGGGGCTTTTACCTATCCCGGGAAGCGTTGTTTTTATCAGAAAACTGGAAAAACACTAGAATTGCCCGACCCGACCGACCCGGGGAATCGAACCCGGGAGCTCATGTAATTAACACCGACACCGGACCACTTGACCACAGTAGCAATAAATGGTATAGAAATATCTTAAGTGTATAAAAATGGCAAATATAAATTTAGGCACCAACATATTAATCTGTTAATAATGCATTGCCATCGACCACACAGCCCATAGACGCCTAATGTTCGATTTTCCGTATTGAATGCATTCTGGCAACTAGCTGAGCTGAGCTGCAACATCGTGATTGGCTTACTCAAGGCCACAGTGAAAGATAGTGATGTACAGAGAATCTGATTGGTCGACACTGATTGGGTATTGGTGCATGGACATTTACATCGGAACTATAAGTCAGATGTGTTGACAGAAGCCATTCGCCTGTTATTAGGGGTCTATGGGTTGTGTGGTCGGTGTGCATTGCTCATCGCATAATATACGTAAGTTTATCGGTTTCATGCCGCTACATGCCAGCAATAACCACAAAGCTCTGTCACCTCGCAGTCACAATGACAGTAACACAATTATACCTGTACCTGTAAATGTATCGCTGTCACGGAGTGAAATATTGACATTATATTATGTGTACATTAGGTGTTGCCAGCGGCTTCGTCCGCGCGGACTTCGTTTACTCCGCACAGCTCCTCCCCCGTAGATGATAGCGTGATAATATGTAGCCTATATGTTGACCCGACCTTTAGTAATATTCATGCAAAATTTTAAGTAAATCCATGCAGTACTTTTTGGGTTTACCCCGGACATACATACAGACAAACAGACATAAATTCTAAAAACTATATTTTTGGCTTCGATATCGATTGTAGATCACGCCCCAAGTATTCTTTTAAAAAAATATTCAATGTTTTGACTTTCCTACGATTTTATTATATGTATATAGATTATAGATTACAATATGTGTATTGGACTCCTAGCTTGCACCCTGCAGCCTGTTGTTTTATAAAAGTTTTTGGTGAATTCCACGGGAAGCACTTTTTCCGGAATAAAAAGTATCTTATGTGCTATTCCAGGTCATTAACTACATGTGTACCAAATTTCATTTAAATTGGTTTAGCTATTTTTGCGTGATTATGTAACAAATACATCCAAATATCCATTGTAGGTATATTAATAACTAGCTGTAGCGTGCAGCCCGCTGTTTTTGGTGATTCCCGCGGGATTTTCCACCTAATTTTTCCGGGTTAAAAAGTAGCCTGTGTGCTATTCCAGGTTATCATCTACCTGTGTGCCAAATTTCATTGAAATCCATTTTGTGGTTTTTGCGTAATTGAGTAACAAACATCCGTCCAAACATCCAAACTTTATAATATTAAATATAGATATAACTAGCTGTTGCTAGCGACTTCGGCCGCGCGGAGTTCGTTTACTCCTCACTGCCCCTCCCCCGTAGGTGATAGCGTGATAATATGTAGCCTATATGTTGACCCGACCTATTAGTAATATTCATACAAAATTTGAAGTAAGTCCATGCAGTACTTTTTGAGTTTACCCCGGACATACAAACAGACAAAAATTCTAAAATCTATATTTTTGGCTTCGATATCGATTGTAAATCACGCCCCAAGTATTCTTTTAAAAAAATATTCAATGTACAGTTTTGACTTTCCTACGATTTTATTATATGTATAGATATAGATTCTGTCACCAATTTTTGCCTGTCAATCAATTTAACATACCTTCTTCCTTCCTTTTCTTCAAGTCGGCTACAAATATTATACTCGTTTGTAGAAAACCCTTCCTATTGATTTGTGTACATCGAAGCTATCCTTACCGGTCGCTAAGTAATTGGTAATTCCCCACCGGGAGTTGTTTGCTTGTATTGTTCAGTAGACGTTAGTTACAAACTTACAAAGTATATACGAAGCGGCGAAACATTTCTTGCTAACATTTGTTTACTATTTTGCTACGTAAGGGATTAAAATACACTGGAAAGAAAGAAGCAAATCTTTTCTTTATCGTGTTAGAAACATGTACGATAATATTTTCATGTTAGATATCTTCTTCTTCTTCTGTATATCTATATATATAAAAATCAATTGCTGTTTGTTAGTCTCGCTAAAACTCGAGAATGCCTGAACCGATTTGGCTAATTTTGGTTTTGAATTAATTGTTAAAGTCCTGGGAAGGTTTAAAAGGTAAGAAAATATAGAAAAAAATAAGAGTAGTTACAAAGGCAGAACAACGTTTGCCGGGTCAGCTAGTAAGGTCGATAAAACAGATATGCATTGCGAATGTGGGATAGGGAGACAAAGACTGATTTTTCATAATCAAATTGGTTAAGTTTTGTCTAAGATAGGTGACAAAAATCTCAGAAACAGACGTGTTTTAAAAATTTATCTAAATATCTAGCAATAAGGTTCACAGCCCACGATTCTTTCTGAATATAATAAATGATTAGTTTACTGTCCGACCCAAAAATCTAATCCAAAATCCTATGATTTGAGCCGCATTTAGGATAGTTTTCGTTGGGCGTATTAATAATTATAGGTTATTAATAAATTAATTTTTGTCCGGTTTCTGTTAGGTATATCAGGAAAATTTACTGTTCCTGTATTTAAAAAAAAGCATGTCACGCAGTGGGCGGCAGGCCGCATCATTCAGCGAATCAACTCACCGAGCAATTACTACCCTTTTATTACCGAATATATTATACTCGGGATATCGTAATAACATTAAAAAATATAAGCAACAAATTGTCTACTTGGTATACATTAAAATAGCTTATTGTCAAGGTTGAGTGCTTATATTAATTTAATTTGTAGAAAATGGGAAACTTTCTGGAGGTTTCCACAATACTGTATACCCGACCGAATAAAAAGTTTATTTTACCATTTTGTACGGCTATGGGCAATGTTACTCGAAATAAAATTGTTAAGTGTTTTATTTCCCTTAAGGTATTTTTTTAATTATTACATTGCTGAGGATCGAGTACTTTAATATATTTTTGCACTTATTGACAACTAACGACTTCGTTGCATGTAATTAATTAGCAAGGTGTTTTCGGAGATTTGAAAAATATTTAATTAAAAACAATATGACTGAGAAATTTCCTGTAAAATGAATCATATTAACTATACATATTTCAAGTTAAGCCTCTAGTACATCAATTAAAACCGCATCTAATTCCATTCAGTAGTAGTTTTTGCACGATGCACGTACAAAAATACAGACACGCAAAAATTCTAAAAATAACTTCTGTTGCTCTTATTAAGTTAACATTTATGAGTTTTACTTTAATGTTACCTTAAAGTAAAACTCATAACCGCATGTTACAATTTAATTATATTTATATGACGTGATCAAATCGTAGAATTGATATGACTTCATGATGTGGCCGAAAATTTCATGAAATACCTAGTTGTATTACATGAAATGGAAAATATGTACAGCTATCCACAACACAAAATGGTTGACCAGATCAGTGAATAATTGGAATTTGACGATATATACATATACATACATATATATATATATATATATATATATATATATATATATATATATATATATATATATATATATATATATATATATATATATAGCTAAAAGCAGGGCTTTCTGATTATACGTTCAAACATTAGTGATCATATTGTAGAATAGTTACATTGTCCATCGTAGGAGTTTTGTTTTTATTTTTTTCAATTATTCTGATGAGAAGGCTAATAATACTACGCTTACTGGCACTAAAAGTGAAGTATATTGTCAATACGATACAAAACTTTTTGAATTTTGCGAAATTCACAATAAAATAAGTTTGTTCTTTATTCGTTATTTTTATTAAACTGTTGCTATAGGAAATAAAAATCCTATATGAATGATAAGGGCAAAGCTGATTGATATATCATCAAACGTTGACGTTTAAGTCATATCGTGAGTTTTCTCTGGCCATTCATGAAATAAAATCATTTCATGAAACGGTCGGCCACATCATGAAGTGATCAACTCCAAGGTCCGGCCAAGACATATAGATTAGTTGCATCCCACAACCCGCTGCGTGATTAAAGTATTTGATGAATTCCTAAGATCAATGTATTTTTACGAGATAGTAAACTTTGTTAATTCCGGATATAATATATTACCTCTATACTAAATTTGGTGGGCTGCTATACGCAGTTATTCCTGTTCTCTTCTAAGCAGAAACAGCCATACACTATTGTAATAGCAACAGGAATAGTGAATACCAATATGGATATATACAGAAGTTCTACCTTACATGTGGCAGTCACGTTGTGATCCTCTTTAGAACGGGATCCCAAGAACAAACTTTTTTTTGATTAATAACAAGCTAAATTTTTGTGAACAGCTTCGTTTTGACGAGACAACCATCTTTTCTATCTTCGAAAAATCTCAAATTGGGTAAATAATAAAATTATGGGGCTTTGAAAATTTTGATTCGGTGAAGGAAAAATATTTATTAATAACATTATTATTTTTCGACTTCAATTGCTTGATTATATTATGAAAAATACGATGACACTTTGTCTTACACATTCGACGGTTTTTCTGGCGAGTCCTCCACTCTAAAGTTTCGGAATTATGAGATGATTAAATTGATATTAATCAATTTAATAACAACCTAGTTTTCTCACAACAGCTTGTTAATTATTATTGTTATTCAAGGGTAACATTGTCCTACACGTAAAGTAGAAACTTTTCTTAGTCCAACACTCCAAAATTTTCTTTTTTACCTATCTTTATTAGTTACCCGATTCGAGATTTTTCGAAGATAAAAAAGTTGGTTGTGTCGTCAAAACGAAGCTGTTCACAAAAATTCAGCTTGTTATTAATAATAAAAAAGATTGTTCCTGGGATCCCGGTCTACTTATCTTTTGCTTGTCTCTTATCAGTTTAGCAGAACGGAATGATTGGGCGACTACATGAAACCATCGCGTTTGTATGTAAAAAAAAATTTTTTTAAAAATTATAAAAATGAAAACTCCCAAGTAAGCACCGGTGATATGGGTGTTAGTCAACGACATACATCGAAATATAACAATACTGCAAATACATAAAATATTAATGTATATTTTGTAGGTGCTCCTTATGGAAAGAGACAACTATCGCCTATAGACCGAGTATTAGTCAACGACATACATCGAAATATAAAAATACTGCAACATAAATAACATATTAATGTATATTTTGTAGGTGCTCTAGTATTAATGTATATTTTGTAGGTGCTATTTTGTAGGAGTATGTTAATGGTGCGTTGCTTGCCGTGTTGGGGGATAGTAAAAAACATCTATACTCATCACACAAATGTTTGCCCCTGTCGTGAATCGAACCCGAGCCCCATCGATTCGTAGTTAGGTTCGCTAACCACTCGACCAACGGGGCGGTCATATCTTACCATTATATCTTATATGCTTCCCAAATTTTATTCAAATCAGTTAAACGGTTTAGCCGTGAACACTTAACAGACAGACTTTCGCATTTATAATATTACTAGTAGTATGGATATCGGTTAGATGAAAGTTATTGATGAAAATGTTTACCAATATCTTAAAGAGAAATCCGCTAGATAAAAATAAACCTGGAGCTTCACTGCCGAGATGGCTTGAAACTTTTAAACCTCTAGGGAGGATCTGATAATCTCTTACGAGGCACTCGCTTCAAAAGGTTCAGGCGTGATGTTGGGCCTACGTTAATTCGTTTAAGGCACTTTTGAAAAGCTTTTAGTGGTGAGCAATTTAAGAATATTCGCTATTTATCTCACTTAGAGTGACTGTCTCCAACTAATGACATAGAAAAGGTAAACATTTTAGGACAATATATGTCACGTAATGTAACGTGTTTATATGTAATAAAATAGAAGAACCCGCTATGTCTATACGTTAATCTATACTCATATATAATACTTACATATTATTATATAGAAAAGCCAAAACTTTGAAAGATTTATTGTAAAAAATACATGTTTATGCGTTTATATTGCAAAAGCTCACTTAACTTTACGAGATAAAGATAATGTAACGAATTGTAGTATGTAGTGTTTTTTGGCAATCTTTGAGTCTTTCATATAATAAATTGACACACTTCCGTCTGGTAAACATATATGGGTGATTCTCAGATAACTGTGATTTTTTAAATTTTAATTTTCCTAAAATTAAAAATGTTTCAAAACCCATGTTTTGGGTGTTATTGTTATCTAATTACCCACAGAATTAAGCCTGTAATGTAGTTTTACTACAACTACAACAAATCAAAAACTATGACAAAAATTGAAAATTTCAATGCCACGGTACTGACATCATTTCCAAGGTACTGACATATAAATGAAAAATTCAAATTACTTACCTAAATTTTTTCAAAATCTTAAAGTAGCAAAATAAATTAGAGATCATAATAATCCAAAGAAATTTTTAAAGTTTTTTTCTTGATATTAACAATCTTTAAAATTTATTAATTATGGAATTAGAAGAAAATTTTTTTTATAATATTAGAACAAAACTAAATTTAACATAAGTTGATAAATGAAATCTACTACAATTTTTAACAATTATGAATGTAAAAAACAATAATACATTTTTTTTTTTATAATTCAATATTATTTTACAACTTAGAGTATTTTATCACAATATTTGGTAAATTATTTTTTATTTCGTACACTCCTCCGAAGGGTTACAGTCGGAGTCACTTTTGGTTTTTTAATTTCATTATTGACTTCGGTGTCTTTCTGAGATTTTTTCAACATTTTATCATTCTGTACTTTCGGAGAATCTAATGGAAATCGATTATCATCGTAATTTATTATTCCCATCGAGAAATGTTTACATATTACGCCAGGTAGACAATCAAGACAACTTAATGAATTAAATAATATTAGACCAAGGATTTTCTTACTCCAAGTGTATTGGTGCATTTTCATGGTACCAGTAAAAGAAGGAAATTTTTCCGGCAGTAAGGCATCAATAGTTTCGATTTGTGGAGTAGTTACAACGTCAATTTTTTTGACGGAGCAACGCAAAGTTGATACCAACATGTCAAAAGTAGATCTGTCGTTACCAAATTTCACTTTGTTCTTTCTCTCGTTCTTTTGACAATATTTTTCATAAGCTTCGGGATCTTCTCTTATCTTCCGTCTTCGTTATCTTTCCGCTTCTCTTTTTCTTTAATCTTTCATCCTGCTGAATTTTAGTAACTTTTTTTTTTGTTTTAAATTCACGTTTTTTGCTTTTCGTAGACGTCATATTATTGCACAAGTTTTGGATCCCAGGTATCTCTTTGAGTTTTGTCCGGAGTATTGGAGTCATTTTTGATTAAACTAGAACAACTAAACATAATAATAAACTAAAACTTTAAGGGAAAAAAAATTACAAAATTATTTGTTAATTTTACCATGGTACTGACATCCACGGTACTGACATTTCAATTAATAATTAACCTAACTTTTTTATTGCAGATAATTAAAAAATTTTTTCAAATAATTTTAATCTTTCACGTAAAAATGAATGAAAATTTAGTATAATTAATTTAAACATTGCATTAACACTCGTAAATTTCAATACCATGGTACTGACTTGTAATTTTATGACTTACCTTTTTCAAAACAAAACATATTACTCTTATCATAATGTTGACACTATACAATAAAGACACAGCTGCAAATAGTATACAAATAGTCCTTCTTTAAAATGCCACCAGAGAGGGCGCATGAAACTGAATGAAAGATGGAGCTTAGGCGGCAAACATTTTAAAATTAAAAATTCAACAAAATTCTCGGACATGAATCAATGATGATTATTTCTTTTTACCAATTAATATTTTGGTATGATTGCAATATAATTTTATGGTCTATGCATTATACTTTAGTTACAAGAGATAAAGTTTAAATTACCAAACGAATTTTAATAGAAATTTATACATATAGTTTAAAAAATGAGAATCGGACATGCCACGGTACTGACATTTTGAGTGTATTTCCGTAAGTTATATGTGATCCGTGTCCACTTATGTCCTTATTTTTCATGTAGATTGTAGAATACTATCAAATTTATCATATTTATAGTTTTTTGATAAAAAAAAGTTATGTTGAATGATAAATAAAGTACTAGACATAAAAAATCACAGTTATCTGAGAATCACCCATATATTGACAAGTAGTAACGAATATCTTTCCAAACATTACCATTTAGATGTTGACAATTTCTAATGTAAGTTAGTTCTCAGTGAAGTAACTTTCTAAGACTTCAATTAACTAACCATTGATCGGTGACGACGTTACTTATAAAGTTACGACATACTTTTATTTCGATGTTGTTATTAGCACCGTTGAATGAATGAATACACTTTATTGCGCACCAATAAATACAAGAATAATAAATATTTTACAAGCATACTAAGTAGGTACAAGGATCCACAAAGGCGGTCCGCTACAGAGCGATCTCCGCCAGAAAACATTTAGGCAAATGAGATACTTTCTTAATATTTAAACTTGGGTACATGACGCTACCAAAATAAACAGCATAAACTATACAATATTTCAAAATACATTAGAATAAATAAATATATCAAAATATATGCACAATATATTACCAGTATATATACACCATTATTACTAGTATATCGATGCTGTTATATAACCATATTATTAAAAGCATTTCAATGTTATCAGCACCATGTATATATACTGATAACGTATATATTTCAGTAATGTTGCAAGCTCTAGTGTTTTAGTATACTATTAAAAATAATTCTAATCTGTTGTTAGCCATAACATTATTACCAGTATCAATGCTGTTATTAACACATTGGTTATGTGAGAGCTATAAATACGTCTTGTCTTTTAAAGTTTAATACAATATGGAAAGAGATAAAAGAATGGTATAAACGTCAGTTAGTTTTTTAATAGATTTACTGACTATTTCATTTTGTTGCTATTTTTATTGCATTTCTATTTCAATTAGTCTAACATACGAGTATAAAAATAATTAGTAGAGTTGGGCATATGTGGCCTAGCGAGTACAACAATGTTTCAAAAACGGCAGCGCATCAGATGTATGTAAAGAAACGATGTTTGAAATACTTTAATGGATACTAATAAATCAAATCTACGGAACATTCGGTATTTGACCAGTTATATTTTATTCCGTTGTATAATTTAAGGAAGTCTATACATATAATAAAATCGTAGGAAAGTTAAAACTGTACATTAAATATTTTTTTAAAAGAATACTTGGGGCGTGATTTAAAATTGATATCGAAGCCAAAAATATAGTTATTAGAATTTTTGTTTGTTTGTCTGTATATATGTCCGAGGTAAATTCAAAAAGTACTGCATGGATGTACTTCAAATTTTGTATGAATATTACTAACTAGCTTTAGCCCGCGGCTTCGCCCGCGTGGCGTTATTAATAAGTAGCCTATGTTCTTCCCCAGACTTTAGACTATCCGTAAGAAATATCATTACAAACGGCTTTGCAGATTAACTGTCAAATATACATTTACAAAGATAAACAAAAAGACAATTATTAGATGTCATTATAATTTTTATTATGCAAGGTAAGAATTAGTATGCATATTATTGAAATTGTGCGTGCAGTACAACAGCAGCAAAATATAAAAATCTGTAATCATGAACTTGCAGGCTATTCCCAAAACTTTCCACTATTTTTTTTGGGAATGAAGAGCTACCCTTAATAATTTTATTTTTTATAATCGTACTGCATTATTATGTAGCGGTTTATAAAATACACCTATTTTTCAAAATTCATCCGTATAGTACCCATAGTCTCCACGCAAAAGGACTGTGATATAAAGACAGAAGGACTAACGGACATACAGACGGACATGACAAAAGTATAAGGGTTCCATTTTTACCCATTTAGCTATGGAAAAATGAAAAACTTATTACACTGGAATACAAATTTCGATTCCACTGCGTGTGAGCTCAGATTCGATTTGTTTGACGGAGTAAGAATTTTGAAACTTAATATTAGGTATATTAGTCTGAAAGTTATTTTAAAAATCTGCAGCGTATCTGCGAGATTCAGTCGTTTTAAATGTTTCTGTAGCTCTTTAGAACGGTATGACTCTTTCGTCATGTTGCCGACGTTAATCTGGTACGATAAGGACTATTCTGGTGAGATGCCAGATACTCCGCATGTTTTCAACTTCGAGTTTGAAACTATTCTGGAGTCTTAGAAGCATTTTGAGACGCCATATACTCAGCGTGCTGTTAACGCAGATCTTGTACCACTTCTAGTCTGGTGGACTTCGTTGGGATGCCAGATACTCAGTGTGTTGTTGCCGCCGATCTTAGGCCACTATCTATTTTGATAGCTCGGGCTTTATTAGAACTTTGTGAAATATAAGACTTACGCCTTGGCGACATTGTTGCAAGTAGTAATTAAAAACAAAAACAAAATCGGTACCTAGTAATTTTAAACAAAAAAACTAAAACAATGCCATAACTAACCTATATGTAACAAAACACTCCAAACTGACCGTTATTCTTTCCGTTATAACTTATACCGTTCGTTATAACTTAAACACTATAGTAATCTAATGAAAACCAAAAATAATTTACATTAATTAATATTCATATAACAAATACAACCTAAATGACTAAAACTATACTGAAATAACTACAACAAACCAAAAAAACTGTAAACGTTTAACCCTGCGAGCCATCCCTGAAACTTTCCGCTAAATTAAGATATTTTATATTCAAAAGAGTAAAAACTATAAGCATAGATTTTTCAGTTCAAACATCTATTTTGTTAAAAATAGCAGGATATTGATTTTTGAAAAGGCGTATTTTTTGGAATAAATGATTAATTTTTGATCTTTCGAATGGCATTCAACTCAATGTTTGAGAACTCAAATATTGCTTTAAATTAGCCTGAAAGTTCTTTCAAATATATTATGTAAGTTTGCTTCAAACAACGTAATTTTAATATTTGAAAAATTGTAACTATTGAAAAAGCTTTTGAAAACGCTGTAACGTTTGATTTTTAAAACGCAATTCCACGTAGTTTTTTTAGTACTAAAATATCGTAGAATACCAAAAAATTATTGGTTAAAAATTTTTAAGTTTTCATCAACTTTTTCGTCAACTTTTTTTCCCAAACAGATAAACCTGTTTCGGAGCAATTTATGCATTAGACGTACCGCGTTTCGATCGGTCAAACCGTTCAAAAGTTATGAGATGGTTATACACACATACACACACACACACACACACACACACACACACACACACACACACACATACACACATATACATCCATACAGACTGACGTCATCGTGTAAATAGTCGGAAAAGGTTCCTAGGACCTCAAAACGTAGAGACTTGATTAAAACTCGATGTTTGAAAATCGGGGCAAACTCAATAACTTCCTTATACATACATACGTAGCGGGAAGTTAAAAATATTCTAATACGTAGTAATTAAAGTAAAAAGTAATTTATATTAATTGTACTTAAAATAACTGTACTTATACCGATAATATTGTTACGTACTCGGGTTCGTAATTGTAAGAAAACACCACTTATATTAAATCCGTGTATTTAGTCTACAAATACACAAGATAACACAATGTAATACTAAAATACACGTTAGACAATAGTCACTCACTATACTATCACTGAACTACACAATAAAACACTTCTCGCTTCGCACTGTTCACTTTAAGTATCGCTCTCGATCGCTTGATAAAAACTGCCTTGTGTATGTCAACACCTCTCTATTTATAGCCAGGGTAAAGTCCTAGCTGGATCCAGAAAAATCTAAATGTATCGGGAAACAATTAATCACTTCTTATCGTAAACATGTTATGAGTCATAAATCCTAGTACACGCTACTTTCAATCTTATGCCATATCCCACAAAGTCCATTATGGCATAGCCCCGGTCAACTATTTGTTTGTCAATAGGAGTAGTTATCTCTTTCTTTTATTTCTAAATCTCTCCAGCGCTCCAACTCTTCACGTTTCTAGATTATTCGTAACAATATTATACCTATAATATCGCCTCTGTTATCTAGTGGTCTGGTGTTGGTGTTGACCATATGACCAAAAGGGTGCGATTTCTAGGCAACTCAAAAGTGTTTTTTCAGTTTTCTGATAAAAACAAAGTTGCCCGGGATCGGATAAAGCCCGGTTGGCGATATACTTACCATCTGTCACATTGTGCGACTAAAGTATCCTCGGCTAATCGTGGATTTCAATCAGTAACTAAGACCCCTATTTCACCCTACACCTAACGCGGAGCGCAATGCCACTACTCCTGTAATTGCCCCCCCTCCCCATAATTAGTCAAACCGACGCACTAAGCCGAGGTACGGTCTCGCAGAGGACAACCCTTAGCGCGGACATTGATTGTCCAAATTAAGATTTAAAGTCTGGCTGAGCACTTACTCGACCGCTGGTACTACGGCGCTATTACTACATGAGTAGATAAACGGCCCTTGGCCTTAAGGCCAGCAGCTTTTGTCATTTCGAAAAACAAAAAAAATATTCGGATCGCGCTTGCGCGGTAATGGCGCGCCGTTGCTTTAATCGCCTGTACTAACCTCCCAATTTAATCTTATCGTGATAACTTTTTAACCATTCGTCCGAATTTCTTAGTGTAAAAGACAAACTTCATCTGCATGAACTGCTGAAAACGGCAAATACATTTATTTTAATACAAAATTAATAAATAATCCGAAATATGCTTTGTAAAAAAGAATAATAATTTAATTGTATTTATGGATCACTATTTTGGATATTATGGATTCCACATTAAAGGTAGCCGTATGCTGTCGCGGACTTTTATTTAGAACTATTTCAGGCAAACAATCCTACTATACATTATCTTCGTGTTACTTCAGCGGTTTTCTCAGCGCACGCCAGATAGCTCTCAGAAGGCAGGAATTTTTCCGACTTACTTGATACTTATCGTTATATTACCGCCAAATTACACAAAATCATTATAAATTGTAGCCTATGTGTTATTCTGATGTATAATCTATACTACTGTAAAGTTTCATTCAAATCCGTTCAGTAGTTTTTGCGTGATTGAGTAACAAACATCCATCCAAACATCTAAACTTTCGCATTTATAATATTTATATATTATATATATATATATATATATATATATATATATATATATATATATATATATATATATATATATGATAGGTCGAGTCAACATATAGGCTACATATAATCACGCTATCACATACGGGGGAGGGGTTGTGCGGAGTAAACGAAGTCCGCGCGGACGAAGTCGCTGGCAACAGCTAGTTACTAATATTTGTGTTTAAGCACTCACCCCGTGCTTGGGAAAACTTGAAAAACTTCCCGCAGAGAAAGTCGTAGGTTCAAATCCTACATGTCGAAATTTTTCTTTGTCGTTTTCAAAGTTTTTCAAATTTTATTAATGTCAATGACTACACAGAAGATCCGTATAGGGGGTTGAAATGTCACATGTATAAACCTTAGTAGCTACACTACCCTCTGAATCGGATCACGATAGTGACAAATGTTCAATAGGTGAGGTAGTGGTACCATGTCCGGCAAGATGATACAGAACTTATTATGTTACTAGCTGTTGCCCGCGACTTCATTCGCGAGGACTTCGTTTACTCCGCACAGCTCCACCCCCGTAGGTGATGCGTGATTTTTTTTTATATCATAAGATAGCAAACAAGCAGATGGGTCTCCTGATGGAAAGAGTCAACCATCGCCTATAGACACCAAAGATGTTAATGGTACGTTGCTATCTTGTGGCGAGGTCTAATGCCACATGCATAAGTTTACCGGCTACTTTACCCTCCAAACCGGAACACGACAGCGACAAGCACTGACGCTAATGCAGCAGGAATGGGTAAGGCGGTGGTACCAGACCCGGGCGAGACAATGCAGAACTCTACCACCTAGTAAATAATATTTGATAGTGATAATATTTAGCCCATATGTTGACCCGACCTGTTAGTAATATTCATGCAAAATTTGAAGTCAATCCATGCAGTAATTTTTGAGTTTACCCCGGACATACATTGATTTTCCTACGATTTTATTATATGTAAATAGATATAGATATATATAAAAATGATAATAACCTCATTTTTAACACAACATTAAAAAAATAATTACAAACATATTGCAACTCTTGTATGTTAATGAAAATGTTTTATATTTACTAATTACCGCGCGTAATGGGCCTGTGCTTGCAGTTCAGAAGCAGGCTTCAGGCCTTCGCCACAATAAAAAATATCAGTCATTATAGCGGAGCAGACGGTATTGTGTCGTCGCAACGGTAAAATCCTTTTTAAGGATTTTATCTGAGGCATTATGAAAAAAAGAACAATGTGCCGAGGTAGAAATGTAACAATTTTATCATTTTGTATGAAGGAACGCTATTTCGTCTTCCTTGAGGGTTTTTTCTTATTCTGTAAATCCGTGCAGTTTGTATTTATACTTGATGTTAGCTTTACTTAGTTTCATAACCCAATAATAAGTTCATCCGCCGTGTTGGTCCGAGCTTCTTTGAAGAAAAGGCCAACTGCCGTTCTACCAGGCAGGTCGTAAAAGGCGACCGATTGGCTAAGCGAGTCACTATCATCGTAGCTACTTGGTGGCAGAGTTCTGCATTCTCTGGTACCACCGCCTTACTTATTCCTGCCGCAATAGCGTCAGTGCTTGTCACTGTCGTGTTCCGATTTGGATGGTAAGGCAGCCAGTAAACTTATGCATGTGGCATTAGACCTCGCCACAACATAGCAACGCACTATTAACATCTTTGGTATGTATAGGCGATGGTTGCCTCTTTCCATCAGGAGACCCATCTGCCTGTTTGCTATCTTATGATATTAATAAAAAATATTCAATGTTATTGTTATATTGTAAACAAACATCGAGTCACTCTATCCACGGAACCATTGTTCTGTGTCTCCATCGGCTAGTTTCTGAGTTTTGTCAACACAAATATACGGAAGAAACATTTCTATATAAAGTCTTTTGTGGCTATGCATTGGGTTTTTTACATCAATTAGGCTATGTAACAAAAAATCACACGATCCTTCACACTTATATCGTCAAAGAAAATAAGCACTGGTGCAAATACAGCAAAATTTAATGATTTTCAAATCGAATTAAAATCCTTGTTGTAAAAAAGCTCAATCGTGACTTGCAAAGCCTAAAGTGGTATATGCGAGCGCGTCCCGTTTGACGTAGAGTGCTGTCAGGACTGAATAGAATTTTCCTGCCGTGTAACTTCAGCCGGAATGGTCGGTTTTTATATTAAAAAAAAAAAATATCTGCCTCTTTGGGCGAATAGATAAACCTCTATATGGTTCGTCTGTTCCGTTTAGATTAGGAGGTCTCGTGTTCGATCCACGGGCCGGGGAAATCTTACTAAAATTTTTCTATCTAGAAAAATCTCTGTTGCTGACTATTTATTTATCGTGCACTTTCCCAGTCCTCTTTACGTGTAAAAAACTAAAACCGGTCTACGAAAAATCATGACCTTTTCGATGCATAGTTGGTAATCGGATATATCTTTGAATAATCACACAATAAAAAGGAATCGATAGACGCCCCGTTTACTAATATATACCCGG
This sequence comes from Apodemia mormo, assembly GCA_036924255.1. Classification (NCBI taxonomy): domain Eukaryota; kingdom Metazoa; phylum Arthropoda; class Insecta; order Lepidoptera; family Riodinidae; genus Apodemia; species Apodemia mormo. The sequence continues at coordinate 32,152,097 of JAUPFN010000009.1, forward strand.
TAGTTTTTTGCAAATATCAAATATCCGTACTATACTATACTATACTTAATACATACTAGCCGTTGCCCGCGAATTCGTCCGCGCGAACTTCGCACAACTCTGCACAGCTCCTCCCGCGTAGGTGATAGCATAATAATATGTAACCTATATGTTGACCCGACCTTTTAGTAATATTCATGCAAAATTTGAAGTAAATCCATGCAGTACTTTTTGAGTTTACCCCGGACATACATACAGACAAACAAACAAAAATTCTAAAAACTATATTTTTGGCTTCGATATCGATTGTAGATCACGCCCCAAGTATTCTTTTAAAAAATATTCAATGTACAGTTTTGACTTTCTACGATTTTATTATATGTATAGATTAGATATACTAAGTATATTAGATATACTATACTATAATAAATATTACATACATACATATATAACACATATATTCTAACATAGACTTAAATATATTAACCTTCTTAAGCTGTGCTGTAGTCGGCTAAATAATAATGCAGGATGTGTCTATCAACAGGTGTCAGTAGTCGATTATATGCCTGCCTTCCTTTCTGCTAAATGTTTCTAATGCAAGATTAATACGTTCTACGTGTGCTGTTAACGAATTACTATTGAAAAGCCATTGATGTAAATAAATTACTTCATTAAAGATTGTCAGTGGATTAATTTATATGGATAACTAGCTTTTACACACAACTTCGTTCGCGTTAGCCATAAATATTGGATCCTTTTGCGTAGCCATGTAAAAGGAAGCTTTTAAATTCCCTCGTTACGGAAAAAACGATTTGTTATAAAAAGCTGCAGAGTGCAGCCTGTTGCATTATAAAAAAATTGCGAATCCCGCGGGATCACTTAATTTTTTCGGGATAAGAAGTAGTCTATGTGCTATTCCAGGTCATCATCTACCTGTATGCCAAATTTCATTCAAATCCATTTAGTAGCTTTTGCGTGATTGAGTAACCAATATCCATCCATCCAAACATCCAAACTTTCGTATTTATAATATTAATATACGTAGGTCACACTATAAGTTTTGCATAACTTAAAAAAACAACATGTTATAACCAAAATATTATGTTTATTGCTTTTCAAAATAATCTCCTTTACATTTTAAACATTTTTTCATGCGATCGAACCATTTTTTAAAACAGGAGGACCACAGATCTGAAGGCATGTTTTCTACGTGCTGATTGAAACGCTATCACTGCCTCTTCGGAGTTGGTAAAAGTAAAACCTCTCGTGAAATCTTTGATTTTGAGGAAAATACAGAAATCACGGGGTGTTAGGTCGGGCTCGGTGGGGCTATGTGCAGGATGAGTGACGAGATGTACTTTTTCGGAAGCTAAAAATGACTTTGTTTTGTTGGCCGTGTGTGAAAAAGCGTTATCCTGGTGTAGGAGAATGCGGCTTTTGGGTCGTCTTTCGCGAACTTTTTCTAACACCCTGGGTAAACAAATGGTAGAATACCACTGGGCATTAACATTCTTTTGATTTTCAAGTGGAATTGTACAGATGGAACCCGTAGCTGAGACTAAAAACGCGATCATTTTTTTACCAACGTTTCTCGCCTGTCTCACTTTTGTTGGCCTGTTCTTATTTTCAATTACCCATTCACAAGATTGCTGTTTTTTTTTCGGGTTCAAAACAATAAATCCACGTTTCGTCTTCTGTGACAATGTGATAAACAGCATTAGAATGTCCGTGGTCGTACTTCATTAGCATCTGTGAGCACCATTCCACGCGAGCCCGCTTCTGCTCCGCTGTTAGTTCATGAGGGATCCAACGACAACAAAGTTTCCGAACTTTCAATTCCTCGTGTAAAATTTTCTGAATTTGGCTCATACCAATCCCCAATAGTCCTCGAATTGTCTCATAGGTAATCCGGGGGTTTTCTTCAATTAACCGCTTAACAATAGCCACATTATTTTCGTTGACGGCAGTTGAAGGCCGCCCTTCACGAAATTCTTCATGTAAGGAAACTCGACCTCTCTCAAATTCAGCAAAACATCGCCTCACGGTGCTCAAACAAGGTGCTTCTCTCCTAAAAGCATTTTGGAGACGAGCGGCACAGTCTTGCGGAGAAAGAGAATTTTTAAAATCATAAAAAATCATTGCTCTAAAATCTTTTCGACTTAATTCCATTTTCGTTGCGTACGTAGAACTTTGATGTGTGATAAAAAAACAAAGGACAAATCATTCCCCGCCAATTGTTTTTTTATTACTAAGAAGGTTTCAACGTTTTAAAAATATAACATTCGAAATTTAAATAGTTCCGATTAGCTAGAAGTGCAAAACTTTTAGATTCATATTATATGAACTTATGCTCGCGATTTCGCCTCGCTTCCCATGTTTCTTATCTTTTTCTTGCCCATTGTACCCTTCCGTTGTTTCACCTCTGTGTACTCCCGAGAAGCCTTATAGGCTATAGACTCTCAATTATGGGATACAGCAAGCGCATGCTGTTACATAGATAGGTACTTAAATAAATTATATAGGTCCCCCGTGTTGGTCCGGGCTCCTTTTAAGAATAGGTCAACTGCCGTTCTGCCAGGCAGGTCGTAAAAGGCGACCGGAGTTATATGTATCACTACTATCGTGACTAATAGATGGTAGAGTTCCTCAAAGTCTCGCCCGGGTATGGTACCACCGCCTTACCTATTCCTGCCGCAAAAGCTTCAGTACTTGTATCACTATCGTGTTCGATTTGGAGATAGGGTAGCCGGTAAACATATTATGCCTTTTAAAAGATTTAAAAGCTTGAAAACATTCTGAAAAAAATTTTCAAAAAACATCCAATATAGGTAAGCTACATTAGAATTGGGTAAAGATTTATGAAATATTTCTGAACAAGTGTCATTTCTGGTAAAATTCGGGATAACAGGAAACTACAAGATTTTTACATCTTAAACGAACTGTCACGTCAAATATACTTTCCGAGATTTTTGTGTAATGTATGTTGTAATAAAGGTTTACATTTGCAAGAGCTACCGGCTAGCTATGTACTATCATAATGTTATTAAACTAGCTGAGCCGAGCAGGTTTGCCCGTGAGTAGAGAAACATGCTATCGATATTTTTGTATCTTAGGATTAGAATTATTTATATTTATATTGAAAAAGTATATGTTTGACCTCGCGTCATTTATCTTCTTGCTAATTTCAATAAAATTGGTAAAGAGGTTTAACCGTAAAAGCATAACAAATAGACAGATAGACTAACATTTATAAGTGTATATAGTTACGGCTAGCGTTCCGCTGCAAAATTATTATTTTTTGTAAACACTGTGTGTTTAAGCAAAACCTCTGGTGCTATGGATGTCCATAGGCGGCTGTGACTTCTTATCATAAGGTGCACCTTCTGCTCGTTTGCTCTCTCTTCTATTGCTGGAGTCGCACTTGCGTCTATCGTCACAAAGCTTCGTGCAATGACACGATAAATGCAGATGTGACCGGCTACTATCGGCTATTTTCGAATACATTCCGGACTGCGTGTGCTTTAGCGTGCATATAACTTCGGGACGATAGAGGCTAGTGCTTCTCCAGCATAAAAGAAAACTAAAAAAGAATAATATTACTAATCCCACTCGCATTGTAAATTCTAAAAATTATGTGAGTGGATGTTTGTTACTTCTTTACACTGAAATGCCTGGAAAGATTTGAGTGGTAAATACCACTGCCAAATGGCACAAACACTTTTTATTCTGGATCAATATGTTATTCCTGTTCAATTCCAAAATTTTTCATAATGTTGCGGGCTGCAGGGTAAAGCTAGTACTATAAAAATGCAACTTGCTACACATCATATATCACTTTCATTGTTAAGGCAATGAATGTTTGAAATTGAGATACAAGAACAACTAACTAAAATTACTCGTATTATCGAATGTGAGCACCGATTTTTCATTAAAGCACCTCCGTAAATTCTAAGTTATCTCTGACATAACAAAACAAAAAACTTTATTGCTATTGGAATTTAATTAGCATATTGAGTCATAATCGTAAGTCTATAAATAGGATAAACCGCCTGTCCTCTTGTAGTTGTGTGTCATAATAAGGCTTCTGTTTTATTTTGTGTTGATATTTTATTCTATGTTAGGGATCATTAATAAATTACGTTACGTCACGCGAATTTCATGATATTTTGACCCTTCCCCCGTCCTTGTCACTGGTCACATTTGTAAGACCCCCTACTACTCCTACCTAGTGTGATGTCACATTTTACAATTTTACATTGGAATAATGATCTCATTCGATTATTTTTTATCTAAAAAGGTCGCTTTGTAAATTTAGTTTTGTATATCACAAAATTTGGGACCCCTCCCTACCCGTTCCCACACAATGTCACACTTCGTCGACCCCCTCGTTCCCGTGTGTGTGACGTAATTATATATGGCCCGTTATGTATCATTGTTATTCTGTCAACAATTAATTTCTTCTAACTTCAACAATAATCAATGATTCTGTTTTCTTTAATACATAATATCGCATGCGTCTGTACATACGTCTTTAGACAGTGGGCGATCGACGCATCACAGGTGAGACATTTTCGACCGACTTCCAAAAGGAGTTGGTTATTAATTCGGCTGCATGTTTTTTTATGTTTGTTTCCTTAGAATTCGGTCATTTATGAACCTATTTTAAAATTCATTTGCCCCAGTTCAGTTGTCTCAATTTAATTCGGTGAAATCGGTTACTGCACTTTAACTGCGCTTAAAAAGTGATTTATAAAATTTTATTAATATTAAACATGGCTATTTTTCATAAAAATAATTTTTATAATTTTTTTTTTGAAAACCTCCACTCTTAGTATCCAAACAAATTTAGTTTACCTAGTTTCCTTTATTGAATTACCTCTTCCTAACTGCTTGCTAAGAAGGCAAGCATATCAAAACATATTTATTCTCTATGATATTTTTTTTCATAAGATAGCAAATGAGCAGATGGGTCTCCTGATGAAGAGGCAATCATCGCCTATAGACACCTAAGATGTTATTCTTGCGTTGCTATCCATATGGCGGGGTGGTAATGCCACATGCATAAGTGTAGGTAACACTCCAAACCTGATTAACATTCGGCTCATTCTGCCAACCCCGCAAGGGAACCGACTGGAGACACCCTTCAAAACAAAAAAAAGCTTACGGTGCCTATCTGAAGCTACAGACAGACAATTCTTTAATTAAGATATCAAAACATCCCTAATTCAAAAGCTTTATATTATAATTAACAAACCAAATTGAGGATTACAGGAAAGAGTCGTAATGAAATCAAAGTCACGCCTCAGCTTTACCATACAATAACTTGTTATAATATAATGCCCACATTATGAACGTTACAATGCGATTCGTCACTAACCTGATGACGCATGCCAATGTGAATAGGTTTTCCAAAACTTAGTTTACGAGTAAGTGCTAATTACTATGTACATTTCATCGATAATAGTGGTACCACAATATCTAATTCTATTGGTCCAAGCGCTGGCAACGAATTTCGGGAAGATCCTTTTAGCAGATTGGAATTATTGCGAATATATAATTTCATTAAATGGCGATACCGGGCCTGCGAGTCTGGCAGAGCGTTGGCGGTAATTTCACTACTGCGCAGTATACATTTGCAAAAAAAATCACAAAAAGGTATTTTAGCAATCTATATTTTTCTAAGAAATTATGGCGTGTTCACCCTGATTCAATAATATTGTGTAAATGACAGCATTTATTGGATAGCAAATAAAGAGGTTAAAAAGTTAAATTAATTAAATTTGCTATTTTCTGCGAATAATAATAAATTTAATTAATTTCACTTTTTGATTATAAATTTCCGCAAAGCAACGCCTAAATTAATAAAAATAAACAGGCTGTCATGGTAGGAAAAACAAAACTATTGCCTATACACACCGAAGATATGAATAATGTTATTTTTATTTGTGGGGTTTTGAATGTAATGCCGCATACATGTTTCAATTTTACCTTCCCTTTACGATACTTAAGATTAAGACTTACTACGTCCCGGTTAGGACATTTAGTCCTGATCGGGACGTAGTATGGTCTGGTAGCTCTAATGCATTACAAAAAAATTAATAAATATCTTCTAGGCTAGACAATGTGATACGTACAAAATTATAAGTCTCCTAAATCGGAAGACGGATGTTTTGATGGATGTAGTTTAATCTAGTAATTTTAAAGATAACCTACTAGCTTACCCGTGCAGCGTGATGATTTATACAAAATCATCAGAGCCTCCTTAGTCTAGTGATGGGATTTAACCGAGAGTTAATTTAGTTTGGTAGTTTTATATGTTACCCCTTACAAATAAATAGGCGAATCAATTTCACTAAATATTTGAATAAATAATAATCTACTGGTAATATATTATGTAGAAATTGGTCTTGTGTAAATTTAGTCGTGTCATCTAACTTATAAAGGACAATCTGTGCTTATTTGACATGAATACGTTCATAACAAAAAGGTTTAACGCTCACTCCAGCGTTAAGCCCTTTTGGTAAAATTTATATTTAAAACTTTCCTGATACGCAATTGTTATTTTAAAATGATCCAAAAATAGCCATACCGGTCCCAACAGCCGATCTCTAGAACTATAAATTAATTAAAATGAATATAGATATTATCGCATTAGTCGTTTTCAACATAGATTGTAATGTGTTAAACATACGTACACACATATCTTCACACCCGATCCCTCACGGGATAGGCAGAGAGAACCGAGTGCCAACATTATTTACTAAAGGAACATAATAACGAAAAAATAAACTGAGATTTTAAATGTTGTGGGATTTTAAAGTGAAAATAAAGCCTATTTGTTATGACGGTGTTCACATAAACCAAACACAATAAATTAATTATCCCTTAGAAGTACCAGTACCAGGCTGGTGATTGGTTGGTCCGGGCCTCTTTTTCAAGAATAGACTAACTGCCTTTCTGCTAGGCAGGTCGTAAAAGGCGGCCGTTTGGTATATTACGCGTCACTGGGGTTAAAACCTGGTGGTAAACACCTGGTGTTATCGTTACTACTTGGTGTTAGAGTTTACACATTCAATCGTTGGCACTTGGTGAAATTCCATTATTATTATTTGAAACTAGTTAACAACACACTTGTACTTTTATTTCACTATAACTATACAGTAAATTATTTAATATAATCGACCGGTTTAGCTTTTTAAAGCTATTCTTTGTATAATAATAAAGAATATTACGTCCTGAAGATGCTTTAAAAATCGAAACCGATCGATTAAATTACATAATTTAGTGTATAATTATAGTGAAATAAAAGTACAAGTGTGTTGTTAACTAGTTTCAACTAATAATAGGTGGTAGAGTTGCGCAACGTCTCGCCCGGGCATATTGTACCACCGCCTTACCTGTTCCTGCTGCAATAGCGTCAATGCTTGTCGTTGTCGTGTTCCAGTTTGGAGGGTTACGTAGCCGGTAAATTTATAGATGTGGTATTGCCATCCCGCCACACGGATAGCAACACACCATTATTAACATCTTCGTTGTCTATAGGCGATAATTACTCTTTCCATCAGGAGAGCCATCCGCTTGTTTGTTATCTAATGGGAAAATATAAAAATGCAAAGTTTGTACAAGGCCAGTCATAGATTACTAGTTACTAGTAAGCTATATTATATATTGTGATCTTTAGTCTGTTATATTGTTCGCCATAGTCCAAGTAAGGTTGGTCGGGCCACCCTAAAGGTGGAAAAATTGAGGAAAGTTTCACGAAGATAGAGAAAAAGTCTTCGACTGAATAACGTCTGTTGAGGCGTACTAATGAAAAATATTTTACAATGTAGGTTGTATTTACCTAAACTAACTAAAACTTTATATAGAAACTACCTAATTGTACAAAGTATTGCAATAAATTCGTGTTGGCGACAAGAATATGAATAAACTTTCTAAGCCATCTCATACCAGTTTTAGTATTTATCGCTTTTCCACTATCACAACATCAGTGTTTGTCGCTGATGGGATGGAAGACCAGAAAGGTAATCTATAGCTTCATGCATCAACTTGAAATCCCTGACACCTTTAATGAAAAAATTGCAGAAAGCCTCTTGCAATTATAAAAATGTAAATATATATAATACTATCTTATGGTAATGACATGAGTCAGAACTCAGAAATCGAAGTTTTTGTTGAATAAGAAATATAAAGATTGAATAAGAATACCTAATTTATAATGACTGTCACTCAATTATCTCGAACTTATCTGCAAAAAATAGCATGAATGTGTAAGAATATACGAGAACCCCTTAGAAAATTGCCGAAAATCTATATCGAATAGGATATAACCTATGCCTATATCAGTATGTGATATCGTATTGCCTATTCCCGTCAAAATAACTTCGGTGTTTGTCGTTGCTGGGTATCAGTTTGGAGTCTAAAGTAGCCGGGATAATTATACATGTAGGATTTACTCCTTGCCACTCGGTTAAAAATATACCTTTAACATTTTTGATGTCGGTAGACGTAGTTATCTCTTTTTATTGGGACAGCAATCTACTTCTCTACTATCCCATACCACAGAATACATAATAGTACATGTACCCATACTATATAAAAACAACCTAATAAATAAAAATCTTTAGATCTTTACATTACAATGTTCTATTACGGTATATACGGTTCACTGGCTGTCCTCTTTATTCAGAATCCATTACATTAAATCACAATGAGCGTTAAATGAAACACGTAAACTGCGTCCGCGGTCCACAGATCCAGTCGGGAGGATTATTGTCCTACTGTCCCACTGACCTAATGACACGGGCATCTTCGGCAGCTGAATAAATATCGGTTGTTGAAATACACCCCTTACTTCTAAAAGTCCAACATTGATGGATCACTTGAAACATTACAATGAGGGTTTAATTGCCATTTGCCAGTCCAGTCAGACATTACTAAATAAACATGCTTTATTTATAGGAACTTTTAAACTAAGAAAAAAGTGATAGCGAGGCAATGCTGTATGAAGATGTTTAAGTGCAACGTGTAGAGCAAAACACGCAAAGGAGACCTGGCTTTATCGTCCTTATTATGTAATTATGAATATCAACGTTTCGGCTAAGTTTGACTATAATCACGAGGAGACTGGATCAGCGAGTTTTCTCCTTCTGGTCTGGTTTTTTGGATTTACTGAATTCCATCACAGGACAACGCCTCAAAATTCAAAGTCCCACCATCACTACCTCGATGTCTGGACCATACCGGATACCTGGATACAACCATACGATTTTTACGGCATTTTTTTGTGTCTTATTAATTACTCGATGTTTCTGGAAAGATATGACTTAGGGACCTTCAAGAAAAAATACTTACTCATCCTTAAAAGGCCGGCAACGCAACTGCAAATCCTCTGGTATTGTGGATGTTCACTTACCATCACCACATCCAACCCTGCCACATGGACAGCGACGTACCATTTACAATTTCTTTGGTGTTTATAAGCCATGATTATGTATCTCTTTCTATCAAGAAAACCATCTGCTTGTTTTCTATCTCATTGAATAAAATAATTAGTACATCATTATCGAACAAATAGCGTAAGAAGTTGTGCTCGTAATGATTAAGAACCTTTCCAAAGGATAAATTTTCAAAAAAAGCTTTTCTTTTGACAATATGAATCGATACAACTGAAGGTATAAAAATGTTTTGTGATACACCTTACATAGGCCTCCATTTATTATGAGCAGATATTAATGTATCGAATATTGTATCATATTTTTTATAGAAAATCTCTTGGCGAACTTATAACCTTGTATTTAACGAACTTGTATATCATGAAACACCATCTCATTTAAATTCGTTTTAAATTTTTTTGAGCGTAAAAATACAATAAATGGAGCCATTTTATTCGCATTTGTAAAAAGCAGCAGAAAAAACATATAAATAAAGTGTTTTAAATATGAATAAACAAAGTGCATTTATTAAATATTCCTGAAGAACCGACATGTACTGAAAGATAATAAAAATATTTTGAACAATATTAACATCTCATTTATTTAATAAAAGAAAAAAATTGTTTTTTTATCGGTCACCACGCTCAAAGTGTAACTTGAATTAATATCAAAGAAAAAAAAACAAAGAAAAAAAATACTGCATAAATAAAATAAATATATAATTGTAATTGCACAAGTTGATAAAAAATGCTATGCAATAGCTTTACCGCGGCAGTCTCCGAGTGCCACACGTCTTTTTTTTATATTTTTATGTTTGTCCGAAATTGCGACGGCAAAACTATCGCCAACCGGGTATTATCCCGGTACAATCCCGGGCAACGTTGTTTTTATCAGAAAACTGAAAAAAACACATTTTTTGAATTGCCCGACCTGGGAATCGAATCCGGGACCTCATGACGTCAACGCCGACACCGGATCACTAGATCTCAGAAGCGATTGTTATTTATGTGTAATTTTTTCAATTGCTGTTATTGGTATAGTTTATCAAATGACTACAGATACAACTTTAACGCAACAAAATTGCAACAACCGTCTTTTAATCTCCCGTATTTCAGAAACCCTGCAATCAGATCTACACTAAATTTATATGGGAACGAATAAGAAATATTCACTCCCAAACGTCAAGAGTTTTTCCAGATCTATATCATTAGATAGCAAACAACCAGATAACTCTCCCGATGGATAGAGGAACCCATCGCCTATATATACCAAAGATGATAATGGTGCGTTGCTATCCGCGTTGCGGGATGGCAATGCTACATGCATTAGTCTACCGGCTACCTTATCTTCCAAACAGGAACACGAAACGACGAACACGACAATGACAAGCAATGACGCTATTGCGGCAGGAATGGGTAAGGCGGTGGTACCAAATACCCGGGCGAGGCTTTGCGGAACTCTACCACCTAGAAGTCACGACGGTAGTGACAAGTGTAGACAATCGGTCGCTTTTTACGACATGCCTGGCAGTACGGCAATTGGTATATTCTTCAAAGGAGCCTGGACCAACACGAGAGAAAATCGGTTAATAAATTATCAGTGATCTGAGGTAACAAACATAAGTTTTCAACCTACTTTTCTTTTTGGTTGAGAATTAGTGCTACTTTTGCGGGGTAAGTCGTAACCTGTAAATGAATTAGACGATACTTTTATTTTAACCTACATATAAAAAATTAAGCTGATAAATAATTATGTACAGGAACAGGTGGTACACCATTATCGAAAATGTCGTGGAGAAATTGTACACGGAATGATTAATAACCTTCCCAAAGGATAAATTGTCGAAAAAACTCTTCTCAGACAATATGAATCGATACAAATGAAGATTGGTATAAAAATGTTTTGTGAAAACTTATAAAAGTCTTCATGTATTACGAGCAGAGTTCTAAGAGTGAGTTTTTCTTTTCGCATTCGATCGTGAGCGCGTTTGGAGTTTACTAGGAATTTGTATGTGATTTGTACAGCGCCACCTAGTGGTAAACGTGAGAAACCAGTTTACCACTAGGTGGCGCTGTACAAATCACATACAAATTCCTAGTAAACTCGAAACGCGCTCACGATCGAATGCGAAAAGAAAAACTCACACTTAGCACTCTGATATTATTGACGTTTTGTATGTTGTAGGTTTTTAACAAGTATTTTGTACCAACTTAGCCGCGCGATTTTGCCCGCAAGTATCAAACCATCAATTTAATCTTTCATACAAACTATCATCACCTATTTTACCCCTTAGGGGTTGATTTATAAAAAGTCTATATATGACCCCGGGTCTTCAACCATATCCTTGCAAAATTGAATCAAAATTGGTTTACCGCTAAACCACGTAACGGTAACGAACTAAACGCGTAACGGATTGACAGACTTTTATTGTAATATTAAACGAACTTATCTACATAATACAAAAAATGATTACCTGTTTTAGTTTATAATATTTGTTGATCGTAAAGATTTTATAAAAATCGGGTACTAGGTTAGGCTAGGCTACAAAATATTATCTCTATGATCTGTGTCCTCCCTAGACCAAGGCTGCCCAAATGATTTTGAAAAAGGGCCACAACTTTGAATTTGTGTTAGCCGGCAGGCCAGCTATTTCTTGTATGTTATTTTAACTGAACCGAAACCGTACTACCACAGAATATAGAGATTAAGTACTACTTATCGAGTGGCAGCAGCAATCAACCGCAGCCGTTTGCGGGCAATTCAAAATACGCGGGTCTGGGTTTGGACAGCTTTGCTCTAGAATTTAGAGTGATAGAACGCTCTGTAATGTCATTCAACTTAACACTCTTGCAAACCAATGTCTGTTTAAAACTCTAAAAATACGACATTTATTGAACGTTATATATATATATATATATATATATATATATATATATATATATATATATATATATATATATATATATATATATATATATATATATATATATTGTAATATTTACACACAATATTTGCTAAAATAATATTTTGTTGCTAACTGTAAATCTATACATATATATTAAAATCGTAGGAAAGTCAAAACTGTACATTGAATATTTTTTTTAAAAGAATACTTGGAGCGTGATCTACAATCGATATCAAAGTCAAAAATATAGTTTTTAGAATTTTTGTCTGACTGTTTGTCTGTATGTATGTCCGGGGTAAACTCAAAAAGTACTGCATGGATTTATTCAAATTTTGCATGAATATTACTAACAGGTCGGGTCAACATATAGGCTACATATTATCACGCTATCACCTAAGGGGGAGGTGCTGTGCGGAGTAAACGAAGTCCGCGCGGACGAAGTCGCTGGCAACAGCTAGTAAATAATAAAGTACAACATTCATTTTATTACACAAATCTTATGAAATTCTTTAACTACTCTAATATTATATTTTTTAACTGAATTAAGATTTTAATCCTTTTAAGTTTCATTTATTGGTGAACACTTATTTGCTTTTAAGGTAGAAGGTAGTGTTTGAAAAAATTACTCCTTCGTTTACAAGGCAGAATTCATAGAATGATTATTTTTTATCGCCTCTGTGGTCTAATGGTCCGGTGTCGGTATTGATTCCCGGCTATGATTCCTGAGTCGAGCAATCCAAAAATATGTTTTTTCAGTTTTCTGGTAAATATAACGTTGCCTGGGATTGAACAAGTGCCAGGTTGGCAATAGGCTTTGCCACTTATCTCATTGTAGAAGTAAGTACCTTCGCCTGGCTTCGAGAATATGGACTTGAAGATACTTTTTTCTCGTAGCTCACTAGCTTTCCTCTTGGACTTTAACTACTATCAGGTTAGATAACACTTGTGCCAAGTTATTGTAGAAAACTGTTTGTTCTTTTTTTATAGTGTAGAATATTAAAAATCATATTTATTTCATCTCCATGCTGTTCAGAAAATAAAACTTCAGCAAATCGTTAGATAAATCCGCCATCTTTCGTGTACGCTAGCTGAATGCATTCACTTGCAGCTGTGACGTTATTATGCTTGGAACCTAAATGTTGGACCCGTTTTCGTATTCTGAAGAAAAGCTACAACAACGTTGACTATCTTCATAAAATTGCGGTTGTTAATATATTTTATATTCAAAGGGTAATATAATATAATTAGATATTGTGATTGGCGTGATGGGTATTGTCCATATTGCCGTGTCGATGTGGGCGTGAGATGTTAACAGTTAACACAACCACCGGACTTCGAGCCTACTTTTTAGATTTTCTTCAAAGAAAAATCCCAGTAAAATTGTTACCCCAATTAAAGAATCAAACCCATCGAGGGTTCATCACGAAGAAGAAAAACAGACTAACCAATAAACACAAGACTTCGAGACATTAAACTGTGGCTATATCATCTTGCAAGCCTTATTGTGGAGGAGTGTGAGATTGGCATAATTGGAATGTAGTTCTGTATTGCGCGTTTCCAGGCTAAGAGGCTGGACCGAAAATTGTGTAATTTTTGTTACACATTTTTCGGTGACACCAAAACCGACTATTTTGAAGTGATTTTTGATGCACTTCTCAATCACCTAGGAAACTAAACCTTATTTCAATCAAATTAACATTGAAATGTCTTTTTTATTATTTATAAATAAATATAAACAGTCAAGAATTTTTATTACTACACAACTGTTAACAGGAGTCATGCTCCCTGGTCACGATTCGACGTTTGTATACAAATAACTCGTCCCTCCAGTTTGACTTGACATGACATGACAATCACAATTTTAGATATAGCGAAAGGAACTCCGTCCCAATCGTGTGTCCATAAGACTTTACATTTTACTTTTATGTTACTGTCTTTTCAGTCCTTTTTTAAATATGGCTCAGTAGTTTAAGCTTTCCGCATTAAATATCGTATATATTAGATTTAATTAATATAATAATCGTATATATTAGATTTAATTAATATATTAGATTTAATTAATATAACTTTCCGCATTAAATATCGTATAATTAGATAATATTCAGATATCGTATATATTTAATGAAACGAACATTGACGGAAAAATAAAAGCGGATATAGACTTCCAGTGGCCATTCGTAACTCGATTGAATACTGCTTCCGCATAACCTACATTGGTTCCATTAAGTTATAGGCTATTTAATTTATCTGCTAGAACGGATTTATTACCAGCTATCGTATGGTATAATGGATTATTAAATTGCGCAAAATACCTAATTAAGAAGCTTTGTCTTATTGATAACGCTAAAGCTGAAGTACAGGCTTGGGTTATGTGAAAAGGATCCATGTATTTTATCCATCCATATCCATATATGAATAAAACACAGCATATGTTTATCGCTAAGAATGCAGGGGAACGAGTTAGAATTTTAAAAAAAAGTTTGGCAGTAGTGAGGCAGAATGATAGTGTCAGTGTGAAAAAGGGATAGGGCATCATGCTCCGTTGAAAGATGCAATGTTAACAAAATAGATATACAAAGTAAATTTAAAAGGTACTGGAGAAGACCAAGCAATCTTGGTACCTACTTACCTGTAGTACATACAGTAGTAAGATCTGAAAACTGTATCCAAGTATTGGCACGATTGAATAAACAAACATGCAAATCGTTTCTTTTTTTTGTTTTAGAAATTTGGTTCTTTATATATACTACTAGCTGTACCCTGCGCGCGTTGCTTCACTACCAACTAAAATAAATTTGAAGGAAAGGCTTTACATTACCAACTCAGAAACCTTCGTGGGCCCAAGCACAACAACTTTGATATTCACGTAATCAAATGTATAGTTTACGATTCTTCTTATATATAAATAGATAAATTTGACCATTCCTCGTTTTCTCCATATATTGGTAAAGTCCTCTGCGCGTTGTATCGGGAACGTTTCGAGTCACATGCACGTATCCGTATCCTTATTTCTGTCGGTCACGCTATATCTTATTAACGACTACTGATTTCATTTAAATATATTTTTATTTTTTTCTGATGCTTTGTAAAAGGTTTTTACGGAATGAAAAGTAACTAAAATTGCGCAGAAAATTGGATAATTTCAGACAACTTATCGACTGTTTATTTAACCTTTACACGTTTGACAGTCTGTGCGTTACCAATTTCTCTGTTATTATTTATTCCATATAAAATTGAACAACAGGATATCGTCTGCGGGGTCAGCTAGTTCATTTTTTAACAAAAAATTTTGTAACGTATTTTTTAACGAAATGTCTAATTAAAATATTTTAAAAATAACCTTCCTATACTGCTACTAAACCGATAAATACAAAGTGATTTATTTAGATACCTAGGTAAGGATTACTGCGAACTTTTTTTGTTATTATGTGTTGTTATATTATGTGCTTTCTAGAATTGTACATTAATTTGTTCCATATTATATAACAATTATTACTTTTTGCAGCTCATACGATTCAATAATGACGCTTTATATTATTGGAGATTTAATTAGATGCTTATTTTTTTTAAACAAAGTGTTGTCATTGTTTGTCAGTGGTAAATGATTGGTTGACATTCTACCAGTAAATAAAAATTCCTATTCCATTATATAAAAAAGCCGAAGTTGCGGATATTAGTTTATTACAATTACTTTCATATCATTTTCACTTTTTTCGGGGTAATTTGGATGTGACGAAAACATGAGAGCGGATACGGATTTCCAGTGGCCATTCAACTGAATTCTGCTTCCGTATAACCTACATCGATTCGTTTAAGTTGTAGAGACTATTTAGTTTATTTGCTAGACTGATTTATTGCCATCCCTCATATTTTATATCGGGCTAGTAATTTTGGCGGAACATCCTATTCAGAACGAGCTTTGCGTTTGCCTTATTGAATAGGAAATCTAAACTGATTGTTTTTTAGTTGCATAAAATATACTAATACCATGAAGTATTAGGTAAAGGTGGAGCTAGCACTCGTATTAATCACTTGAAACAAATAATTACGTTAGTCTCATTCTATGATAACTCGCCATCTCTTTTTATAAAGCTGTGTTAGAAAGGGAGGGGTAAGACCTCGGAAGATAACAGCAGTAATAAAAATTGTGTTTCATGTAGGTATAAGAAGCGCTACTTCCAGATATAATACCTACAGCTTCATGACTAATAACGCACGAGCGTAACTAAGTATTGGCACATATTGTTAACGATTGATAAACGTTAGTATCACAGATATAATATTATTGTTGCGAATAATCTAGAAACGTGAAGAGTTGAAGCACTGGAGCAATCTAGAAATAAAAGAAAGCGATAGCTACTTCTATTGATAAACAAATAGTCGATCGTTGCCCAATTAGTTATGGCATAATTGACCTTATCGCTTAGGGCATAAGGGTGAAAATAGCGTGTACTACTGTGGTAGAGGCTTCGGGAATAATGTGGAACTTTACCATGGGTATAAATAGAGATGTGTTGACAAATAGAGAGCAGTTTTATATAGCGATCGAGAGCGATACTTGAAGCGACCCGTGCGACGCGAGAAGTGTTTTATTGTGTAGTCGGTAGGATTATATTATATTTTAATATTTAAGTGATTTATATATATCCAGATTATCACCTATGCCAAAAATAAATCTCGCGACTTGTTTTAATTCCAAAGGTTAGAGTCCAAGTCGAGTAATCTGTTTATTGGATTTTGGCTTCTTAAAATGTGTGATTGCGCCGGATTGTTTCGATTCTAACTAAAAACTCAATTATTTCGAAAAAGACTTTTTTTGGAGTCTATTCTAATAACTATAATAAACTTATATAATAAACTTCGGGTAAAAATGTAAATTATAATGTAATAATTAATCACAATGGGAGGGAGAGATGAGGATGAAATCATATGGAACATTAATTATTATTGAACACCAAAAGAAAAGAAGACAAAATATGAAAATGATTTAAATGTTCGACTTGGAGGAGAACTTTTACTTTAATAACTTTAAAAAATCCATTCTGCATTAAATGTTCAAAGTAAAAATGGTTCAGATTTAGTGTCCGCGAATCAGAGCACCAAGTTAAGTCCATTGTCCTCGACTCGAAGTTCCCGGAAAGTTCATAATTAATGTTAGTGAAAAATTTGACCCAGGAAAATCGAATGGCTCGCCGCGTCGTTTAATCAAACCCCCGCTGGAGACGGTTAATGAGGAACTGCGGGCGGAGTCCGCTTCATTAATAAAACCAACGAAGCTAGATTAAAAAGCTGTTCTAACGTAATGTCTTACTGATAAACAAATTGAACGACACTTTTAAAGTTATATCTGTAACCAGGCAGCAAGGCCAGGCAGTGCCTAAACGACGAACGTGACTTGACTTGACTATACGTGTCACATTACTATCGTGAGAACTAGGTATTGCAACGTATCGATGGGTATATTGTACCATCTTACTTGACTTACGTGTTCCTGTCACATTAGCACAATAGAATAATAACGCAGTAGAACAACTCCATTCAGGGCGCCACAGACGTGTCGTTTACACGGCCACTATCACACTATCTTGGCCTTACAAGATAGGTTAGCGGCCATGTAAACGACACGTCTGTGTGCGTGCGGCGATACGGGCGTCCTGAATGGAGTTGTCCTACTGCGTTATTATTTTATTGTGACATTAGCGTTAATGCTTATTGTTGTCGTGTTCAGGTTTGGAAGGTTAGGTAGCCAGTAAACTTATGCATGTGGCATTGCCATTGCGCGTCACGGATAACAACATACTGTTACGAGCTTAGAGTTCGTATTGTGCAAAACACATGTACAATACACTACAACGTTTTCCCCGTGTTGGTCCCGGGCTCCTTTAAAGTAAGGGTAAGGACGAACTGCCGTTCTGCCAGGTAGGTCGTAAAAGCCAACCGATTGGTTATACGAGTCACCACTATCGTGGCTACTAGGTGGTAGAGTTCTGCATTGTCTCGCCCGGGTCTGGTACCACCGCCTTACCTATTCCTGCCGCAATAGCGTCAGTGCTTGTCACTGTCGGGTTCTGGTCTCGAGGGTAAGGTAGCCGGTAAACTTATGCATGTCGCATTAGACCTCGCTACAAGATAGCAACGCACCATTAACACCTTTGGTGTCTATAGGCGATGGTAGACTCTTTCCATCAAGAGACCCATCTGCTTGTCTGCATCTGCTGCTATCATACACAAAAATATTTTTTAAACCTTAGAGGTACATCCAGAGATTAGTGCGTTCAACCAAAGAAACAAACAAACTCTTCAGCTTTATAATATTAGTACTTATAGATTCTGTCGTCTCTGTGGTCTAGTGGTTCAGCGTTGGCGTTGACCGCATGAGGTCCCGGGTTCGATTCCCGCGTCGGGCACATAAAAAAGTGTTTTTTTCAGTTTTCTGAGAAACACAAAGTTGCCCGGGATTGGAAATGCCCGGTTGGCGATAGGCTTGCCACCTATCACATTGTGGGACCAAGTATTTTCGGCTAATCGTGGGTGCAATTGTTATACCTCTGCTTCGGGAATATGGGCGTGAAGATACTACTTATAGATTCTATTATAATTGATGAGATTGCTGTGATTTGCACGGATTTTTAAAAAGCATTTGTCCCTGTTAATACATAATTCTCACAAACTTTTACAGACTCGATCGATCACTTATTGTCTAAGAAATAGGTCACAAGCCGCTGTATTTCCGGGTATGTCTGACTTTACTTTTATCCTGATATCTATCTTTCCTTTCTACTGTACATAGTACAACACCTATATTTACGATGTTTCTTTTTGTAATTAGTTAAAGTATTAATAATTTTTCTTGTTAAAAATTAATGGAATCCATTGAATTTGGATATTTATTACCCGAAAGCGTTAGAAGGAGTGTTGTCGTCGAGTGAATGTATGTTTATTTAGTAGCCTAATCGGCTTGGTAGATTTTAGCTTGAAAGTTTTTTTTTACTATCGATAGGGAAGCGCTTGGCCACGATCTCGCCTGATGGTAAGCTGAGATGCGGCCTAAGATGGAACGCGCTTCTCTAGAAGGTACCTGTTCACTCTTCTCTTGAAGATCCCTTGATTGTACTCGTCGGCGAATACAGACTCAGGAAGCATTATCTATAAGTTCTAAATCATCGACATAGTACACATATATTTCGCTGTAGTTAATACATCCAAGAACAATTCTGTCTTTTGTGAGAGTGATATTTTATATTCATTTTTTTAAATATTAGTTAAAGTCTGAGGAAAGTTTTTATGGAGAGAAAAAATTGAAAAACTGCGGGGAAAATAACAAAACAACACTTTTATTTTTCTATAAAACAGTTTTTTACCTGTCAAAATATTTAACGATTTTAAATCAATTATTTATTTATTTTATAGGATAGCAAACAAGCAAATGGGTCTCCTGTTGGAAGGAGTCAACCGTCGCCTATAGGTACCAAAGGCGGTGGTACCAGATAATACAGAACTCTGCCACCAAGTAGCTACGATGGTAATGACTCGTATAGCCAATCGGTCGCCTATTACGAGCTGCCTGGCAGAACTGCAGTTAGCCTATTCTTCAAAGGAGCCCAGGACCAACACGGGGAAATACAAAATCTGTTTAAATCTGTTCCAAGGTCAAAGATCGCCGGTTCATCTAGTCGGATACATAAGTTTTACCTGACCGCGTTAGAAGGATTGTTATGTTTTTTGTTTTATAATAATAATAATTTACTAATAACTAAATAAGGTATAAATTTATATTTTAGGAATGACCGTGGCCTATAGACACTAAGGTTGTGAATACTTTGGCGCGCGTCAATTCTATAGAAAATGGGCGGCGCGGTATGTTCTGAAACTGCTGGGAAACGTGTTAATTTTCGGATAAATAAATATAGGACATCAGCTGAAAACCAAAATTTAGTACATTCTTTTTTGTATTTAAAACTAAATATCACCATATAAAAATTATGTGGAAGATTAGAAATATTATTAACAAATTATTTGTTTTAGAGATTTTTTTAGCTTGTTTTCGGAATTATATGATCGAGTAAAGTACATTCTATCATGTAATAAGTTAGCACATTCCTTAGATAATATCTTCAAGTATATCGTGTAATTTTTGTAAAATTGTTAATTAACAATCAATACAAAAAAAGGTGATTTAGCAAACCAGTTTTTTCCAGTTTGTCCCGATGCCTCGCCTTAAGTGAATTTCGTGATCTAAACAGATTAGTTTATCGACTAGATCAGAGAACATGGATTTCACGAAATTACTTAATCCCATTTGCTTACGACATATATTGTATCCTACTATACTAAGTGCCCTTTGAACTGATAACACATCTTAGTTCTCATCATTATTTTCGTTAATATATTTAGAACCATCTCGTTAACATACGTGACATTATAATAATTATTAGAGGTAGTACGATATGATAAAGTGTATATATACTTGAAAAGGAAATAAAAGTATCATCACGCACGCAGGGAGATGGGACGCCAGAGGGGCTCATGGGAAAGGCAGAACGATTCGAACGTATATAGACTTTATGAGTTTTAGTATTCTGGCAAGGGGTTTTGTCTAAAGGTCCCCCTCTAATCTCGAGTGTATCCGTCGTTTGACCTAAATCGTCTGTTACTTTGTCGTGCCTGACCAAGTCCCACTCAAGCTTGGCTGCTGTTTAACGTCACAGATTTAGGTTCTAAAACACTGTACATTGTTTTGGACGCGGTAAATTAGTTTGGCGATAAAGCTAAACGATAAAAGTTTAATTATTAACCACGTGGAATCGTGGTTAAAAATTAAAAAATAATTAAAAGAAAAACGTCATGTCGGCTCTTCGCAAGGAAACGTTAGATTTGTCCAGAAGGCGTTTTGGTTCACCACTATTAACGGTTTTCGACTGCGAGATAGGTGATGGTGGCGATTGACGATACGACCGATAATGACTTATCTCTTGCTTCTGTCGATAACTAAGATCAGTAATAAATCCAATGGGGGCTGGGGAGGGAGAGAAGGGGTTTAAAAGGCCTAGAGGGATCAAGCCTCCTTCAAACCTTCAAAAATTTGATACCTTCCTCCCCCCAACAATAATTCTGGATGCGCCACTGACTACAGCTGACAACTTTCACGCTCATCAGAGTCCGATTTAGGTGCTACTGAAATTTCTATTTTCAAGAATAATCCTAAAAACCCCTTGTTAATACTTCTGTCCGACCCGGGGATCGAATTCATGACCCACTCATCTAAAGCGAATAAGCGAATCACTAAAAATCATCATCATATTTTATCATTTGTCAAGTGTAATGTATATACGTTTAGTGAAACAGGTGGTACAGTAGAAGGTTCAACTTTTCCGGCCTTAAAAATAAGTTATATGTTATATTTAAGTCCATTTTCAGCTGCATACTGTTCACACACTCGAATCAGCGTTCTTAATGCATTAATTGAGGGAGCCCGCAGCACCATATCATCAGCATAACTGATATTGTTGACGCAAATACGAGTACCATCTATGTAACATGCAATATGCATGCTACTGAGTTCCTCAACCAATTTGTTCATATAAAGATTAAACAGACTAAGAGAAGATCAACCGCCTACCGCCCCGTTGGTCGAGTAGTTAGCGACCCTGACTACATAATCGACGGGGCTCGGGTTCGATCCCGACGGGGACAAGTATTTGTGTGATGAGCATAAATTTTGTATTTCCGGGTTTGGGTGTTTATTAATTTTATTCCATTATTTATATATGTATTTCTAAGTATTAGTATCGTTGGCTCCTTTTTATTTTGTGCTAATACCCATAACACAAGCAAATAATTTGCTTACTTTGAGTTTAGATCAGTCAGTGTAATTTGTCCCGTGAATATTTATTTATTTATTTAACCGCCTTTCTGCTAGGCATCTCGTAAAAGCCGGGAGTAGGCCCACACGTCCATAATATCGTGACTACTAACTAGGCTCTGCAACCTACTGACCACGTTTGGCACCATTATCTATTCCTGTCGTTTTTTTATATATAGATGAGGGGGCAAACGGACAGGAGACTCACCTGATGGAAAGTGATTACCGCCGCCCATAGACAACTACACTACCAGGGGTCTTGTAGTTGCGTTGCCGGTCTTTTAAGAATGAGTAGGCAAGTCGTATCCGTTCGGAAAAATTTCTGCCGGTAGCTCGTTCCACATAGGAGTAGTGCGGGGTAAAAAGGGCCTCGAGAATCGCACGGTTGTGGACTTAAAATAATGTCGTAATAACGTCGCGTCGGGGCTTATCACTGTTATAAGGTGACCGGTAAATTTATGAATGTTGCATTACCATCCCGCCAAACAAATAGCATCGCACTAGTAACATATTTGGTGTCTATAAATTATATTTGTCTCCGTCAAGAGAGTCATCTGCTTGTTTGCCATCCAATGAAATAAATACAAAAATAGAAAAAAATATTTAAAAACTAGCTGTGCCCGCCGAATTCGTCCGCGTGGAAACATTTCTAAAAAAGTCCCGGAGTTTTATCTGCATACTTCCCGGTTCCGTGGGATTTTCAGGATAAAAACTATCTTATGTCCTTTCTCGGGCCTCAAACTATCTTTGTACCAAATTTCATCCAATTCGGTTCAGTGGTTTAGGTGTGAAAAAGAGACAGACAGACAGTTACTTTCTGATTTATAATATTAAATAATTATAGAGTATAGACATTAGTATCGATATTTAAATTCGCTGCACGAAGCTATGTAAATACTTTTTAAATGATTTTGACAATGGCTGAGTTCATTTAATTAATTTGGTGCAAGCGCACCTTAGTGTATGAATTGTGAAACAGTACAATTGATTTGATTTCAAGCTATTATTCATAACACTTTTAAGTTTCGACTTAAAGGATAGAAGACTAGGATAGGCGATAAACTATCACATATGGGTTTAGCTCCCATTAAAGAGTGTCATTTACATAATTATTCATTAGTGTTTATAAGAGACAGTCGTTTCTAATCATCAACCAGCTGTCTTCCTGTTTGCTATGTTATGGTCCAAAAATAACTTATATTTAAGGCGTCATTTAATTTTTTTGATACAAGCCAGTGGACTTTATTTATACCTAAATGTGATAAAAAAATAGTCGCACCAGCGTTCTGTTGTTAATTTATTTAATTATATTGTTCTAGCTGTTGCCCGCGACTTCGTTCGCGTGGATTTCGTTTACTCCGCACAGCTCCACCCCCGTAGGTGATAGCCTATATGTTGACCCGACATGTTAGTAATATTCATGCAAAATTTGAAGTAAATCCATGCAGTACTTTTTGAGTTTATCCCGGACATACATACAGACACACAGACAAAAATTCTAAAAACTATATTTTTGGTTTCGATATCGATTGTAGATCACGCCCCAAGTATTCTTTAAAAAAAATATTCAATGTACAGTTTTGACTTTCCTACGATTTTATTATATGTATATAAATAGATATTTGTAGATGATATTATGACGTTGTCTTCTAGCGCTAGTTTGCGAACCAATCACGAAACAGCACGATACGCGGCGAACCAATCACGAAACAGCAAACATATCAAAATTATAACGTTTTAAATCCTTGCTTTTAAGTTTCGCAACAGACTTTAACCATAAACATAATGTTTAATATGTATACTTGTGTGTAACTGTGTATAAATTATCATGTATGTCAAAATGTTTATTTCTAATGCATAATATTTAAAAATATTATGTTATTGCACTCCTCCGCAATGTAGTTTACATTGTGACAAATTTCACATTCCACAGTTCACGTCATTGTCATAAAAAGGGGTACAAAGTTTTTGCTTCACGTATTAATATACATAAAATATGTTTAGACTTTAAAGCCCCTTCGTAATTGTGAAATGAAGCTGAAACGATCGGCTTTTCCAAGTCGAATTTAACTTTAGTGGTTAACAAATTGGAACACTTGACGAAAAATCTGTGTTACCTACATTCCTACATTTTCATGTTTCGTTACCTGTATTTTGTGGATTTCATTTTGTTAAAACGAAGACTTGTCATCCGGCCTCTGTAAATCTAAAAGAGGTTTTCTGTTCGACCTATATTTCGCTGTATTCACAAAGCGAATGTTATTTATTAAGTTTTTGAAATACTTTTACCATAAAATGGCATAAAAGCAGAAAGGTTTATTCATAAATTGCGAATGCAGTTTATATACAGGAAAGTATTAAAAAAGATAACTACCACCTATGAACGCCAGAAATGTTAATGTTGGGCTATTGCTCGTATAATAAGGAAAAAGACTACTTGCATCGATGTACTAACTGTTTTAACTTCCGGACTGGAATACGACAGTAATAAATTCTGACACTATATGACAAAAATATATAACGGATTACGAGCATGATGTTGGTAAAGTTCTTCACTGTCTCGCCTTCTATAGCTTAAACTTTTGCTTATAGGAACAGCTTGAACGTAAGGCATCTGATCTGCTCTCCAAAGCATAGGGAAAACAAACATAGATTTGAATATTTTTATCACAGCATTTTTGAAAGACAGGCAAAGGCAACGCAAACGCAAAGCACGAAATCCCTAATTACTATCCGCTATCACCTTTTAGACCTGAACATGAGATCTGTAAACTCATGAATTTAAAAAAAAGTAATGGATGTAAGAATATAATAATTCTGTTTCTAAAAAATACCATAAAAAAGTAATTATTATAAAAACCCAACTGCGACTCGATCCGAAATAATTTTAGTGTAGTCAGTAAAAATTATATAGCTTATGTGACACACAATTAAGACGAATTTAATGACACTTCTCAAGCTCAAATCCAGCAAGCTATTTAAGCTACAGAGCGTTCCATGCACACACATACGCATACACACTCTCTAAAAATACTATCCCTCTTTCTAGCGCAGTTGGGTAATAGCCCTGTACCAAAAAGAAGGCACTTCGTGCTTAATCGCATATGTAGGTACATTAATATATTCATATCTTCATAGTTCATATATACATAAATATGCATACATATATACCTACATATTATAAGGTCAGGACAAAAGTATTTTCGTATTATTTCGTATGAAGGAAAATATTTTTTAGGTATATTTTTTTATTTATTTATAATATGTATGTGCCGTTTTGATCGATGACTTGTTACCATCTTGTGGGTAGTGCCATGATCCCATTTCTGTAGAAATTTTGAGATTGTTGACTAAAAAAATCTGACAGTTAGTGTTCACAGTGTTCTTTTGAGGTTAGCTTTATGCTTCCTAAAGAGTTCTGCAATGACCGAAACAGGTGAAAATCTGATGGAGCAAGGTCATCCCAGCCAAGCTCTCTCAATTTTTGGTGCGTGGCTATAGATGAGTGCGGTCTGGCGTTGTCATGGTGGAACACTACGTCCTTCGTATTCACCAAATCTGGCCGGTTTTTCTCAATAGCTTTTTTAACCTCATCAGTTGCTGACAGTAGAGGTCAGAATCGATAGTTTTAGCCGGTGGAAAAAGCTCATAGTGGAAGATTCCTTTCCAATCCCACCGTACACATAGCATCACTTTGTTTCGAGTCAGGCCAGGCTTTGCCACGGTCTGTGGGGCTTGTCCATGCTTCGACCATGATCTTTTTCGCACATTCTTATTGTAAGTCACCCGTTTTTAATTACCCGTTATCAACTGTTTAAGAAATGGTTCGGAATTGTTATTATAATAATTCTCGTAAGTGTAAAGTATAAATTTTGTTTTAAAACTGAAGTGAAAGGCAGAATAATATGTAATGTAAGGTACAAACGACTTGTTTCAAGTGTATAAATTACCTACGAAATAAAGAATATTTGAATTTGAATTACGTTTCAACAAAAAATCGCAAATAAAAACACTTTGCATTAGGTTTTTCTCAGTGAGATCATGTGGTACCCAAATGTCAAGTTTTTTCTTGTACCCAGACTTTCGTAAATGACGTAAAACTGTTTTATGATCAACACCCAGTTCTTCAGCAATGTTTTAGCTACTAATATATTGATCTTGCTCCACTTTCTTAAAGATGGCATTGGTTTATCTGTCCAGAGCAAACCTCATCTTTCACACTAAAATTTCCAGACCTGAAACGCTTGAACCACATTTGTGCTACTCTTATTGATACAGCATTAGGTCCGTAAACCGCACAAAGGTTATTCGCGGCATTCGTCGCAGTTTTACCTTTTTTGCAATAAACCTTTAAAATGTACCGTATTTCTTCGTCACATACGTTCATTTTCCTTGCTTGAAAAACAATTGAAAAATGGCGGGAACTAGTTTTTTTTTAATTTATTGCATCTTCAGAATGTCACATTTTTAATGGTATTAAAACCAGCCAGCTACATTCAGTACAGCCAAACTTTTGCCCCGATATATTACATACCTACATACATATATATTTTCAGGATAAAACTTGTAGTGAAGGTGGAGAGAAGACCCCACCACAACGATAGCAACGCACAACTAACTTTGTGTCTATAAGCGATAGTTGTCTTTTTCCATCAGAAGAGCCATCTGCTTGTTTGCTATGTTATGATATAAAAGAATCGTTCCTAAATCTCAGTAGCAACTCGGACTATGGCGGGGGTGTTGCTAACACACCTCATCCGAGGCACGGGAGTGGTAACCAACTCGCATGCCCCGGATGAGCACGAGAAGCCGTCGATCCCGGTTTTCGCTAGAAATAGTTGATCAGGTCGATAAAATACGACGTTGGGTATTACCACTCACTTCGCCAACCGACAAACCGTTGAATCGTGGTAAACTGAAAAGTCTATAGACTTTTGGCTTACTTCGCCTACCCCGCAAGGGAACCGGGCGTGATTATACTTTACTTAGTTTAAAGTATTTGCAATTTAACATTTTGCTTTCTATTGTTACAGCGTCTCGGCGACTCAGTGAATATGTTGAGCACTATGAACCGTTGGAGTACGACACAGCTGCGGTGCACACGCAACACATGCGCGCGCGTCGCTCCACTAACGCGCCCGACATGCGGATCAATTTTCACGCGCACGGACGAAAGTTCAAGTTGCGGTTGCGAAGGGACCTCTCCGCATTCAGCAATGATTTTAAGGTAAATATCACTTAAATGAGGCTATATATTAAACATATTTAATATGAGCTGATGGTTTGTAATTAAAACTACAGAAGCTACAATGAAATGTCGACACAAGAGGAGTGAAACTTTTGATTATAGTAAACACGGAATTCTTTATATATTTTGTTCTGTGACAGTAAGAAAGAATGAAAGAGAGGAAATGATAGATAGATAAATTGAAGAAGTCGTGGAAAAAGCTTTTCCGTATTTTAGAAGTACAAAAATTACCGTAAAATCTCTTTTGTATCTGGATGGTTTTGGAACTATTAAAAAGATCTCATTCTGACGTCGGCTTAATCTATACATTTATGTGTTTGTATCTCAGTCGCGATACATTACCGTTATATCGAATTTTAAATCACAACTACTCCAGTAAAATAAACGTTTAAATTAAAATATGTCTTTGTAAAACTCTTCTTTGCATTTTGGATATAATGTAGTCTGAATGATATATACAAACAAATTGCAATTAAGAATTTAAAAGCGATAAAAATTAGATAAAAAGGTTTTGAATAAAATGTGTAGAATTTATAATTTTACATCAAAAAGGTTATATAACTTTTTCTCTTCCAGTCAAAATTAACTCAATTAGAGAGGTTTTTAAATTAAAGGGAAAAAGGAACTTTTAAAAAATGTTAGGTACTAGAAATAAGCGGTTTTTTTGTTGTTAGTAAATTTACTACACCGGTTTCTTTTTCGGGTAAAAAGACTAAACCGAACGTCAATTGACGCTCTGTCTCACAACATTTCACTATTTTGCCGGTTAGTAAAATGTATGGTATCTCTCTCCATCCATCGCCGAATTTCTCAACTGATTATCGCTCGTTATTTGCTACAACTGAAACCAACAGCTTTACTTGATTTTCAGAAGCAATGTGCTAACACCTACCACCAAGGCTGCTACTGACATTTTATCTACATAGGAAAAACTAATATTTTGTATGACCCCGGAATCGAACTCGTGATCTAGTGATCCGAATCTTCTGATTCTTGTTGTAAGTAATAAACTTATCAGTGAGTACGCTTTATAAGTAAGTTATCTGCATTCAATGTCAAATGACTTCCATTGTCCATCACGCTCGTGTTTTATATATCTTTTCCGAGAATAATGCTTGGATTTGAATTACGTTGACATTTTATTATAATCTACAGTACATATAAATAAAATTCAAGTGTCTGTGACTTCAAATTAACTGGGGTTTTTTAAGTGCAGTGTGTTATTTAACGATACTAATACCTAAACAACCATTTTTAAAATTTCTGTCGGTCTGTCTGTCTTTCTATTTTTACAGGGTAATCTCTGGAACGGCTAGACCGATTTTGATGGAACTTTCACTGAAAGATTGAAAAGTTTATAGAGCAGGATATACGCTACTTTTTACCTGAGTGTGTAAAAAGAAGTAATGATTTTGGATCACGCGAACGAAATCGCGAGTAATAGCTAGAAAATATAAGGACACTTACAAAAAACATATTTTTGCTTATGTCTCCACGTTCCATCTCATGAACCCTGATAGTTAGACTGTTAAAATTTTCACAGTTGATTTATTTCTGTTGCTGCTATAACAAAAAATACTAAAAACAGAATTAAATAAATATTTAAGGGCTCCCATAAAACAAAAGTGATTTTTTTGTATTTTTTCTCGATCTTAATAACAACAACTGGTAGAAGTTTGAAATATTCACAGAATATTTAGTTATTCATATTCACTTTAAAAATAAATAATTAAATTAAAAGAAAGTAAATACTAAGGGAAGCTCCCATACAACAAACGTGATTTTTTTGCCGTGTTTTATAGATGATGGTAGCCTAAAACCTTCATGTGCGAGTCGGACTCGCACTTGGCCGGTTTTTATTATCATTGTAGAACTCACAAGCAGCTCAGTAAAGAGATAAACATCACTTATATACACAAAATACGTTAATGATGCGTTGTCATGCGAGTTGCAAAGAGGTAGGCATGGAAATTATTTTTAAATTAGGTTAACTGTTATGTTGTTAAAGTTAATTAATATTTAAAAGTTTATTTATTTATGTTATATTATATCAGTAGCCTATATATAATAAGTATTAGAAGCAGCAAAAACGCAAAGCTATCCAGTTAGCGACAAAAAAAGTCCTCTGGAATAGTTTTATAACTTTTAACAGTTATTATTATCATAAATCAAGGTAGCGAGCAAAAAAATCTCTCAAATATTTTTAATAACATTATTATCCTATATCAAGTTATTGGTAATTTTAGTGATGCATAAAATTTTAACAGTGTTTGCTAATATAAATAGCAGTTGTTAATTGTTAAAAAAAATTAGCACGAAATTTAATATGTTAACTGTTAAATGATCCATGCCTACAAAGAAGTAATGTCATAAGCGTAAGTTCACCGCCTAGAATCTAGATACACTTTAAACTGGAACACACGCCCGTGATGAGTAATGACGCTTTTGCGATGTATTAGGGTTTTACCTAAACTAAACCCGACTTAGACTTTGCAGAAGTTCCGTTCTCGTAGTCACGATACAAATGCAAGCTCAACACTTTGAAAAAAAAACCGCATTTACATTGTACTGGCTGCAGCGTGCAGCCCGCTGCATTATAAAAGTTTTTGGTGAATCCCGCGAGATCACCTAATTTTTCCGGGATAAAAAGTAGCCTATGTGCTATTCCGGGTCACCATCAACTTGTGTGCCAAATTTCAGTCAATACATCCGTCCCTCCTGTTTAGATTGCCCCATCGAAATTGAAATTAGCAGAAACTGAAACTAGAAGCCGGATCAATTTCGCCGTGAGGTAAACTCTAGTACCCAGAATAACTTTAAAAAGCCATACTCTGTGAAATTGAATTGCCCATAAAACATAATAACGGATTAAGATCGGGACTTGATGACGGCTAATTGATGAATAACTTTAAAAAGCCATATTCTCTGAAATTAAACTACCCATTAAACATAATCCAACGGATTAAGATCGGGCTTAGATGGCGGTTGATTGATGAATAACTTTAAAAGCCATACTCTCTGAAATTGATATGCAAACAAAACATAATCCAACGGATTAAGATCGGAGCTAGATGGCGGCTGATTGACGAATAACTTTAAAAAGCCATACTCTCTGAAATGGAACTGCACATAAAACATAATCCAACGGATGAAGATTGGGACTAGATGGCGGCTGATTGATGAATAATTTTAAAAAGCCATACTCTTCGAAATGGAACTGCACATAAAACATGATCCAACGGATTAAGATCGAGACTAGATGGAGCCTGATTGATGAATAACTTTAAAAAGCCATACTCTCTGAAATTGAACTACTCATAAAAACCTAATCCAACGGGTTAAGATCGGGACTAGATGTAAACTGTTTCAGCTCTGATGAAGTCCGCAGCGTTGTTTTCCAGCCAAGATTGGGTGGATCGAGCAT
The DNA here is from genome assembly GCA_036924255.1 of Apodemia mormo. NCBI lineage: Eukaryota > Metazoa > Arthropoda > Insecta > Lepidoptera > Riodinidae > Apodemia > Apodemia mormo. Next base: position 32,182,949 of record JAUPFN010000009.1, read on the forward strand.
TATGATCCGGCGCGGAGTCTTTCTGAAAAGACCATTTTGGTTATTGAACATGGTATTAAGGGGCTTACTTACTATCTTCTCAATAATGGTATCTCGATACACTCGTGCTGATGTTTTAATACCTTTTTCACAAAAATATGTCTCAGTCACTCCTTCATAGCTAACACCTCGCCAAACCATCACTAAAGTCGGATAATGCCCACGTTGTACTCTGTTAACTAATTGGGAAGCTTTAGTGGAACTTTGAGCATAAATATGGTAATTTTGTTTGTTAAAATATTGCTCAATTGTGAAAAAAATCTCAGCCGTAAACAAAAGTTTTCTGTGATCTCTCTTTTCGTACCGCTTAAGTAGTTGTTTTGATTTAACCAGCCTATTAATTTTTTAAATTATCAGTGATGAAATGACCAGTGCTTCTCTTATAGGTTGCAAGTCCAAATTCATCTTTTAAAATACGCGACATGGTTCTAGGTGCTATCTTCATATCCCGAGATAAAATGTTTTGCTTTCGGACAGAATTTCTTCAAATGCTTTCCCTTACTATTTTGATCGCTTATTTCGTACTAACACTACGTGGACGATCAGATCTTTTTTTGCTACAAACACCGAAGGTTTCATAAATAGCCCTGTACATAAACATTTGATTAATACCAAGCGTATGGAGTGTTTTAAAAAATGTATTTGGCACCATACCTACTTTGTAAAACTATCATCCCGCTATCACAAATTATTTTACAATGTATTGACACGAAAATAAGAAAACATGAACAATCAAATAAAAATGACAGATTTTAAATTAAAATGTGATATTTTGTTTATTTTTAATTGTAACAGTATTTATGGCCAAATTATATAAATATCCGAATTTTTAGGTTTCAAGATAGCGAAAAGATAGGATAAATTAGCTGGGTATATGAAAATCTTTCAGTGTACTTCCCTAATTAGCACTACGATAATTGTTAATTCTAGCAAGTGTTTTAACTCACTTTCACTCTTAATTCTTTTAATTAGACAAGATGTCACCTAGTTTTGTTCCATAGCAGTGTAATACTGAGCACCTTATTTATGAAAATCGGTCAAGTGCAAGTAGAACATGCGCGCTAAGGCTTCCGTTCTCGCTCACATAACTAGGTTTGTAACTGGAGTGAACTCGGCTACAATCTTTAAGAGGTATAGCTGGCACTTTTTCATGCGAAAATCATTTTCCATTACCACCCTCTATTTATTAACTAATCGTGATGACTTTGTTAATTATATTAAATCGTTCTGAGTTTTAATGCACATGAACTGGTAATTAGATAACTTCAAAAAGTATAATGTATCGTGGTATTTTTAAATACAATTTATTATTATTACAATTTATTGTATTATTGATAAAATAGTAAACAAGCAGATAACTTCTTAAATGGAAAAAGCAACCAAAAGACATGAAGCAGATGTCTCTATTTCATGTCTTTTGGTTGATTTATCCAAAAGACGTGAAATAGAGACAAAATTAGGATATATATTGGTTTATTTATTTATTTACGCCTGTTTTGGATGGTACGTATTGGTTTGACGAAATTGGCTATATTCAGCTAACTAGAAAAATTGTTAAAAGATTGAATTATCTTAAAAATTCTAAAAAGTCAATGGTCACGGGCCACGATCTTAGGTTTTCCATTTTCTTGTGTTACGATATGTTTCGAATATTAGTGATAGTAAATAGTTAACGTATCGACGTTTTTGTGATGCGCTGCTGGCGATGTACACTACGAATTAGACAGCACCAACATAACAAACAATTCTTATCACCTATAAATAATTAAATAGAAAGCTGAGACTATCAACCGTATGCCTCATAATTTAAGTGTAGTATTTCCGGTACACTGCATCAAATTATCACCAAATTAAAATGCGACCACCTTAACAAAAATAATTTTGCAAATCGGTTTATGCGCTTTTAGTAATCGGTGAACGCACATAAAAAATTATAGCGAAGAGAAAAAATTGAGAACCTCCTCCTTTTGGGAAGTAAGTTGTGTTTGTTTGCGTGTTTCGAAAATCGCAATGCTTCTGACCGATGTTGTAAGAAGTATCGTTCGGAAACCCTCCTTAAATCTGGATAAACTTAAAATAACAGGAAAGTTTAAATATGGGGTACCTGTATACATCATGACAGCCAAAAATTATCAAATGACTAAATATATAAGACAGTAGTGATACACAGTAAAATATTCATATGTGTGTACCAGAAGTTGCAGATTGAAATATCTTAATACGCAACTTATGGAGATTTTTCAAGTTATAGATTTACGTAGAGACAGCAACTATAAGACCTCTGGTATTGTGAACGTCCATGGGCGACGGTGATAATTTACCATCAGGTTCATCTCCTGCTCGTTTGCCTCCTCTTCTATAAAATAGTGATAAAATTCGGCAGTCGCGCCTAAGTTGGTACCTATTCAAACATAGATGTTTGTTCTTGTTTGGAGTATTAGGTAGCAAGTAAACATATGCATATTATATCTTATCTCTTATCATTACATAAGAATTGTACTTGTTTGTTACTCTATAAAAATATTAAAAGAAAGATTCTAACATTTTATCTCTATACAAAATAGTGTGTGGTTTTGTAAATTATATGAACATTCAGGCATTATGTTATCTTAATTTTTGTTATAAGTAAATTCGGCGTTACAAAATATGTCATCTCAGCGCCTCTTTCATATGCAGATATAACTAGTTGTCCATTTAAATACAAACGCATATATATAATATGAATATAAAATATTATCCTTTTAGTAGCGTCAGAACTATAACACATTTTGTTCTACAAAGGCAACCATTTTGAAAAAAAAATGTATTTAAGTACTATAATAATATCTAGAAGACGTTGATTTTACGAGCGGGGAGAAATAGCGTTGAATGACGAAAGAAAAATAGTCGTTAGAGCATTTGAAGTGGAACGAGGAAATGTGTGAGACGAACACGTGCGAAGCATTTGTAATGCATGGAGATTTACTATTTAAACATTTGCTATGAAGAGTTTCCGTTTGGTTCGAGTAGTTGTATATTAGAGTAACATCTCGGTTTCGATTCCCGATTCGTGCATCTAGAAAACCTTGTTTTCTTTGTTTCATGTAGAAAACTGAATCTTTACAAAAGTGCTGTTCGAAATATGGAAAATGGTGGTGAATCAACGCCATTTTGCCTTGAAGAGAAAGCAAAAGATGTTATTCCGGTGTCCAAGACTATTATTTGCAAATAAAAAAATATATTTTCGCAATATAATAAGGATTGGTATAGCATGTCAATAAATTATGTCATGAAAACTTAAGAAACATGTGTAATGCATTTGTAATGCATAGATTTGCTAGCTACGCCTCGTAGGCCTTTTCATCATTTCAACAATCATTTTTTCATTATAAAATAGAACTTTAATCACGCAAAAATGATTACTTTTTTAAATTCAATGGTACAAACTTACAATTGTTGCCTTTATAATACCAGTAGGATTTATAAGTAGCTGTTGCCCGCGGCTGCTCTCGCTGTGGTTCGTATAGCAGGAAAAATACCCGTTGCATTAGTTATCAAATATTTTACCTGCCGGACCGGAATGCGACAATGACAAGTATGTACTTTTGTGGCAGGACCTATTGATAAGTAGGTTGAACAGTATCTGATGGCGACGTTGCATTGGTGGAGTTCTCCACTGTACCACCTTCTTTACACTAAATTTTTCGCTTATAAGTACTAACAAGTGGAAAACGAACATAAATCGATTATTTTTGTATCACAGTAGTTTTATCATATAAGGTGAAAGAAGGCTTAACAATGTATATCATTAACATGGCGACTACTAATAAGGTGGTAGGTTCTGCAACGTCACGACATGGCTTGGCACCGTCGCCTTTAATCGATATTTTATAATATTCAGTGTATTACCGAGTTTCTAAGAATATTGAATCTTGGAATAATAAATAGGTAACAATTACCTCGGCAATTCTGTTAAAAAATTAGATTAACCAGGACCATCAGCTTGATACGGGGTGTAAGGGACGGTGTACCGAAAATCGAAACCATAGATTTGGCACATGATTCTGCGTCGGGAATTTGTGTAGGATTAATTTTTATTTTTTGACGAATTTTTTTACTTTGTATAATTTGATTTATTTTAATACTCTATGTGTTTTTTCTAAAGAAAATACTCAAAATAAGCAATGTATTATGCCGCGCAACTTTAATAGCTGGTTCGAGCGTACTGTGGGCGCTAGTAGCCTTTGTAATGTACGCTTTACATTGCGTGGCGTAAAAATTTAAAAATCATAAATAGCAAATTTTGAATTTACCACAAGAAAAGGAATTGCTATCATGACCAGCAGGGTGAAATGGCATGTTTCCTTCATTTCTCGGTAGACCATCGTACACGCTGTGTTGTAAGAACATGTAATTAGGCAAATGATAAACCCTATCATTTTTGTCTGTATATGTCCCGTTATAAATCAATAATGGCTTGACCGATTTTGACGATATTTTTTGACGTTAAAGAATTCACGCTCAAAGAAGCAGCGGATATTAGCTAGTAATGTATATCACTACAAGCTTCGTCGGCGAATAGATTAACAATGTCTTCGATAAAGTTGTTCATACCAAACTCTTGTTTCAGTCCCTTAGGGGAACTTGATTTTTTAAAAGGTATCTTTTATCTCAGATATTCATCTATCATCATGCCAAATTTCCTCAAAATCGGTTGAGCAGTTTAGCCGTGAAAGCGTAACAAACAACTCACTTTCGCATTTATAATATTATGATATTTTTATTATTTACTAGCTGCACCCTACAGCCCGTTACATTATAAAAACTATGGTGAATCCCGGGGGATCACCTAATTTTTCTGGGAAAAAGTAGCCTGTGTGCTATTCCATGTTATCATCTACCTATGTGCCAAATTTCGTCCAAATCCGTTCATCCAAACATCCAAACTTTCGCATCTATAATTTATATTAATCTATATTAATTATTAATATAGATTTATGTTATTTTATCAGCCAGGCAGTTAGTAAAAGGAAAACGATTGACTATAAAAGTCACTACGATTGCGAAGTGCGACCACTAAATGGTAGAGTTCTGCACACGTCACTACCATCGCGACCACTAAGTGGTAGAGTTCTGCACACTGTAAAGTTTCGCCCTTGGTCTAGTACCACCGCCGTAGCTATTCTCGCCGCAATAACTTTAGTGCATCTTTGGTTGTCTCTTTTCGGTTGATTTAACTGCCACACTGACCGCACGCTGACGGCCGTCGCTGATGTATGTAGCCTACGACCATCAGCGCTGAGCGGTCAGCGCTACCTATGACTACATACATATGGACCCATCAGCGCCGACAGTCAGCGTGTGGTCAGCGTGACACTAAAATCAGCCTTCATCAGTTATCAGTTGAGCTATTCAAAAATTTCTTTCTATTTATTAAAGATGTTAATTGTACTCTACCATCCATGTGGTGGATGCAGTGGGACATGCATAATCTCCAAATCTGAACACGACAGTGACTAGCACTAATGTTATTACGACGTTAAACTGTAAGGTGGCGGTGGTAAACGGCGTCCCGGAGAGGGACATTTCAAAAATGTGCTACTTAATAGTTACTAGCATCGCCTCTGTGGTCTAGTGGTCCGTTGTCGGTGTTGACCACATGAGATCCCGGGTTCGATCCCCGGGTCTAACGTTGCCCGTGCCACAGAATACTTAGAGACTAACAGAAGTCAATGTTACATACAAGTAATATCGAGCATAGCACACGTCACATAGACACCTCTCACGGACGCGATATCTCGGACTGGTGCGGTACAAACTGTCCCGAACCATTCCGAGATGTCGCGTCCGTGAGAGGTGTCTATGTGTGCGTTGCTCGAATATTACATGTATGTAGATTGACTACTGAGACTCCAGTATAGTGCCCGTGCAAATGCCCGGTTGACGATAGGCTTACCATATATCAAATTGTGGGACTAAGTATCTTCGGCTAATCTTGGGTGCGCTGGTTTAACTCTGGCTACTCCTTCGACGATACGAACGTGAATATAGTACTAGTTAGTTACTATAATAGTGATATGATTGGCTTATCGTTCGCCTTTATGAAGTCTCATGACCTATTGTAATAGTTATCTGTGTGCTAAATTTATGCCCGATACGATCAGTGATTTGAGCCGTGCGTTTATTACCTACTGTTTGAATATACATTTGAATTTAATTGCATTTACTAAGCGATTCTAACACGTGTGTGACGCATTGACGTTATGCTTCGAAGAGAATGCAGTTGTAATATTTTTCAACCGACTTGCCGAAAAGGAGGTCGTTTTTCTAAGATAACAAGAAATTTTCAATATGGTTTTTTTTTCATGCACCTCTGTCACATTATTTGCAACGTGCCATTAACATCTTTGGTGTCCATTAGCAATGCTTAACTTTTTCATTATTGGCCTCGTCTGGTAGTTTGCTATTTGCTATTCCATCAACATTTTATTGCTGAAGTATATTGTATACCATAACGTTCTTTTTTATATACAAGAAAACTTACTCCAACTTAATAAACCTAAGTAATGTGTAAAAGTCTAATATTCTACGTAACATGTTAAACGGTGTGAAAAATAAAGTTAATGAATAGTTTCGGAAAGACACATGTAATTAATTTTGTTATATTTTATACCTACATAGTACATATAGTATACAAATCTTTACGCCAAATCCCTTACAGGGTATAAACTATATTAGCTATATTAATCTATATCTATATACGCCGTGTTGGTCCCGGCCTCGTTTGAAGAATAGGCCAATTGCCGTTCTGCCAGGCGGGTCGTGAAAGGCGACCGATTGGTTATCGAGCCACTACCATCGTGGCTACTAGATGGTAGAGTTCTGCATTGTCTCGCCCGGGTCTGGTACCACCGCCTTACCTATTCCTGCCGCAATAGCGTCAGTGCTTGTCGCTGTCGTGTTCCGGTTTGGAGGGTAAGGTAGCCGGTAAACTTATACATGTGGCATTAGACCTCGCCACAAGATAGCAACGCACCATTAACATCTTTGGTGTCTATAGGCGATGGTTGACTCTTTCCATCAGGAGACCCATCTGCTTGTTTGCTATCTTATGATATAATGCGAAAGTTTGGATGTTTGGATGGATATTTGCATGTTTGTTACACAATGACGCAAAAAATTTCTGAACGTGTTTGAATGAAATTTGACACAGGTAGATGATGACCTGAAATAGCACATAGGCTACTTTTTATCCCGGAAAATTAAGGTGATCCCGCGGAATTCGCCAAAAACTTTTATAATACACGGGCTGCACACTGCAGCTAGTATTACAAATGCGAAAGTATTGTTACGTACTCGGGTTCGCAATTGTAAGAAAACACCATTTATATTAAATCCGCGTATTTGCACAACACAACACAACGTAATACTAAAATACACTTTACACCCTAGTCACTCGCTATACTATCACTGAACTTAGAACACTACACAGTAAAACACTTCTCGCTTCGCACTTGGTCACTTGATGTATCGCTCTCGATCGCTTGATGGAAACTGCCTTGTGTTTGTCAACACTTCTCTATTTATAGGCAGTGTAAAGTCCTAGCTGGATCGAGAAAAATCTAAATGTATCGGGAAACAAAGAATCACTTCTTAACGTAAACATGTTATGAGTCATAAATCCTAGTACACGCTACTTTCAACCTTATGCCCATTTCCCACAAAGTCCATTATGGCATAGCCCAGGTCAACTATTTGTTTGTCAATAGGAGTAGCTATCTCTTTCTTTTATTTCTAGATAGTTAGCGCGCGCGCGCTCCAATTCTACTCGCTTCTAGTTTACTCGTAACAGTATGTTTAAATGGATGGATGTATGTTTGTTACTGTTTCACGCAAAAACGGCCTAAATTCGGATGAAATTTGGAACACATATGATGACCTGGAATAGCACATAGGGTACGATGTATCACGATAAAATACCACCGTGGCTTCACCAAAAATTGTAATAATGCACCAGGCTGCAGGGCGCAGCTAGTGCTCAATAAAAATAGCTTATAACATAAAAAGTAGCAAACAAAATGATTTCCAAGATAAAAATTACTTACTTCTTCATATTATATACAATTGGTTAAAATATTCGTGAGGGTTCCGCAGCGCGGTATCGCATTCCCGCTATGTTTCCCACTCTAGCAAATGGCGGTTCTGAAGGACAGAAAAAAAGGGCGGCGGAAAAAGGCGATTACGTGCTAATAGTTCAACCCTTAGCTGTTGCCCGCGACTTCGTTCGCGTGACTCAAAACGTTTCTTCTTTTTTATATCATAAGATAGCAAACAAGCAGATGGGTCTCCTGATGGAAAGAGTCAACCATCGCCTATAGACACCAAAGATGTTAATGATTTACCGGCTACCTTACCCTCCAAACCGGAACACGACAGCGACAAGCACTGTCGCTATTGCGGCAGGAATAGGTAAGGCGGTGGTACCTGACCCGGGCGAGACAATGCAGAGCTCAACCACCTACTAGCCACGATGGCAGTGACTCGCATAGCCAATCGGTCGCCTTTTACGACCTGCCTGGCAGAACGGCAGTCTGTCTATTCTTCAAAGGAGCCCGGAACCAACACGGGGAACTTTCCGCCACTGGGCAATCATTAATTTATTTAAAAATATTATATGTATTACTAGCTGACCCGCGCAGCTTTGCCCGCGATTAGATTACCATGTCGTCGATATATTTTTTCATACACAATTCTTCTATTTGCTTGGTCGAGTGAAAAATTTATCTATGTCACTCCTGAACGTAAATTCCCATAGGTGGAATACTTTTTAAAATCGGTCCAGTAGTTTAGTTTATCCATTATAAACAAACAATCAAACCTTCCCTGTTTATAATATGTAAAAAAAGATTACTTCTTCATTATTTTTTTGTATAGATATAACATTTTAGACTAAATAAATAAATTTATATACTAAATAATAAATAAGTAGCTATTAATTTAATTTTTAAATGAAAATTTAAACTTTAAACTGCACTCAACGTACCTATTCCAATGGTACGAATGCAATAAAGCTATCCAATTTTCGGGCAAGCTCCCGCAGGAGATATTAAAAATGTAAAAGCAAGCAATGGAAGCTAGTAATTGAGGAGGATGTAGTTTGGCGTGTTCAAAATCGAATGATTTCGCAAGTGAAATAACGTTTTACATAAATGAGATTTTATATAGAATTTTCAATTCATCAATGTATTGCGCAGCAGCTGTTACTCGCGGTTTCGTTCGTGTGCTTCAATGTATAACTTTCGTCCTTCATTCGTGTTAAAAAATATCCTGCATTACTATTAGATTGTGTATGTGCGTTGCATTGAATGTCGCAAAGAAGACTGGCCACAATGGATTTTGTTTTGTTTGAGATCGTAATGTATTTTAAAAAATAGGTAACTTTTTTAATATAAACTTGCTGTATATGAAATTTTCAAAAATGTATATATATATATTTTTATGTATACACAATAAAATATAGTGATTAATACTCTTTCTTCAAATGTTATGAAGTATTACTTGTGTTAAGGTTAAATCTAAGTACGACAAAATTGACAACTCGTGTTGCAAAATGTCAGTAATTTATAAAAAGTCGAAATATTATTTGATTAATACTTCTTTAAAGGCCTTTATAAACGAAATTTATTTTAAAATAATAAAATAATTATTATGACACGAATTTTATTTTAAGACATGATATTCGATTTACGAGTCCAAGCGATGTATGAAGCGTGGCCAGTATTCTTTGCAGCATATCATTGATATGTAAAAGAAACATGTAGGAAATAGAATACAGCCTTGGGGACAACAACACCATCATTGAAAGATTTGGGGTCGTAGCAAGCACCGTTGCAACAACAGTAGTAGGGATTCGTTGGTTCCCGACCACCCGGGTCGTTGGGTCTGGATCCCTGTTTCTGTCCCACCTGTGTTTCTGACCCACTTGGTGGTCGGTCAAAACTAAAAAAAAAAAAAAAAAAAAAAAAAAATTTGGTGTCAAAATGGGGGTTTCCGGGTACGCCCGATCGATTGCAAGCATCCGTTTTTTGATATCTCGCACGGTTGCAAAGTTAGCATTCCTGGCTCTCCTTCGTTATCTAATCACCTCATTATCATTAAGCTCGAACGCCCGTCACACAATCGCACTATTAAAAGCTCATTAGGACGTCTCGCATTGCGTATCACTTGCAACTAATGAATATGGAATAAAATAAATATCATCAAGCTGATTCCCGTGTCGAGAAGGCAGAGCGAGCGTCTTAACGTTCCACTGCGATTCACCTGTTCAGCGGACAAAAGCACGATTATGGCGATCATTCTATTATCATTTTAGCAGCCTGTAAGACTTTTACTTTTTTTTTTCATAGTAATTTATATCATTAACATCGTGAGTACTGACTAGTTGGTGAGTTCTGCAACGTCTCGACCAGGTTGAGTACCACCACCTTGACCCATCTTATTACATACATCATCAGTGCTAGTCGCTGTGGTGGTGCTATTATTACTGGGTCTGTGTGCTTATTAAATATATTCCAGTACTTGTATGCATGTAAAAAAGTATCTTCACGGCCATATCCCCGAAGAGGTAGACAGAGGTACAACTAATGCTCCCACGATTAGCCGAAGATACTAAGTTCCACAACGTGATAGGTGACAATCCCGACCCAGGAATCGAACCTAGGACCTCATGTGGCAAGCATCGTCACCGCACCATTATGCCGCAGAGGTGATTTGTTTGAATGTATTTATTTAGTGTTGTTGACAAACACCCATATTGCATGATGTCTGGGCTAGCAGGATCGGTCACTTCCGGTATCAAAAGCTTCACATGCTCTTAAGGTATGTGGGTGTTTCGCAATACACAAGTATGAACTTCACTAACGATTCATTGGAATGTTGTATCATAATTGCTAATGCGAATGTGATGAGCAACAAGATTTGTAACAGAACGTGTTCGCTAATGTTAATTGCTTAAAACTTCCTATATAAACCTTGGATGAAAGCACATCTACAATATATCAAATAATTATTTTAACAGAGATAGTGCTACATTATTGTAACGTGTGTGTGTGTGTTATTGTGTTCACGTGCTACTTCGATAATATGGATGTAAGTATCTCATTTATTGCTCTTATAATATCTTATATATTAAATATGTGTAATGAATGTAGATATAATATTTTTGTCGTTTCATATTTTTACAATATTATTCATGTATTTCACCGGAGAGGAAAGTATACTTGTATGATGAACGTACACATATTTTTTCAGATTTGGTTAGAAAATAATATTTATACCTACATGCACACACAGAAATGATGTATGTGTTAAATCTATACATATGTGTACTACATGTATACTGAACAGAAATTTTATTCAGTCGTTAAGGCGTGTAAGAACTTGTAACAAATATACACGCACAAACTTTAGATTTATAACATAGTATTAGGATTTTACGTTAGCTATGTCGTAGTGTCTAATATTTGGTATTATGTCCTTTACAGAATTCCTCGAGCATCCTTGAAGAGAACACTTTAAAACATTATTATTATCCACTGTCTGACGACGACGAGTCAGATTTACAATTGACACAGCCATTGAAAATAAAAAGAACACGTAGCAGCAGCAGTTTGGACGACCTATTTGAAAAGCCAGCCAAAAAGAAGAAAAAAATGTCGTCCTGCGTTGGAAGGGCGTCTCGAGATGGTGGAATGGCATACATATCAACCAATACCGACGATGGGGCGCAAGCCACACACTTTGTAAAAATAGAAGTTTACGATCTAAAAAAACTGGCGAGGATACCCCCAACTGATCATTGGAAACATGCAACCACTCGGATTAAATATTATGCGGCAAGTCATAGGCTCAACAAAATCAATGAAGTGATCTATGATATATCTAAGGAAATAGCCGATGCACCTGACGTAAAAAAATATCACTTCGACAAAAATACTTGATATTGTTCTTTCAATGACTGATTTTTTAAGTATGCTATTGTATAAAGTTTCAATGTAATTAGAGATAATAATGTGATTGATACTTGAATACTTAAATAAAGGTTTTATTTTTGTTATCCCATTTGTTTTTTTTGTATTCCTATGACATACAGGGTAAAATAATACAACGAAATTTCTTTATCAATTATATTTTATTACAGAAAAAGTATTTAAACAAATTATTTACAATTTTATCATTAATAACAGTATTAGTAGTAAACATATTAGTGAAGTTAAACATACATACTCCATAATATCTGAAATATATAAAAACTAGACAGTAAATTCCACACATAGAACTAAAACAATTTTGAATTACTTTATTATTATAATTCCACTTCTTACAATTTGTTACCAAAAATGACTCATGATAACCAGTTGGCTTTCTCCCGAAAGAATCAAAATATTCCCCAACACCATGTTTATCAATGCATATTGCTACCCAATGAGAACCAGGCTTTGTATCAGGATCTAAATTTGATATAGAATAAAAGGGTAAGCTAACATGTACTGGTATACGATTAGCTGCAAAAACATTAAGCTTTAAGCTACCATTAACCATAACCAGAAACTTTTGGATTTCTATAGAATCCATCATAGGATTTAATTTTTAAAAACGTCTATTTTTAAAGATATGCTGAATGAAATTGACAGTAAATACACTAGCAATATAATATATAAGTACAATTTCATAAATTAATTAAAATTAAGATTAGCTATTATAATCTATAATAACCTCTCTATTTTTGTTTATTTCTATAACATTATCAAATTCTGCATATACTATACAATTTACAGTTGATGACAAAGTGCCTTCAAACCGTACTTCTATTCTAACACTTCCACGTTTTACTAAATTCCAATGAGTTGTAGAGTTTGCACTTAAGTCTGGAGTCATATCAAAAGCCATTAGACAGTACCCGTTTGCAAAAGCTTCTTTAGATATCGAATTACCTTCATTTAAAAAGTGTATACCGGTCCCAGAGAATAATGTATGATAAACGCTGGTAAAAGCATTGTCGGAAAAATTGGGAGTTAATGTTTTCGGTGGTATTTGCTGTCCATCTACATATACACTAAGCAGATTGAGGTTGTTGTGTTTAAAATCGAAGGGATTCGTTTCGAAACTGCCATTAAATGCTTTATTGCTAACGAATCCTATAATACACCTTTTAGGCATTTGCCCAAGAAATACATTATCAAGAACTTTCCCTTGAACACCAGATGGAATAGTTAATACTTTTACTTCAGCTCTAGCAACTGGGTACTTAGCTGTGGTTGTTGCTAGTACTTTTTCGTGTGCAAGTAATATTGATGGATTGATTCTTGCTTTACGGATTATGAGCGAAGCATTTATTATATTAACTTTGAATTTATTTTCTACTGTGGACGATATGAGATTAAAAGAATCTTTCGAACGAACTAATTTTAACCGCATTTCAATACCATTAACTAAAAATTTCCCTTGATTAAATATATCACCATGTAAATGACCTATCATTTCAATAGTTGAACTCTGCTTTGATAGTTGCTGTCGCTTAGCAAATCCTTCGTTAGTTGCGTCACACGAAGTAAACTTTCCTGGAGTATCTTCATACCATAAACCACAGGTAAGATGGGAAGCTTTCGCTGCTGGACCATAATTTAATAAAGTTTCTATATACGCACGATATGCATATGTGTTATTTGGTGGAGAAACAAGTTTCTGATTTAAATAAATATCCAACTGACTAAAAAGCGAGTGTAGCCAATTATTTACAGGTGCAACATTGGCATCGACAGCTAATCTTGATGAATCAATATTTTCTATTCGTGCACTGATACTAATCATTGTGTGTGATAAGTCAATATATTCATCACCAGCACCAGGTATTAAAAACTCGATAGGGCCATCATCAGTTAGCGATGATATCGGACGATATTGCATCCATTGACCACTCTCTATACTTGTTTGTGTTGTCGGTAAAGCAAAGATATCCAATTCTGATTTCACACATTCACAAGAATTATTGTGTAGGAACGCCATTTTTAATTTCCAAAAATATCTTTTTTATTTTTGAGAGCTCCTTTAAGAGTTCTTCTTTGTTTTGATGTCTTCTTGTGAGTGATAGACTTAAGTCTTTGCCTTTTATTTTTATAACCGGATCCTGCCATTATGGAGTCGAGTTTTTCATCAGCTTTTCTTTTTAAATTAGAAGTAGCGGTTCGGAATCGAGTTTTTATCGATTCATCAAGAGGTTGAGCTCCAACCAAATCACTTAGAAGACCAACTCCAGCGTTTAATGCTTCTTTTCCAAGAACCTTTGCGCCACTTTTTAAAATTGGAAATACTGACCTAAATAAACCCCCTAGAAAACTCCCTATGCCATGTCCACGTTGATATGGTGTTCCTTTATAAATTATACCTACACCAGATCCTGCTTGTGCAGAGTAATAGTGATGATAGGGACATACCATTTTTATATATTTAATGTAATATTAAGAACTTATTTTTTTGAAATGAAGCTTAATACATGAGGTTCCAAATTGAAATGGTACTCTTTCACCAATGCTCGTTCTTATATCAATTTCTATCACATCAAATTCCCTACGTAAAACAGGAAGATAGTGTGCAGGAGAAAATACATTAATTTTGTAGGCTCCATAAATATATTTCGTAGGATCTAATGGAATTATTCTCAGTAAAGATGACATTACATCTCCTATTATCTGTGGATGTACTATATCGGAGTAAATAAATAGTTGTGACGGTAGACCTAAATGTAAGTTTATTGGATACTTACCAATATTCTGCCTAACAAAATTTGTATTGGGTTCGAACCCAAGTTGAAGTGACAATTTGGGGTTAGCTGTTATTCGAGTAATGTTACTTGTCATATTTGTTACGGCGACAAGTCTTGATATTTCATCGTGTTGAAACTTTACTTTCCCATTTAATAAAGGATTTGCATTGAATGCGTTTAAGAAGTTACTAATATTTTCGTAGTTTGTTGCTGGTATATGGGATTTATATTCAACGTTAGCATAATCTGTTTTTGAATCGGGTAAATATACTTTTTTAGAAATGTATACTACATTTTCATGATCCTGTACATTTAACATACTACACGGATAGTGACATTCAACTAGACCGACCACCCATTCTCCTTCTAGCTTAATAGTTTTAGGTAGTTTAGTGAAGAAGTTTGCTGTTGTGTTTTCTGGAAAGTAGCCCATGGAGCTGTTACTAAGTAACGTTAAATAAAAACTATTATCCATTATATTTTCTTTAAATTTGATATAGGAACCCAAGTATTAAATTTATTCGGATAACCTACCCACTTCACAAGCACTTCTTTTCTGATTCCAGAATAACGTGAACCTATTATTTTATCAATTTTAAAATACGATGTGGGGTCATAAGAAACTTTTTGTAATTCATTCTCATAAAATGTACCTACAATTCCCTCGTTTAGAATATCTTTTATGGTATAAATCAATACAGGCTTACGTTTTACCGAGGCCACTATAAAAATTTCATCACTCCAATTAGTCTCATAGCCTTTTTTAAATATATGCTTATATTTAGTAATTCTAACGTAGTCGCCTATACTTAATTTTGGATCCTGATTATTGTGTACCATTTTTTTCCCCTGTAATCGTCCTTCGTTGATATTACGCCATACAGTCATTATATTATTAAAATTAACATCAACTGGGCGCATTTTTATAGTCGAATGAAAACTATAATTATAGGAATAGACTAATTCTTGCAATATATCTATGTATCTATATGTATTTTTGTGGGTGAAGTATCGCCACATTTTCGTTTTGAGAGTTCTCTGAAACCTTTCCACTATACTAGCCTTAATATCAGGGTTATTCGTTGTGTAATAATTAATATTCTTATTCATTAAATATTGTCTTACATCTTTTGATACGAATTCGGTTCCCTTATCCGATTGTATGTGACTAGGTGTGGCCTTTGCCTCGCAAAATATGCTCTCAAAACAATTTTTTATTGATTGTGAATTCTTTTTAATTAAGGGTCTAACAAATGCATATTTACTAAATACATCAATAACACACAAAATATAATTATAACCATCATTATATTGACTATACTTTCTCATATCACTTAAATCTACTTGCCAGAGTTCATTTAAGTTTGATAAGATATATCTGTTTCTTGGAAATTTTCTTTTTATAGGTTTATGAAGAGTATAAGTTTCCTGTTTTTGCAGCCATTCTTGAACTTGTTTTCGATTCATTTTACCTTTCATTGCTCTAGTTAATGCATTTACACTACTATATCCCGCCGGATTTGCTATATCATAGTAAGTACTATGTATATCTAATAAGGTGTCCATCTTTCCCAATCTATTTTTCTTCCTGGTTTAGATAATTTCGGTGTATTTAGTTTTGTAGGAGTATTAAGACGAAAATCTTCTACATACAATTCATTCATGAATTTATTTATTTCAGGATTACCAACACATATTAGTGGTACTTTAATATCTTTTAATGCTTTTGCAAACTTTTCCCACCCATCAGGTTTATATTTTAAGGGTCGGAGAGTTATATTTATGAGATCTATTATATTGCTTTGAGGTAAATGTTCTTTGTTGATCACAACAGTACCATCATCATTCCAGGAAATTTTATCGTTATTTTTATAAAGAGTATCTAAAAGAATGCTACCTTTCTTTTTGTAAGTTTTAGGAATAAGTCGTTTCAAATAATCAGCCGTGTAGTGTTTTAGTAATATATCCGGAGATTCCGGTGTCTGTACGTCCTGAACTGGTGATAACTCTTTTACAAATGGAATCATCTGCTTCTCGCTTGTGTTGTCTTTAACTTCTTCAATTGTGATAGGTAACTTTAAAGGTTTTTTATCTTCTTGTATTAAGTGTAAGTATTTCTGTAATTCTTGGAGGTATAATGACCATTTTTCACGATCATCAATTTTACTTTTTAATATTTTTTGCATTTCCTTGTCTAATCTTGACAAAGAATCATCAGAAATATTTTCTCTTTTCTTTAGTCGCTCCAATGCGTCTGGTTCAATCAATATCATTTTCTTTGTAGTATCCATTTTGTTTTTATTTATTTATTATGTAATTCAATAATCCACTTAATACTGTGCTAAGAATAATAGGAAGAAAAGCCCCACCTTTCTGTATAATGATTCGCTTTCTTAACCTATGTTTACCCTTCGACACTAGCAAACGCAACAGCTTTTTATATTTCTTTAATTTAGACTTTTCTGTTTCCTTCAATATTATTTTACCATTCAGAACATTATAAATACATTCACAAATACAGTTTATTTCCTCATCGCTACAGACTTTTAATAAGGCTGTACGATGTTTGGGTTTCAGTGTATGTAAAGCTCTTAATAAATCTTGATGTGTCTTCACTCTTTTCGACATAGCTCTACACTGAGAAATTTTAAGGTGTAAAATAGTTTATAAACGGTATCAAAAAACAACTGCACTGCAGAATGTTACCCGAAGACTTAGTGACATCTGCAAGTTTTCCATCAAAAATTTTATAAAGGTTTTCACAAATAAGATCTAATTCATTATCACTGTAAGATTGTATTAAAAGTTTGCGATATTTTGATTTAAAAGTGTATAAAATTTTTCTACTGGACTTTGCAGTAGACGCTGTTTCACCGACACCATTCATCGGATACTATTAAGAATCTCATCGTTCAAATCGTATTTAAATCCTTTTTTCGGTACATACACTATACAATGTTCATTTAAGGGAAATATTTTCGTCTTAAACCGATATGCGTCATTCGTAGCTTGTTTTAAATCTATCATCAAATACCCATGAGGCTCATTAGTAGCATCTCTGTAAGATTCTTCCACGAATTTTGGATTGTCGGGAAACACCTGACGGGCCAAATGTTTTATTTGTGTCCTATCTCGAGGATTTTTGAAATATATGAGATAGCTGGTATTTAGAGAAATATCTCTCTGACCTCTGCCCTGATGGAATAAGTTTTGGGTTATGTAAAATACACTTAAATTTCTGTGGTGGCTTCCTTTCGTGAAGATATCAACTATACGACCATCCGATTCTCTCATAAGATCATCGATAATGAGTAATTGAGGGTGTTTCCCATTAAACATATTCATATCAGGTATTCCTTGGATATATGTCACATCTATTCTATTATAAAGTGGTTGCATTTCATCATAACACCATAATATTTTATCAAACTTGACATCACATATATCTTTTATGTAAGTCAAAAAATTTGAAACAAAGTTAGACTTTCCACATCCACTAGGTCCAGCCACTATCGATGTGAATGGATGAATAAAGTGAATCATTTTTATTCCGTATTATATTAAACGTCTACCTCTTTATAAACAATAATTTATAATGGCATATGAAGAAATAAAACAGAGTCTTTATATACAAATAAATTTATTGCTCAGAACACATTTATACTATACATATTTTTACACAAATTATTTTATTTATTTATTTATTTTATAGAAAGAAACTTATTACTATACAAAGTATGTCATTTCACTTAAGTGCTACGGAGTTTATATTCTTAAAACTACAGTTACAAATATTAAAAATACTTAAAACTACGTTACATTTATTACAAATTACAAACAAAAATATTTACAATTTCTTTAAATTATCTTATTGAATAATGCCCCCATGCGAGGGTGTCTGTTGAATTAGGTATTAAATACCTTTTAGTATCATTAGAAGACAAACAAATCTTATTAATTTTTTGAGTAAAAACTATGTGCTTAATCGATCTGAATCTATACATTTCCGCTAATTTGATTGTGTTATTCATTAAACAGGACTCAAAATCTTTGAATGTTAATTTCTTAGTAACACTCTTATTAACACCCTTAGCTTTAGTTATTAATTTATTATCAACTATCATTGAATACATTTTTGATCGCAACCCAACAAATTCACGAAATATTTGCCCATTATTTTCATCTTTGAAAACCCCGATTTTTTTCTTGTTTATCAGGTTATAATTATAAATATTATTTTCCGGGTAATCTGAAGTATCGAAATATTTTTCTAAATCTGGTTTAATATCACTGTAAAAGTTTTTCGTATATATTTGGTATATTAAACTATCTGTATCAGTATATAGTAATTTTGGGCTTAAAAACTTACTTTTCATATAGGTGTAATGAAAATCAAACATTAAGGTTTTTGAAATATCCAGTATACAAAATCCGAGATATATTGGTTTATTGTATTCAAGTTTTACCTTTTTGAGTTGAACAGCTACTAAGTTTTCGGAAAATATAGAAAGACTATGAAATTCGGGACGTGCAATAAGTGATTGAGCTCCTTGGGTCTTTCCAAGATTTTCCCAATGGGTAAGTAACTTAACATCAACTCTTTTTTCTATGTTTTCCATCGTTTTACCAAATATTGAATTATTCATTAACTTATAGAAATCTTTTTCAAACTCATTTTTTGATAAAGTTCGAAGAGATGTGTTAAGATCTATGTATTGTTTTAACCAAGGACTTTGTCTAAATTTTAAAATTCTATGAACCTTTTTAAGTATTAAGCCCAGTGACAAACACTGTTTAAGATTTCGGTAATGAATTACGTATTTTGTTTTATTATTTAAATTTGTTACTAATTTGGGGTGAATAGATTGGTCTGTGCAAATACGTTCAGGACATAAAGGTAAATCTGAGTGAGTATCATGTAGGTTTTCAGGATATTCCAAATCTACTTCTACTATGTATCCATAATCAGAATCGTCAGAAACATCGAATTTTGTGTTGACATCTACCCATTCAAAGTTATTTATTGGAAGATATTGTGACATTGCCCACCCATATAAATTATTGGCATCCAAATATATCAGATAGGAATCAGGTTGTTCCTTATTATAATCTTCCATGTATTGATTGTTTGCTTTAGCATAGCGATTACTACACTGTGAAATACCACCTCGTATACCTGATTTTAAAAAAGAAATTATCTCAAAGTCTGTTAATAACTCCAATTCCACTTTTGTTAATTTCATCATGGCATCCCAACTTAACCCTGGTGCTGTGTAATAGTGACATGGATCCAAATAGTAAGTAGTTAAACATACATTTCTAAAATTCTCGAATACATCGGTCAGCAATAAAACATCTGTTTTTAAATATAGATCGGAATAATCACCCATATTTTTACATTTAAAATGTTGCCACACGTCCTTTGCATGTTTATAATCTTCATCTGACACATTAGAATCGGACATTGAATTATAAAACCTTTCCTTAGGGGGTAACGTTGTTAAATTTAAAGAATGAAATGATTGCATTTGTTCATACGGATAAATTCCTTTTCGCTTTACACGTACAAAGTCCTCATTATTTGGAAAGTTTTTACGTAATTCAATAAATTGTTCATTATTTAGGTTTTGAGATAATTTTTCTAAACTACTGGACATAAACTTTAAAGAATCTATAAATCGTATACTAATACTACGATTGTTGATCTTTATAGTTTTTGAAAAAGATATGTATTTTTCTTTGTTTTGTGGTATTACTTGAATGTTACCTTCAACTACGTGTAAAGCACGGACTATAAAGTGAGCATCATAATGGCTCATGTTATGTAATATGACTGGTACAAAGTCAGGCGTTACATATTTCTTACCACAAATTGTATGTGCAAAACCTTTAAATTCGCCGGTATATGAATCATACACGGTGAAATCTTCACAATTTAAATCTAAATCACAAACGTAACATTTACTATCATGTGTTGTAAAGTTTACATTTTGTTCAGATAGTGGTTTTGGTGATTTGCGGAAAGTGTTACGTTCTATAATGTTTTCTAAATCCTTAATTAAACTCTGAATAAATACACACTCACAATCATTTCCTTTATAAGATACATATTTTGAAATGCTATCATCATATGAACATTTAATATAATAACCAAAGCTATATACATCATGTTTCTGTACATTTTCTGTGTGTGATGCACATGGATTATTCGAACAACTATAAATTGGCTTTAAAAATGATTCGAAATCTGCATATATTACAAATGGAATTTTTAGTTTTTTGTGATAGCTTTCAAATTTTAACTTATTGCTGTGTGTTAATGTACCAAACCAATCCTTCCTTAAAGCATTTACGGATGGAATTTCCGTACGGATTTGCATACAGTCACTTTTTTGGTGATTCATTAAAGCATCTTTCTTAGTAAAGAATAGTAAACACCCATCGCAAATAAAAATTGCATTGTTTCGATTAGTAACTTGTTTTGACAATAAACGAGATAAGTTTTTAATGTAGCAATAATGATTAGTGTTGCCATGTGTTAATAACAATAAATTTACGTGAACAGGTCTACGTTGTTTTGTATGGTGTAAAGGCCCAACTACGATATTTTTTTTTTCTTTTTTACTGTACTCTAAACCAAAAACATTAATGCTTAGATTATTTAAAATTTCAAATTTTGAAATATCACGTAATTTTACTGGGAATGCTATTTGATTAAATTTTAATTTATTAGAGTGTTGGCTATAAGCAGTGACTCTATCAGAATGGTTTTGTGCAGGATACAAAGCGGAGAGAATTGCCCATTTGAAACAAAGAACATCTGTGTTTTTCACATTAATAACTGCCTTTTTAGAACGTATGTCACGTGGCAGCTCAATAAAAGAACTACCCCGACAGGGATTAAACTTTCCTACATTCAAATCTAATTCGGTCAGGTGTTGAAGGCTCCAACCACTATCTTTCCTTTCAAATTCACTAATCTTATTGGTTAAGATACTATAAACAGATGTAATTAGTTCATTAACATCAGTACTCATACAAACAATATAGTTGGAAGTCTGAAAATCAAATGAATTTTTTAAATCTTTCGTTTGCTGAATAAAACTCCCCCGCAATATAAAATTAACCTTAAATGTAGTAAATTGTTTTATACATTCGGAGAGTAGTTGCACAACACTGTTATTGATTGAAGAAAAATATAATTCCGGGGTTGTAAAATCCTTGGAAGAATTCGTACCTATCCTATATGTTAGTAATCGGTCTTTAAATGCAGTTTCAATTATATCTACGTTTTCCAAGGAGTGTTTCAATTTAAATAAGTTATTTTTATGTAAATGACTATTAACATGATTGGAAAAATACCTTTTTTTTACATTAACGTTGCAAGTAGTACACTTCATCATTTTCACAGTAGATGGTGTACATTCTTGAATCGACGTCTCTATATTATGAAATGTATGATCTTTAGATGTAGATGGTATTGCACCTGGTTCTCCACAACCCACTTGGATGAAAGTACTGAAAATTTATTAATAATTTAGAAACTGCATATAGCGGGTATATAAATAATAATATTTCATATAACAATAAATTGCGTTTACCTTTCAATAGTTTCACACATGTTGTAGAGTTCTGAGTCTAAATATTGAGAGTCAACGAAAGGCTGTGATCTATTTCGGTGACCATGACAAAACTCATCTTCATTGATTCGGCGATGTTTTTCATGATTGCCATTTTGATAATTATCTTCAGATTTACGTTTACATTGAGCTTGTTCCTTCTCTACTTTGCAACATATTTCATATAGTTCAGCATCGTAGCACGAATCATATAGTGACTCAACTAAAGTATCGTTACTTAATTCAAAATATAAACTTTTTATAAAAGACATTTTTACAGTTGGTTGTACGACAACTGCGTTAAAATATACAATAATAGCACTTGTTTAGTGCAACGCTGTTATATATATGGCACCTTTCCACGCCCACTTCATTAACTAAAGACCTTTAAAATTCTTTTAAAATTGTTAACTGATGACTAAAATTAATCACCAATCACATTATTATCTCTAATTACATTGAAACTTTATACAATAGCATACTTAAAAAATCAGTCATTGAAAGAACAATATCAAGTATTTTTGTCGAAGTGATATTTTTTTACGTCAGGTGAATCGGCTATTTCCTTAGATATATCATAGATCACTTCATTGATTTTGTTGAGCCTATGACTTGCCGCATAATATTTAATCCGAGTGGTTGCATGTTTCCAATGATCAGTTGGGGGTATCCTCGCCAGTTTTTTTAGATCGTAAACTTCTATTTTTACAAAGTGTGTGGCTTGCGCCCCATCGTCGGTATTGGTTGATATGTATGCCATTCCACCATCTCGAGACGCCCTTCCAACGCAGGACGACATTTTTTTCTTCTTTTTGGCTGGCTTTTCAAATAGGTCGTCCAAACTGCTGCTGCTACGTGTTCTTTTTATTTTCAATGGCTGTGTCAATTGTAAATCTGACTCGTCGTCGTCAGACAGTGGATAATAATAATGTTTTAAAGTGTTCTCTTCAAGGATGCTCGAGGAATTCTGTAAAGGACATAATACCAAATATTAGACACTACGACATAGCTAACGTAAAATCCTAATACTATGTTATAAATCTAAAGTTTGTGCGTGTATATTTGTTACAAGTTCTTACACGCCTTAACGACTGAATAAAATTTCTGTTCAGTATACATGTAGTACACATATGTATAGATTTAACACATACATCATTTCTGTGTGTGCATGTAGGTATAAATATTATTTTCTAACCAAATCTGAAAAAATATGTGTACGTTCATCATACAAGTATACTTTCCTCTCCGGTGAAATACATGAATAATATTGTAAAAATATGAAACGACAAAAATATTATATCTACATTCATTACACATATTTAATATATAAGATATTATAAGAGCAATAAATGAGATACTTACATCCATATTATCGAAGTAGCACGTGAACACAATAACACACACACACACGTTACAATAATGTAGCACTATCTCTGTTAAAATAATTATTTGATATATTGTAGATGTGCTTTCATCCAAGGTTTATATAGGAAGTTTTAAGCAATTAACATTAGCGAACACGTTCTGTTACAAATCTTGTTGCTCATCACATTCGCATTAGCAATTATGATACAACATTCCAATGAATCGTTAGTGAAGTTCATACTTGTGTATTGCGAAACACCCACATACCTTAAGAGCATGTGAAGCTTTTGATACCGGAAGTGACCGATCCTGCTAGCCCAGACATCATGCAATATGGGTGTTTGTCAACAACACTAAATAAATACATTCAAACAAATCACCTCTGCGGCATAATGGTGCGGTGACGATGCTTGCCACATGAGGTCCTAGGTTCGATTCCTGGGTCGGGATTGTCACCTATCACGTTGTGGAACTTAGTATCTTCGGCTAATCGTGGGAGCATTAGTTGTACCTCTGTCTACCTCTTCGGGGATATGGCCGTGAAGATACTTTTTTACATGCATACAAGTACTGGAATATATTTAATAAGCACACAGACCCAGTAATAATAGCACCACCACAGCGACTAGCACTGATGATGTATGTAATAAGATGGGTCAAGGTGGTGGTACTCAACCTGGTCGAGACGTTGCAGAACTCACCAACTAGTCAGTACTCACGATGTTAATGATATAAATTACTATGAAAAAAAAAAGTAAAAGTCTTACAGGCTGCTAAAATGATAATAGAATGATCGCCATAATCGTGCTTTTGTCCGCTGAACAGGTGAATCGCAGTGGAACGTTAAGACGCTCGCTCTGCCTTCTCGACACGGGAATCAGCTTGATGATATTTATTTTATTCCATATTCATTAGTTGCAAGTGATACGCAATGCGAGACGTCCTAATGAGCTTTTAATAGTGCGATTGTGTGACGGGCGTTCGAGCTTAATGATAATGAGGTGATTAGATAACGAAGGAGAGCCAGGAATGCTAACTTTGCAACCGTGCGAGATATCAAAAAACGGATGCTTGCAATCGATCGGGCGTACCCGGAAACCCCCATTTTGACACCAAATTTTTTTTTTTTTTTTTTTTTTTTTTTAGTTTTGACCGACCACCAAGTGGGTCAGAAACACAGGTGGGACAGAAACAGGGATCCAGACCCAACGACCCGGGTGGTCGGGAACCAACGAATCCCTACTACTAACAACCTTGAACGTTTTTATGGAGAAAACGTGCTAAAACCTGCAATTTATAAAAAAATGTGAATATATTTATGCAACTAAATCTTTACAGGCACTGATTATTTTGACTGGTCAACCATTTTTCAGCTACTAACGAATACAAATCGAGGCCAAACACTGAGGCGATCCAGTGGAAGAAATATATATGTACTTATATAGAGGTTATTGTATAAATTATTGTTGTATTTCGGACACTGGGCGATCATTAATTTATATAAAAATATTATATGTATTACTACCTGACCCGCGCATCTTTGCCCGCAAGTAGATTACCATGTCGTCGATATAATTTTTCATACACAATTTCATTCTCTATTTCAGTCCCTTTAAAGGTGGGTGGATTTACAAAAAAAATACCATATGTTTCAACACGGCTTTTCACCTATATCCATGCTAAATTTTATTAATATCAATTTAGCGATTTAGCCGTAAAAGCGTAACAAACAAATATACTTTCGCATTTAAAATATTATAGGATAGGATTCTGCCCCCTTGTCACAACATTATTTATTTTTTTATGTTGTTTTAATAGCAGAAATTTTGTGTAAAATTTTAATCGGGAATTATTTTTTAGGTCGAGGGTCCACAAGGTCAAATACATGACGTCGACACATCACATATATACCACGGGGAGTTGGTTGGTGAGTAAACAAATATTTAATAGATGACATTAATTTACTCCTTGTATTAGTCCCGGGCACGACAGACAATCTGTCTTGATTGTAGAGGTGAAGAAAAATTTAACTTATTACTACTAATATCGGCGAAACTACGTTGGCCCGACCCTCCTATTAAAAAAAGACCATTTGCCTTTTTCCCAGGCAATTTGTAAATGGCGAACAATTAACCAAATTTAATGTGTTACTAATACGCTAAATTCTAAGTGGTGGAGTTACTGGAGTGCTACAACGTCTTACTCGATTTTTTTTATTGATTTAGATAAATTACTTTACGAAAATCTATAAATCAAAGGTAAAATTAATTTAACTTTCAATTTTCCGGGACTGATGTGTAACCTCTGCGATGCCACTGAAAGGAAACACAACCTTAAAATTAAAATAAATGGTCTAAAGTAATCGAGGGCTGGAAAAGAACGAAGACCCCAGCGCCACAATCGACGGGTCCTACGTAAGTTGTCGTAACTTAAAAAATGCTATTTTTATTTATGAAAGTGACTCCACTTTTATAAAATCTTTAATAACACAAGGAATAAAAATGAAATTTCTATTAGAAGTTGGATTTTTCTAATAGAAATTTCATTTCTATTCTTCGTATTATTAAAAGATCTATACAAGTTGAGTATTTTTTTATAAATAAAACAAAAACCGCATTTTTAAAGTTATGACAACTTACATAGGACCTGTAGCAATAATCCGTCTACACCCACCACACTCTCACCCACGTCAGCAGAAAACACAAAAGCACACAAGATGCGTATCTCGCACGCTTAACTTCGCAATCAAAGCATCTATTACTCATATTGCCAACTGACAATCTATTAAATTGTGGTAAACTCCAATGTGTATTAATATTGTGATCGATTCTTCTATAGATATGTTGATAACGATTTAAGAGTGCACCGAGCTTCTTAGAGCTAATCGATATTTTGGCCTTCTACAGGACAGACAAGACTATATGAATTACACATATAGTATTTAAAAATATTTTTTAAAATAATTTTGATCGGTATACTATATCTTCAACAAATAAAAATGGGCCCCACACGGCGAATATATCCAACCAAACAAGAAAATAATTTTTCAAAGTCGGTTCACACACTACCCGAGTTCTGAGGTAACAAAAAAAAAAAAGAAACAGCCAAATTGGAAAGTCGGTTGATAATTACACAGATATGATGTTATTAAGCTACCAAGTAATAGTGAAATCAAAAGCCCGCCCGAGGTACTTAGTTCAGTGCAAATGCAATTTTGAGTCGCGAAAACAAGTTTAAGTTTTCTCAGAATCCACGGCGCTGCTGTAAGCGGTATCTTGTAGCCCACACCCCTACCCCTTTTACTTAATTGGTAAAGTTCTATGCCGGGGCCCGGCCTTAAATTGCAATGTATAAGAGGCACTTACTCTGCAGACGTCCATAGGCAGAGTATATATTTTAATGACACAAGAATCGTACGTACAGGTCTGTCACAAGATTGTGATTTACTTACCCTTCGGCCGCACCTGCGTGTATCGTCCCCAAGATACTAGCGCGCCAAGGCGCACGCAATCCGAATTGTTGCGACAATAATAATCTATATATATATATATATATATATTTATAAAAATCAATTGCTGTTCGTTAGTCTCGCTAAAACTCGAGAACGGCTGAACCGATTTGGCTAATTTTGGTTTTGAATTAATTGTTGAAGTCCAGGGAAGGTTTAAAAGGTGAGAAAATATAGGAAAAAAAATAAGAGTAGTTCAAAAGGACAACTTTTACCGGGTCAGCTATTATTATATATCACTACATATTATAAAACAAAGTCGCTTTCTCTGTCTGTCCCTATGTATGCTTAAATCTTTAAAACTACGCAACAGATTTTCATGCGCTTTTTTTAATCGATAGATTGATTCTTGAGGAAGGTTTTAGTATATAAACCTTTCCGATATTCCGTCGGGAACAAAAGCTACGCGGGTAAAACTGCGGGTAAGTCGTTAGTTTTAAAGATTTAAGCATACATAGGGACATAAGGACATAGGGACAGACAGAGAAAGCGACTTTGTTTTATACTATGTAATGATGCGAGTTTGGATGTTTGGTTGGATGGATGGATGTTTGATATTTCATCACGCAAAAACTTTTTAACGGATTTGAATGAAATTTGCCACACAGGTAGATGGTGACCTGGAATAGCACATAGGCTACTTTTTATCCCGGAAAAATTAGGAGATCTTTTATAATGCAGCGGGCTGCACGCTGCTGCTAGTGGGGTATAAGGTGGAATGGGCGGTGGTATAAAACCGGGTGAGAAGTTGCAGGACCCTACTGTCATTAACAAAGTTCATTAGAGAATATATATTCAGAAACACAATTCATTCTTATTTCTATATGATTTGATAGTAGAGTAGAAACTGTTAAAACAATATTGTTGTCACAGGCAGTGTCTCGATGTTCCTCAGAATTATGTGTATGGCCGGATAAGACGTCACAAGACAAGCACGAAGTTTGTAGGCGACGCGGACATGTTGCTCTGAGCCTCTGACACACGTCAGCCGCAAACTTACCGTACCCGCGCGGAATACGACGTTATCTCTAGAACCGAGTTAAAGCCGCCATTGTTTGCTAGTGCCTTCATTTTAAACAGCGCCCACATTTATTTGGAAACGTTAGGTGTATAAGCCGAAGAGTTTGGCTACTAGAGAAGCTATGTTAAGTAGAAGTCGTGCTCCATTTCGTTAACGCTCGCTACAGCGTCAGATAAATCGTCCAACGAAAGTCAAAATTAAGTAGCGCTGTAGCGTATAATACAGTATAACATACATTCGCGACCAAAAGTTCTAAACCGCAGTAAATTTCACGGCACTTACGCGTTGATTTCAACGAGGTCTGAAGTAGGTGCAGTCCGTGGACCGCACTTTAGAGGAGCACATGTGACGTGACGCATGCTTTGTCTAGTACGTTAGTACCTACATAGAATTTGGTATAAGCTTACTAAATAATTTTATACTTTGGCAATCGATTAAGCCGTCCACCATATTTCCAGTTTCCTCATGACTTATTTAAATCAGAAATCAGAAGAACTTTATCAATAAAACTTTTTACAAGTTATTCTGACACGTCAACATTTTTTAAAACTACTACCGGACCGAAACACGGCCACACACTGTGAAGATCCGGCGGAAGAAACTCAGCGGGCTTGTCTTTTTTTAGTATATTTTTTTTCCACAGTATCACAATATTACAAAATTATAAAACATCGATATTGTTATGTGATTGATATTTTATTGAGATTGATAGGAGGAGCATCCCATGCTTATTTGTCTTCCAAATAATCTGAGATGTTATAATAAATACCCTTCTTTACACAGTTTTGTTTTAACACATTTTTTTAAATTTATTGACTGGTAGATCTCTTATAGTTTCGGGTAGTTTTTGGATTATAAAAGCGTATACATTGCCCCATAAAAGAGTTACTTGTTCTGTGAAGACGAGATGGATGCACAACAAGATTGTTTTTGTTCCTTGTGTTTAGTGAGTATACGTCACATTTTTTTTAAACAAACAAATGGGCGGGTAAGCGCTCGATATTGCTTTTCGTAATATACATAACTAGCTTTTGCCCGCAACTTCGTTTATTCCGCACAGCTTCTCCCCCGTAGGTGATAGCGTGATAATATGTAGCCTATATGTTGACCCGACCTGTCAGTAATATTCATGCAAAATTTGAAGTAAATCCATGCAGTACTTTTTGAGTTTACCCCGGACATACATACAAACAAACAGATAAACAGACAAACAGACAAAAATTCTAAAAACTATATTTTTGGCTTCGATATCGATTGTAGATCACGCCCCAAGTATTCTTTTAAAAAAATATTCAATGTACAGTTTTGACTTTCCTACGATTTTATTATATGTATATGTAGATATTTCGCAATATTATATAATACTAGCTGACCCGGCAAACGTTGTTTTGCCTTACACATTAGGAATCCATAGCGGACAAACAACGTGACACGTTATTTATATAAATAAGTCTACGGGATTGTCCTTCCACGCAGCCAAAATGGCATTCAACCTTATATGGTGGTTAAGTATTCTTAAATTTTCTAATTTTCCGCGCAATTTTCTTAATATTTTGTTTTATAAGAACCTTCTCCTTACAATTACAAACACAACAAAAAAAAAAATACCGAAATTGGTCCAGCCATTCAGGCGTGATGTCGTGACCAAGGAAAATAGGGATTGATTTTTATAGATATATGTACATAGAACAGTAATATTATTGATACAAATAGCTTAATTATTACGGGTTCTGCAAATAAAATATGATTCTTATAGCATCGAATAACATAATATGTATGTTCTGACTTCTGACTACTTGTAAACATAATTTTACGGATTAGGATAGGATCGAAACCACTTTAAAATAAGCGCGAGTTTTGCCTGTGATAACGTGTCGAACTTACCTCGTGAACAGAATTAAAGCTGCCGCTGCTAAGCCTCAACAAGGCTTTCTTGCTACTCTTGCCACAATAATGTCGGCGTTTGTCGCTTAAAAGTCATATAGAATCGTTATTAATAGCCAATTTATTTTTTTAGAAAGAGTCCAAATGGGCTACTGCCCATCTAATCATAGGCAACGGACGGGCGACATGGGTGGTGCTCATGGATTTTGCAGACTTTTCGCGGTCGACCTATTAAGATATACTTAGTACTTTTTACTTTTACTTTAAACGTCCGTTAGTTATTTCTGTACGAAATATCCCGCACCTGCAACTAGATCCACTGAGGGGTAGTTTACGAAAAACCTGAAAGCGAGATGGCAAGAATGAGATGGTAGAATTTTGTATTTTGATCTGATGTGTAATCCAATGATTTCACTATCTTATCACACCTCAGCAGCAGGAATTAATTTACACCGTTCCTTTCTTCTGTCTTTTCCTCATCGTGATAGATATGAGAGAAGACACAAAGCCGTCAACGTCAACGAATTAAACAGAAACAGGCTGCTAATAAGTATCTGCAGAGTGCTTGCTCTACACGAAGCAAAATTTGCGTTAAAAAATGTGCAAGCGTGGAATACTAGAGCATCCTTGTTAAGAACATTGTGCTTAAGATTTTTATTTCCCATTAATGTTCATTCTTCAACGTATTTTGGGGATTTGTTGGTTTGATTTGTCTATGTATAATATCATCAAGAGAAAACATTTGTATTTATGTATGTTTATAAGGAATAGACTCAAAAACTACTGAGAGATCCTTAAAAAAATTTACCATTAGAAGGCTACGCTCTTTTACACTATCCATAACTGACATATGCTACTTTTTTACCCATCTGAGTGAAAGAAGGAAAGGATGGTTGTATTCTATGTCATGCAAACAATGTCGCGAATAATAGCTAGTATATGATAAAATTGATGAATAGATTATTATGATAGGGATTTGACGTCAACGTGTGTTTTCCAAAAGTTCCTTCAGTATTCGTTGTCTCCGCTAACATAACACAGAAATGCTGACATGATAGTGACAATTACTGACATAATAGTGACAGTAGGAGGTAGCCGAATCCTATTTAATGGTTACGAGGGGAGTGGCATGTGACTGCATTCCTTAAACAATTGGTTAAATAGCAACCTTCTTTCTTTAAATGCTATTAAATATATGTGCTTTTACAAAACTGCAAAATCACAGCCATTAAATATCTCAGATCTTAAAATACACACATGTCTTAATGCTAACTCTTTAGCATGTGGCTGTGATACTATAAAACGAGCTAAAAATCTTAGATATCTGGATTTGTATTTGGATGAGCGCTTAAGTTTTCAATCGCATATAGAAATGTTGTCATCTAGGGTACGCAAGGTTGTAGGTGTAGGTATCATGAAATTATTGAGGAATTCAACCTACATTCTAATCCGTAAACTTGTGTATACTGCGGTCTGCCAGTCATTACTCACCTATTGCATTGGTGTTTGGGGTGGTGCAACGAAAACCTCTATGCTTCCTATTGAAAGAGCTCAACGTGCCGTTTTAAAGGTCATGACGCGTAAGCCTCCTTGGTTTTCCACAAATGCGCTGTACGAGGAAACTGGAGTTTTGCGAGTGCGTCAGCTGTACATACTGAGAGGATGCATCTCAACTCATAAAAATGTAATTACCTCTACCAATTACAAATCACTTTAAAAAAAAAAGATTATTTAGAGTATAGTTGCCAATAGTAAGATCCCCATTTGCTAAACGATTTGAATATTTTGCCCATAAAGATATTTATAATAAAGCTGTTAAGTTTTGTGACATTAAGAATTCCTCAGTTCAAGAATGTTCACGTAATATTATAAGTTGGTTGCAATCGTCAGATTACGAAAAGACTGAAGCTATCGTAATGTCAACACTCTCATAGAAGAAAGTACACCAATGATGTTCTTGTTTTATTTTTTAACTTTATATTAATTTCTCAGTATTTAATTCTAACCTCGAGTCTATTAAATTTATGTTTTAAAATTAATTTTAAATAAATAGCACGATTTTGTTTTGACATTTCAATGCTTATAATGTGAATCAATTATTATAACTTTATTTATTATTGTACTCGTCCTTTATTGTTTGAAATTCTTTTTTTTTTAATTAAGTCTGGTACCCCAAAATACAGGCTCCGCCTAGTTTGGGAACCCCTGGTAATTCTAGAATGCACCAAATTATTGTTCTTAATTAGCGTAAGTCAGTGTAAATTTCTTGCAATCTTTAAAATACTTGTTTTTTTAAATAAACTATTATTAACTATTATTATTATGTCTAACCATAGTTAACACACATAAAAAAAGTGTTTTTTCAGTTTTCTGAGAAACACAAATTTGCCCGGGATTGGAAAGTGCCCGGTTGGCGATAGGCTTGCCACCTATCACATTTGTGGGACCAAGTATCTTCGGCTAATCGTGGGTGCACTTGTTGTACCTCTGCCTACCCCTTCGGGGATATGAGCGTGAAGATACTTTTCTAACCTTAGTTCGCTACTAATGAAATGCCTTGCAAGGCACATGGTCTTATCTCCATTAGGGACATGGATTTATTGCAATTGTCAGAAATATGAATCCCCCGCCATTAATAATTCTACAAGAGCACTGAAACATATTTCTTTTTGTAATTACCGCCTCGACGGCGTCAAAGTCCCAGCTAATTGGGAGCTTTCGGCGGCTACTCGACTTTTAATGTCGGGACGCTCACAGCATACGGATGGGATCTACAAGTTTTGCGAACTTCGTGGTTTGTATGTAAATAATTAATTTTCGGAAAACTTCATTAATTATGCAGTGACTTAGTCCGGACTCCGGGGGGTTTTATTGTGAACGTTAAAAGAAAACGGCGTTAATAATAATGAATCAACAACATTAATATTATATTATGTGGTACACTGCTCTTTGCAATTAATTTAATAGCTTTTTGTAGCCCATAAACATCACTTCCTTTTGCTTAGTCGGGAAAGTGGCCAGTGTTACCCAATGGTAATGTTATATTTATACATCTATACATATAATAATCTATACATATAACAAAATCGTAGGAAAGTCAAAACTGTACATTGAATATTTTTTTAAAAGAATACTTGGGGCGTAATCTACAATCGATATCGAAGCCAAAAATATAGTCTAGAATTTTTGTCTGTTTGTCTGTATGTATGTACGGGGTATACTCAAAAAGTACTGCATGGATTTACTTCAAATTTTACATGAATATTACTAATAGGTCGGGTTAACATATATAGGCTACATATTATCACGCTATCACCTACGGGGGAGGTGCTGTGCGGATTAAACGAAGTCCGCGCGGACGAAGTCGTGGGCAACAGCTAGTATATATATAAGATAGCAAACCAGCAGATGGCGCTCCTAATAGAAGACAACCATCGCATATAGAGAACCATATCAGAAGAGAGAAGGTGCTATCAATACATCCATATCTAGCCATCGGTGTTAAGTCTGATGAGACAACACATCAACCAACCCATCGACAAAAACGAAACGAAAAACGACATCGACGAAAATCACCAACACATCGACTTCAAAATTATGAACAATTGAAAAATTTATTGCTGACCTAGGATTCTAATCTTGATCTCAAGCGTCTATACCGAGATTAGTATCGATAGAAGAGACATTAATTTTAGAATTGGTTACTAGCAATAACTAGAAGGTTATTTTGCTATTCCGATCCCGATCCCGTGTTGGTCCGGGCTGTCTTTGAAGAATAGACCATCTGCCATTCTGCCAGGCAGTTCGTAAGAGCCATACGATTGGAGTCACGACCATCGTGACTACTTGGTGGCAGAGTTCTGCATTGTCTCGCCCGTGTCTTGTACCACCGCCTTATCTATTCCTTTTGCTATAGCGTCAGTGCTTGTCACTATCTTGTTCCGCTTTGGAGGGTATGGTAGTCGGTAAGCTTATGCAATATGCATGTTGCATTAAGACCCCGCTAAATGGATAGCAACGCACCATTAACTTCTTTAGTGTCTATAGGCGATGTTTGTCTCTTTTTATCAGGTGAGCTTGTTTGTTACTTATGATATTAAAAAATATCATAATTTTGATGACATAATTAAAGATCGTTATTTATATATTCAAACCGCACGTTGTCTTTGGTTAGAAGAGTTATATAGTAAAGAGAACATATTATCTAGCTTCACTACATAGTATAAAACAAAGTCGCTTTCCCCGTCTGTCCCTATGTCCCTATGTATGCTTAAATCTTTAAAACTACGCAACGGATTTTGATGCGGTTTTTTTTAATAGATAGATTTATTCTTGAGGAAGGTTTTAGTATATAAAACTTTCCGATATTCCTACAGGAACAAAAGCTACGCGGGTGAAACCGCGCGCAGGTCGCTAGTATTGTTATATTAGTACGTCGTCGGCTACGACATATCGATCTATAATACATACGTACATTGTATTCACGATAAAAAATCGGTAAATATTTTCGTTCAATTTTTATTTGAAACATGCAAGTTAGCGCTAAGTAAATACTATTTAGGGTTCCAAAGTAAACTAGGAACCCTTATAATTTCGCTATGTAAGTCCGTCCGTAGTCTAGCGCAGAGATCCTTAGTACTAGAAAGCTGTAATTTTGCATGAATGGGTATACGTACTAGTCACGGTAACAAAGTTACAGTGACGAGTATTCCCTCCACCTCGCCAACTAAACGGCTGGTTTTAGGGGTTAAAAAAATTCAAATTGACGTTAAATAGGTTTAATGTTCATAGTATGAAACAATAAAAGCCCACTTCTTAGTCCGCATTATTGTGATGGGCAACTTCGGAAGCCTACAATGCGCGTGGGCAAATACGCACATCAGCAAATTATTTAGCAATTTATTTATTGCCTCTGTGGTCTAGTGGTCCAGCGTTGGCGTTGACCACATGAGGTCCCGGCTTCGATTCCCAGGTCGGGCACTAAAAAAAGTGTTTTTTCAGTTTTCTGAGAAACACAAAGTTGCCCGGGATTGGAAAGTGCCCGGTTGGCGATAGGCTTGCCACCTATTACATTTGTGGGACCAAGTACCTTCGGAGATATGGGCGTGAAGATACTTTTAGCATTTTATTTTAAAGCAATTACTTTTGTCGTCAAAACGTATCTCAGTCGAAAGACGTTCAGTACAGGACAAAGGCCACCCCCAAATATTTCACAACTTTTCACACTTTTTCACTTCGTCATATTTACCAACTCGTGTTTTCACTTTGAATAAACGTGAAATATCATTCACATAGTATATATCATACCTAGGTATCCCCTGCGTAATAGGGATAGATCTGAAAAGGTAATGCAATTTGATTGGATTGAGTAGTTATCTTAATATGATATGGTATTAATTATATTTTTTAAGTCCTATAACTTTGTTAAGAGACACTGCTTAATTTTACCTTAAAATAAGTTTATTTTGTATCTTTATATTTCAATTGACATACGTTTGAACAATAGCCGAGGCAGAATTTCTATTAAAAAATGTCTGAAAATGAAAAACGTAACCCTTATCGGATCACTTTGTTGTCGGTTTGTCTGCTTGCCTGTCTGTCCGCCCGTCTGTCAAGACCCTTTATCTCGGGTCTGCGTGGAGGTATACAGTTGAAATTTAAACTATATACTGATGTCTACAGGCCCTTGAAGCTGTGAAAAATCAACGTCTAAGTTAAGGTAAAAAAGATACTGCTGTTTATGCCGCAAAAAATGTATATTTCCACACTCCACTCCACTCTAGGAATCACAATTTATTGGGTATTTTGCGTTGACCTAGAGCTATGATTTTGATAATGAAAAGCAAGTAATGTCGCCGTTATGAGGAAAAATCTGAAAACCTATAAATTTGTAACTAAATCATAAAAATATAGTAGTTATTTAAAGTGCCGGTTTGGAAATTGAATTTCGGGAAAAGCTTGAAAAAAAATGAGCGACTCGATTTCTGAACGTTTTATAATATGTACCTACAAAGTGCACAACCCTCGGGGGTGAGTTTGACTTGCACTTGTCCGTCTTTTATCTATATTAAGCGACAAACGCCGACATTATTGTGGCAAGAGTAGCAAGAAAGCCTTGTTGAGGCTTAGCAGCGGCAGCTTTAATTCTGTTCACGAGGTAAGTTCGACACGTTATCACAGGCAAAACTCGCGCTTATTTTAAAGTGGTTTCGATCCTATCCTAATCCGTAAAATTATGTTTACAAGTAGTCAGAAGTCAGAACATACATATTATGTTATTCGATGCTATAAGAATCGTATTTTATTTGCAGAACCCGTAATAATTAAGCTATTTGTATCAATAATATTACTGTTCTATGTACATATATATTATATAATATTGCGAAATATCTATATCTATATACATATAATAAAATCGTAGGAAAGTCAAAACTGTACATTGAATATTTTTTTAAAAGAATACTTGGGGTGTGATCTACAATCGATATCGAAGCCAAAAATATAGTTTTTAGAATTTTTGTCTGTTTGTCTGTATGTATGTCCGGGGTAAACTCAAAAAGTTGTCTGTTTGTCTGTATGTATGTCCGGGGTAAACTCAAAAAGTACTGCATGGATTAACTTCAAATTTTGCATGAATATTACTAACAGGTCGGGTCAACATATAGGCTACATATTATCACGTTATCACCTACGGGAGAGAAGCTGTGCGGAGTAAATGAAGTCCGCGCGGACGAAGTCTCTGGCAACAGCTAGTTATTAATAAACCAATGGCATTGATACGTTGCCATCCACATAGCTAAGATGTAAAGCCTCGAGCGAGTCCATACGATTAAACGGAGGTCACAGCTTAGCAATGCGTGAACATAAAGTCCTAGTGTAATAATCGTGAAAGTTGGGTACAGTGTAAATGGATAAAGTTGGGAGAACGAGCGGTGCGGCATCGATCGCAGTTCGTCGTCCTACTTACTGCTGTTCCGAATGCACTTAGCCACCAACTTGCGAACCCCGCTCGTGTATTAAATCCTACGTTATTTAGTTTAAAATCTGTCACGTTAAAATCAACAAGTCTTCTAGTAGTTCCAGTATTGACGTGTACGGAAAGAATCCTATTCGGAGATGAAATCCTGTTAATATTATAAAATTTGTTTTTGAATCGTTAGATAGCAAACAAGCAGACAGCTCTCCTGTTGGAAAGAGAAATCATCACGTATAGAGTATAGACGCGGAAGAAGTTAATAATGCGTTACTACTATCCGCGTGGGGAGTCGCAATGCATGTTCTAGTATTGATGTGTACGGAAAGAATGCTATTAGAAGTTGAAATCCTATTAATACCTATTATAAAATTTGTTTTTGAATCGTTAGATAGCAAACAAGCAGACGGCTCTCCTGTTGGAAAGAGAAATCATCACGTATAGAGTATAGACGCAGAAGAAGTTAATAATGCGTTACTATCCGCGTGGGGAGTCGCAATGCATATGCATTAGTCTACCAGCTACCTTATCCTCCAAACCGGAATACGATAATGCCGAGCATCATTACAGACGTTGTTGCGGCAGGAATAGGTGGCGGTGTTTCCATATACTCGGGCGAGACGTTGCGGAATCACACCATAAACTAAATCCAGTTGTCATTAGATACGATCGAGTTTGAATTTTTATTGTTTTTATTGAATACTAGCTGCTCCCGGCAAACGTTGTTCTGCCTTTTTAACTACTCTTTTTTTTGTTCTGTATTTTCTCACCTTTTAAAACTTCCCTTGACTTCAACAACTAATTCAAAACCAAAATTAGCCAAATCGATTTTTATATATATAGATAGATTTGTATCAGAGTAGTTTGAAGAAAGTACATTGTTTTAGAGAATTGTCATTCCTAAACTAAGATAAAATTGTAAATAAAACGAATTTTCTGAAATGTCACATTTATATCAATACATCTATACAAATAAATAAAATTGGAGTGTTTGTTTTTAATATTAAAGTAACCGCTTTACACGGTACATATACCGAAATAACAGCTTTTAAGATTTTTGCCTGTCTCTGTTTGTTCCGGCTAATCTCTGAAACGGCTAGACCGATTTTGACGAGATTTTCACTGGCAGATAGCTGATGTAATTTTTTCACGACGAAGTCGCGGGCGCAACTTGTTTTGATTAAAGTTCTTCGCGAACAACAGACAGACAGTAACGACCATTGTTTTAATGATTATAATTTTAAACACAGAGAACGAAACATAATCTAAAAAAATTAGACCGCGACTGTGGTCTAGCGGTCCGGTGTCGGTGTTTACCACATGAGGTCCTGGGTTCGATTCCTGGGTCGGATAATTCAAAAATGTGTTTTCAGTTTTCTGATAAAAACAACGTTGCTGGATTGGAAAGTGCTCGGTTGGCAATAGGCTTGCAGTTTGCACCTATCACATAATGGGACCAAGTATCTTCGGCTAATCGTGGTGCACATGTTAAACCTCTACCTACCCTTTCTAGGATATAGGCGTGAAGATACCTTTCTTTGCAACATTATCTCGATATACTTGCTTTAATCCTATACATATTATAAATATGAATGTTTTTATGTTTGGATGATTGTTTCTCAATCACGCAAAAAGCTACTAGACCGATTTGGATGGAATTTAGCTCATAGGTACATGATGATCGAGAATAGCACATAGTATACATTTTATCCCAGAAAAACGAGTAGTTCCCATGCGATTCACCGAAAACTTTTATAGTGCAACGAGCTACAAGGTGAAGCTAATAGTTAAATAATGTGCACTCATTATTTTGATTAACTCAATGAACAATAACACACTAGGTATGTGTTTTAACCACAGATTAAACTGGATACGCATTTCAAGGCAATTTCTTAGGTTGTCAACGTCGCTTGCATTTGCACAGAGAAATACAGAGTTATAATACTTACCCATGAAATAAAATCATTCCCTAAGCTTTAGCTTTTTATACGACATGATAAATTAGCACAATATGGCGTATTTCTTTTTTATTACGATATAATATATCTACAGGCGTTTGACATTTGCGGCTACGCATTCTGCGTCCAACACCGTGTCTATTAACATTCGTGTGGTCTGTGGTTTTAACCATCGATTACGTGGTGAGGCCTCAGTCTACTGTCCTAGAAACATTTGTAACCCGCAAGTAAAATAGGACATTTTTCACACAAACACAAACAAGTTTCGTCTGCACAGACGATTATTTTCAGAACTTTAAATTTGAAATACATATGTTTTAATGCAATCCGAGATAAGTTTTCGTGTAGAGAATAAGGTTTTCCGGCTACAGAATAAGGTTCAGAAACATTTTTATTTAAAAAATAAAGAAGTTCAAAGGTCGAATTAAAAGTATTCTTATGCACGGCAACCCAACAATAAGACTTCAGTGTTTCTATACACGTAACGAAACTTCAATTGAATCGAAACGCTTGGATGAAACATGCTTACCCTAGGCACTAGGCAATCTGGGTTTTTGATGCTCCCAAGGCTTCGAGCTGAAATTTGAATTTCCAAGAAATACCTGATCCATTCTTCCATAATATTGACTTATTTTAATTTTATTGCTTATTTTTTAATTATTTAATTTTTTTTATTTGTAAAAAAACCAGTCGGTTTAATCTATTTATTTAATTGCATTCCATTTCGTCCGCGCGGACTTCTTTTACTCCGCACAGCTCCTCCCCCTTAGATGATAGCGTGATAATATTGTTACGAATAATCTAGAAGCGTGTAGAGTTGGAGCGCGCGCGCTATCTAGAAATAAAAGAAAGAGATAGCTACTCCTATTGACAAACAAATAGTTGATCTGGGCTATGCCATAACGGACTTTGTGGGATATGGCATAAGGTTGAAAGTAGCGTGTACTAGGATTTATGACTCATAACATGTTTACGATGAGAAATGATTCATTGTTTCCCGATACATTTAGATTTTTCTGGATCCAGCTAGGACTTTACCCTGCCTATAAATAGAGAGGTGTTGACAAACACAAGGCAGTTTTTATCAAGCGATCGAGAGCGATACATCAAGTGACCAGTG
The DNA here is from genome assembly GCA_036924255.1 of Apodemia mormo. NCBI lineage: Eukaryota > Metazoa > Arthropoda > Insecta > Lepidoptera > Riodinidae > Apodemia > Apodemia mormo. Next base: position 32,223,236 of record JAUPFN010000009.1, read on the forward strand.
CGAAGCGAGAAGTGTTTTATTGTGTAGTGTTCTAAGTTCAGTGATAGTACAGCGAGTGACTAGGGTGTAAAGTGTATTTTAGTATTACGTTGTGTTGTGTTGTGTAAATACACGGATTTAATATAAGTGGTGTTTTCATACAATTACGAACCCGAGTACGTAACAATATGTAGCCTATATGTTGACCCGACCTGTTAGTAACATTCATGCAAAATTTGAAATAAATCCATGCAGTACTTTTTTGGATTACCCCGGACATACATACAGACTAACAGACAAAAATTCTAAAAACTATATTTTTGGCTTCTATTTTGATTGTAGATCACGCCCCACGTATTCTTTTAAAAAAATATTCAATGTACAGTTTTGACTTTTCTACAATTTTATTATATGTATAGATTGCCTCAGCTTCATAAGGCTTCTTCGGAGTATGAGTCCATATTCCAACAAAGTTGTGATGTTTGGAGAGCTTCTTTCAATTTTACTAATAGAACTTGTTTTAAAATTTTTGAGTAAAGTCATGCACTTATTATTTGAACCTACGAACGTAGATATGTAATTTAAAAACCTATTTTTTAAACCCAAAAAATATTGTCTTGCTTATCTTATGGTGCACCTGATCTAAATATTTATTAATTAAATAAAGTTTTGCTGGATTTTTATATTAAATTAATATTAATGTTTGTTAAGTAAACAATCATCTTTTTCTTTAAGAAAATCTGTAAATTTTTTTTATTGACTATGCCAAATTTATTCCTTGACATAAACTATTATTTTATGAATATTATTTGTACCATTAAACTTATGCGTATAGCATAACATTCTTTCCACACGTTTTTTTATATATATATATCATAAGGTTGTAAACAAGCAGACGGGTCTCCTGATGGAAAGAGTCAACCATCGCCTATAGACACCAAAAATGTTAATGGTGTGTTGCTATCTTGTGGCGAGGTCTAATGCCACATGCATAAGTTTACGATACTTTACCTTTCCACACATATAGCAACGCACTGTTAACATTTTTGGTGTCTATAGGCGATGGTTGACTCTTTTCATCAGGAGACCTATCTGCTTGTTTGCTATCTTATGATATAAAAAAAATTAAAGTCGACGTTTATATATTTTCAGCGAAAATACCAGTAGCTTGTAAACTTAGGCATGTGGCATTAGACCTCGCCACAAGATAGCAACGCACCATTAACATCTTTGGTGTCTATAGGCGATGGCCAACTCTATTCATCCGGAGACTTATCTGCTGTCGATGTTTATCTCTTTTTAGCAAGAAAACCATCAGCTTGTATAATATAAAAAATCAATAATGGATTGGATAATTTACGCAATACTAGCGAATTTCACAATACTAGCGAACTTCTGTGGCCGAAATTCGACCATATACCTAAATAAAAACTCTTTTAAGTTTGACAACTAACTAGCCGTAAAGAAAATAGCTTATCATACATGTGTGTATAATATCATCGATGTCACATGGACGTAGCTTGTGTAATGTTTATTTTTATTAATTTAATGTATTTCAATTGCATTTTATTTAAAAATGTCGTGTTTCTGCAGTTCTCCGCAATGTAAACTTTAACTGTACCAAATTTCATACTTCATCGTACGCGCAATTGTTTTAAAAAGAGGTCCAAAGTTTTTCCTTCACGTATTAATACGTAGACATAGATATATTAGAGGTATACGTAGGTCACACTATAAGTTTTGCGTAACTTAAAAAAACAACATGTTATAACCAAAATATTATGTTTATTGCTTTTCAAAATAATCTCCTTTACATTTTAAACATTTTTTATGCGATCGAACCATTTTTTAAAACAAGAGGACTACAGATCTGAAGGCATGTTTTCTACGTGCTGATTGAACGCTATCACTGCCTCTTCGGAGTTGGTAAAAGTAAAACCTCTCATCAAATCTTTAATTTTGGGGAAAATACAGAAATCACATGGTGCTAGGTCGGGGCTATGCGCAGGATGAGTGACGAGATGTACTTTTTCGGAAGCTAAAAATGACTTTGTTGGCCGTGTGTGAAGAAGCGGGAATGCGGATTTTGGGTCGTCTTTCGCGAACTTTTTCTAACACCCTGGGTAAAAAATTGGTAGAATACCACTCGGCATTAACATTCTTTTGATTTACAAGTGGAATTGTACAGATGGAACCCGTAGCTGAGAAAAAACGCGATCATTTTTTTGCCAACGTTTCTCGCCTGTCTCACTTTTGTTGGCCTGTTCTCATTTTCAAACACCCATTCACAAGATTGCGGTTTTTTTTCGGGTTCAAAACAATATATCCACGTTTCGTCTCCTGTGACAATGTCATAAACAGCATTAGAATGTCCGTGGTCGTACTTCAGTAGCATCTGTGAGCACCATTCCACGCGAGCCCGCTTCTGCTCCGCTGTCAGTTCATGAGGGATCCAATGACAACAAAGTTTCCGAACTTTCAATTCTTCGAGTAAAGTTTTCTGAATTTGGTTCATACCAATCCCCAATAGTCCTCGAATTGTCTCATAGGTAATCCGGGGGTTTTATTCAATTAACTGCTTAACAGTAGCCACATTGTTTTCGTTAAAGGCAGTTGAAGGCCGCCCTTCACGAAATTCGTCATATAAAGAAATTCGACCTCTCTCGAATTCACCATCACCATCGCCTCACGGTGCTTAAATAAGGTGCTTCTCTCCCAAAAGCATTTTGAAGACGAGCGGCACAGTCTTGCGGAGAAAGAAAACTTTCAAAATCATAAAAAACCATCGCTCTAAAATATTTCGACTTAATTCCATTTTCGTTGCGTACGTAGAACATTGATGTGTGATAAAAAAAACAATTGACAGATCATTTCCCGCAAATTGTTTTTTTTATTACTAAGTAGGTTGCAACGTTTTAAAAATATAACATTCCAAATTCAAATAGTTCCGATTAGCTAGAAGTGCAAAACTTTTAGTGTGTCCCATGTATACTCAAAGTAGATTACCTATTATGAAATTAGTTATGCGTCCATATAACAATCTTATATACTTAGTTTACTTTGTATTACAGTAATCAATCAACAAAAGTGTTGGAGTACAAGTAAAATTTTTATGTTGCTTTACGTATTTTAAAAATGCTTCCTCAGATACTTCAGAGCCAGTATTTGAAGTCAGCGTCACTGTACCAAACAATGCCTTGTCGTCATCTCTTCAAGAAATGACCTAATTGCCTTCAGAAAAGCCACTGAGTAAGGCTCGATGTGCTTAACAGGGCAAAAGAGTATTCTATATCGGTCTATCACTTGTAACTTTGCGGCGCAAAAATGCTGTTATAGATTATACTGATTACTGATGCATTTTTTGAGTTGGAAATTCCAGTATCTACTTCATCCTTTGTCCATGCGTACAATACAAGTCTTTTTTTACTGGTTTTGCTTTCGATTTTCCAATTTTGTTATATATACAGAATTTCAGCGCTATTTTTTAACTTCCCGCTACGTATGTAGATAAGGAAGTTACTGATTTTGCCCCGATTTTTGAATACTTAATATTTTGAAATAAGTTTCAGGTTAATACACTGATTGATTGAAAATTATCAGCATTTCTCCTTTAAAAATTGCGTCAAACATCGTCAATTAGGTTAAAATCGGCTAATATGTTTGTGATTTATCAATGACGAAAATTTTTGAAAAAAAAAAAGGTTTTTAGCATAGCTTCGAAATTTTTCAACCTTTCGGTTATTTAGCCAAAGCAATATCTTATATCTCAAAAATTGAGTTGAATGCCATTAGAAAGATCAAAATCGTCATTTCCAAATTATACAGCTTTTCAAAAATCAATATACTGCCATTTCTAACAAAATAGATGTTCTGTGGTCTAGTGGTCCAGCGTTGGCGTTGACCACATGAGGTCCCGGGTTCGATTCCCGGGTCGGGCACATTAAAAAAAAAAAGTGTTTTTTCAGTTTTCTGAGAAACACAAAGTTGCCCGGGATTGGAAAGTGCCCGGTTGGCGATAGGCTTGCCACCTATCACATTTGTGGGACCAAGTATCTTCGGCTAATCGTGGGTGCACTTGTTGTACCTCTGCCTACCTCTTCGGGGATATGGGCGTGAAGATACTTTTTTTTTAGATGTTTGAACTGACAAAATCTATGCTCATAGTTTTTACTCGTTTGAGCTTTAAATACCTTAATTTAGCGGGAAGTTTCAGGGATAGCCCGCAGGGTCAACCGTTTACAGATTTTTTTAACTGTAAACTGTACCTTATGTGATATCACACAAAGCGTAATATGTTCGTATGCGGTTGGTATTGAAATAGCATATCATATAGCATAGCAGCTAAGTAATGAGCTTATTACTCTCATAGTACTTTTATATGAATATTCTCTGCATAATCCTGAAAACGTTCTTGTAAAAACTGTGGCTACTAGTTGTACGTTGTTACATTCCGCAGTTGTTTTTAACCTATTTCAATTTATCCCGCCTGTATAGTAGGTACCTAAATGTAATTAAAGTACACTAGTGCTCGCTAGTCGAAAAAATTAAAAGGAATGATAAAAAATATAGCATCTAGCCGGCAGCCCCCGTTACTAGGGCTACCAATAATACTATCGTCTGACTGTAAAGTATTTAGAAAAGCCAACAAGAAATGTCTTTTTTAAGGTGGATGACTATTTTAAACAAAAAATGAAGTATTTTATAAATAACTAGCTGCAACCTGCAGTCGGTTGCACTGTAAAACAATCCCATGGCAGCAACTTATTCTTCCGAGATAAAAAGTAAGAAATGATAATTACGGAAAAGGCAGCGAATAAAAGCCAGAATTATAATTAGTAAAATCTGTAAACACAGTAGGCCTTCTCTGAAACATACAATCTATACATATAATAAAATCGTAGGAAAGTCAAAACTGTACATTGAATATTTTTTAAAAGAGTACTTGGGGCGTGACCTACAATCGATATCGAAGCAAAAAATATAGAATTTTTGTCTGTTTGTCTGTATGTATGTCCGGGGTAAACTCAAAAAGTACTGCATGGATTTACTTCTGTATGAATATTACTAATAGGTCGAGTCAATATACACTTCATATAGGCTACATATTATCACGCTATCACCTACGGGGGAGAAGTTGTGCGGAGTAAGCGAAGTCCGCGCGGACGAAGTCGCGGGCAGCAGCTAGTACATAATATAGATTTTTGATAATCAATCGGGACTTTAATCTGGAAGTTATTTTAACATTAAAAAACATAGTTTCGCAGATTTTTTGAGAGATTTTCAAGATTTATAATTAATATGTGAAGGAAAAACTTTGTTCCCTTTTTTTAATTACGTGAACGAAAAAAACGGCGGAGTCCGTTCACGTAATTATCTTTTTTTTCGTTTGTCATAGGTATGAAATTTGTCATAGGTAGTTAAAGTAAAAATTGCGGAGGAATGCAGAGAACTAATATTTTTAGATAAAACGCACTAAGACATAACGCAATAGGCAATAGACAAAAATGCATTAGGACATTTAAATAGGACAGAAAAATATTAGACCGTGGTCCCAGGATCATTTTTATTTTTAACTAGCTTTTACTCGCGACTTCGCCCGCGCGGACTTCGTTTACTCCGCACAGCTCCTCTGTAATTAAAAGGGTTTTACCATTTTCTGAACGAAACTTGATTTTTAAACAGTTACATCACAGAATTATGTGGTCTGCGCGAAACAACACCCTGTGATTGTAACAAGACAAAATAAATCTTGAAAATTCCGTCTAAATATTGGTGTTAAATTAAAAAAAACTAATTATATTTTCCAGGATTACCTGACATACCTACTTAAAAAGTTAAATTTTGTGCACCAAAAAAATAGCAATTTCACCGTGTTGGTCTCGGGCTCCTTTGAAGAATAGGCCAACTGCTGTTCTACCAGGCAGGTCGTAAAGGGCGACCGATTGGCTATACGAGTCACTAACATCGTGGCTACTTGGTGGTAAAGTTCTGCATTTTCTCGCCCGGGTCTGGTACCACCGCCTTACCTATTCCTGCCGCAATAGCGTCAGTGGTTGTCACTGTCGTATTCCGGTTTGGAGGGTAAGGTAGCTGGTAAACTTATGCATGCGGCATAAGACCTCGCCACAAGATAGCAACGCACCATTAACACCTTTGGTGTCTATAGGCGACGGCTGACTCTTTCCATCAGGAGACCCATCTGCTTGTTTGCTATCTTATACTATAAAAAAGCAATACAAACAATAGAAAAAGATCGAAACTCGACAGTGACAAACACTGACATTATTTAAAATGTATGGTGGCGGTATTAAATAAATGCAGATAAGGGGAGAGTTCTGTAAAACGATCAACTTGTAGTTACGATCGAAAACCAAACGTTTGGTGTTCGTTCGCCTTTTTACGAACTGCCTAGAAGTAAGACAGATACAGACGAACAAAGACGGAGAGGACCATACTCATATTGTGTTCACAATTCTTTTATATGTACAGTATTATTGACAACCCTACGCGCAACTTATGAAAATGAACGCACATTTTTATGAGAAGCTCTTTTAAATTTTACTAGTGAAATTTTCGGTGTCCTGCGGTTTGTGTAAAACATCACATTTCTTTTATATTTATTTACTCCTCCATAACTTGCGCTGTTTCGTAATGTCAACCGTCTCGTTTCTCTTTAACGTGGTTTTTAGTTTTATGATAATTTTCTGTCGTCTCAATAATTTCCAAATTTACAATCCTTAACATATTTCTAAGATAAAAATGTAAAATAGGTACCCTTGTATGAGTAGTGACAATAATTTATAGAATGGGCTCTAATAGACAAACATGCTCAAAAAGGTTTATTAATAGCACCAACAAATATTGCGATCATTTTGTCCTAGAATTCTCCTCTACATTTTTTAGATTTTTTTCAGGCAAGCATCTCTTACCATTAGGTAAACCGGCCACTTTCTTCCTTTGCATGCTACAAGATTGTAACATGAGAAGGAACGATGTGCCAGTAATTGTGCGAACAGTTTCTGTCGCACTTTTAACACGCACGAAAGCTTTTGTGTTGCGTACCTACATTATGTTTGTGCTGATTAGATATTAAACGTAGTAACACTAATATCATTAAAGCCTTACAAGTCTTGATTATTAAACCTGGGAGCATTTGTATGTATTTTATCGCAACCCAATAGCGATGCTGCAATTGAACTTTTTAGCCTTTTTAGAGTGCTAAAACACTCTTAGTAATAGTTTATGTTTTGTAAGTAAAATGGTTAGTGAAAAATAACTGTAGCTTTATATTAAAAAACTATAAGGCTGACATACCTGTTAAAGTAAAGGCCCCTAAAATAAAAAGATTAAAAAGAAGTCTTGATACAGAAATTGTTGCTAGCAGTAATCGTAGCTTTGCAACTACAGTAAATATAACCTTGTGATATTATTTCAAAGTGTAATTATATTCCAAGACACAATTATGATATAAATATCGTCTTCAGGCAAAATACATTTTCTTTACCAAATTGTTTTGTTTTAATGCGAACTTGATTTTAATTAAAGTCTTAGTAAAAATAGAACTGCGTTGCTGTTTTCAATTTAGAAACTTAGAAATGGATTCAAAGGTTCAAATACCACTGTGATCTATTTTTTCAAGTGTTTAATTTGCTACGCTCTTACACAAGCACGTATTTACTGTGTTTCGCCGTGTTGGTCCCGGCCTCCTTTAAAGAATAGGCCAACTGCCGTTCTGCCAGGCAGGTCGTAAAAGGCGACCGTTTGGCTATACGAGTCACTACCATCGTGGCTACTAGGTGGTAGAGTTCTGCATTGTCTCGCCCGGGTCTGGTACCACCGCCTTACCTATTCCTGCCGCAATAGCATCAGTGCTTGTCGCTGTCGTGTTCCGGTTTGGAGGGTAAGGTAGCCGGTAAACTTATGCATGTGGCATTAGACCTCACCACAAGATAGCAACGCACCATTAACACCTTTGGTGTCTATAGGCGATGGTTGATTCTTTCCATCAGGAGACCCATCTGCTTTTTTGCTATTTTATGATATAAAAAAAAATTACAGTATTGATTCTATTGCAGCAGCGGAATTCTGTACGAATTCTTGAAATCTTATGTATTTGTACAAAAGTGTCCACTCACACTCAGACTGTTACTCTTTGAATCCTCTAAAATATTGTTGCGAACATTCTAGAAAAAGTGAAGAGTGAGAATATTGGAAAAATCTAAAAACAAATAAAGAAAAGAGAAGTGTCTATCGATAAACAAAAGCTGTCGTTATATAAACAGTTATGCCATAATGGACGTTCCCGCATAAAAAAATGGCTGATCCGTTGTATATTATCCTAAATACTACTACTTTAAAATAATACTAATACTAATACTTTAGAATAAAAAAGCCATATGACATTCGTTAGCGTCAGATGTTAGTTACACCATCTAAAAGGGCTACTTGTGCTAATTGGTATTCAAAATTAATAGTCCGCGGGACATCACACCAATTTTTAAATGATTAATACGTTCTTGTTACTTCGTGAGTGTCTTCTTTTAAGCGAGTCTAACAAACTTTCTGTCAAGCGCTATTTTCGATTGTGTTACGTTTTCTGAAATTACCATGATTAAAATTTGCTAAATTTATAAGTCCTTGCTGGGTACATACTTAGCTTAGATAATTTAATTAGTAATTCAAAAAATATTTTGCCCGACAAAAAGATGGAAAGAGTCAACCATCGCCTATAGACACCAAAGATGTTAATGGTGCGTTGCTGTCTGGTGGCGCGGTCTAATGCCACATGCATAAGTTTACCGGCTACCTTACCCTCCAAACCGGAACAAGACAGTGACTAGCTCTTACGCTATTGCGGCAGGAATAGGTAAGGCGGTGGTACCAGTCCCGGTCGAGCTGATGCAGAACTCTACCACCTAGTATAGTACGATAAAGTCGTAGATAGAAGTTTGTTAGACTCGTCAAAATGAAGCCACTCACGAAGTTTCAAGTGTGTATTCATTATTCAAAAATTAGTGTGCCTAATTACTACAAGCATGTTAATTAATATACATGTAATATAGAAATATTAAATTATCTATAACTTTAGTCATTGCCATTAATGCGCCAAAAATGCACTAATATGAAACCATGTTTTCCTCGTGTTGGTTCCGGGCTCCTTTGAAGAATAGAACAACTGCCATTCTGCCAGGCAGGTCGTAAAAGGCGACCGATTGGCTATGCGAGTCACTACCATCGTGGCTACTAGGTGGTAGAGATCTGCATTGTCTCGCCCGGGTTTGGTACCACCGCCTTGCCTATTCCTGCCGCAATAGCGTCAGCGCTTGTCGCTGTCGTGTTCCGGTTTGGAGGGCAAGGTAGCCGGTAAACTTACGCATGTGACATTAGACCTCGCTACAAGATAGCAACGCACCATTAACACCTTTGGTGTCTATAGGCGATGGTTGACTCTTTCCATCAGGAAACCCATCTGCTTGTTTGCTACCTTATGATATAAAAAAAACCCATTCTCAACATCAATAACTGTACTACTGTTCTAAAGGAAGACTATCTGAATAAGACCTCCCACCCAAAAACCAAAATAATCATCCTTTTCGGTCTGACCGCCTTGTTTATCGAGTGGTTAGTGATCCCGACTACGCAATAAATAGGGCTCGGATGCGATTGTCGACAGGGACATGCATTTGTGTTATTATCCTCTTCAGTGTCTGTGTAACCTTTCATCAAGTTCTGAGGAACTATTAAGAGGTTCTTTTTTCAACACCATTTGGAGTTGAATTTGAAACCTGTCCCTCCCCCCAAACAAAAACCTTGAAAAATTTAGATTATTATTACTTAAAGATTACCTCAATAAAGTTTACCCTCAGTTTATCTATATTAATAACTAGCTGATCCGGCAAACGTTGTTTTGCCATTCATATTAGGAATCCATAGCGGACAAACAACGTGACACGTAATTTATATAAGACTACGGGATTGTCCTTCCACGCAGCCAAAATGACATTAAACTTTATATGGTGGTTAAGTATTCTTAAATTTTCTAATTTTCCGCGCAATTTTCTTAATATTTTCTTTTATAAGAACCTTCTCCTTACAATTACAAACACAACCAAAAAAAAAATTTTTCGAAATTGGTCCAGCCATTCAGGCGTGATGTCGTGACAAAGGAAAATAGGGATTGATTTTTATATATATAATAATAACATAAAAATGTGTATGTTTGGATATGTGTATGGATGGATGGATGTTTGTTACTCAATCACGCAAAAACTACTGAGCGAATTTGAATGAGACTTGGCATACAGGTAGAGGATGACCTGGAATAGCATATAGGTTACTTTTTCCGGAAAAGTTAGGTGATCCCGTGAGATTCACCAAAAACTTTTATAATTCAGCGGGCTGCATGCTGCAGCTAGTTCAGTGATATATCGGAATGTCTTCTTAATTTATGGCGGCGTTTCGATTCGTTTCGTAATAAAAAAATGTTGACTCGGTTGACATGAAAAAGAACATGATTTTATAACTTCTTATAATATGATTTTACGGGTGTATTAATTACACCTCCTCCGAAACTTACGGGCAAATCTTAAGACAATCTAATTGAAATTCAGGTCTTTGATCAGACCTAAATTTTAATTTCAATTTTTGTGAAGCTTTCACAAAACCTTTAATCATAGCAAGAATATCGGCGAAGTGATCTATGTTGCCAGAGATTATGTGGGCGCTATCGCCAGGCACTGTCATTCAGAAAACAAGTCAGATAAAGCGCTCCTTTGTTTAGACGAAACCTTTAACATTGTTTACTAACTTCTATCTTATGATATAAAGAATAATGCGTTCGTAAATTTTACGATTAAAATTACAATCCTCATGAATAAATTGATACGTTGTGTATTTTTTTATATCATCTATACATCTATACAAATAAATAAAATTAGAGTGTCTGTAAATTTAAAATAACCAGTTTTAACTAAATACATATGGATGTATACACGGTACACATATCAAAATAACAGTTTTTACGATTTTTGTCTAATCTCTGGAATGTCTGGACCGATTTTAACGGGACTTTCACTGGTAGATAGCTGATGTAATAAGAAGTAACTTAGGCTCCTTTTTTTAAAAAAACCCGCGTGGACGATGTCGCGGGCACAGCTAGTATATTATAAACAGCAAACAAGCAGATGGCTCTTTTAAATCATCGTCAGTCGGAAAAGGACATTCATCGTCAATAGACTAGAATAGAGTCATAGAAAATTTTATATGAAGTGTGGCGAGCTGTTAATGCTACTTGCATAAGTAAAGCGCCTACTAGAACCTTCAAATCAGAACACGACAATGACAAGCATTGACGCCATTGTAGCACGAACATGTAAGGCGGTGGTACCTATTACCTAACACGGTTGAGTAAGGCGGTGGTGCCAAATACCCGGACGAGTCGTTACGGTACCTTACCACCTAGTAGTCGCGATGGTAGTGTCACGTATAGCCAATCGTTCGCCTTTTAAGAACTGCCAGCCATAAGACCTTGATTGTTGTCTATCAACTTGAACCGTGGATATATATTTTATTAAATACAGTCACGCTCATAATAATTATCTTCGCAGAAATTGCAACTAATTAACCCATTGTAGTGTAATTACGCCTCGAAACGGTATAGGTAGCATTCCTACCCACATATTTCATATTCGTCATCCATTTCGCATTGTTTGTCAAATCGATGCTCAATATTGTTCAACATTATAATGAATGTTTCATTTTTAACGTCATTTTTTCTTACTTAAAAAAATTTGCTTAATATCGGCAATTGCAGCTACGATAAGCTGTTCTGCGATGTAAGACTATAAGTTTTTTTATATCATAAGATAGAAACAAGCAGTCTCCTGATGGAAAGAGTCAACCATCGCTTATAGACGCCAAAGGTGTTAATGTTGCCTTGCTATCTTATGGCGAAGTCTAATGCTACATGCGTAAGTTTACCGGCTACCTACCTTACCCTCGAAATCAGAACACGACAGTGACAAGCACTGTCGCTATTGCGGCAGGAATGGTAGAGACGGTGGTACCAGACCCGGATGAGACAATGCAGAATTCTGCCACCTAGTAGCCACGATGGTAGTGACTCGCGTAGCTAATCAGTCGCCTTTTCGACCTGGCATCTGGCAGAACGGCAGTTGGAATATTCTTCAAAAGGGCCCGGGACCAACACGGGAGACTATACGTTCAAATATTCCATGCAATTTATCTTGAGAATAATTGTTTGAAAGAATTATCGACGTGCCATTGATTGCCCAGACATGTGAACACGGGCGTTATCTTGATGAAACAGAACTTTTTTTCTGAGCATTCCTGGACGTTTTTCTTTTATTACTTCTCGTAAACGACGTAGTAAGACACAGTAGTAATCAGAGTTTATAGTCTGACCCCTTTCAAGATAATCAATCATAATCACACCCTTCGAGTCCCAGAAACCTGAAGCCATTACCTTATTTCGGGTTCGATCCCCGACGGAACAAGCATTTGTATGATGAGCATAAATGTTTGTATTTCCGGGTTTAGGTGTTTATTATATATATTTTAGTATTTATATATGTATTTCTATGTATTAGTGTCGTTGACTAACACCCATAACACAAACAAATAATTTGTTTACTTTGGGGTTAGATCAGTAGGTGTAATTTGTCCCGTGAATTATTATTATTATTTGCCGACAAAAGCGCCTTAGCTTTTTTGGGGGGTGGTGAATCAGGTCTTCTCCACTGTTTTTTTTTATTGTTGTTTTGTTTTTGGCGTACAGTAATGAACCCACAAAACAATTCACAAAAAATTATCTGCATCGGCTTCAAATAACTCTAAACAGTCACGTGAAATAGTCAATCGCGTCCTTTTTTGTTCAACTGAAAACAATCGCGGAACCCACCTCGCAGACACTTTGTGGAAACCCAAATCGTTGACTATGATATATTTGAGTTCGTTCATAAGAGATGCCTATAACTTCGGCTACCTCTCTAATTTTTAATCTGCGGTCTCCCATATTGAAATCAAGTATTTTTTTAATATTTTCGTCAGTAGTGGACGTCGAAGGCCTTCCAGATCGGGGTTCATTTTTCACACTCTCTCTGCCACGCTTGAATTCTGCTATCTATTTTTTGACAGATGAATAAGACTGAGCAGTATCCTCTAATGTACTGACCATATCATCATGGATGGTTTTCGGTGATAACCCCTTCTTATGGAGATACTTAATGACGGCACGCTGCTCTATTTGCTCCATTTGCAAAAAGTATGTCCGATTTCTTTGTTAAAAAAATTATAAAATCACAACAAATTATTGCACACGTTTCGAACTTCACACAATTAACTACTTTGAACAGAACTAAATAATGTGGGTAGATTTGATTATTAGAATTGAATGGATCTATGTTAGGCCGAATACTTTTCAATCCACACTCGTATATTTTAAATGCTTACAAATGTCAGAATTCTTCCTTAAACAACTAATTGCATCAAATTTCGCTCTTTTCAATTTTGCGCACCGCCGACTCTAAGGTAAAATAGATATGTCAATCTGTGTCAGCGTAACGGGAACCCAAGGAAATGTGAACCTGACATACTGACGGACGGAAATAGCAAAATAACAAGGGTTGAAAAGCCATTTGAAACCTCCCCAAATGTTTAAATTTTACGAATCTGGTAACATTTTTACAAGGGACGTGCATTAACTATGTGCGTGAAAGGTTGGCTTACTGTTTAGTCATTTAACGTTTTAAAAAGCTAGTACCGATTTTGGTACTTAAATAAGTAAATCCTTCCGATGTAATTCTGTGCTCTTTTTGAAGAATAGGCCATGTGACATTTTGTCTGGAATTTCGTAAAAGGCGTACGATTGGACAAAGTCTTCACTACCACCGGTTCTTCTAGGTGGTAGAGTTCTGCAACCTCCCGCTCGGGTTGGGTGCCCGTCAAGATTTGTTATTGAACCAATTTGGAGGGCAGGTTGGGTGCAGGAGGATAGCAACACACCATTAACATCTTGGTGTTTAAAGTTGTCTCTTTCCACCAGAAGAGGCATCTTGTTTGCTATCATATAGGACAGCTTTTGATTTTGTAAATCGAAACCCTTCCTGGCGTTTTATCGTGAAGAAAAAATATTACATTTTATTATTCATAGATTAAATGGATATGCCTTTTAAGACAATTTCTTAAGTTGTCAGCGTAGCTTATATTTACATCTAGAAATACAGAGCTATAATACTTACCGATGAAATAAAATCACTTCTGGGGTAATTTTTAAACCGTATCATCTCATTCGGTGCGATGAAATACGAGTAGAACAACATGGTTTGTTTCTATTTTTTTCACAATATAATATATCTACAAATGTATGACACTTTTGACAGTGATAGGAGCGTTTGCTCATACTGACGGCGACACGTTTCCTTCCCAATGCCGTGTCTATTAGTGCTCATGTCATCTGTGATATTAATTTATTGTTTTGTAATTTATAAAAAAATACTTTTCTATCCCACAGACAGAATAGTTTTTCTAGTGAAAGCCTGGTGAAAGGTACCCTGTGTCTTCTCTGCACCCTTAATAACGTATATGCAAAATGTCACGATGATCGGTTTAGGTATTATTAGAGTTGACAGAATAACAAACCAACAAGCTCATCTAATTTGAGCAATTTTACAGGACACCGCGCGCTGCTGCGGCAAGCGATGAAGGTTTGCATTGGCTTGTATGTAATCCGTCAATAGTCTAAATGACCTTACCGGTGATGAAAGCGAGCAACGTCGACAGGACAACGCATTGGATTTCTACAGCGGTGAGGTAGAGCACGAGGGAGTGTGCCATAAAGAGCGCATGTCAACATCTTGGAATGTTGTGCGGTCAACCTTCTGCATCCTCATTTTCCTGCTGATCGTACTGGCTATCTGGTCCATTGGCACGTGGAATATGAAGACAAGAGAGTGTTTACATACCAGCGCAACTGTATATCCACTTAAAAATTTTCACGCGCGTTTGACTCTTGCACGTTTATTGGACTCCAACCCACCTAAAAACGTGTAAACAATCGCCACAGCCGGACAGGGTTTGGAGCTGATGACGAGGAATCCGTCAATACCTCATATACGACCGAGTCTACCTTCATGGACGAACGGCGAAAATTTGTAATGAAATTCTGCTCTAAAGTGCCGTGTGTAAATTGCCTTATACCCATGCGAAGCCGAAAAGGTCGCTGCTTAAAACATAATAGTTATGTTTAAAACATAATAATTCGGTAATTGGCACTTAAGTTTACCTATAAATGTTTCCATTATATTTTGGCTGCCAAAATAATATTACGAAAAAGGAAAATGGTCGTTTCTTGCGTCAATGAAACTGATATTAATTGGGTCAATGTCGAACAGTTATTAGATTGTTGATTCGCTCTGTAATTACACTTCAGGCAGTTTTGACAAATAACCTAATTCTATCATAGTTCATGTCAGACGTGAACACAGCACATCAGACATTTTTAAACTATGATAAAAATATTGCATAATTTCTTCCTTTTTTTATATCATAAGATATATAAATAAGCAGATGAGTCTCCTGAAGGAAAGAGTCAACCATCGCCTATAGACACCAAAGGTGTTAATGGTGTGTTGCTATCTTGTGGCGAGGTCTAATGCCACATGCATAAGTTTACCGGCTACCTTTCCCTCCAAACTGGAACACGACAGTGACAAGCAATGACGCTATTGCGGCAGGAATAGGTAAGGCGGTGGTACCAATAACCAGACCCGGGCGAGACAATGCAGAACTCTACCACCTAGTAGCCACGATGTTAGTGACTTGCATAGCCAACCAGTCGCCTTTTAAGACATGCCTGACAGAACGGCAGTTGGTCTATTCATCAAAGGAGCCCGGAACCAACACGAGGAAAAACACACCTTCACAGCTTCGAAATTTTCAAAGCTCCAAAGCTCAAAATTAACGAATTAAACTTCTCGTCTACTGCGTTTTCCAAACAAAAGTCTAAAATCTTGTGTAGTTAATTACTTAACATCATCACTTAAACTCTGAGTGATTATCCGACGATCTGCTAGGTGTATCATCTTAATATTATAAATGCGAAAGTTTGTGTGTGTGCGTGTGTTCTCAAATTTAACACATAGAGTACTTTTTATGCATTCCCGAAGGATTCTAAGGACCGGAGGCCCTCAGCCAACGATCGCCATCTGGACGAATTTTGACCATAATTATATTAATGTTAAAGCACAAATAGCTTTTAGACAATTTTAGGATAATCTGATGATTCAGTTTGATCATCTATATTAATATCATAAATGCGAAAGTTTGGATGTTTGGATGAATGGATGGATGTTTGTTATACAATCAAGTAAAAACTATTGAACGGATTTGGATGAAATTTAGCATACAGGTAGATGATGGTCTGGATTAGCAATTAGGATAGTCTAGTCTTTATCCCGGAAAAATATTTTGTTCCCGTGGGATTCACAAAAAACTTTTATAATGCAACGGGCTGCACGGTGCAGCTAGACTGTATAAAATCTCATCTAAGATTGGCACAGACTTTAACAGACTAGACATATGCGTTGTGCGTGTTAATTTATTTCTTAATGCATATTACAAAACATATTAGTTTTCTGCATTTCTACATATACACTTAAACAGTGCCAAATTTCATACTCATCAGTCCGAACAATTTTGTCAAAAAGGGGTACAAAGTTTACACTTCGTATCATTACATAGTATAAAACAAAGTCGCTTTCTCTGTCTGTCCCTATGTCCCTATGTATGCTTAAATCTTTAAAACTACGCAACGGATTATGATGCGGTTTTTTTTAATAGATAGAGTGTTTAAAGAGGAAGGTTTGTATGTATAATTACATTCAATATATTGTAGAGAAATATTGCAATTTTTGAGTTTTCTGATGTCATGTCGTAAATAATTATATTTTTTTCCGCTTACATTGCAAACGCAGGCTAAATCCTACGAGATTTATCAAAATGATGTACTAAGTATTTGTACACCTTAAAAAGGTCTACAAAAAACTCCGCGATGGTATATGTCTATTTCTTATGGATAACCCACAATAGCACTTTTTTTTTCATTTACTTTTTACGGGAATTAATGGCTTTTTTTCGAAGCAATTTTAAGCAATACAGCACTAATCCTTATCGAATTAAATTCCTTATATATATAATATAGATCAATATGACCGTTTACAGCATGTAATTTAAATTAATATTTTCGAAGATATTACAGATTTAAAATGCAGGGGCATAGCGGTTGTAACCAAAATTTAGTACATTTTTTTTAAAAACTAAATATCACCATATAAAAATCACGTGGATGATTAGAAATGGTATTAACAAATTATTTGTTTTATAGACTTTTTTAGCCTATTTTCGGAATTTCATATGATTAAGTAAAGTACATTCAATCATGTAATACGTTAGCACATTCCTTACATAATAGTTTTTTTATAGTGCGTAGTGTACGTAGATAGGAAGTTACTGAATTTGTCCCGATTTTCGAAAATCGAGTTTTCACCGGATCTCCCCGTTGTGAGATCCTAGGAATCTTTTCCGACTATTTTCGCGATGACGTCAGTATGTCTGTATGTATGTATGTGTGTGTGTGTGTGTGTGTGTGTATGTAAACATCGCATAACTTGAAAGGCTGGACCGATCAAAACGCGGTTGGTGGCATTCGATTGGATTCTGCTCAGCTTAGACTTCCTGAAAATTTGAACCAAGTCGGCCTAGGAGATTTTGATAAATTTTGAAAAAACCCTAAAAAAATTTTGGTGACAGTATTTTTTTAACATATCTTCCAGATTAATGTACCGATTGAGTACAAAAACTGATCAGCTCTATTCCTCAAAAAACTACATCTAATGCATATGTTGCATCAAAATCGGTTTATCCTTTTGGTAGAAATTGTTGCGAAAAATTAAAAAAAAGTGTTTTTCGACACAACTTCGAAATTTTTCAACCAATCATTTTTTAGCATTCTATAATATTTTAGTACTAAAAAAATTATGTCAGATGGCATTTCAAGAATCAAAATCGAATCTAATTTTCAAAATTTACAGCTTATCAAATATTAAAATTACGTATTTTTTAGCAAATTTACTTTATATTTTTAAAATAATTTTCAGGCTACAACACCGATGGACTTAAAAATCTTATCAGCTTTTCTCCTTTAAAAACTGCGTCAAATACCGTTAATTGGATCTAAATCGGTCAATTTGTTTAGGATTTATTAATAATGAAAATATTAAAAAAAAATTAACATTGCTACGAAAATTTTCAACCTATCGATTATTTAGCTAAAGCAATATTTTAGATCTCAAAAATTGAGTTGAATGTCATTCGAAAGATCAAATTGAATCAGCGTTTCCAAATTATACAACTTTTCAAAAATCAATATCTATACTGCCATTTTAACACAATAAATGTTTGAACTGAAAAAATCTATGTTTATAGTTTGTACACTTTTGAGCTTAAAATACTTTAATTTAGCGGGAAGTTTCAGGAATGGCCTGTAGGGTCAACCGCTTACATATTTTTTTTTAATAACTTTCAAGTTAATTTACCGATTGACATAAAAATATTATCAGCTTTTGTTCTTTATAAAGTGCGTCAAATACCGTTAATTTAATTAAAATCGGTCAATTTGTTTGGGATTTATCAATTAAGAAAATTAAAAATAAAATGTTTTTTGACATAGCATCGAAATTTTTCAACCTATCGATTATTTAGGTAAAACAATATTTTAGATCTCAAAAATTGAATTGAACGCCATCATCGTTTTCAAATATACAGCTTTTCAAAAATTAATAAGAGGTACTGCCATTTTTAACAAAATAGATGATTGAACTGAAAAATCTATGCTTATATTTTTTATTCTTTTGAGCTTAAAATACCTTAATTTAGTGAGAAGTTTCAGGGATGGGTCGTAGGGTCAACTATTTACACATTTATTCCCGTTCGTCCCGATGCCTCGCCTTAATCTCAGAATACAAAAAAAACCCTCTACAGAAAACATGTTTAATTGTCTAATGGCAAGAAAGCTGTGAACGTTGTATATAAAGACATTCTGTAATATATTTATTGTAAAAATAAAAGAAATAGGTAAAAATGTAAAAACCAAAAAATGCAGTACCTATATGAATTTAGATATTCCAAAGATAGCAGAACCCCAAATTTAACGCGTGCGGGCTACGGGCAGTAATGAATAAATCATAACTACTAAAATTGTGCGCTCATTTCAAATAGAATCGCGTCGGTCGCGACACTGGCAGTTTTATTTCTTTTTGTACATTGCTTTGTAATAACAACAATAAACCTTGCGCTTAAGGTTGCATATGCAAAAACATATGTTTTAGCTATATCTATAACTATTTGAATGAAATTAGGGACACTTGAGTGTCAGTTTTGTTCGAGACTGTGCATCTTGGGTTTTTTATATCAATGATTGTTATCTTGACTGACACCCATAACACTAGCAAATAATTTGCTTACTTTGGGATTAGATCAGTAAGTGTAATTTGTCCCTTGAATATTGTTATTATTATTGTTCAATGTCAACATTACAAGCTTATAATTTGCTTACTTTGGGGTTAGGTCAATTCGTGTAATTTGTCCAGTGATATTTATTTATTTATCAAGTTCATAACAAGTTTCATACAAATCGGTTCAGCCGTTTTTGCGTGATTGATTTAGAAACATCCAATCATCAATACAATCTTTCGCATTTATAAAACTAGCTGTATCGTGCAGCCCGCTGCATTATAATAGTTTATGGATACACCATCATCGCGGAAACAAATCATTTTTCTGGTATAAAAAGTAGCCCTATGTGTTATTTCAGGTCATTATCTATCAGTGTGTCTAAATTTATCCAAATTCGTTCAGTAGTTTTGACGAGGTTGAGTAACAAACATCCATCCATTCAATCATTCAAACTTTCGCGTTTATAATATTATTATAGATTAGTAGGACTACGAGTAGTAGGATTAATTAGTATATAATACCAAAATAAAATTAGACCCAAAACTCTATCTTAGCTTATTTATGCGATGTGTCTTGAAAAAGTATTAGAAGTTCAATATCTCGGCTATATCCCAACAATTTCCAGCCTCCCAAGGCGTAGCCATTCGCTGCTCTTGCCAACTTTCGCAATAAAAATACGATAATACTTCAAGTACGTTAACGTAAATCGTATGTTGGTAGTAAATTCCGTGAACAACATCTCCCTATCTGCCATGTCAAAGTATCTTTCAGGTGGAGTTTATTCAGGCATGTAAGACCATGTAGCTAGTGCTTTCCGAGAAAAGACACTTTAAATAAATATGAGGTTTGAAGAGGTACTTACATTTTATGCGGAAATCAGACTAGATTTTATGAAACGTGCATTCATTGTCAGTTTATCATATAAAGGAGTCTTAAACTCTATTTCATTGCAATTTTTCAATAATGTTTTAACAACAAATTATTAATTAATAGTAGAGGATCCCACTATAAGACGACCTTCACCTAGCTGGTTAATAGGTGACAAGTATTTGTTATCCAATAAAATATGTCGATAAATATATTGCAAATGGGTTGACTAAAAAAATGTCAGTCCAGAATATGATTTCCAGACGAGACGCTACCGAGCGGACGTCTAACTCACCCTAAGGAAGGACCTCATATAGGTCCGAACCATGAAGCTGTATTATATCTGGAGGCAGCACTTCTAATACCTACTTGAAACACAATTTTAAATACTGCTGTCGTCTTCTGAGGTCTTACCCTCTCTTTCTAACACAGCTGTATAAAAAGAGACGGAGAGACCTCATAGACAGAGATATAACGTAAATATGTGTTGGTCTGAACCTGTCTACCCGAGAGTTGTCACGGAACAAAATAGTCAACGTAACGGTTGCACATTCTAATAGGCTTCAATAATACTTTCAATTGGTGTGGAATTTGTCTATTAACCAAACCAGTGAAATGTTAAAAAAATGTTAATTAATCATATTCTGATAAATTATTATAATTAAAATCGACTACACACACGTTCAATCGGCTTTTGAATATTAACCAATTTTGTATATTAACCAAAGAAGTGAAATGTTAAAAAAAATATATTCTGGACTGAAATTTTTTAGTCAACCCATTTGCAATATATTTATTACCAATTGGATATAAAATAATTTCCATCCATTAACCAGCTCAGTGAAGATCATTCTATAGGGGAATCCTAGACTATAATAGCTTGTTCGTCCTGTCGCTTTCGTTCTTACAATAGCTTTACATGAGATCGCAGCTGAAGAGGTTCAGACCGCTACGTAGCATCGCTTCGTAGTGAAACGATATCTAAATTCGTCATCGTCTCTGAATATAACTATGTGCCATTGCCAATGATGATTGACCACGTGATTTATCGCGGCTTATGTCAATCTCATACATTTTATTCTTTTCTAACTTCGTTATCGTTTTTATATTGTTACTTTGTCCTAAGCTCCCTGACATACGTTCATGAAATTAGTATGCATGGGGTTGATTTCGGGTGCGATAAATCGATCTAGCTAGGTTTCATTTTTAGAAAACGTCGTTAAAAAATACCGAGTGAAGCTCGATCCTCTAGGTTAAATTACTATAAATAATTATAATTATTATTTATAAAAAATACTCAAATTATTGTAATTATATGTAATCAATAAACCGGTTTATAGTAGTTTTAAAATACCGGTTTCTTTATCAGGAAACCATATTTTTGAGGTAAGTGAAGCCAAATCTTTACATGAAAGAAATATTTTAAAAAACTACTACAAACCGGTTTATTGATTTAAAATAATTTTGCACCAACATATCAACGCATGTACATACATGAGCAGCGTTTTATTAAGACTTGGCTTTACTTACCTCAAAAATTCCAGTTTCCTTATCAGGACACCGGTATTTTTGAGTTAAATTTACTTAAACTATTACGAATTAAAGTGGTGTAATGTATAAAGTCTGATAAGAAAACCGATATTTTTGAGGTAAATGAAGCCAAACCTTTACAAAACGCTCCTAATGTACTTGCACTGATTTATTGGAGCAAAATTATTTTACCAATAAACCGGTTTATAATAGTTTTAAAATACCGGTTTCCTTACCAGGAAATCGGGTTATTTGAGGTAAGTGAAGGCAAATCTTTACATAAAAGAAATATTTTAAAAAAACTTCTATAAACCGGTGTATAGATTTAAAATAATTTTGCTCCATAAGAAAACCGGTATTTTTGAGATAAGTAAAGCCAAACCTTTACAAAACGCTCCTCATGTACTTGCGGTGATTTAGGTTTAAAAATTAATCGGTTAAAAAGCACTGTTTTAAATGATTATGCACCGTAGAATAGTTGTAAGACCTAGGGGTGAAGGCCTGATGTACTGAAATATAGACACTGCCTAATTTAGGCATCAGTCTCCAACAGAAGAAACAGTCTGCTACTGTCTGTCGCAAAACTTTATAAATATGTAATTTACTTTTGTGGTGAGAAAATAAATTTGTATTTATTGGACCCCTTTTCTTACCGAAAAGCATCTCGTAAAAGGCGAGAAAATGTGGTAGAGCTCTGCAACGTTCTATGAATAAATTTCTGTGCAGATGCGTAATACTTAATAACTAGTAAAAAAATTATTTTCAGAACAGCCAATTAAATAAAAATACTGAGGCCAGTTTTTATGGCAATGTAATCAAACAGCATTGTCCCATTTATAAATTCCTATGATCTATCTTTAGTCCAAACTCGATTATAGACTAAACAACTTTCCCCGTGTTAGTCTCGGGCTCCTTTGAAGAATACGCCAAGTGCCGTTCTGCTAGGCAAATCGTAAAAGGCGACCGATTGGCTATACGAGTCACTACCATCGTGGCTAGGTGGTAGAGTTCTGCATTGTCTCGCTCGGGTCTGCTAAGACCGCCTTACATATTCCTGCCGCAATAGCGTCAGTGCTTGTCGCTGTCATGTTCCAGTTTGGAGAGTAAGGTAGCTAGTAAACTTATGCATGTGGCACTAGACGGCGCCACAAGATAGCAACGCACCATTAACATCTTTGGTGTGTATAGCCGATGGTTGACTCTTTCCATCAGGAGACCCATCCGCTTATTTGCTATCTTATGATATAAAAAACAATACAATCTCTATTAAGTTTGACAACAGACTTCAGCCGTTAAGAAAATAGTGTACATGTGTGTATGTTATCAATTATGTCACATTAATGTAGTGTGTGTAATGTTTTTATTTTATTAAAGTTTATGATTATTATCGCCTCTGTGGTCTGGTGCTGGTGTTGACCACGTGAGGCCCCGGGTGTGATTCCCGGGTCGGGCAATACAAAAATATGTTTTTTTCATTTTTCGGATAATACAACGTTGCCCGGGATTGGAGAAGTGCCCGGTTGGCGATATGCTTGCCACCTATCACATCTTCGACTAATCGTGGTGCACTGTTTGTACCTCTGCCTACCTTTCGGGGACATGGTCGTGAAGATACTTTTTTTAAAGATTATGATCTAAAGTGAGCAACAGAATTGAAATTGCTGTTTGACTTTCTCAACTTCCGAAATGTTTGGCATATTCTTTACAAATGATCCACAAATACAGCAACGCTATCTTTCGTTGTTTCAGACACTAATTTTATAAAGTGTTCCTTATCTTTACCATCCATAATATTAACAAAGACACTAAATGTTTTCAATCAAGCAACGTCAATAAGGTGGTCGGTCCTCCATTGATGTTGCTCGATTGCCAACATTAGCCTCAACGAGACGTGATTACTGTTCGTAAACACTCCTTAAATACTCTTCCGGCATACTAAAAATGTACCATGTTTATGTAGTCACGTAGACGATGATTATCAATACACAATATCCAAGAATAAATTCATTATTCAGCATAATATCATTTATGTCATTAGCTTAGAAGTTGCCAGGCGAAGTAAATTTTTTAAATGAATAATTCCATTTTTTATAAAAACTTTATCCTTTGTAGGAAAGACCATCACCCACTTTCATATATCCTCATTTTTATCAGTAATTTTATAATAAATTAAATACCATTTGTACTAAACTGGAGGACAGATAAGTTGTTTATAGCTTGGTAGTTTCAAATTTACTTCTATAAATCTAAAGAATACACTTAAAGATTTAATAACGTTAAGGTGACGTCATGTGCTGAACAATAACGCATTTTTTTATATCATAAGATAACAAATAAGCAAATAACACCAAGGATATTAACGATGCGTTTATCCTTGGGGCAGAGCCTTAATGCCATATACATAAATTTACCGGCTACTTTACCCTCCAAACCGGAACACGACGGTAACAAACACCGACACTATTACGACAGGAATTGGCGGTAATACCAGATCCAGGTGAGACAATGCAGAACTCTACTTCCTAGTAGACACGATGGGAGTGCTTCGCATAGCCAATCGTTCGCTTCTTGAGAACTGCAGATCTCCTATTCTACAAAATGTATGTATGTCATAGCAAGAATAGTTGGCAACTCTTCAATATGCTGTTAAATTATGAAAACAAATAAATATACATATTGAATCCTCCCCGTGTTGGATCCGGGCTCCTTTGAAGAATAGACCAACTGCCGTTCTGCCAGGCAGGTCGTAAAAGGCGACCGATTGGCTACGCAAGTCACTACCATCGTGGCTACTAGGTGGTAGAGTTCTGCATTGTCTCGCCCGGGTCTGGTACCACCGCCTTACCGCGTCAGTGCTTGTCGCTGTCGTGTTCCGCATAAACCGATATATACCCCATAACCGATAAGGTAGCCGGTAAACTTATGCATGTGGCATTAGACCTCGCCACAAGATAGCAACGCACCATTAACATCTTTGGTGTCGATAGGCGATGGTTCACTCTTTCCATCACGAGACCCATCTGCTCGTTTGCTATCTTATGATATAAAAAATATATATATAAAAAAGAGACCTACACTGGACAGAGTGTTCGCTTCGACGTCACAAAGAAATGATGATGGTTTGCGGGCGTCTTACAATATATCGTTACTTATAGCGAAATCCGGAAAACGGCATACTTTTTTTTAAGTTAATTTTGCCAGCCGTTGAAGAGGTTTTAAAAACTGTTTTACACAAACCTGTATCTGATATCATTAAAAGCATTCCCTTAAGCAACAATTCTGTTGAAAGACGTATTGATGAAATATGTTCTAATATAGAAAGCTTCTTATGTAATTATTTGCAAACGACCCATTTCTCTATAAAACATTTTCATTTCATGGACCCCGAAATTTTTTTTCGCTGACATAGACCCCTTGCAGGTTGTCATAGACCCCTAGGGGTCGCTATAGACCACTTTGGGAATCACTGCACTAGAGTAACATGGCAGTCTATACTCAGTAAATAACATTGAATTCTGAAATATTTGAAGTTTATTTTGGGGGTTATTTTAATTTTTAGATTAATTTTGTAATCAGATGCTCGCCTTTACCCCACTAAATCTATCACCCTCATATTCATACCCTTTAATAATTTGCTACTATATATTCTGTAATAAACATTACAACAGCCTTGAATTATTAATTGATATCGTGCAAAATACTTCCCTAGTTAACTGCCCCCTAAAATAAATGACTCATAGTTCCTATCTATTTCTTTGATTATTTTTGACTAATGTGCATTTTGTGTCATATACCGGAACACGATAGTAACATTTCGTAGGTGCTATTTCATTGGGAGTAAGTAGTTAAGACAGATAGTTGTACCAAAGTCGGAAAAGACTTTGCAGCAACTCTATCACCTAGTTGTCACCATGTTAACGACACATTTGTGTAATATTAAAAGAGGAACAAGACAAAAAAATTAACTTTTTGAAGCAGTATATATATATATATATATATATATATATATATATATATATTAGGGTGCTTTTTTTTGCGACTATTTTTTTTTCGCTCCTATCGAAATTTTGTTGGAAATACACCCAAAAAAATTCCCTGAAAGTATGAGATATTAATATTAAGTACTCCTACACAGCGTGTGAAGATTTCCCATTTGAAATATACGAGAACTTTCATTTGTTTTTTTTTTAAATTTCTATAGCTCAGTGGCATTTCATAGCATCGCTTTGACCATGGACGTGTTTTTTTCAGAATTGAATGCTCTACAAAAGTGTCCATTGTCGCGAAGTCGTAACTCATACTGGCGGGGTAGTACGGACCGCCAAACCGAATTTTTCATAGAATTCTTGTTTTTTCACTCATTATCTCATAAACAACAAGACACAAAAAAAATGTAAATGATAATTTTATAGGAAATTCAATTCTCTACAAAAAAGGTCCTTAGCACCAAATCACTAAGATCGATATTTTCTGAGATATTAGTCATTGAAGTTTACGTAGCATTGAATTTCCACAAAATGTTGAATCAAATCTTGTGGAAACATTTCAATCCAATCATAAAGATACGAAAACACGAAATGATTGTACACTCACTGATTTTAATGTATACACATAACTTTGTTCCGATAATTCCCTTTTACTGGATAGATACAACCTTCGGATTGTCTCATTTTTAAAAAATAATACACCAAAAAGCAAAAAGCGTACGAAAATCGAAGATTATTGATTATTTACTTACTGATTTTAATGTATGACCACGCTTAAGTTTTCGTCGGTTTATTTTTTTCCAAAACACATTATTAATAGAGTCCTGTTGTTCCACAGGTGATCCACACTCGACAGTGTTTGGTTCGGTGACGGACGGTGTGTTCGAAGGGAAGATCATTTTGAGTGATGGGGCGTTCTACGTAGAGCACGCGAAGCGATACTTCCCGCCCAACGGCACTCGCAGTCGCGTGCATTCCGTTATCTACCGCGAGGGGGACGTGGTAGATCCATACGCACACCTAAGACATGGTAAGTCTGTTATTTATACTTACTAGTTACTAGACTATTTTTTCATATGAAAGCAAAATAACTGATGCTCTCCTAATATCCTATCTATGTATATTTAAAAATCTATATTTAATACTAGCTGCCGCGTGCAGCCCGCTGCATTATAAAACTGTTTGGCAAATCCCGCGGGATCACCTAATTTTTCCGGGATAAAAAGTAGCCTATGTGCTATTCTAGGTTATCATCTAGCTGTGTGCCAAATTTCATTTAAATCCGTTCAGTAGTTTTTGCGTCACAAACATCCATCCAAACATCCAAACTTTCGCATTTATAATATTAATAATAATTAATAATATAGAATATATATTATATTAATATCCATACTAATATTATAATTGCGAAAGTCTGTCTGTCTGTCTGTTACGCTTTCACGGCTAAACCGCTGGACCGATTTTCATGAAATTAAGCATGGATATAGTTGAAGATCCGGAGTCAAACATAAGCAAATTTTTTTTTTTTTCATAAATCAGTCCCTGGAGGGCTGAAATAGGGGATGAAATTTTTATTAAAAGCTATCTGGATGACTTATTAATATACTTGCGGGCGAAGCTGCGCGGGTCAGCTAGTCTATATTAATATTATAAATGCGAAAGTTTGGATGTTTGGATGGATGTTTGGATAGATGTTTGAATGGATGTTTGTTACTCAATCGACAATCACGCAAAAACTACTGAACGGATTTGAATGAAATTTGGCACACAGGTAGCTGATGACCTGGAATAGCACTTAGGCTACTTTTTATCCCGGAAAAAAGAAGTGATACCGCGGGATGCGCCAAAACTGTGTATAATGCAGCGGGCTGCACGCTGCAGCTAGTAGATTATAAATGCGAAAGTTTGGATGGATGTTTGTTACTCAATCACGCAAAAACTACTGAACGGATTTGAATGAAATTCGGCGTATAGGTAGCTGATGACCTGGAATAGCACATGCGCTACTTTTTATCCCGGAAAAATGACGGGGCCAATTTTGTTGCGATTTTGGAGGGTTTGGGTTGTCTTTGTCCAGAATAGGCTAAAAAGTATTAAAATAAAATATTCATCATTAGAAATCAGTAAAATATATCAATCTAGCCGTTCATCTAAATATACGTATATATTAAAGTCGTGTTAGTTATTTTACACCTTAATTTAATACCTACATGGCTACATAATCTGATGGGAATCTAAATAAAAAATATACCAATTAGAATGAATTTTTTTTAAGTATTTCTTTGTTAGAATTTTTTTGCACACCTTACTCATCACTAACGAAGTTTTTGCAAAATGCGGAGCAATATGTCATCCTGACAGTCCTATTCTTATTTGGAACGCATAGTATGCTTTTATCTTTAAACCTACGCAACGGATTTTGATGCGTTTTTTAATAGATAGATCGATTCTTGCGGAAGGTTTTAGTATATAAACCTTTCCGATATTCCACGGGAACAAAAGCTACGCGGGTGAAACCGCGGGCAGGTCGCTAGTATAGGTAATAAAGAAACAATAAACATATTTAATGACATAAAGTATACGTCTTATCCCAAATAGAAAGGAGAGCATAAATTTATGTAATAGACACAAATTGTATTAATTGTCACTGAAAGCAGCCGGCAAAGCTAGTAAGAAAACCGCTTTCGTTGTTATTTAAGCTTTTACCGAAAATCGTAAATTTTGTGAGGAAGTTGTAAATATTCATCGCACCGTTATGTGTATGAATCTAATACGCTCCTAGCAATCACAGGATTCGTCCTATTTCGGTAATAGAACACGTGAAATCAATAGAGACAATTGAATAAAAACAACGTAAAAGCCCAATCTACTAGATTGCGCCGTACCAAAAGATCTTTCGCAGACATTTATTATTTAGACTAATATAATGAACTGTATGAGTGTTATAGGTATGAATTTGATCATTAATATTGAAACATTAATATATTATTCGTGTCGTAGTCTAAGATTTTCGAATAATATACAGGTTGACTGGTTAAAGATTGTACGTACGGAGGGTGTTCACTGTCCAATTCTCGATTTTGGTACCGAATATGTACCAAAATTAGGTACTCAAATTTTGACCTAATTATCCAATAAAAATACAAACACTCTAGCAAAGGAGTATAGAAGTTCATTGTTTATAAACAACGATTTACCGAAGTTGTGACTAGACTGGGTGGTAGAATTCCGCAACGTCTCGCCCGGTTATTTGGTACCACCGCCTTACCTACTCTTGGCACAATAGCGTCAATGCTTGTCTTTGTCGTGTTCCGATTTGGAGATTATTTATTACCACATCATTATCATCTTTGTTTGGAGTCTATATGCAATGGTTTCTCTTTCCATCAGCACTCAGCAGAGTCATCTGTTTATATGCTATCTTATAATAAGTATGTATGTATGTATGTAATTGCAGTAAGGGACAGTTTGCCGTTAAGGACACTTAGTTTTGCACAAAATTAGTTTACGTTATCCATAGTAATAGTATAAATGCCAAAGTAACTCTCTCTGTCTGCCTCTTCTTCACGGCTAAACTGATTTAAATGAAATTTGGTAAAAGGATAGTTTGAGAACCGAGAAAGGACATAGGATAGTTTTATCCCGGAAATCCCACGGAAACAGGAACTGTGCGGGTAAAACCCCCGGGTTATCTATATTTTAAAACACAGTAATAAGGAGTAACTTAGGCTACTATTACTTTAGAAATATTTCCAAGCGGACGAAGTCGCGGGCACAACTAGTTTTGAATAAAATCATTGGAGAAAACACAAAAATATAGACCTCGGCCCCCTTAACATCTTTAAATTAGGTTAAGAATAAAAAAGTTACTGCGATTAGAAACAAAGGAATTTTTTTGCTTTTCTGTAAAATGATCAACAATTGAAACTGTAATTTCAACGTATCGATTTAATACATATGTATAATTCTTCTATAGATATATATAAAACTAAACGCCAAAAGGTTGGACCGATTTTGATATTTTTTTCGTGTGGGTCTCAGGTTGGCTAAATTCACGCGATCAGTGACTGGGTTTGGACAAACATCTGCCAAATCTGTTAGTATTAGTACGATTATTAAGAATTAATCATGAATTTCATATTATATACTAGCTGCACCGTGCAGCCCGCTGCATTATATAAGTTTTTGCCGAATCCCACGGGATCTCTTAATTTTTTCGAGATATAAAAGGAAGCCTATGTGCTATTCCAGGTTGTCATCTATTTGTGTGCCAAATTTCATTCAAATCCGTTGAGTAGTTTTTGCGTGATTGAGTAACAAACATCCATCTATCCATCCATCCAAACATCCAAACTTTCGATATATAATATTTATATAGAATATAGATATAACAAAATTTGTTATTTATATTATTGCTAACGCACACATTACATAAATTATAACGAAAAGCATAAATCAATACAACAAACAACACGAACATAACGTTTAACCTCATGTTTATTTCAAGTTTAGTGAGCAAAAAATATAATCTTGACCCACTTTCCAGCATCAAACGTAACCAACGTAGTGTTATTAAACCTATTGTTTTATTTAGTAAGTAATTTTTAGGGTTTCGTGTTCAGTGGGTAAAACGAGACCCTATTACTAAGACTCCACTGTACCGTGATAGACAGTTGAAATTTTCACAGATGATGTATAATTTCTGTTGCCACTCTAACAACAAATAATTAAAAACTTAAACTTTCGCCGTGTTGGTCCCGGCCTCCTTTGAGGAATAGGCCAACTGCCGTTCTGCCAGGCAGGTCGTAAAAGACGACCGATTGGCTATCGAGTCACTACCATCGCGGCTACTAGGTGGTAGAGTTCTGCATTGTCTCGCCCGGGTACTGGTACCACCACCTTACCTATTCCTGCCGCAATAGCGTCAGTGCTTGTCGCTGTCCTGTTCCGGTTTGGAAGGTAAGGTAGCCGGTAAACTTATGCATGTGGCATTAGACCTCGCCATAAGATAGCAACGCACCATTAACATCTTTAGTGTCTATAGGCGATGGTAGACGCTTTCCATCAGGAGACCCATCTGCTTGTTTGCTATCTTATGATATAAAAAAAAGAAAGAAATATGACGTAAGAGGGCTCCCGTTCAACAAGCGCACAGTGTATCGCGTGGAACATGCTAGGTGGACAATATTATTTTATGTTATATAACGATGCTCTTACTTATTTCAAATATGGGTAGTCATGTTTTTGTAATAAAAAACGAAAAAAATTATGATAGCAAAAAAATATTTTCAAAAATAATATATGAGCAACAATTAACTTAGCGAGTACTATGAATGCTGTAAATTGCATGCAGTTCAGATCGAATAAGTATCAAGAGGTATGTACAATATAAATCTAAATACATAAAATTACAAATAGTAACAAAACAATCATAGGTTTATTTACAATAAAAGAAAATATATGCATGAAAACTAAAACTAAGCAGCAAAGATAATATTTCATAACGTAACCTAATAATCATCATCAGAGTCTTCTGATGAATCGTTTACTGTGTAATCGTCATCATTTTGTGGAACTGTGCGATAATATGATGACGTTTCCAGTCTTGATTCTACTATACTAGGGCTTAAAATTAACTTTAAAACCTCTGAACATATTTTTTCCGGCTTTTTTTGGGGAATCTCTCGAAGGCTATTGATCAAGGGATCAGATGTTATAACCAACATTGACAGCAAGTCTCTGTTCGTGGCAACACGCGAGCACTTGCGGGTGTTGTACTCCCTAAATCTGCGGCAATCTTTATTACGTGCTTCCTGAGCCTCTTCGGAAAGCTGCCCAATTGGAAGCAATGCAGCTTTGATGACCTCTGTACTATGAATTAATATTTTATGTACAGTAGCAGGCATACAGTACCACGAATAGAGACTTAGATAATGTCTTCTGGTTTCAAGACAAAATTTATTAAATTCAACTAAGTTTATCTCGAATCCAGAAGACAAAGTCCTCAATATTACATCGAACTGTTTGATGATTTCAACATCCAATCCCGTGATCTGAGCACTCATCTCAGCATTCTTAAAAAACCGACGAGCCGTGTTTCCATCGTTTGAAGAACCAAATCCTGGCTTTGGTTTATCTACAATAAGTCCCATCTCGTTCTTAAATTTTAACTTAATTTCGTCGGAACGAACCTTGATATCTGCTTTGTCTTCGTTGCTTCTAGCCTGCCATTTCTTAATATTCAACTTGTAGCTGATATGTAAAAGGCATTCGAAGCAACGAATCCAAGCATGAAGTGTAGATAAACCAAAGCCAAAATGATCTTGGTTGCTGTTGAAGTTCGCGGGTTCATCATTCATCGTCTTGGGGGTGGCGCCACAGATGAAACACTTTTGAGTTGAACGAGTTTCCGTTAAAGCGTTGCATACCTTTCCGTCTGTCATTGTCAGCAAAAGTTCGTGTTTCACAGAGATTTGAGAATCACCAAAGTCGATACGTGTTGGAAGAAGAGCGTTAACTTCTTCCAACAATCTATTTGTCTCCGTTAACGTGAAGTCATTCGTTTCTTTAGCAAATATTAATTTGATTGGGCGACAATACAATGTTGATGAAGACCGAGGATTTTGCCAAACAATTTTGGCCCCATCATATAATCTAAGGGGAACTAAAGAAAATACGAAAAGAAATTCGTCCGTATCTTCAGTGTTCTCAAATCTCTGTTTGTATGTGCTGTGCCCAGAACTTCCATCACATCCCCATTTACTTACAAGTGTAAAAGACGAACTTGTTGCGAGGACACTGCTGATAACTTCATGCTGTGCTAATACTAAACGTTCCACTGTTTTGTTTAATAATGCTTGCAAATTTATTTCAGCACGTGTTTCTGTTACAGCAATGTGCTCCTGTGCAGGATAACAGGCCTGTTTAGATTTTGTCAAACTATAATATGATGGAAACACATTATGTCCTGCCTTCATAGACCACTTTCTTGTTTGTTTGTACGCATGTGTTGTTGACTTAGAATCTATATAGTAAGCTAACGCTTCGTCACTACTTAACTGCCTAGGATTAACATTACTGGTATCCTTAGACTTAACATTAATAACTGAGCTTTCACTAATGTCTCTAATTACGCTGGCAATTTTCCGTTGTCCTGCTGAACGCGCAGCAATTTCGGCAGCTGTCACCAATTCACTGACACTTCGCGATTCTACGAGATCCACGACTCGACGTTTTTTGGTTTTAAACGACGATTCTTCGAATTCTTTGCGAGGCCTTCCTGCTGAAATCACAGCCTCACTCGAAGTTGATGGTTGTGGCTCAAAAGAACTCACAGTAAACTGTATATCTTCTTCATCCAGCCAGGTCTTATTTTTAATTAAAAAACGCTCCTTCGATTTTCCTGAAGCCAACCATTTGACACCAATTTTATTGGAAAAGTTGGATATCTTCAACTTTATTTCTTTTTGGCTACATTCAGTAATGTTACCAAAGTGAAATTTTGAAGAAAGGTACTCATATATACCCGAGTTCTTTTCATTTTTTGTGGGTTTCAACCACTCTTCAAAAAATTCTACCCTAGAAATAGAGTATAAGCGTTCTGAAAAAAAAAGAAAAGAATATGTTGTACTGAAGTGTGCTAAACAATTTGTGTATTTTTATGAAGAATAAAGTATTTCCTATGATATATCAAAGAACTAGCCCGGATAAAGGTGAATGTCTGCAAAATTAACTCTTTAAAACTATTCTTTCATAAAAAAAATACGTTAAAATATATAAGCTATGTTAAAATTATACCTAAAATTCATTTGAACAGATTCAGATTTTAAAAAAGGTTTTTTAAATAATAGGACTTACCCTCCGTGTTGATATCCATCACAAACACTCAAAATATTAACTATAAGCCACTATGGATGTGTACGAAAGTGTCACTAAACTGCAACTGATTGACTGTAACGATTTCATTAAACTCAATACCTGACTTCTAACCACTATTCCTTATCAGTTAAGCATTTGACAAACAACCGATTCTTGGAATCTGGAGATTAGGGGTGTTGTTTACGTTTTGCAATTAAGATTTCCTGGAAATGATAACATGAATTTTGTCCACCTAGCATGTTCTAGGCGAAATACTGTGAAGCGTGTGAAAAACTTCCCGCTACGCATGTAGATAAGGAAGTTACTGAATTTGCCTCAATTTTCGAAAATCGAGTTTTTACCAGATCTCTACGTTTTGAGGTACTGGAAACCTTTTCCGACAAGTTTCGCGATATCTGTTTTTATGAATGTATGTGTGTGTATGTAAACATCTCATAACTTTTGAACGGATTAACCGATCGAAACGCGGCTGATGGCATTCAATTGGATTCCGCTCAACTTGCGTTGATTGAGTTGAGTACATAGACTTCCTTAAAATTTGAACCTAATCGGCCCAGGAGATACTTGCGAAATTTTGAAAAAACCACACAATTTTGACGAAACAGTATTCTTTTAATATAACATCCTGATTAATGTACCGATTGAGAACTAAATCTAAACAGCTTTTTTCCTCTAAAAACTACGTCTAATGCATAAACTGCATCAAAATCGGTTTATCCGTTTAGGAGTAATCATTGACGAAAATTTTTGAAAAAGTGTTTTTCGATATAACTTCGAAATTTTTTGACTAATCATTTTTTAGTATTCAACAATATTTTAGTACTAAAAAAACTACG
Organism: Apodemia mormo; assembly: GCA_036924255.1. Classification (NCBI taxonomy): domain Eukaryota; kingdom Metazoa; phylum Arthropoda; class Insecta; order Lepidoptera; family Riodinidae; genus Apodemia; species Apodemia mormo. The sequence goes on from JAUPFN010000009.1 coordinate 32,257,842, forward strand.
CCGAAAGCCGTTTCAAAAAACAAAATTGAATCTAATTTTCAAAAGTCCGTAACTTTCGAAAATTAGATTCGATTTTATTTCAAATGTTAAATTTTCCCCGTGTTGATTTTGGGCTCCTTTGAAAAATAGGCCTACTGCCGTTCCGCCAGGTAGGTCGTAAAAGGCGACCGATTGGCTATGCGAGTCACTACCATCTCTCGCCATTGTCTCGCCCGGGTTTGGTACCACCGCCTTACCTATTCCTGTATTTGTCACTGTCTTGTTCCGGTTTGGAGGGTAAGGTAGCCGGTAAACTTATTGCATGTGGCATTAGACCTCGCCACAAGATAGCAACGCACCATCAATATCTTGGTGTCTATAGGCGATGGTTGACTCTTTCCATCAGGAGACCCATCTGCTTCTTCGCTGTTTTATGATATAAAAAAATACGTTGTTTTTAGCAAACTTACCTAATATTTTTGAAATAACTTTCAGGCTAATACACGTATTGACTTAAAAATCTTATCAGCTTTTCTCCTTAAAAATCTGCGTTGTATACCGTTAATTGGATCAAAATCGGTCGATTTGTTTGGGATTTATCAATTACATATTTTTTTTTTGTTTTTGCAAAAAAATTATGTTTGTTTAGCTTCGAAATTATTTAACCCATCGATTATGTAGCTAAAGCAATATTTTAGATCTCAAAAATTAAGTTAAATGCCATTCGAAAGATCAAAATCGGTCATCGTTTCCAAAATATATTTTATTTCAAAAATCAATATCAAAATCGATCATCTTTTCCAAAATATATTTTAATTTCAAAAATCAATATATTGCCATTTTTAACAAAATAGGTGTTTGAATTGAAAAAATCTATGCTTATGATTTTTACACCTTTGAGTTTAAAATAGCTTAATTTAACGGGAAGTTTCAAGGATGGCCTGCAGGATCAACCGTGTACAGATTTTTGGGCGTTTATTTTGTAGATGATGTACGATGTACGGAGTTTATTTTGTAGACGATGTACGGAGCCCTTCGTGCGCGAGTTCGACTTGTACTTGGCCTGTTTTTACAACTCATCAACGACGTTTTGCCTATCTTGATTGATTTTTTAAATTTTATTTCAGAGGATAGCAAACAAGTATATGGTAGGTATATCCGGAGAGGATGGAGAGTGATAATCATCGCCTAAGGACACCAAAAATGTTAATGGTGCGTTGCTATCCGAGTTCCGGGGTTGGAATACCACATTCATAAGTCTACCGGCTACCTTACCCTCCACCAATCAGGAATACTGCATTGACAGGCGTTGACGTTATTGCGACAAGAATAGGTATGTCGGTGGTGCCAAATACCCGGGCGAGACGTTGCGGAACTCTATTACCTAGCAGTCACGACGGTAGTAACACGTGTAGCCAATCGCTCGCCTTTTACGAAATACCTGGCAGAATAGCAGGTAGTCTCTTCTTCAAGGGTCCGAACCAACACGGAGGAAGCCTTCCCTGAAAGAAAACCAGAATATTGATATTTATTAATATTATTTCATTTATTTTATTATAATATTCTAATTGAACTATTGCTGTTTGTTTTTTGAACAAATCGCCAAATAATCGTTTATGTTTTAGCGATCAAGCAATATTTAACGCTACAATGGGTTATTAAGTTACATACATATAATTTAATTAAATTCTAAAATCTAAATCACGCCATACCAATTAATTACTCGTCTCTTGTAATACTATATTATATCATATATGTACAAGTTTCCACGCTTCTCATACTGACTTGTCCCCAGGCAGTACGCCTTGCGTGCCTGAGGAGATCTTCCATAACCGTCACCCCTTATGTTCACGGCTAACACAGTAGGAGGTAAATAACATATTTACGGAGTCCGTGCGGATAGGCTCTATATACTAGCTAGCAATATATATATATATATATATATATATATATATATATAATATGTATGTGCGTGTGTATGTGAATGCATACAATCATTTCGATGTCAAGCGGATACGGATATATCAAATTATACAGCTGGATTCAGGGTCAAGTGTCATTACATTTCAGCAAAAACCACAACGGACGCGGACGTGCTCACTCGTACATAGCATATCCGTAAATGCTTATCAATGATAAATATTATTACTGTAATAAGGAGTAACACAGTTATAAATTGTAGGTTATATAAACATTGCGTGTTCTAAATTCTGAGACTAATCTAGACAATCACGTTCATGAATGAAAGTCGTGAATCATCTGCAGCCAACGCTAGATTATGTACGTATGTGGCACTTCGCCGTATTAACCTCATTAAGACGGGTTGCGAGTTTACCTTTGCGACGTACAACGAGATTAGTAGAAATTTGTATCTAGTTGAAGTTTGTGGATGCAACATACAGAAGTTAAGGCCTTTAACACAATATATCTTCAAATGCGAAACGGAAGCGAAACGAGACAAAACGAAACAGCGAGATGCGGTGTTACTTAAATTTTTATATAGTTTTCAGTCTATATGTGTTTGAAATAACCTAAGATATCAAATTTTCTCTAGTATTTTATGATTGTGGCGACTTTAAAACTTAACCTTTGAGTTACAAAATCCCTTTAGTGCAATAACAATTCTTATAACTTCAGGGAATATGAAAGCAACATGTACAACATGTTTCGGGACAAAAAGTAGTCTGTGTATTATTCCAGGTCATCATCTACCTATGTGCTAAATTTCATCAAAATTCGGCCAGTAGTTTTGGAGTGATTGAGTAACAAACATCCATCAATCCAAACATGATATAGATTATCCCACCATGAATGCTGGGTAAATGTTTTTTATGGCTTATAGACGGCGTAACGATCGCATTGTGTGGATAACGTCAGCCAATAATTATTATTTATCTGATATTATGTATTTAAATTTATATGTATTTAAATTGGTTAATTTTATTATTATGAGTGTGTATGTAGGTATTCTAAATATACTCAGGCATATTGATTCTAATTAAAGTAATCAAGGAATTTTTTTACGATAAATATTATTATAATAAGTGGTAAAAATTCTAATTTTTAGGACAATATTTTCACATCATAGAGTATTTATGTGCTAGACACACCATATTGAAAACGTAGCTGTTTACGTACACTAAAGATGTCGCATTCATGTTGGAATGACCGGAACTTTTGTCTGGTCTGTTTCGTATTTATGGCAGTGTAAGTACAAAAGGTGTTTTTTATTTACATAATAAAGCTTTTAATTCCTCGTAACGTGAAACTCCAGGTGAAAATTCAGGCGAAACGCTGCATTGAATATGAAATAGAATTAACATTTTTATTTTGCGTGCTATGTGAAAAATTTACAATCAAAATTAATTAAGGCAGTTTGTTTTGTTGCTGTTCCATTTCGCGTGTATGGCCACATATTATTATATTATATCACATTGTTGCATTTTGTTTAGGTTTAAACTCTAGACTTTTTGATTTCACGCAATGCTAGATGTATCAAATTTTCCCGTGTTGTTTGGGTGCCATTTGAAGAATGGACCATTTGCTTTGCTGCCAAGATAACGATAGCCAAACGTGTCAGAAGCGTCGTGACTGGTAGTTGGTAGAGTTCTGCGACGGTACGTATCTCCGATTTATTTATTTCTACCGTAATGTTGTCATTTGTTGCTTCCATGAGGATTTTAGATATCTGTAGAAGATAGCTATCTCTTTTGATCAGGAGAGCCATCTGCTTATTTGATATCTTCCATCGTAATATCAACTGACTTCACATCGCTGACTGTCGATGTGCGCGCCCACCGTAATATCAAGTAACTTCATATCGCTGGCTGTCGGTGTGCACGCCCATCGTAACATCAACTAATTTCATTTCCTGGATGTAGGTGTGCGTGCCTATATCGTAATAACAACTAACTTCATGTCACTGACTGTCGGTGTGCGCACACATCGTAACATCAGTTAACTTCATATCGCTGACTGCCGGTGTGCGTGCACATCGTTATATCAGCTTCATCATGTGTGTAATTTTTTGGCTGTCGGCTGTCGGTGCGTTGCCCCCCCCCCCCCCCCCCCATCATAAAAACTATACTCTCATAATTTTTTGCAATCGCCCCCTCTTTGGGGGCGATAACATCAAAAAATGCATTGTCCCTATTGGATCCACAAACAAATTGATCACGCAGCGGGCTGTATCCCTAGTACAGTGCTTAATATAGTATGACATTGTGTGATTGCTATACTCGTATGCTGTTGTCCTTTTACGTGAACGAAACAATTCTTATGTAAACGAAATAGCCACACAAATATCAGCTTCGCCTGCATGTAGTTAGTTTCGCGTTCGTGGCTGTGCTAGAAGCCTAAACACAGACAACTGACGTGCAAGTTTCGCCACAGTGTGTCGCGCAGCAAATGGATTGCGAGGCAAGGTCGTTTAACAAAGTTTAATCCCATTTACTCCGTGCGCTGTCGCCGGCTGATTGCTACACCGCTTGCATCGGAAAATTCGCACTAATTTATTACGGCGCATTCGAACATTTTATTGGTCACCGCTTGTTATAAATTCATCTGGCTGGCCATAGTTTTAATTTGTTGAGACGTGTTCACTTGTCTCACTCAATGTAACAATGTATATTGTCTGGATAAGATTTATAAACAATATGTGCCTGAATTAATTATCTCGATAAAAACTAAAGGATTATCGTATGAATGTGTGGATTTCGTCATTCGCGACTCACGTAAATATCCGCATATACCTACTAGAAAAGAAAATTTGATCTTATGTGTTAAATCCTATCTATCCTAAATAATATCCTCCCTTATTTTTAATGTTTTCATTTTTAGCTGTCCAGAAAAAATAAAATAAGTAATTATTACAAAATAAAAAACCTAACTGCAACCCGATTCGAAAAAATTATATGGCCTATGTAGTCGCACAGTTAAGATAAATCTACGTCACCTCTCAACCTAAAATCCATGAAGTTGTTTAGGCTACAATGCGTGCCAAAGAAATAATGCATAGGTATCTATATACAATCGAAAAATATAACTCTCTAATGCAGTTGGATAAAGAGTTTGGAATTGGTCATTTTAATATTCAGAAAAATTATCAATGCTTACAGACAGGAAATAACACGCAACAAAACAATATTGGGGAAAACTATCAATTTTTCGAAGTTATCTGTTGAGTTCAGATTCCCCACAAATCACTCCTTTTTCGATAAACGAAATGGGTTTTTCCGGTACATATGTCATTTTTTAATACGTATAGCTTCTTCCTTGCCGTAATCAGGATTCGGGATCAACGTGCCTTTCCCTTGCACATTGCCAAATTATAGGTTTTTACTAAAAAATATTGCAGTAAATTAAAAAAAAACGAAATACTCGTAACTCTGCCCGATCTGGGAATGGACCACGGGCAATTATGATCTGATTCGAACAAGCTGACCACTAGATCAATTAGACAGTCAAGCATATCTATTAAACAAATGAGTTTTCAATCTTTCAATCTTTCAACTTGAGAGATTGAAAACTTATTTTGTGTGTGTATGTATGTGTGTGTGTGTGTGTATGTGTGTGTGTGTGTGTGTGTGTGTGTGTGTGTGTGTACGTGTGTGCGTTTGTTCTACTAAACAAACTCAAAAATTACTAGAGCTACCTTAAAAATTGTTTTACTAGTGGAATGCTTTATTTTCATTGAGGAAATTAGGCTGTAATTTATTTTAAACAATTAGGGGTCCCTACGTAAATTCAAATAAAGTCCTCTGAAGAGTCGGATAGTTTGCGGATTAGTTTTCCCGCGATGATTTATAGGGGTTCGTCGTATTCACTACGCCTTTAAGAAGATTTGTCCATTATCTTCATGGCAGGTATGCGATGGCTGTACTACATCTATTTAACAAATTGCTTTGCTGCTGTTCAATAAACTGTTTAGTTCTCAACCTACTCCAAAATACGCGGAAGTTCTTGATATTTTTTTTATTATAAGATAGCAAACAAGCAGATGACTCTCCTGGTGGACAGAGAAAACCATCGCCTATAGACACCAAAGATGTTAATGTTGCGTTGATATCCTTGTGGCGAGGTGTTACTACCAGATGACGGCTATCTTACTCTCCAAACTGGAACAAGTGACAAGCAATGACGCCATTGCGGCAGGAATACGTAACGTGGTGGTACCAGAACCGGGCGAGACAACGCGGAATTCTACCACCTAGTAGCCACGATGGTATTGTCACGTAATGCCAATCGGTCGCCTTTTACGAGCTATCTGGCAGAACGGCAGATGGTCTAATCTTCGAAAGGAGCCGGACCAACACGAGAAAAAAAAATTGTCGGCATCTTTATATTTTTTTTTTGCTCGTATGCTTACCGAATATCAACAGTAAATATGAATCGATTTAAATTATTTTCTTTTTATTCGAAAAGTCGTAATTTCGATTTGGTCCCATACTAAGTTTGTTCGTTTAATGAGAAAATGGCAGGAGGGTAAACGTTCTATTCTTCAAAAGAGATCCCTTGATTGGGACCCCACTGAAGGAAAGTGATCCTTTCAGATACAAGTGCTGAGTTCTAAAGAAATAGGTGAATTGAAGTCGGCTGTTGCACTTTTACTTCGTTAAATTAATTCTGTGATAAATAACAGGTATTATTCTTGATTATATAACAAAATTTGTACGAATTTTAAGAAGTTTTAAAGAAATTGGTTCATAATTTTTGGTCAACAATGTCAAGCATTTTTATTATGTAGTTAAAAGTTAAAACTTGAATTTTGATCACCCGTTGCAAAGCGAGATATATAATAAGCGAGAGATTAACGCCTATGTGGGATCAAACCCATATCTCCACCACGCACCCAACATGGGCGGGCGGCAAAATCTACATACACTACTAGGTATGTATTTTTGTAGCCTTTGTCTAAAATGTATCTATTTTCGTCGAATTTGTTTTATAGCTCACATCAATTTGATTATTTTATATGTTTTTCTCTACCTGTCTGTCCCGTTATAAATTAAAAACGACTTGATTGATTTTATTGGAAATTGGGTAAAAATGGGTAAGTAGTGAGAACACACGATTGCGTAAATGACAGCCCATATATATTTTTTACACAACAATTTATATCTATCTATATAACTGTATTCAAATTTTTTGACAATTTCCAAGATAAATATTAAATTCAAGACTCCTGGACATCATTTTTTTTATTTTAATCATGTGTATTTGTTAGTTCCATTATTACCCAAGACCGGCTTTTATTAAACCGACGTCTCTCTTTTCGGTACCATCACGGAGGATACATAGAACGGTTCGCGGATAATAGCAAATTTAGTTAATTTCACCTTTTTAATAATGGATTTCCGCAAAGTAACGCCTAAATCAATAAAATATCTTGACCGATCTTGATAAAAACTGTTATACAGTGGGAATACATAATTGCGCAAATGATAGACTATGTTTCTGTTAACCATCAAACAATTTACGCCCCGCGAAGCGGATGTAAGCCAGTATGTGATAAAACTGTGAACATTGTAGCATGATTTGAGATTGCAATAGCAATATTTTACGTTGTTTTCAGCGCAAGCAATTGTTATTCAACGTGCACATCGTAACTTAGATTGGAATGTTAAAATATATTTCGCGTTGGTTTACGGCACTGTCAGCAAACCGGTCCTGTTCCAACTTTAACGATACATATTCATTGGTACTTAGGCCTCGCTGGAATGGCAATTCCGCCTTAACAACTGTATCCGGAATCACGACGTCGGCGTTTGCATCTTTGTCAATTCAGTACAGTTCCGCTGAAGCAAGGACTTACTGTAAGATGACTTTGAGAATTCTTAGATTCATGTTTACCTACTTATAACACTGTTGATACTTACAAATAATTATTTTGTGTTATAGCACTCACCCCGTGCTTGGGAAAACTTCAAAAACTTTAAAAAGAACAAAGTAAAATATCGACACGCAGGGATTGAACCTGCGACCGTCTCCCTAAAACGGGCACGCTCTACCACTGAGCCAGTGTCGACAGGCTCGACGTGGTAAAATTGTTCTTTGCCATATGATCGATTACGTCGATTTTTTATTTATTACAAATAACTTTTATGGATTTCAATGTAGCGTTGTTTACTCCTCGTGTTGGTTCTAGCCCCGTTTGAACCATAAGACCAGTTAGACCATTTGCCGTCCTGCCAGGCAGTTTGTAGAAGGTGAACGGTTGACTAAAAGTGTCACTACCATCGTAACTACTAGGTGGTAGATTTCTACATCTCACTCATGTTTGGTACCACTGCATGAAGTATTCGTGCCGTAATAGCCTCAAAAGCTGTCACTATCGTGTTCTGGTTTAGAGTGTAGGTTAGATTCACACCAATAATATATTATTTGGCGTCTACAGTCGACGTTATATTTTTTCATCTGGAGAGTTATCTACATGTGTGCTATTTATCCTGTAATATAAAAAAATTGATTCTATAAAATAAATGATTTATCATCTCAATGGGTAATAATAATCCTTACGATTCGCCTTTTTGTTCTGTATTTGTGTGCGGATAAATTTTAATACCATATTAGAATAAGTTAGGTACTTTCTTATTATTCACTGGGACAATTCTTAATTTTTAGGAACACTTCGTTATTACTGGCATGCAGTAGTTGTTAAAATCGATCTTACTAATAGACCTGTAGACGACAAACAATGTCTCCTTTAATTTCATTTTCTGATAGCAAATAGTACCTATCCATTTTATACCGCATTTACACAATCTTGTTCGCCATTCGTCTCGTCACTCGACGAACATTCGACAAAACATCCGTATACGAATGCCGTCGCGAACTTACTGTTAACACACACATTCGCGGAGTGAATTATTTTGACATTCGTACACGAACATGGAAAAATTTGAAAATGAGTTTGAAAATGATGACGGCATTCGCGCTACATCTATTAGGTTCATACAATTATTTAGATAGGCTGCGTGAAAAAGTAAATCTCATAAAAAAATTTTTGGGTTTTCCTTGTGTTAGTCCCGGGCTCCTTTAAAGAATAGGCCAACTGCCGTTCTGCCAGGCAGCTCGTAAAAGGCGACCGATTGGCTATGCGAGTCACTACCATCGTGGCTACTTGGTGGTAGAATTCTACAAAGGCGTGCTCGGGTCTGGTACCTTACCTACCTACCTATCTTACCTATTCGTGCCGCAGTAGCGTCAATGCTAGTCACTGACGTGTTCCGGTTTGGAGGGTAAGGTAGCCGGTAAACTTATGCGTGTGGCATTAGGCCTTGCCAAAAGATAGCACCGCACCATTAACATCTTTGGTGTCTATAGGCGATGGTTGACTCTTTCCATCAGGAGACCCATCTGTTTGTTTACTATCTTATGATATAAAAAAAATCGATACTTACTGATATACGGTTCCAGGTATCGTTTATATTTTGGCTATTTTTATGATTGCGATGTTTTTGATTCTAAATGAACTCTTGCTTTTGATAGTTCTAGGGATTATAAAATTCGCACTTGACTGCACTCCATTTTGTCTACACGTCCTATTGGGTCGGGCGCTAGCTATCCCTTTGATTTACGTTCGAAATACCGCTCCCTACGAGAGTGCGCGATACGCGAAGGCCCGAGGCGAATAGCGAGCGCACTGTTTACATATACGTGTTCGTTATTGGCCTCGCCATTTGCCTCGCGATTCGCATGAATGTGTAAATGCGGCATAAAAATAATTTTTAGCGAAGTTTAAATCATTGTTTTATACCATTATTAGATCATGATCAAAGTGTAGGTTATTAAAACTAAATTAATTAACTAGTATAATTCCGTGGTTCCAGATTGCAAAAGTGATTCACGTTATTTTCAGCTCAAGAAATTGATATTCAACGCGCATACCATAATAATAAGTCAGATTGGAATGTTAAAATATATGTCGCGTTGGTTTACGGCATTGCCAACAAACCAGTTCTGTTCCAACTTTGACGATACATATTCATTGGTACTTAGGCCTCGCTGGAATGGTAATTCCGCCCCAACAACCGCATCGCGACGTCGGCGTTTGCATTTTTGTCAACTCAGAACAATTCCGTTCAAGCTAGGACTTACTGTACGATAAATTTGAATTTGTGAAAACGTGAATCAACGTTTACTTACAAAACTGCCGTATCGGCAAATAGGTAACTTTCGAAAGGTTTAGTAAAGCTTTGCTTAGAAAATAGGGTAGATTTTTATATATTTATGTATTTAATTCTTCTGTTCGTGTGTGACTGAACATCCTAAACGGCTGAAACTCCTGAACCAATTTTGATGGTTTTTCGTGTGTGTTCAAGTGGATTCTAGAATACTTCAGAATCACAATTGAAACCAGTAAGTGGCGCTGCGATGGGGTATGTGTAGTACCCTCTATAAAGGATAAATCGTTGAATCGATTTTGATGAAATTTGTCATCGAAATAATTGAAGATCAGGAGGCGAACATAGACTTTTTTTAATTAACCACTAAGGGGCTACAATAGAGAGGACAGCTAATTGTTGTAAAAATGAATTAATAAGTTTTGACATTTCTCCCTTAGAACAACGGTTGTAAACTTTTCAGTAAGTTGAAAAATTATATATGAGCCGTATTTTATAGGTGTATATTTTACAGGTGTGATGAGTAACTTCAACCCTCGTCTTCGCACGCGAAGTATTTCGTATCAAAATACAGTCTACCTTTAGAACAAGTTTCATCGAAATCAAGTATTTTTTAATATCATAAGATAGCAAACAAGCAGATGGCTCTCGTAATGGAAAGAGTCAACTATCGCCTATAGACACCAACGATGTTAATGGTGCATTGCTGTCTTGTGGCGAGGTCTAATGCCACATGAATAAGTTTACCGGCTACCTTACCCTCCAAACCAGAACATCACAGTGACTAGCACTGACGCTACTGCGGTAGGAATAGGTAAAGCGGTGGTACCAGACCCGGGCCAGCTATTATAGACTCTACCACCACGTAGCCACGATGGTAGTGACTCGCATAGCCAATTAGTCGCCTTTTACGACCTGCCTGGCAGAACGGCAGTTGGCCTATTCTTCAAAGGAGCCCGAGACCAACACGGGAGAGTTATATATGCATTTATTCTGTGTTTAAGTAGTCAGCACGGTAGTATTCGCAATTGGTGTCGTAGATTATGGTTTTGAAACGAAATTAAAATAATGTGGAAAGATACAAGTTCCTTCTTACTGTTACTCAAATTTACTATGTGAGTTTTCCTTCTTAACTGACTCCGTTAAGACGAGTAATTTCAACTATATATATATTGATACGTGAAGGAAAAACTTTGAACCCTTTTTAAGACAATTGCGCGAACGGTGGAGTATGAAATTTGGCCCAGTTATAGTTAACATTGCGGAGGACTGCAGAAACGTAATATTTTTGAAAAACTATGCATTTGAAATACATTAAATTAATAAACATTACCCACAATACATTTATGTGACATACATGATAATATACACACATGAACAGTTTTGTCTTTACGGCCAAAGTCAACTTAAATGAGATTTTATTGCTTAGTTTATGGTCGAATTTCGGCCACAGGCGATCGCTAGTAAACATAAAGTCTCAAAAATCTGTAGAAAATATCGCCTCTGTGGTCTAGTGGTCCAGCGTTGGCGTTGACCACATGAGGTCTCGGGTTCGATTCCCGGGTCGGGCACCATTAAAAAAATGTTTTTTCAGTTTTCTGAGAAACACAAAGTTGCCCGGGATTGGAAAGTGCCCGGTTGGCGATAGGCTTGCCACCTATCACATTTGTGGGACCAAGTATCTTCGGCTAATCGTTGGTGCACTTGTTGTACCTCTGCCTACCCCTTCGGGGATATGGGCGTGAAGAAATCTGTAGAAAATATGTATTCATGTAATTGGTCCGGGTCTCTTTTAAAGATTAAGTTTCCCTCCAGATTTGGAGATTAATGCATATGGAGCTACATTTCCCTTATATAGATAGCACAGCACTACAAATATCTTTAATATTTATGGTTGTACGTGTATCTTTCCACTAGAAGAGTCATCTGCTTGTTTGCTATCTTATGATATGAAACAAAATTTGAGAATTGATGAGTAAGACGCTTGATGAGTCCCGTCTTGTCGCTCCATTTTACATCATATCATCTTATTTACTAACTAGCTGTTGCCCACGACTTCGTCCGCGCGGACTTCGTTTACCCCGCACAGCACCTCCCCCGTACGTGATAGCGTGATAATATGTAGCCTATATGTTGAACCGACCTATTAGTAATATTCATGCAAAATTTCAAGTAAATCCATGCAATACTTTTTGAGTTTACCCCGGACGTACATACAGACAAACAGATAAACAGACAAAAATTCTAAAAACTATATTTTTGGCTTCGATATCGGTTGTAGATCACGCCCCAAGTATTCTTTAAAAAAAATATTCAATGTACAGTTTTGACTTTCCTACGATTTTATTATAATATGTATAGAAGATACGTACTAATTATTATTTTAATATGTTCCTTGGAGTACGCATGTCCAAATTTTGAAAGTTATATTGAAATAGTAATGCTGTAATTATCCGTAGTGTACGCAATGATCGACAATCCAAAGCCCTCTCCGAAGCACCTATAACCAAATGTATTGTAAAAATGTACATGACATTTTATGTAAATTGTAAACCATATTACCTTATTATAATTAAAGCAGTGCATAGTAATAATTCAATTTACAACTTTATCTTTTTACTTGCGCTACGGAACAGGGGCATTGTTAACGATATCATTGGAATAATAAAGTAATAATAAATAAAAGAATTTCTTTAATTGTATTTGTGTGTATTGTTGGAGTACTTTCTCAAAGTGGGGTTTAATAGCCTTTTGTCTAGACACAAATTGAATAGCGAACGATCGGGCAGACTTACATTTAATAAATGGAAACTAATAAAATAATAACATTTTTGAGTTTAGTAGCAATATAGCTTGTTAATAATATCAATTAAATATGGCGTAATATTTCATGAAACATAGGGTGTTTAAATTAAACCAGCTATCGGCAGAAATTTTTCCGAAAGGATACGACTTAGGGACCTTCAAGAAAAGAGACTGCTCATTCTTAAAAGGCGGGCAACGACAAGACCCCTGGAAGTGTAGTTGTCTATGTGCGGCAGTAATCAGGTGAGCCTACTGTCCGTTTGCAACCCTCTTCTATAAAAAAAAAAAACAAAAAAAACATAGATACTATTACACTGGTATCGAAACTTACTATCCCCACTGGGTTAAATAGCTCTAGAAATTATAATTTAACATCGTATCCACCTCTACCTTAACCAAGTGACTAATTTTTTTACCTTGTTGGTCCGGGATCTATTGAAGAATAGACCAATTGCCGTTCTGCCAGGCAGGTCGTAAGAGGCGACCGATACGTGTCATCACCATCATCACTACTAATTGGTAGAGTTCCGCAACGTCTTGCCCGGGTATTTGGTACCTTCGCCATAACCTATTCGGTAACCATAATATAAATTTTTTTGTACATCAAGTCACCTTCATTTGATTTTTTTTATCTCCTTTAACGGGTTGGCTGGAAAAAATCTCTTTAAGTAGAGATAAGCTCGCAAAATGTAGCTAGTATTAAAGTATTAAATAAATAAATAAAAAAAAGTATTAAATAAATAAATAAATATAATCTCTTCTGTGGTCTAGTATCGCGTCTATGGTCTAGTGCTCTGGTGTCGGTGTTGATCACAAAGTCCCAGGTTCGATTCCCGGGTGGGGCATTTCAAAAAATGTGTTGTTTTTTTTTCACTTTTCTTACAATGTTGTCCGGGATTGAAAAAGTGCTTGGTTAGCGATAGGCTTGTCACCTATCACATTGTGGGACTAAGTATCTTCGGCTAATGGTGGGTGCACTTATTTTACCTCTACCTAACTCTTCGGAAACAGGCGTGAAGATAGTTTTTAAAGTGAAAATTTCATAAATACTGCTGTGGGAATCGCTTCCTACTTAGCCAGCATAAAAGAGCGCACATTAATCCAGGTTAAACTGAGTGTATCTTTGTTGTCTATCGGCGATGGTTGTTTCATTAAAAAAGCCATCTGCTCTTTTGCTTAGCATAAAAAATTTCAAATTTGGTACAAATTAATAATTTTAGTGGTTTAAAAATTATAGTCGTACATTGTAAATAATAATTAAGATATCCGTTAATCTCCACATTTCTACAAAAAATGCACTTTTTTCTCGGCATTCATAATTTTATCATTCTTAACGGAGTAAGTATTTGATGAATTCAATTTACATTACAATATATTTGTTTGGAATGAAGCGAATGTCACCAAGCAATATTTTAATGAACGTAATGTAATATTGAATAACTCGAATAGAAGTCAACAAATTCTTTCATATTTCCATCACTCTTATAAACCCTGAGAACAATGAAAAGCTTAATGCGTTCTAGCTTTAGTACGTTAACCTGATTTACGGTCGTTGTTGTAGAATTAACTTTATCAAACCAACTGAAGTATTATTAAGATCTTATTTTAGATAAAATTAAAGAAAATATCAATAAATAATTTATTCTAATGATAATTTCTAATGTAAGGCTAGAATTTGTTTTTCCTTATGGTCCGGGTCCGTTTTAGCCTTCCTTCCAGCTCATTTTTCTTTCATTTATGACATTATCACTATTTGCCTACTCGCTAAATTGAACGATGAAGCTATAAATTTTGTATTACAAATAAACACATATTAATTCTGAAGAAAACAAACACTTCTTATACCTACTCGAAACCGAAACGCTAAGAGAGAGAGAAAAACATAGATAGAGAGAGAGAGAGAGAGAGAGAGAGAGAGAGATGCAGAGAAGTTAAATGCTTCGATCCATGTTTCAGAGATCTATTGAAAATGTCAATTAAATTTATTGAAAAACTTCTAATAAATGCAAAGGTTCGCTGGATTTAATTAAAAATACAATTTTTTTACAATTTTTTTTTTCAAAAACCAGATTAAATCAGTTAAGACATTTACAAAATCAATAAAATCGCACAAATAAAATACAAATCGCGGGTATGATTTCACGATTCATACATTACATAGGTATTGTTAATTAATTTAATTACCAACCAGTTTTACATTGTAAGGCATCGATCGTTATATATAAACAATCGCTACTTAGTTTCTTACAAAAAAATATAAAGGGGTATTATAATCAATTAGTTACATTCTTGTATTCACTTTTGGGTACTTAACTCAAAATATTGCCCACATCATGTCTGTATATCTTGCCGTTATAAGTACAAATTTGTAAATAAACATTAACATTTTTTAAACAAAGTACAATCAAATGACTGTTGACTCATATTATGTTAAATTTAAAGATGAAATATTTATAAAACACTAGCTTAATCCCACCCGCCTTGCTGGACGTTAATTTATTGACGAAAAAAGTTACATGGTCCGACGTTTACAAAATCAAGTGTTATCCGTTTGGACTGACACCACAAATTTATTTAGTCGTATAGTACATAATAAATATATATGTATTTTTATGTCCAATAATATATATGTCCATATTCCTGATATTTGTATATCGTAACCATAATATATTATCTAAAAAAATTTTTGATCGCAATTAGATAAAACTTAAAAACCATTATTATGTAGCAGAAGTCGATAAAATCAGCTCGTTATGTCAACAATTATTGGAAATATGTTTTCATGTTTATAATTTAAAGGAAAATAATTTAATCAAAATGTTACAGTAATTATAATCGCTGGACAAATTACACGAATTGATCTTACCCCAAATTTAAAGCTATGTTATCGTTATAATTATGGATTGAATATGGAATAAGTCAATAAGTTTTCTTCAAATTTGAAATAAGGTGTTTAGTCGTAATTTTTAGTTGAAACTAGTTTATCACTCACTTGTACTTTTATTTCACTATTATTATACACTAAATTATTTAATTTTATCGACCGGTTTCGCTTTTTAAAGCATCTTCTTTAATTTAGTGTATAATAATAGTGAAATAAAAGTACAAGTGAGTGATAAACTAGTTTCAACTAAAAATAATGGAATTTCACCAAGTGCCGACGATTGAAAGTGTAAAATCTATTTAGTCGTAATGACTAATGATGGAGTTGATAACATCTATGTATGAATAAAAAAATTCCGTAATGTATGTAATTGTAACTTGAACGACCTCTCAGCGTCTTTTAGAAGTTTACATGCATTAATGAGACATTTTAAAACTGTTTAAAAGTAACAATTACTATGTTTAATATAATTATATTGCACGCCGTATAGGCAGAATGTAATGAACTAATTATATTTTATATTTTAACATCATGATTTACCTATGTTTTTCCCGGTGTTGGTTCCGGGCTCCTTTGAAGAATAGACCAACTGCCGTTCTGTCAGGCAGGTCATAAAAGGCGACTGATTGGCTATACGAATCACTACCATCGTGACTATTAGGTGATGGAGTTCTGCATTGTCTCGCCCGGGTCAGGTACCACCGCCTTACCTATTCCTGCCGCAATAGCGTCAGGGCCTGTCGCTGTCGTGTTCCGGTTTGGAGGGTAAGGTAGCCGGTAAACTTATGTGGCATTAGACCTCGCCACAAGATAGCAACGCACCATTAACAACTTTGGTGTCTAAAGGCGATGGGTGATTCTTTCCATCAGGAGACCCATCTGCTTATTTGCTATCATATGATATAAAATAAATGTTCAAGCAATAATTAAATTATGATTATTATGATTATAATTATGATTAATACAGGTTTTAGAATTTTAGTATTTAACCTGTAATTAGATAAAGCCAAATTTAATGTAAGTTAATCGAAAGTCAAGAGATAGATTTGTAAAGCTTAAAATTTACGGATATTAAGATAAGACATTCATTTTCACTTAATATTTGCCTTTTTCTAAACTATTAAGATTATCTTTAAGTCTCACTAACATTAGAGTGTGGTGCTATCTTTCTAGTATTATAAATTTAATTTTCGTAATTTTGCGCTACATTTCGGTAGGATTGCTGCAAAGAGTGCTGCATTTAAATGGATACTTATGTACCGTTTGTAATTTAAATATGTTATGATTTATAATACGTATACAAACAGCCGTTAAGATAAACAACATGATTTGTGTAAAAAGGAAAAGCAGATTTTAATATACATATTTTATGAGTAAAGTACAGGCAATATTTCACGTAACGGGCTTTAACAGTCAGACAAAAACAAACAGTAGATTTAAAGCTTAAGTGTATACGGAATTGGCGGCTTTAGGATGTTAAATCGCGTCGTTCGTACGAAGTTTTCTAACAAATTGTTCGGCAGGCTTATCGAGTATTACACCCTGCCTGGTCGTGTTTCATTTGTCACGTGCATTATTTCAAAATACGAGTACATTGAATTTTCTCAAATGTATTTTTAACGTCTGCGTACTTTTTGCGTTTGTTTATGATTTCTGGTAATTTTTCGTATCGTAAAACGGTCATATTATGTTGATGGTCGCGTAGTAGTATATGATATACAGGTTGACTAGTAAAAGAGTGTATATATTGAAGGGCACGATAGCTACTGGTCATAATTAAGCAATAAAAATATAATAAAATGAGAATATTATTTTAATACAGTGTTTTTCAAAGTGTGGGTCGCGGCCTCCTGGGGGGGCCTCACGAGGCCTTTGTAAAGGGGTCGTAGACGGTAGTTTAGTGTTACTAAAAAAACAAAGACGAAATATTTCCTTGATAATATAGAAAAATGTTAAAATGATTTGATATTTTTAATGTAGGTTAGGCGGCAGTGGGTCGCATTTATTTGCACCATGCTATGGGGGTCGTGTCTTGAAAAAGATTGAAAAACACTGATTTAATACACAGTAAACCCAAATAAAACTAGTGTAGAAATATTAAATAATAGTAATTTCATTAAAAATGTAATCCTACTTCAAATATCAACTATATTCATATCTCAAAAACAACTGAACGGATTTTGACAAAACTTGCACTATTCCCTAAGTTGGAATATACCTGATTTAAATCAAAAAGGATTATCTTGATATAACTTTTAGTTCCCGAGAAATTTGTGGACAAACATACAAATTTACAAATATACAAATATACATAATCTTACGAAATGTATTACACGTGCTTGTAAGCTTAAGTAGATCATTATATTAAAATATTAGCCAATTCCAACAATATTTAATACGTACATGTCAAACTGATAACCTCCGTTTTTTCGTCGGTTGAAAAGAATAGTCATTTCACGTTGTACTTACGACTCTAGTCATGTGTTCGGTAAATCGCTGTTGTAAACTATGAACTTCAATGCGCCGTGTGTGGGTGACCGTACTAAACTCTTTTATTAGATAATTAGGATAAAGTTTAAGTATCTATTGTTTTACTTTGTCGGTATTAGAATCGTGTACCTACTGAACACCTTCCTTCAGTATGTACAGACTTTTACCAGTCAACCTTTACGTTATTTCATGGTCATTACTCATTACTCATTATTTCTTAGGCTTTTAAACCAAAGTAAAAACTTTTATTGGACATTGATAGACTATTAGCTTTATTTAAAAAGCAATATTTGATCAACTAGCAGCTGTGCCCGCAACTTCGCCCGCGTGGAAAATTTCTAAAATACTCTTATTACCGTGGTTAAAAATTTAAAATCCCGGCGTTTTTATCCGCATACCCCGTTCCCCTGGGATTTCCAAGATAAAACCTATCCTATGTCTTTTCTCGGGTCTCAAACTATTTTTGTACCAAATTTCATCCAAATCGATTTACAGTGGCTTAGATGTGAAGAAGAGATAGACAGACAGAAAGACAGGCAGAGAGACTAACAGAGTTACTTTCGCATTTATAATGTTATAAATGCGAAAGTAACTTATTAGGATTATATAGTTTCCACTTTTAGCATGACATACTCTCAAGTTTTTGGGATTCTAACATCCCTGCTTCTTGCTAGAGTTATCTATGACGCGGTACTAATTTAAAATATCATTTCGTTTGATTTGCTCAATTGTAAAAAATCTCATCCGTAAACAATTTTTTCTGTGATCTCCCTTTGCGTGCCGCTTAAATAGTTGTTTTATTAAAATCAAAACAACCACACTATTATTTTTTAAATTATAAGTAAAGAATCGTCCTAAGATATGTTTTAAAATAAGTGACATGGTTCTAGATGCCATATATTTTTCTCCCGAGTTAAAATCTTTTGCTTTCGGACAGGATTTCTTCGAATTCTTTCCCCTGCTGCTTTGATCGCCTTTTTCGTTTACATCGATCGCCTTTACTAACACTACGTGGATGGACGGACCATTTCTGTCACAAACAGAGGAGGTTTCATTGTACCTATCAGTAGTCCGGTACACAAAAATTTAACTAATACCAAGTGTATGGAGAGTTTTAAAAATCTATTTGGCTCCATACCTACTTTGTATAATGCAATCATAGCGATTCGGTTCAATTTATCACACCACTCCATTTTAATGCCACAAAATATTTTACAATACTTACCTTAAAAACAACAAAGAAAAATATCCTGCGTGTCGATATTTTTCTTTGTTGTTTTTAAGGTTTTTCCAGTTTCCCAAGCACGGGGTGAGTGCTATAACACAAAAATATTTTACAATGTATTGGTGCGAAAATGAAAAAGTGAAAACACAATGAAACGAGTTTTCACAAGAATGAGTTTAGAATATCCGCTTACTCCGTTGCGGTATGGGCGAGAGAGACATCATCTCTGTGCAAGGATGGAAAAGACTGGGAGGAATTCCCTAAGACAGCCTTGGAGAGAGACCAGAACGCATAAGTGCCCGAAGGAAGGCGAACTAATTTCTTACCAATTCTGCCAATGTATTCCGCTTTTGCCTTGGCGATAGCTTATTTAAAGAACCTCGAGGAAGAATTGTACTCCTTTCGTATATTATTTTATACTTTTTTTTTTGTATCATAACATAGCAAACAAGCAGATGGGTCTCCTGATGGAAAGAGTCAACCATCGCCTATAGACGCCAAAGATGTTAATGGTGCGTTGCTAACTTGTGGCGAGTTCTAATACCACATGCATAAGTTTACTGGCTACCTTACCCTTCAAACCAGAACACGACAGTAACAAGCACTGACCCTATTGCGGCAGGAATATGTAAGAACTACCGCCTTACATATTCCTACCGCAATAGAGCCTATCCAAAAAAAAACAAAAACCCGTGTGAGACGTTGCAGAACTCTACCACCTAGTCACGATGGTAGGGACACGTATCGCCAATCGGTGGCCTTTTAAGACCTGCCTGTTTGAACGGCAGATGGTCAATTCTTCAAAAGCGAGTCCGGACCAACACGGGGGAAAACTTAACTAAAGAATTGTGAAAGTCACACCCGCTTTTCTGGTCGAATAATTCGTGGAACGGCCCTTTGATATTTTATCCATATCTTAGTAAATTCTGTATTTTGATAAGCGAATATTTGAAGTCATGAAATTTATGAATACCCTTTCTAATCCTATAAAAATATTTTACTACATTGTATTTATTTCTTTCTTCAAATATTACAAGACCAACTTCGTTGGAAAAACCTTGGAACAACTTTGACTTAACCTTCATGTTTTTAAATCTATAAATATGATAAGATCTCTCAGTCACTAGTATCTAAAATGCATGAAATTATTAACCTACCTAGGTCCTATTATTTAACTTGTTTGATCCATCTTGTAAATTAATGGTTTTTTGTATGTAGGGGTTTTCTTCAATTTATTAAATGCAAATAATGATTGTACTTTTTATTGTCGGATTATAATGATATTATTAAAAATGCAAAATGAGTACTGTTGTGTATGATGTTTGAATTTGTACTGCCTTAACTTGCCGCGATGCGCGTGAAAATGCATCGCTTCGACAAGTTAAGGTGTTCGGTGTTATATTATAGTATAATATGGCCCAAACATTGTATTCATTCAGAGATTGAATTTCGTTGGGATAAAAGAGATATAATAAGCGCTATATTGTAGCTTTAAACAAACTGGTTTATTTATAAGACTCTATGACGGTTCTAGACTAGGTTCCACCTGATAAAAAAATTAATGTATGGCAACGTAGACATTTTCCGTGCAATTTTTAGTAACTATGATCGTTTTTGATGTAGTGGGCTGTAGAAAGAATGTATTTTTATTAATATGAGTGAGATGAATGTATAGGAACAAATTTTGTTTAACGCAAGCCGACATTAAATTAAGAAAATGCTGTGAAGCTTTTAGAGTAAGTTTAAGTTTCAGTGTATAAACTAAATTAAGTTTAACATAATTTTAAGTATAATATTAAAATAATGTGTCAATAACCAATTATTTATTTAATCAATCATCTCAAACTGACACTTTTTTATCGTCAGCCCACCATTTTACTTCAGTTCCATAATTTTAAGTGCAAAACGTAAAGGGAGCTGATGATCTTCGAAAGGGGATCATGCAGCATAAAGTTAAATGTAACCTTAACCTATGGTTCCTTAATCAATGAGTTTGAGCTTTTAATTTTCTAGCAATAAGGCGATATCAGCCCAATTTCAAGTGCCCACTTCTAGTTCCATCGTTATATTTTAAAAAACATCCAGCATCAAAGTGTTTGACTAAACAAATCGAAGTAGCCTAAACTCAGTGGATTTTAACTGATCAAGCTTAGAAAATCACATGGATTTCCTTCCGCTCTATCATCAGATACTGGAAGCTATCCTATTTCACATTCCATAAAATAAAAAATCAAACGAGTCCAAAATTGATGGTGTTGCTCAATTTTAATCAAATGTTTTGATAACCTACTTCCTACTTCATCATAAGACCCTGTAAATCATTTAGCACCAAGATGTTTGTTAAAACAGAAAAACTGAGTCCAGTCTAAATGGGCTTTTCTTGTTTAGTTTATAACTTACCATGGCCACCTTAGAGTTTGATCGTTGAATCCTAAGTCATGATGAGCATCAGATCCTAGAAATCATCCAGCATCAAAATTTTGTCAGTACAAGACAATTGAGCGCTAACTCAATAAACTTACCTTGTTGAGTTTACAAGTTTATTGTCTAAACATTTTGCATCTGGATGCGAGAAGTTTCGATATTACTTTTTTCGGCTCCATCTTCAGAGTCTCGTAATAATGAAAAATATCTTATTGCAACGAAACGAACGATTCCAAACTTTACTATCTTAACACTTTCTGTCTGTGAGCTAAAATGACACTCTAGCGGCTCCATGTTCCATTTCTCGTCGTTATGAGTACTAATTAAACTTAGTACTTATAGCAACAAAACCAATGGCCCAAAATTTGGTTGCCTCGTCAAAACTCTGCATCTGAAAGTTCTAGTCCATATATTCAGGCTACATTATGATATTAGCTGGGTAGTACCATAATATTGCGTTGTCATTGAACTTACAGAAGTTTGCCAAGTTTCAGTACAAATAAATATCAGGAAGTCGATAAATATGGTTTGCAATATTTAGAAAATATTTTATTTACATACAAATATTGCTAGTTAAGTAAAAGCTGATATCTTCGAATGAAGATATTGTAGCATCGGGTCTGTTACAAGTTGCTAAATTCCTTTCATCAAGTTGAAAAGAGCTGGTGAGCTTTCAACGGCTGCACAGATTCTATTGAATCATAGCTAAGAACCATCTCGCAAAATGGGGCTTTCAAGTAAAAAAAAACGCAACTAAATCGGACTATCCGCCAGGGCGCTACGATGCACGGACAGATACACAGACACACCTCTGAAACTTATAACAACCCTCGTTTTTGCGTCGGAGGCTAAAAATAGAAGTAAAAATTTTGATAAAATATAGTATCTATATAATTTTCATTGGTAATTATTTTGTGTTATTCTGATTCCAACTGGAATGGCTTACTACCCAAGCAGCAATCAAGCATGTTTAATACCCATAAAGCAGCTCATATATTACTTAAAGTTCTATTGCAACCGTACAATGGTGTAAAAAGATGTTTTATCGGTATAAAAGACCTTTATGAGTTTTTATACAGCCTAATGCTGTACAAGGCCTTTCTTAGAGTTTCGCGTAAGCTTTAGGCGTTATATCTGAATATTAATACACTACTGTACAACTTTAAGTGTTTTGTAACTCATAAGGCTTATTTTAACACTTAAAGCTGTACATTAGCTATATTATGTTTAGCATGGGAATTTATTACAGCTTTAAGTGTTATTATAGTAGCACTCAACGCTTATTTCTGTAAAATGGGAGATGCAATCACCGTTCTACAGCTAATATTTATAGCGTAATTGTAGACTATTATGCAGCCAATGGTGTTAAAAAATCTGCATATACAGCTGCAGTACAGCTCAAGGCTGTATTACTGAGAAAATTATTATTTGCTGTTTTTATATCTGCATAGTTGATATCATGTGGAAAAAATTAAGAGGAAGATTGAAAAGGAATATTTAAATATTATAAATTACCAACCAAGCAATCGTGATGAAGATAAAGCTGAAAAAATACTAAATCAGGTAACCTACAATCGTCATTTTTATTAATGTTCAAGGAAAAGGGTTCCGTAACAAAAACATGAAAAAGTGATTTTAGGTTGTCTGATTTATTATTTTTTAGGCTTATCTTCTTCATTAAGGTTATTTGGTTGGTAATTTATAATATTTGAATTTTTTTTTAATGTCATAAGATAGTAAACAAGCAGATGAGTCTCCTGATGGAAAGAGTCAACCATCGCATATAGACAGCAAAAATGTTAATGGTGTGTTGCTATCTTGTGGCGAGGTCTAATGCCACATGCATAAGTTATCGGTCACCTTGCCCTCCAAACCGGAACACGACAGTGACTAGCACTGACGCTTTGCAGCAGGAATAGATAAGGTGGTGGTATCAGACCCGGTCGAGCCAATGCAGAACTCTATCCCCAAGTAACCACGATAGAAGTGACTCGCATTGCCCATCGGTCGCCTTTTACGACCTGCCTGGCAGATAGGCAATTGGTCTATTCTTCTAAGAATATATAAAAAAGAGTTAAAAAGAGAAATAAAAATCATTATACTGAGAAAATATATATTTTTTTTATTTTTAACTTGCTACTATACGGAGTGTTACAAAAGCGGTATAGTAAGCCGAAAGGGGGTGACTCAGAGGGTCATTCTGAACAACTTTTGTTCAACGATTTGTGAAAATTCGCGAAAAACAATTTTGTTTTTCCATTGTGAAAAGTCACGTGACCAACAAAATTTCTATGGAGAATCAATATTTTTTTCGCGAATTTCCAAAAGTCGTTAAACAAAAGTTGTTAAGAATGACCCCCTGAGTCACTCCCTTTCGGCTTACTGTACCACTTTTGCAACACCCCGTATATATGTATACTTACAATCATTTTAAAAATATTATATACTTAGATACAATTACAGGCAAGAGAGTATGTGTTTCTCTTTGAAGAACTAATAATATTAAATCACAAGCACGAAATAACGTATTCTTCTTAAAAATATTTTTGTGATAGACCAATCTTTAAAGGGCTAGATTTTTCGTTCTTGATCAACTTAGTTATATCATTTTGTTTTCTTGGCCATTATAATTCACTTTTATCCTCCCACAAACTGGATACGATGCAAATACAGTTTTGGCTTCTCTCAATTGTTTTTATTATTTTATAAGGCATATTTCCCTGAAAAATAAAGTAAAACATGATTGAAATACATATCCCATAAGTTATAGTTAACAATAAGTTGGTTTAGTTGTAAAGTCAAACGACCGACATCAATACATCACAATAGCGAAATCAAGTGATATATGTTTTGTATTTAGGGTTCTTCAATTTTTGTACGCATCTCTAAACATAAGTTAAGTGATTAAAAGCCAATAACTGTATAATTGATTTATGTAGGGATTTAGTACAGCCTAAAGTGTATTTGGACGGTAATTAAAAGCCAATAGCGGTATAATAGAATAAAAAAGAGATTCAGTACAGCTATTTGCAGTATATCACCCTCCAAATACACTTTAGGCTGTATAACAAAGCGTCGCCATTATTGTATGTTAAAAACAACATTAAAGAAATATATTGTTAAATAAAAGATATATTTAGCAATAGCTAATGCTATATCGTGACAAGCAAGTTATATTATGATCAGTATGCCTTTATATACAATATTGTACCATAAATACTTGTATATTCTAACCTTAAACACAAACACCGTATTTTGCAATGATTTATTTGTGTTATCTTGATTATTTCGTTGGCGCGTGAATATTTTGAGAGAAAACATACACGATTTTACAATGATTTTGAATTTGCATTTTGAATACACCGTTCAATACTGCTCCAAGTCCAAGAATTTATCGTTTATTAATATATTTTTAATTATGGCGTCTGCTGATTTGTGATATAATTAATGTTATACAATATCAAAAACAGATTGTTACTTTTTATCATTTTCAAACACCTATTAAGAACATTTAGCTGTACGAGAGAGTATATTTAGTGTTACAGTTTCTTTGTACACCGAATAACAGCCTTTGTACAGCCTATAACAGCTTGTACAGCTATTGTGCAGCCTATTTAACGCTTAGCTGTACAAGACAGTTACAAGAGAGTATCCTTAGTGTTATAGTTTCTTTATACACCAAATAACAGCCATTGTACAGTTTATAACCGCTTGTATAGCTATTGTGCAGCCTACATAACGCAATAAGCTGTATAACTTGGGGCCCTTTTTGGTGTTATATCGGTTGTAGAAGCGCTTCTACAGCCTTTGTACGGCTTAGTATACAGCTTTAAGTTTAAAAATGAACCTAAATGTAGCCTATATACAGCTTAACGTGCTACTTGGGTAGTGAATAAAACAAAAGTACTCTTTTGTTTTATTCGCTCATCACATCGCGCGTCACGGTCGCGCGTTTTTCCGCGCCGCAATTCGCGTCGCCGGTAGCTGTGGCATACTTCATACAGTTTCCTACATTTGTTTTCGCTCGCCGCGCAGCAATTCGCGTCGCCGGTCGCGTCGCGCGAGTTGTAGCCGGGCGGTAAGAGTTTAACCGGTGCGATATAATGACACGATAAACAGTTAAAATATATGATATATTTATGGTATATCGAACAGAATCGATATTATTTAATTAAATTATTTAAAAACAATTGCGCTTCTTTTTTATTATGCGTGCGTTTTTAAAACAAAGTACAAACAAAATAATTCTCATCGCTGTTTATTATTATTATCCGCATTTGAACAATATTAAAGATATCTTAATTTCATTAGTTTAAGGTATAATTTTGTGGAATCAATTTGTGGAAACATTCCGAGTTATGCATGTGGCATTAGACCTCGCCACAAGATAGCAACGCTTCATTAACACCTTTGGTGTCTATAAGCGATGGTTGACTCTTTCCATCAGGAGATCCATCTGCTTGTTTGCTATCTTATGATATAAAAAAAACGGATACAACTTAGGGACCTTCAAGAAAAGAGCTTACTCGTTCTTAAAAGGCCGGCAACGCAACTGCAAGATCTCTGGTATTGTTGATGTCCTTACTCACCATCAGCAGGAGGTGCTGTTCGTTTGCCCCCTCTTCTATAAAAAAAAACTTCTCGAAACATTCCCCATGGTAAAAGCTATCGAAGATGTAGAGAGAACCAACATCTCTTCGCAATTCTAAAGGATCAGGCCGCTCAGAAAGAGCCCGGTTATCAACGATTCAAAAAGCTATGCCCCGTGTGCAGTCAGTTAGTCAAGAGGAAGGAGCTGGAATTAGAACAGTACTCCATATCAGGCATGTGGTATTTAAAATATAGCTATCGCTCAATGCCCAAAAATTCGATTGTTATTCATCAAGTTATATTTAAATTTTATCTTTTTGCAGTTCTTACCCATATAATTTTTAATATAGATACCAAATCGTTTTTAAAATGCATTCGAAGACTTATCTCACAAAATTTTGGGATACTAGTTTAATATCTTCTATATATATGCCACATCTTGATGACGCTATTTTATTTGAAATATAAGCATAATAACGAATTCAGATTCGAGCGATGTTACAGTATCCGGCGATAAATATTGCACATCGACCTTTGGAAAGAGACAATCGGCTAATTTCGGCTTCGTAGAGCGTTATCTCTGTCGCACAAAATACAAACAGTTCGGTACCTATTAGGAGCTGTTAAAACAAGTGATTTGCTTCTTTTGATATTTTTATTCTTTGTATAAAATACACTAATTTTTCTATAAGTGATGGCTTTAGGTTGGGGTAAAATAAAATAAAAAAACATTTTTACATTATGTTTACGTATTTAATTATTTTGGAACATTACAGCTTTAGTGTACATAATAAACACCATTATACCTATTGCTAAAATGAGACATTGCAATAAAAATAATAATAACTCTAATTCTCAATTACTTCCATTTCACTATCTGTGCTCTCAAAGAGGTCAATATCACTGTCACTATCAGCCGTATTTATTACTAATCTATCAGTGTAATTGTCTAAACTGTGTTGAATGCTTCTATATTCATTCTCACATTTGATTGCATGATCGCAAACCTTTTTCCACTCTTCAGCGCCGATCATGTTTACTTTTTCAGTCAATAATGTTTTTACTGTAGTTAAGTTCATACCCACATTTCTAGAGGCTACATAGCCTTTCAGTTGAGACCATATATTTTCAATTGGATTAAAATCCGGATGATATGGTGGCAATCGCAACATAGTGTGCCCATGTTCGGCAAGTATTTTGTCCACAGAAAACTCTGTATACCTCTCCTTGTGCTGACATATAATAGCGTAAATCTGGGTTTTTGTTAATTTTGGATCAACTGGAATTTCATGTCTGTTTAACCAGTTGATCATTTCCCGTTTAATGGTGTTCGAGTTGGGGGGTCTCTCAACATACTTGTTGTGATAGGGTGCGTTGTCGATAACTATAATTGTCGATAACTATTAATCCAATTGAAAATATATGGTCTCAACTGAAAGGCTATGTAGCCTCTAGAAATGTGGGTATGAACTTAACTACAGTAAAAACATTATTGACTGAAAAAGTAAACATGATCGGCGCTGAAGAGTGGAAAAAGGTTTGCGATCATGCAATCAAATGTGAGAATGAATATAGAAGCATTCAACACAGTTTAGACAATTACACTGATAGATTAGTAATAAATACGGCTGATAGTGACAGTGATATTGACCTCTTTGAGAGCACAGATAGTGAAATGGAAGTAATTGAGAATTAGAATTATTATTATTTTTATTGCAATGTCTCATTTTAGCAATAGGTATAATGGTGTTTATTATGTACACTAAAGCTGTAATGTTCCAAAATAATTAAATACGTAAACATAATGTAAAAATGTTTTTTTATTTTATTTTACCCCAACCTAAAGCCATCACTTATAGAAAAATTAGTGTATTTTATACAAAGAATAAAAATATCAAAAGAAGCAAATCACTTGTTTTAACAGCTCCTAATAGGTACCGGACTGTTTGTATTTTGTGCGACAGAGATAACGCTCTACGAAGCCGAAATTAGCCGATTGTCTCTTTCCAAAGGTCGATGTGCAATATTTATCGCCGGGTACTGTACTTATTTGGTAAAATGACTCTTTGTTATAATGATTTCTAGAATGTCAAAAGAGCTTTCTTATAATTATGACTAGAATGGTCATTCGGAATACTCTTCTCTGTAATGTTTCGAAAATAAATAATTCGTTTGTGTTCTATCTATTCGTTCTTTTTAACTTTACACATATACATTCCTGCTTCCCCATACGTGCGCAACAAATGTGTACAAAAATAGCTCATAAAAAGCAAATTTTACAAGAATTTCTCATAAAAATATATGAGATGTATATGTGAGTTGGCTATAACTCGTCGGTAGCCAAATACTAATTTAGAGAGCATGCAATATTTACCAAAACTGAATATCACATTTCGTTATTTGAACAACGAAACTACAATAAACTTCAACAGCCATTCCAACATAGTTGAATATTGCGTTCCCCAGGGAATTGTGCACATATGCCAGGATAACAAGTCTCGAGAGTCAAACTAATGCTCTGAAAAATTGTGCATTTCAAAGGGATGTTGAACGGATAAAAAGAGTTATAATATGACGTCGTTACTGCTTGTTTTCTCAGCAAGAAGTTTCTAAGGGAATGCTTTAAGCTGTTGAGTTTGCATTCTGGCAAGTAAGTGAAGCTTATTGTAGTTTATACGAATTTCCTGTCCCTAGTCTTCAACTTTCGGCCTCTTGTTGAAGAATAGACCATCTACCATTCTGCCAGGCAGTTCGTAAAAGCCGAATGGTTGGTTATATACTATTTACTATCATCGTCACTACTAGGTGGTAAATTTCCGCAACGTCTTGCCCGGGTATATGGGATCATCGCCTTACCTATTTCTGTTGCATTAGCGTAGCCGTTAAACCCTTAAATGTGGCATTTGCCGCACTCGGATAGCAACGCAGTATTAACATCTTTGGTGTCTATAGGCAATGCTTATATCTTTCTAACAGGAAGGACATCTGCTTGTTTGCTATTCTATGATAATATAACCCTTCGTGCGCGAGTCCGACTCACACTTGGCTGGTTTTTTTACTTTATATTTAAAACTATTTGGTTGCTTAAAATACCCTCATGCTAAAATAAAAATATAACAATAATACGTAAATATATTTTCATACCAAATTAAAAATCTTTTAGATTATTGAGTTTCTACCTCTATTGTGTATATTCTATTGATAACTTATGTCATAATTATGCGCAATGAAGTGTATTTTCATGTAACAGCTAATACTATGTCAACGCGATATCATCTGGAAATACCCCGCAGTGATACTAAAATAACCGCACTGTTATCACTTATCTCCCACACGAAAATATAAATGTTTGTTAGACACGTGACGTTTATTGTAAACTGTCGAACCTATATTATATCTATACATTAATAAGTGAAGAAAAACTTTATACTCTTTTTACAACAATTAATATTTTTAGTATATCACCATACCGGTTTTACTTTTTAAGCGTTTTCATGTATAATATACATAATTATTATAATTTAAGTATATTATTATTAATAATAATAATATCCCTTATTGTACAAAAGAAAGATTAATTTCAAGTTAACAAATTGATACAAAAGATGGTCTTATTGCTAACAAGCGATTTCTTCCAGACAATCAAATTATCTATATCTATACATATAATAAAATCGTAGGAAAGTCAAAACTGTACATTGAATATTTTTTTAAAAGAATATTTGGGGCGTGATCTACAATCGATATCGAAGACAAAAATATAGTTTTTAGAATTTTTGTCTGTTTGTCTGTTTGTCTGTATGTATGTCCGAGGTAAACTCAAAAAGTACTGCATGGATTTACTTCAAATTTTGCATGAATAATACTAACAGGTCGGGTCAACATATAGGCTACATATTATCACGCTATCACCTACGGGGGTGGAGCAGTGCGGAGTAAACGAAGTCCGCGCGGACGAAGTCGCTGGCAACAGCTAGTATAAAATAAATTAAAAGACGACTAGGACAAGGTACAACTTTTAAATATACATTACATCACAAATACATCACAAAGCTAAACGAAAGCTAAATTAACATTTAAAGTAATGAAGAAAAAATAATAATCTATATACATATAATAAAATCGTTGGAAAGTCAAAACTGTACATTGAATATTTTTTTAAAAGAATACTTGGGGCGTGATCTACAATTCGATATCGAAGCCAAAAATATAGTTTTTAGAATTTTTGTCTGTTTGTCTATTTGTCTGTTTTCTGTATGGATGTCCGGGGTAAACTCAAAAAGTATTGCATGGATTTACTTCAAATTTTGCATGAATATTACTAACAGGTCGGGTCAACATATAGGCTACATATCATCACGCTATCACCTACGTGGGAGAAGCAGTGCGGAGTAAACGAAGTCCGCGCGGACAGTCCAGGCAACAGCTAGTACCTAATAACAACAAATCCTGAAGATGCTTAAAAAGTGAAACTGGTTGATTGATATGTTGTGAAATGAAATTAAGGTACAAGTGCTTAATCAGTTGTGTTATGTGTAACAACTAACAAATGCCGACGATAAAAAGTATAGAATATACTAATATTTGTTAACAATATTCATTAGAATTACCTACGTAAATTTAATTTAAATAAACATTATGCACACTACATAATGCTTGGGAAAACTTCAAAAACTTTAAAAAGAACAAAGTAAAATATCGACACGCAGGGATTGAACCTGCGACCGTCTCCCTAAAACGGGCACGCTCTACCACTGAGCCAGTGTCGACAGGCTCGACGTGGTAAAATTGTTCTTTGCCATATGATCGATTACGTCGATTTTTTATTTATTACAAATAACTTTTATGGATTTCAATGTAGCGTTGTTTACTCCTCGTGTTGGTTCTAGCCCCGTTTGAACCATAAGACCAGTTAGACCATTTGCCGTCCTGCCAGGCAGTTTGTAGAAGGTGAACGGTTGACTAAAAGTGTCACTACCATCGTAACTACTAGGTGGTAGATTTCTACATCTCACTCATGTTTGGTACCACTGCATGAAGTATTCGTGCCGTAATAGCCTCAAAAGCTGTCACTATCGTGTTCTGGTTTAGAGTGTAGGTTAGATTCACACCAATAATATATTATTTGGCGTCTACAGTCGACGTTATATTTTTTCATCTGGAGAGTTATCTACATGTGTGCTATTTATCCTGTAATATAAAAAAATTGATTCTATAAAATAAATGATTTATCATCTCAATGGGTAATAATAATCCTTACGATTCGCCTTTTTGTTCTGTATTTGTGTGCGGATAAATTTTAATACCATATTAGAATAAGTTAGGTACTTTCTTATTATTCACTGGGACAATTCTTAATTTTTAGGAACACTTCGTTATTACTGGCATGCAGTAGTTGTTAAAATCGATCTTACTAATAGACCTGTAGACGACAAACAATGTCTCCTTTAATTTCATTTTCTGATAGCAAATAGTACCTATCCATTTTATACCGCATTTACACAATCTTGTTCGCCATTCGTCTCGTCACTCGACGAACATTCGACAAAACATCCGTATACGAATGCCGTCGCGAACTTACTGTTAACACACACATTCGCGGAGTGAATTATTTTGACATTCGTACACGAACATGGAAAAATTTGAAAATGAGTTTGAAAATGATGACGGCATTCGCGCTACATCTATTAGGTTCATACAATTATTTAGATAGGCTGCGTGAAAAAGTAAATCTCATAAAAAAATTTTTGGGTTTTCCTTGTGTTAGTCCCGGGCTCCTTTAAAGAATAGGCCAACTGCCGTTCTGCCAGGCAGCTCGTAAAAGGCGACCGATTGGCTATGCGAGTCACTACCATCGTGGCTACTTGGTGGTAGAATTCTACAAAGGCGTGCTCGGGTCTGGTACCTTACCTACCTACCTATCTTACCTATTCGTGCCGCAGTAGCGTCAATGCTAGTCACTGACGTGTTCCGGTTTGGAGGGTAAGGTAGCCGGTAAACTTATGCGTGTGGCATTAGGCCTTGCCAAAAGATAGCACCGCACCATTAACATCTTTGGTGTCTATAGGCGATGGTTGACTCTTTCCATCAGGAGACCCATCTGTTTGTTTACTATCTTATGATATAAAAAAAATCGATACTTACTGATATACGGTTCCAGGTATCGTTTATATTTTGGCTATTTTTATGATTGCGATGTTTTTGATTCTAAATGAACTCTTGCTTTTGATAGTTCTAGGGATTATAAAATTCGCACTTGACTGCACTCCATTTTGTCTACACGTCCTATTGGGTCGGGCGCTAGCTATCCCTTTGATTTACGTTCGAAATACCGCTCCCTACGAGAGTGCGCGATACGCGAAGGCCCGAGGCGAATAGCGAGCGCACTGTTTACATATACGTGTTCGTTATTGGCCTCGCCATTTGCCTCGCGATTCGCATGAATGTGTAAATGCGGCATAAAAATAATTTTTAGCGAAGTTTAAATCATTGTTTTATACCATTATTAGATCATGATCAAAGTGTAGGTTATTAAAACTAAATTAATTAACTAGTATAATTCCGTGGTTCCAGATTGCAAAAGTGATTCACGTTATTTTCAGCTCAAGAAATTGATATTCAACGCGCATACCATAATAATAAGTCAGATTGGAATGTTAAAATATATGTCGCGTTGGTTTACGGCATTGCCAACAAACCAGTTCTGTTCCAACTTTGACGATACATATTCATTGGTACTTAGGCCTCGCTGGAATGGTAATTCCGCCCCAACAACCGCATCGCGACGTCGGCGTCAACTCAGAACAATTCCGTTCAAGCTAGGACTTACTGTACGATAAATTTGAATTTGTGAAAACGTGAATCAACGTTTACTTACAAAACTGCCGTATCGGCAAATAGGTAACTTTCGAAAGGTTTAGTAAAGCTTTGCTTAGAAAATAGGGTAGATTTTTATATATTTATGTATTTAATTCTTCTGTTCGTGTGTGACTGAACATCCTAAACGGCTGAAACTCCTGAACCAATTTTGATGGTTTTTCGTGTGTGTTCAAGTGGATTCTAGAATACTTCAGAATCACAATTGAAACCAGTAAGTGGCGCTGCGATGGGGTATGTGTAGTACCCTCTATAAAGGATAAATCGTTGAATCGATTTTGATGAAATTTGTCATCGAAATAATTGAAGATCAGGAGGCGAACATAGACTTTTTTTAATTAACCACTAAGGGGCTACAATAGAGAGGACAGCTAATTGTTGTAAAAATGAATTAATAAGTTTTGACATTTCTCCCTTAGAACAACGGTTGTAAACTTTTCAGTAAGTTGAAAAATTATATATGAGCCGTATTTTATAGGTGTATATTTTACAGGTGTGATGAGTAACTTCAACCCTCGTCTTCGCACGCGAAGTATTTCGTATCAAAATACAGTCTACCTTTAGAACAAGTTTCATCGAAATCAAGTATTTTTTAATATCATAAGATAGCAAACAAGCAGATGGCTCTCGTAATGGAAAGAGTCAACTATCGCCTATAGACACCAACGATGTTAATGGTGCATTGCTGTCTTGTGGCGAGGTCTAATGCCACATGAATAAGTTTACCGGCTACCTTACCCTCCAAACCAGAACATCACAGTGACTAGCACTGACGCTACTGCGGTAGGAATAGGTAAAGCGGTGGTACCAGACCCGGGCCAGCTATTATAGACTCTACCACCACGTAGCCACGATGGTAGTGACTCGCATAGCCAATTAGTCGCCTTTTACGACCTGCCTGGCAGAACGGCAGTTGGCCTATTCTTCAAAGGAGCCCGAGACCAACACGGGAGAGTTATATATGCATTTATTCTGTGTTTAAGTAGTCAGCACGGTAGTATTCGCAATTGGTGTCGTAGATTATGGTTTTGAAACGAAATTAAAATAATGTGGAAAGATACAAGTTCCTTCTTACTGTTACTCAAATTTACTATGTGAGTTTTCCTTCTTAACTGACTCCGTTAAGACGAGTAATTTCAACTATATATATATATTGATACGTGAAGGAAAAACTTTGAACCCTTTTTAAGACAATTGCGCGAACGGTGGAGTATGAAATTTGGCCCAGTTATAGTTAACATTGCGGAGGACTGCAGAAACGTAATATTTTTGAAAAACTATGCATTTGAAATACATTAAATTAATAAACATTACCCACAATACATTTATGTGACATACATGATAATATACACACATGAACAGTTTTGTCTTTACGGCCAAAGTCAACTTAAATGAGATTTTATTGCTTAGTTTATGGTCGAATTTCGGCCACAGGCGATCGCTAGTAAACATAAAGTCTCAAAAATCTGTAGAAAATATCGCCTCTGTGGTCTAGTGGTCCAGCGTTGGCGTTGACCACATGAGGTCTCGGGTTCGATTCCCGGGTCGGGCACCATTAAAAAAATGTTTTTTCAGTTTTCTGAGAAACACAAAGTTGCCCGGGATTGGAAAGTGCCCGGTTGGCGATAGGCTTGCCACCTATCACATTTGTGGGACCAAGTATCTTCGGCTAATCGTTGGTGCACTTGTTGTACCTCTGCCTACCCCTTCGGGGATATGGGCGTGAAGAAATCTGTAGAAAATATGTATTCATGTAATTGGTCCGGGTCTCTTTTAAAGATTAAGTTTCCCTCCAGATTTGGAGATTAATGCATATGGAGCTACATTTCCCTTATATAGATAGCACAGCACTACAAATATCTTTAATATTTATGGTTGTACGTGTATCTTTCCACTAGAAGAGTCATCTGCTTGTTTGCTATCTTATGATATGAAACAAAATTTGAGAATTGATGAGTAAGACGCTTGATGAGTCCCGTCTTGTCGCTCCATTTTACATCATATCATCTTATTTACTAACTAGCTGTTGCCCACGACTTCGTCCGCGCGGACTTCGTTTACCCCGCACAGCACCTCCCCCGTACGTGATAGCGTGATAATATGTAGCCTATATGTTGAACCGACCTATTAGTAATATTCATGCAAAATTTCAAGTAAATCCATGCAATACTTTTTGAGTTTACCCCGGACGTACATACAGACAAACAGATAAACAGACAAAAATTCTAAAAACTATATTTTTGGCTTCGATATCGGTTGTAGATCACGCCCCAAGTATTCTTTAAAAAAAATATTCAATGTACAGTTTTGACTTTCCTACGATTTTATTATAATATGTATAGAAGATACGTACTAATTATTATTTTAATATGTTCCTTGGAGTACGCATGTCCAAATTTTGAAAGTTATATTGAAATAGTAATGCTGTAATTATCCGTAGTGTACGCAATGATCGACAATCCAAAGCCCTCTCCGAAGCACCTATAACCAAATGTATTGTAAAAATGTACATGACATTTTATGTAAATTGTAAACCATATTACCTTATTATAATTAAAGCAGTGCATAGTAATAATTCAATTTACAACTTTATCTTTTTACTTGCGCTACGGAACAGGGGCATTGTTAACGATATCATTGGAATAATAAAGTAATAATAAATAAAAGAATTTCTTTAATTGTATTTGTGTGTATTGTTGGAGTACTTTCTCAAAGTGGGGTTTAATAGCCTTTTGTCTAGACACAAATTGAATAGCGAACGATCGGGCAGACTTACATTTAATAAATGGAAACTAATAAAATAATAACATTTTTGAGTTTAGTAGCAATATAGCTTGTTAATAATATCAATTAAATATGGCGTAATATTTCATGAAACATAGGGTGTTTAAATTAAACCAGCTATCGGCAGAAATTTTTCCGAAAGGATACGACTTAGGGACCTTCAAGAAAAGAGACTGCTCATTCTTAAAAGGCGGGCAACGACAAGACCCCTGGAAGTGTAGTTGTCTATGTGCGGCAGTAATCAGGTGAGCCTACTGTCCGTTTGCAACCCTCTTCTATAAAAAAAAAAAACAAAAAAAACATAGATACTATTACACTGGTATCGAAACTTACTATCCCCACTGGGTTAAATAGCTCTAGAAATTATAATTTAACATCGTATCCACCTCTACCTTAACCAAGTGACTAATTTTTTTACCTTGTTGGTCCGGGATCTATTGAAGAATAGACCAATTGCCGTTCTGCCAGGCAGGTCGTAAGAGGCGACCGATACGTGTCATCACCATCATCACTACTAATTGGTAGAGTTCCGCAACGTCTTGCCCGGGTATTTGGTACCTTCGCCATAACCTATTCGGTAACCATAATATAAATTTTTTTGTACATCAAGTCACCTTCATTTGATTTTTTTTATCTCCTTTAACGGGTTGGCTGGAAAAAATCTCTTTAAGTAGAGATAAGCTCGCAAAATGTAGCTAGTATTAAAGTATTAAATAAATAAATAAAAAAAAGTATTAAATAAATAAATAAATATAATCTCTTCTGTGGTCTAGTATCGCGTCTATGGTCTAGTGCTCTGGTGTCGGTGTTGATCACAAAGTCCCAGGTTCGATTCCCGGGTGGGGCATTTCAAAAAATGTGTTGTTTTTTTTTCACTTTTCTTACAATGTTGTCCGGGATTGAAAAAGTGCTTGGTTAGCGATAGGCTTGTCACCTATCACATTGTGGGACTAAGTATCTTCGGCTAATGGTGGGTGCACTTATTTTACCTCTACCTAACTCTTCGGAAACAGGCGTGAAGATAGTTTTTAAAGTGAAAATTTCATAAATACTGCTGTGGGAATCGCTTCCTACTTAGCCAGCATAAAAGAGCGCACATTAATCCAGGTTAAACTGAGTGTATCTTTGTTGTCTATCGGCGATGGTTGTTTCATTAAAAAAGCCATCTGCTCTTTTGCTTAGCATAAAAAATTTCAAATTTGGTACAAATTAATAATTTTAGTGGTTTAAAAATTATAGTCGTACATTGTAAATAATAATTAAGATATCCGTTAATCTCCACATTTCTACAAAAAATGCACTTTTTTCTCGGCATTCATAATTTTATCATTCTTAACGGAGTAAGTATTTGATGAATTCAATTTACATTACAATATATTTGTTTGGAATGAAGCGAATGTCACCAAGCAATATTTTAATGAACGTAATGTAATATTGAATAACTCGAATAGAAGTCAACAAATTCTTTCATATTTCCATCACTCTTATAAACCCTGAGAACAATGAAAAGCTTAATGCGTTCTAGCTTTAGTACGTTAACCTGATTTACGGTCGTTGTTGTAGAATTAACTTTATCAAACCAACTGAAGTATTATTAAGATCTTATTTTAGATAAAATTAAAGAAAATATCAATAAATAATTTATTCTAATGATAATTTCTAATGTAAGGCTAGAATTTGTTTTTCCTTATGGTCCGGGTCCGTTTTAGCCTTCCTTCCAGCTCATTTTTCTTTCATTTATGACATTATCACTATTTGCCTACTCGCTAAATTGAACGATGAAGCTATAAATTTTGTATTACAAATAAACACATATTAATTCTGAAGAAAACAAACACTTCTTATACCTACTCGAAACCGAAACGCTAAGAGAGAGAGAAAAACATAGATAGAGAGAGAGAGAGAGAGAGAGAGAGAGAGAGATGCAGAGAAGTTAAATGCTTCGATCCATGTTTCAGAGATCTATTGAAAATGTCAATTAAATTTATTGAAAAACTTCTAATAAATGCAAAGGTTCGCTGGATTTAATTAAAAATACAATTTTTTTACAATTTTTTTTTTCAAAAACCAGATTAAATCAGTTAAGACATTTACAAAATCAATAAAATCGCACAAATAAAATACAAATCGCGGGTATGATTTCACGATTCATACATTACATAGGTATTGTTAATTAATTTAATTACCAACCAGTTTTACATTGTAAGGCATCGATCGTTATATATAAACAATCGCTACTTAGTTTCTTACAAAAAAATATAAAGGGGTATTATAATCAATTAGTTACATTCTTGTATTCACTTTTGGGTACTTAACTCAAAATATTGCCCACATCATGTCTGTATATCTTGCCGTTATAAGTACAAATTTGTAAATAAACATTAACATTTTTTAAACAAAGTACAATCAAATGACTGTTGACTCATATTATGTTAAATTTAAAGATGAAATATTTATAAAACACTAGCTTAATCCCACCCGCCTTGCTGGACGTTAATTTATTGACGAAAAAAGTTACATGGTCCGACGTTTACAAAATCAAGTGTTATCCGTTTGGACTGACACCACAAATTTATTTAGTCGTATAGTACATAATAAATATATATGTATTTTTATGTCCAATAATATATATGTCCATATTCCTGATATTTGTATATCGTAACCATAATATATTATCTAAAAAAATTTTTGATCGCAATTAGATAAAACTTAAAAACCATTATTATGTAGCAGAAGTCGATAAAATCAGCTCGTTATGTCAACAATTATTGGAAATATGTTTTCATGTTTATAATTTAAAGGAAAATAATTTAATCAAAATGTTACAGTAATTATAATCGCTGGACAAATTACACGAATTGATCTTACCCCAAATTTAAAGCTATGTTATCGTTATAATTATGGATTGAATATGGAATAAGTCAATAAGTTTTCTTCAAATTTGAAATAAGGTGTTTAGTCGTAATTTTTAGTTGAAACTAGTTTATCACTCACTTGTACTTTTATTTCACTATTATTATACACTAAATTATTTAATTTTATCGACCGGTTTCGCTTTTTAAAGCATCTTCTTTAATTTAGTGTATAATAATAGTGAAATAAAAGTACAAGTGAGTGATAAACTAGTTTCAACTAAAAATAATGGAATTTCACCAAGTGCCGACGATTGAAAGTGTAAAATCTATTTAGTCGTAATGACTAATGATGGAGTTGATAACATCTATGTATGAATAAAAAAATTCCGTAATGTATGTAATTGTAACTTGAACGACCTCTCAGCGTCTTTTAGAAGTTTACATGCATTAATGAGACATTTTAAAACTGTTTAAAAGTAACAATTACTATGTTTAATATAATTATATTGCACGCCGTATAGGCAGAATGTAATGAACTAATTATATTTTATATTTTAACATCATGATTTACCTATGTTTTTCCCGGTGTTGGTTCCGGGCTCCTTTGAAGAATAGACCAACTGCCGTTCTGTCAGGCAGGTCATAAAAGGCGACTGATTGGCTATACGAATCACTACCATCGTGACTATTAGGTGATGGAGTTCTGCATTGTCTCGCCCGGGTCAGGTACCACCGCCTTACCTATTCCTGCCGCAATAGCGTCAGGGCCTGTCGCTGTCGTGTTCCGGTTTGGAGGGTAAGGTAGCCGGTAAACTTATGTGGCATTAGACCTCGCCACAAGATAGCAACGCACCATTAACAACTTTGGTGTCTAAAGGCGATGGGTGATTCTTTCCATCAGGAGACCCATCTGCTTATTTGCTATCATATGATATAAAATAAATGTTCAAGCAATAATTAAATTATGATTATTATGATTATAATTATGATTAATACAGGTTTTAGAATTTTAGTATTTAACCTGTAATTAGATAAAGCCAAATTTAATGTAAGTTAATCGAAAGTCAAGAGATAGATTTGTAAAGCTTAAAATTTACGGATATTAAGATAAGACATTCATTTTCACTTAATATTTGCCTTTTTCTAAACTATTAAGATTATCTTTAAGTCTCACTAACATTAGAGTGTGGTGCTATCTTTCTAGTATTATAAATTTAATTTTCGTAATTTTGCGCTACATTTCGGTAGGATTGCTGCAAAGAGTGCTGCATTTAAATGGATACTTATGTACCGTTTGTAATTTAAATATGTTATGATTTATAATACGTATACAAACAGCCGTTAAGATAAACAACATGATTTGTGTAAAAAGGAAAAGCAGATTTTAATATACATATTTTATGAGTAAAGTACAGGCAATATTTCACGTAACGGGCTTTAACAGTCAGACAAAAACAAACAGTAGATTTAAAGCTTAAGTGTATACGGAATTGGCGGCTTTAGGATGTTAAATCGCGTCGTTCGTACGAAGTTTTCTAACAAATTGTTCGGCAGGCTTATCGAGTATTACACCCTGCCTGGTCGTGTTTCATTTGTCACGTGCATTATTTCAAAATACGAGTACATTGAATTTTCTCAAATGTATTTTTAACGTCTGCGTACTTTTTGCGTTTGTTTATGATTTCTGGTAATTTTTCGTATCGTAAAACGGTCATATTATGTTGATGGTCGCGTAGTAGTATATGATATACAGGTTGACTAGTAAAAGAGTGTATATATTGAAGGGCACGATAGCTACTGGTCATAATTAAGCAATAAAAATATAATAAAATGAGAATATTATTTTAATACAGTGTTTTTCAAAGTGTGGGTCGCGGCCTCCTGGGGGGGCCTCACGAGGCCTTTGTAAAGGGGTCGTAGACGGTAGTTTAGTGTTACTAAAAAAACAAAGACGAAATATTTCCTTGATAATATAGAAAAATGTTAAAATGATTTGATATTTTTAATGTAGGTTAGGCGGCAGTGGGTCGCATTTATTTGCACCATGCTATGGGGGTCGTGTCTTGAAAAAGATTGAAAAACACTGATTTAATACACAGTAAACCCAAATAAAACTAGTGTAGAAATATTAAATAATAGTAATTTCATTAAAAATGTAATCCTACTTCAAATATCAACTATATTCATATCTCAAAAACAACTGAACGGATTTTGACAAAACTTGCACTATTCCCTAAGTTGGAATATACCTGATTTAAATCAAAAAGGATTATCTTGATATAACTTTTAGTTCCCGAGAAATTTGTGGACAAACATACAAATTTACAAATATACAAATATACATAATCTTACGAAATGTATTACACGTGCTTGTAAGCTTAAGTAGATCATTATATTAAAATATTAGCCAATTCCAACAATATTTAATACGTACATGTCAAACTGATAACCTCCGTTTTTTCGTCGGTTGAAAAGAATAGTCATTTCACGTTGTACTTACGACTCTAGTCATGTGTTCGGTAAATCGCTGTTGTAAACTATGAACTTCAATGCGCCGTGTGTGGGTGACCGTACTAAACTCTTTTATTAGATAATTAGGATAAAGTTTAAGTATCTATTGTTTTACTTTGTCGGTATTAGAATCGTGTACCTACTGAACACCTTCCTTCAGTATGTACAGACTTTTACCAGTCAACCTTTACGTTATTTCATGGTCATTACTCATTACTCATTATTTCTTAGGCTTTTAAACCAAAGTAAAAACTTTTATTGGACATTGATAGACTATTAGCTTTATTTAAAAAGCAATATTTGATCAACTAGCAGCTGTGCCCGCAACTTCGCCCGCGTGGAAAATTTCTAAAATACTCTTATTACCGTGGTTAAAAATTTAAAATCCCGGCGTTTTTATCCGCATACCCCGTTCCCCTGGGATTTCCAAGATAAAACCTATCCTATGTCTTTTCTCGGGTCTCAAACTATTTTTGTACCAAATTTCATCCAAATCGATTTACAGTGGCTTAGATGTCAAGAAGAGATAGACAGACAGAAAGACAGGCAGAGAGACTAACAGAGTTACTTTCGCATTTATAATGTTATAAATGCGAAAGTAACTTATTAGGATTATATAGTTTCCACTTTTAGCATGACATACTCTCAAGTTTTTGGGATTCTAACATCCCTGCTTCTTGCTAGAGTTATCTATGACGCGGTACTAATTTAAAATATCATTTCGTTTGATTTGCTCAATTGTAAAAAATCTCATCCGTAAACAATTTTTTCTGTGATCTCCCTTTGCGTGCCGCTTAAATAGTTGTTTTATTAAAATCAAAACAACCACACTATTATTTTTTAAATTATAAGTAAAGAATCGTCCTAAGATATGTTTTAAAATAAGTGACATGGTTCTAGATGCCATATATTTTTCTCCCGAGTTAAAATCTTTTGCTTTCGGACAGGATTTCTTCGAATTCTTTCCCCTGCTGCTTTGATCGCCTTTTTCGTTTACATCGATCGCCTTTACTAACACTACGTGGATGGACGGACCATTTCTGTCACAAACAGAGGAGGTTTCATTGTACCTATCAGTAGTCCGGTACACAAAAATTTAACTAATACCAAGTGTATGGAGAGTTTTAAAAATCTATTTGGCTCCATACCTACTTTGTATAATGCAATCATAGCGATTCGGTTCAATTTATCACACCACTCCATTTTAATGCCACAAAATATTTTACAATACTTACCTTAAAAACAACAAAGAAAAATATCCTGCGTGTCGATATTTTTCTTTGTTGTTTTTAAGGTTTTTCCAGTTTCCCAAGCACGGGGTGAGTGCTATAACACAAAAATATTTTACAATGTATTGGTGCGAAAATGAAAAAGTGAAAACACAATGAAACGAGTTTTCACAAGAATGAGTTTAGAATATCCGCTTACTCCGTTGCGGTATGGGCGAGAGAGACATCATCTCTGTGCAAGGATGGAAAAGACTGGGAGGAATTCCCTAAGACAGCCTTGGAGAGAGACCAGAACGCATAAGTGCCCGAAGGAAGGCGAACTAATTTCTTACCAATTCTGCCAATGTATTCCGCTTTTGCCTTGGCGATAGCTTATTTAAAGAACCTCGAGGAAGAATTGTACTCCTTTCGTATATTATTTTATACTTTTTTTTTTGTATCATAACATAGCAAACAAGCAGATGGGTCTCCTGATGGAAAGAGTCAACCATCGCCTATAGACGCCAAAGATGTTAATGGTGCGTTGCTAACTTGTGGCGAGTTCTAATACCACATGCATAAGTTTACTGGCTACCTTACCCTTCAAACCAGAACACGACAGTAACAAGCACTGACCCTATTGCGGCAGGAATATGTAAGAACTACCGCCTTACATATTCCTACCGCAATAGAGCCTATCCAAAAAAAAACAAAAACCCGTGTGAGACGTTGCAGAACTCTACCACCTAGTCACGATGGTAGGGACACGTATCGCCAATCGGTGGCCTTTTAAGACCTGCCTGTTTGAACGGC
Organism: Apodemia mormo; assembly: GCA_036924255.1. Lineage (NCBI taxonomy): Eukaryota > Metazoa > Arthropoda > Insecta > Lepidoptera > Riodinidae > Apodemia > Apodemia mormo. The sequence continues at coordinate 32,301,410 of JAUPFN010000009.1, forward strand.
AGATGGTCAATTCTTCAAAAGCGAGTCCGGACCAACACGGGGGAAAACTTAACTAAAGAATTGTGAAAGTCACACCCGCTTTTCTGGTCGAATAATTCGTGGAACGGCCCTTTGATATTTTATCCATATCTTAGTAAATTCTGTATTTTGATAAGCGAATATTTGAAGTCATGAAATTTATGAATACCCTTTCTAATCCTATAAAAATATTTTACTACATTGTATTTATTTCTTTCTTCAAATATTACAAGACCAACTTCGTTGGAAAAACCTTGGAACAACTTTGACTTAACCTTCATGTTTTTAAATCTATAAATATGATAAGATCTCTCAGTCACTAGTATCTAAAATGCATGAAATTATTAACCTACCTAGGTCCTATTATTTAACTTGTTTGATCCATCTTGTAAATTAATGGTTTTTTGTATGTAGGGGTTTTCTTCAATTTATTAAATGCAAATAATGATTGTACTTTTTATTGTCGGATTATAATGATATTATTAAAAATGCAAAATGAGTACTGTTGTGTATGATGTTTGAATTTGTACTGCCTTAACTTGCCGCGATGCGCGTGAAAATGCATCGCTTCGACAAGTTAAGGTGTTCGGTGTTATATTATAGTATAATATGGCCCAAACATTGTATTCATTCAGAGATTGAATTTCGTTGGGATAAAAGAGATATAATAAGCGCTATATTGTAGCTTTAAACAAACTGGTTTATTTATAAGACTCTATGACGGTTCTAGACTAGGTTCCACCTGATAAAAAAATTAATGTATGGCAACGTAGACATTTTCCGTGCAATTTTTAGTAACTATGATCGTTTTTGATGTAGTGGGCTGTAGAAAGAATGTATTTTTATTAATATGAGTGAGATGAATGTATAGGAACAAATTTTGTTTAACGCAAGCCGACATTAAATTAAGAAAATGCTGTGAAGCTTTTAGAGTAAGTTTAAGTTTCAGTGTATAAACTAAATTAAGTTTAACATAATTTTAAGTATAATATTAAAATAATGTGTCAATAACCAATTATTTATTTAATCAATCATCTCAAACTGACACTTTTTTATCGTCAGCCCACCATTTTACTTCAGTTCCATAATTTTAAGTGCAAAACGTAAAGGGAGCTGATGATCTTCGAAAGGGGATCATGCAGCATAAAGTTAAATGTAACCTTAACCTATGGTTCCTTAATCAATGAGTTTGAGCTTTTAATTTTCTAGCAATAAGGCGATATCAGCCCAATTTCAAGTGCCCACTTCTAGTTCCATCGTTATATTTTAAAAAACATCCAGCATCAAAGTGTTTGACTAAACAAATCGAAGTAGCCTAAACTCAGTGGATTTTAACTGATCAAGCTTAGAAAATCACATGGATTTCCTTCCGCTCTATCATCAGATACTGGAAGCTATCCTATTTCACATTCCATAAAATAAAAAATCAAACGAGTCCAAAATTGATGGTGTTGCTCAATTTTAATCAAATGTTTTGATAACCTACTTCCTACTTCATCATAAGACCCTGTAAATCATTTAGCACCAAGATGTTTGTTAAAACAGAAAAACTGAGTCCAGTCTAAATGGGCTTTTCTTGTTTAGTTTATAACTTACCATGGCCACCTTAGAGTTTGATCGTTGAATCCTAAGTCATGATGAGCATCAGATCCTAGAAATCATCCAGCATCAAAATTTTGTCAGTACAAGACAATTGAGCGCTAACTCAATAAACTTACCTTGTTGAGTTTACAAGTTTATTGTCTAAACATTTTGCATCTGGATGCGAGAAGTTTCGATATTACTTTTTTCGGCTCCATCTTCAGAGTCTCGTAATAATGAAAAATATCTTATTGCAACGAAACGAACGATTCCAAACTTTACTATCTTAACACTTTCTGTCTGTGAGCTAAAATGACACTCTAGCGGCTCCATGTTCCATTTCTCGTCGTTATGAGTACTAATTAAACTTAGTACTTATAGCAACAAAACCAATGGCCCAAAATTTGGTTGCCTCGTCAAAACTCTGCATCTGAAAGTTCTAGTCCATATATTCAGGCTACATTATGATATTAGCTGGGTAGTACCATAATATTGCGTTGTCATTGAACTTACAGAAGTTTGCCAAGTTTCAGTACAAATAAATATCAGGAAGTCGATAAATATGGTTTGCAATATTTAGAAAATATTTTATTTACATACAAATATTGCTAGTTAAGTAAAAGCTGATATCTTCGAATGAAGATATTGTAGCATCGGGTCTGTTACAAGTTGCTAAATTCCTTTCATCAAGTTGAAAAGAGCTGGTGAGCTTTCAACGGCTGCACAGATTCTATTGAATCATAGCTAAGAACCATCTCGCAAAATGGGGCTTTCAAGTAAAAAAAACGCAACTAAATCGGACTATCCGCCAGGGCGCTACGATGCACGGACAGATACACAGACACACCTCTGAAACTTATAACAACCCTCGTTTTTGCGTCGGAGGCTAAAAATAGAAGTAAAAATTTTGATAAAATATAGTATCTATATAATTTTCATTGGTAATTATTTTGTGTTATTCTGATTCCAACTGGAATGGCTTACTACCCAAGCAGCAATCAAGCATGTTTAATACCCATAAAGCAGCTCATATATTACTTAAAGTTCTATTGCAACCGTACAATGGTGTAAAAAGATGTTTTATCGGTATAAAAGACCTTTATGAGTTTTTATACAGCCTAATGCTGTACAAGGCCTTTCTTAGAGTTTCGCGTAAGCTTTAGGCGTTATATCTGAATATTAATACACTACTGTACAACTTTAAGTGTTTTGTAACTCATAAGGCTTATTTTAACACTTAAAGCTGTACATTAGCTATATTATGTTTAGCATGGGAATTTATTACAGCTTTAAGTGTTATTATAGTAGCACTCAACGCTTATTTCTGTAAAATGGGAGATGCAATCACCGTTCTACAGCTAATATTTATAGCGTAATTGTAGACTATTATGCAGCCAATGGTGTTAAAAAATCTGCATATACAGCTGCAGTACAGCTCAAGGCTGTATTACTGAGAAAATTATTATTTGCTGTTTTTATATCTGCATAGTTGATATCATGTGGAAAAAATTAAGAGGAAGATTGAAAAGGAATATTTAAATATTATAAATTACCAACCAAGCAATCGTGATGAAGATAAAGCTGAAAAAATACTAAATCAGGTAACCTACAATCGTCATTTTTATTAATGTTCAAGGAAAAGGGTTCCGTAACAAAAACATGAAAAAGTGATTTTAGGTTGTCTGATTTATTATTTTTTAGGCTTATCTTCTTCATTAAGGTTATTTGGTTGGTAATTTATAATATTTGAATTTTTTTTTAATGTCATAAGATAGTAAACAAGCAGATGAGTCTCCTGATGGAAAGAGTCAACCATCGCATATAGACAGCAAAAATGTTAATGGTGTGTTGCTATCTTGTGGCGAGGTCTAATGCCACATGCATAAGTTATCGGTCACCTTGCCCTCCAAACCGGAACACGACAGTGACTAGCACTGACGCTTTGCAGCAGGAATAGATAAGGTGGTGGTATCAGACCCGGTCGAGCCAATGCAGAACTCTATCCCCAAGTAACCACGATAGAAGTGACTCGCATTGCCCATCGGTCGCCTTTTACGACCTGCCTGGCAGATAGGCAATTGGTCTATTCTTCTAAGAATATATAAAAAAGAGTTAAAAAGAGAAATAAAAATCATTATACTGAGAAAATATATATTTTTTTTATTTTTAACTTGCTACTATACGGAGTGTTACAAAAGCGGTATAGTAAGCCGAAAGGGGGTGACTCAGAGGGTCATTCTGAACAACTTTTGTTCAACGATTTGTGAAAATTCGCGAAAAACAATTTTGTTTTTCCATTGTGAAAAGTCACGTGACCAACAAAATTTCTATGGAGAATCAATATTTTTTTCGCGAATTTCCAAAAGTCGTTAAACAAAAGTTGTTAAGAATGACCCCCTGAGTCACTCCCTTTCGGCTTACTGTACCACTTTTGCAACACCCCGTATATATGTATACTTACAATCATTTTAAAAATATTATATACTTAGATACAATTACAGGCAAGAGAGTATGTGTTTCTCTTTGAAGAACTAATAATATTAAATCACAAGCACGAAATAACGTATTCTTCTTAAAAATATTTTTGTGATAGACCAATCTTTAAAGGGCTAGATTTTTCGTTCTTGATCAACTTAGTTATATCATTTTGTTTTCTTGGCCATTATAATTCACTTTTATCCTCCCACAAACTGGATACGATGCAAATACAGTTTTGGCTTCTCTCAATTGTTTTTATTATTTTATAAGGCATATTTCCCTGAAAAATAAAGTAAAACATGATTGAAATACATATCCCATAAGTTATAGTTAACAATAAGTTGGTTTAGTTGTAAAGTCAAACGACCGACATCAATACATCACAATAGCGAAATCAAGTGATATATGTTTTGTATTTAGGGTTCTTCAATTTTTGTACGCATCTCTAAACATAAGTTAAGTGATTAAAAGCCAATAACTGTATAATTGATTTATGTAGGGATTTAGTACAGCCTAAAGTGTATTTGGACGGTAATTAAAAGCCAATAGCGGTATAATAGAATAAAAAAGAGATTCAGTACAGCTATTTGCAGTATATCACCCTCCAAATACACTTTAGGCTGTATAACAAAGCGTCGCCATTATTGTATGTTAAAAACAACATTAAAGAAATATATTGTTAAATAAAAGATATATTTAGCAATAGCTAATGCTATATCGTGACAAGCAAGTTATATTATGATCAGTATGCCTTTATATACAATATTGTACCATAAATACTTGTATATTCTAACCTTAAACACAAACACCGTATTTTGCAATGATTTATTTGTGTTATCTTGATTATTTCGTTGGCGCGTGAATATTTTGAGAGAAAACATACACGATTTTACAATGATTTTGAATTTGCATTTTGAATACACCGTTCAATACTGCTCCAAGTCCAAGAATTTATCGTTTATTAATATATTTTTAATTATGGCGTCTGCTGATTTGTGATATAATTAATGTTATACAATATCAAAAACAGATTGTTACTTTTTATCATTTTCAAACACCTATTAAGAACATTTAGCTGTACGAGAGAGTATATTTAGTGTTACAGTTTCTTTGTACACCGAATAACAGCCTTTGTACAGCCTATAACAGCTTGTACAGCTATTGTGCAGCCTATTTAACGCTTAGCTGTACAAGACAGTTACAAGAGAGTATCCTTAGTGTTATAGTTTCTTTATACACCAAATAACAGCCATTGTACAGTTTATAACCGCTTGTATAGCTATTGTGCAGCCTACATAACGCAATAAGCTGTATAACTTGGGGCCCTTTTTGGTGTTATATCGGTTGTAGAAGCGCTTCTACAGCCTTTGTACGGCTTAGTATACAGCTTTAAGTTTAAAAATGAACCTAAATGTAGCCTATATACAGCTTAACGTGCTACTTGGGTAGTGAATAAAACAAAAGTACTCTTTTGTTTTATTCGCTCATCACATCGCGCGTCACGGTCGCGCGTTTTTCCGCGCCGCAATTCGCGTCGCCGGTAGCTGTGGCATACTTCATACAGTTTCCTACATTTGTTTTCGCTCGCCGCGCAGCAATTCGCGTCGCCGGTCGCGTCGCGCGAGTTGTAGCCGGGCGGTAAGAGTTTAACCGGTGCGATATAATGACACGATAAACAGTTAAAATATATGATATATTTATGGTATATCGAACAGAATCGATATTATTTAATTAAATTATTTAAAAACAATTGCGCTTCTTTTTTATTATGCGTGCGTTTTTAAAACAAAGTACAAACAAAATAATTCTCATCGCTGTTTATTATTATTATCCGCATTTGAACAATATTAAAGATATCTTAATTTCATTAGTTTAAGGTATAATTTTGTGGAATCAATTTGTGGAAACATTCCGAGTTATGCATGTGGCATTAGACCTCGCCACAAGATAGCAACGCTTCATTAACACCTTTGGTGTCTATAAGCGATGGTTGACTCTTTCCATCAGGAGATCCATCTGCTTGTTTGCTATCTTATGATATAAAAAAAACGGATACAACTTAGGGACCTTCAAGAAAAGAGCTTACTCGTTCTTAAAAGGCCGGCAACGCAACTGCAAGATCTCTGGTATTGTTGATGTCCTTACTCACCATCAGCAGGAGGTGCTGTTCGTTTGCCCCCTCTTCTATAAAAAAAAACTTCTCGAAACATTCCCCATGGTAAAAGCTATCGAAGATGTAGAGAGAACCAACATCTCTTCGCAATTCTAAAGGATCAGGCCGCTCAGAAAGAGCCCGGTTATCAACGATTCAAAAAGCTATGCCCCGTGTGCAGTCAGTTAGTCAAGAGGAAGGAGCTGGAATTAGAACAGTACTCCATATCAGGCATGTGGTATTTAAAATATAGCTATCGCTCAATGCCCAAAAATTCGATTGTTATTCATCAAGTTATATTTAAATTTTATCTTTTTGCAGTTCTTACCCATATAATTTTTAATATAGATACCAAATCGTTTTTAAAATGCATTCGAAGACTTATCTCACAAAATTTTGGGATACTAGTTTAATATCTTCTATATATATGCCACATCTTGATGACGCTATTTTATTTGAAATATAAGCATAATAACGAATTCAGATTCGAGCGATGTTACAGTATCCGGCGATAAATATTGCACATCGACCTTTGGAAAGAGACAATCGGCTAATTTCGGCTTCGTAGAGCGTTATCTCTGTCGCACAAAATACAAACAGTTCGGTACCTATTAGGAGCTGTTAAAACAAGTGATTTGCTTCTTTTGATATTTTTATTCTTTGTATAAAATACACTAATTTTTCTATAAGTGATGGCTTTAGGTTGGGGTAAAATAAAATAAAAAAACATTTTTACATTATGTTTACGTATTTAATTATTTTGGAACATTACAGCTTTAGTGTACATAATAAACACCATTATACCTATTGCTAAAATGAGACATTGCAATAAAAATAATAATAACTCTAATTCTCAATTACTTCCATTTCACTATCTGTGCTCTCAAAGAGGTCAATATCACTGTCACTATCAGCCGTATTTATTACTAATCTATCAGTGTAATTGTCTAAACTGTGTTGAATGCTTCTATATTCATTCTCACATTTGATTGCATGATCGCAAACCTTTTTCCACTCTTCAGCGCCGATCATGTTTACTTTTTCAGTCAATAATGTTTTTACTGTAGTTAAGTTCATACCCACATTTCTAGAGGCTACATAGCCTTTCAGTTGAGACCATATATTTTCAATTGGATTAAAATCCGGATGATATGGTGGCAATCGCAACATAGTGTGCCCATGTTCGGCAAGTATTTTGTCCACAGAAAACTCTGTATACCTCTCCTTGTGCTGACATATAATAGCGTAAATCTGGGTTTTTGTTAATTTTGGATCAACTGGAATTTCATGTCTGTTTAACCAGTTGATCATTTCCCGTTTAATGGTGTTCGAGTTGGGGGGTCTCTCAACATACTTGTTGTGATAGGGTGCGTTGTCGATAACTATAATTGTCGATAACTATTAATCCAATTGAAAATATATGGTCTCAACTGAAAGGCTATGTAGCCTCTAGAAATGTGGGTATGAACTTAACTACAGTAAAAACATTATTGACTGAAAAAGTAAACATGATCGGCGCTGAAGAGTGGAAAAAGGTTTGCGATCATGCAATCAAATGTGAGAATGAATATAGAAGCATTCAACACAGTTTAGACAATTACACTGATAGATTAGTAATAAATACGGCTGATAGTGACAGTGATATTGACCTCTTTGAGAGCACAGATAGTGAAATGGAAGTAATTGAGAATTAGAATTATTATTATTTTTATTGCAATGTCTCATTTTAGCAATAGGTATAATGGTGTTTATTATGTACACTAAAGCTGTAATGTTCCAAAATAATTAAATACGTAAACATAATGTAAAAATGTTTTTTTATTTTATTTTACCCCAACCTAAAGCCATCACTTATAGAAAAATTAGTGTATTTTATACAAAGAATAAAAATATCAAAAGAAGCAAATCACTTGTTTTAACAGCTCCTAATAGGTACCGGACTGTTTGTATTTTGTGCGACAGAGATAACGCTCTACGAAGCCGAAATTAGCCGATTGTCTCTTTCCAAAGGTCGATGTGCAATATTTATCGCCGGGTACTGTACTTATTTGGTAAAATGACTCTTTGTTATAATGATTTCTAGAATGTCAAAAGAGCTTTCTTATAATTATGACTAGAATGGTCATTCGGAATACTCTTCTCTGTAATGTTTCGAAAATAAATAATTCGTTTGTGTTCTATCTATTCGTTCTTTTTAACTTTACACATATACATTCCTGCTTCCCCATACGTGCGCAACAAATGTGTACAAAAATAGCTCATAAAAAGCAAATTTTACAAGAATTTCTCATAAAAATATATGAGATGTATATGTGAGTTGGCTATAACTCGTCGGTAGCCAAATACTAATTTAGAGAGCATGCAATATTTACCAAAACTGAATATCACATTTCGTTATTTGAACAACGAAACTACAATAAACTTCAACAGCCATTCCAACATAGTTGAATATTGCGTTCCCCAGGGAATTGTGCACATATGCCAGGATAACAAGTCTCGAGAGTCAAACTAATGCTCTGAAAAATTGTGCATTTCAAAGGGATGTTGAACGGATAAAAAGAGTTATAATATGACGTCGTTACTGCTTGTTTTCTCAGCAAGAAGTTTCTAAGGGAATGCTTTAAGCTGTTGAGTTTGCATTCTGGCAAGTAAGTGAAGCTTATTGTAGTTTATACGAATTTCCTGTCCCTAGTCTTCAACTTTCGGCCTCTTGTTGAAGAATAGACCATCTACCATTCTGCCAGGCAGTTCGTAAAAGCCGAATGGTTGGTTATATACTATTTACTATCATCGTCACTACTAGGTGGTAAATTTCCGCAACGTCTTGCCCGGGTATATGGGATCATCGCCTTACCTATTTCTGTTGCATTAGCGTAGCCGTTAAACCCTTAAATGTGGCATTTGCCGCACTCGGATAGCAACGCAGTATTAACATCTTTGGTGTCTATAGGCAATGCTTATATCTTTCTAACAGGAAGGACATCTGCTTGTTTGCTATTCTATGATAATATAACCCTTCGTGCGCGAGTCCGACTCACACTTGGCTGGTTTTTTTACTTTATATTTAAAACTATTTGGTTGCTTAAAATACCCTCATGCTAAAATAAAAATATAACAATAATACGTAAATATATTTTCATACCAAATTAAAAATCTTTTAGATTATTGAGTTTCTACCTCTATTGTGTATATTCTATTGATAACTTATGTCATAATTATGCGCAATGAAGTGTATTTTCATGTAACAGCTAATACTATGTCAACGCGATATCATCTGGAAATACCCCGCAGTGATACTAAAATAACCGCACTGTTATCACTTATCTCCCACACGAAAATATAAATGTTTGTTAGACACGTGACGTTTATTGTAAACTGTCGAACCTATATTATATCTATACATTAATAAGTGAAGAAAAACTTTATACTCTTTTTACAACAATTAATATTTTTAGTATATCACCATACCGGTTTTACTTTTTAAGCGTTTTCATGTATAATATACATAATTATTATAATTTAAGTATATTATTATTAATAATAATAATATCCCTTATTGTACAAAAGAAAGATTAATTTCAAGTTAACAAATTGATACAAAAGATGGTCTTATTGCTAACAAGCGATTTCTTCCAGACAATCAAATTATCTATATCTATACATATAATAAAATCGTAGGAAAGTCAAAACTGTACATTGAATATTTTTTTAAAAGAATATTTGGGGCGTGATCTACAATCGATATCGAAGACAAAAATATAGTTTTTAGAATTTTTGTCTGTTTGTCTGTTTGTCTGTATGTATGTCCGAGGTAAACTCAAAAAGTACTGCATGGATTTACTTCAAATTTTGCATGAATAATACTAACAGGTCGGGTCAACATATAGGCTACATATTATCACGCTATCACCTACGGGGGTGGAGCAGTGCGGAGTAAACGAAGTCCGCGCGGACGAAGTCGCTGGCAACAGCTAGTATAAAATAAATTAAAAGACGACTAGGACAAGGTACAACTTTTAAATATACATTACATCACAAATACATCACAAAGCTAAACGAAAGCTAAATTAACATTTAAAGTAATGAAGAAAAAATAATAATCTATATACATATAATAAAATCGTTGGAAAGTCAAAACTGTACATTGAATATTTTTTTAAAAGAATACTTGGGGCGTGATCTACAATTCGATATCGAAGCCAAAAATATAGTTTTTAGAATTTTTGTCTGTTTGTCTATTTGTCTGTTTTCTGTATGGATGTCCGGGGTAAACTCAAAAAGTATTGCATGGATTTACTTCAAATTTTGCATGAATATTACTAACAGGTCGGGTCAACATATAGGCTACATATCATCACGCTATCACCTACGTGGGAGAAGCAGTGCGGAGTAAACGAAGTCCGCGCGGACAGTCCAGGCAACAGCTAGTACCTAATAACAACAAATCCTGAAGATGCTTAAAAAGTGAAACTGGTTGATTGATATGTTGTGAAATGAAATTAAGGTACAAGTGCTTAATCAGTTGTGTTATGTGTAACAACTAACAAATGCCGACGATAAAAAGTATAGAATATACTAATATTTGTTAACAATATTCATTAGAATTACCTACGTAAATTTAATTTAAATAAACATTATGCACACTACATAATGCTTGGGAAAACTTCAAAAACTTTAAAAAGAACAAAGTAAAATATCGACACGCAGGGATTGAACCTGCGACCGTCTCCCTAAAACGGGCACGCTCTACCACTGAGCCAGTGTCGACAGGCTCGACGTGGTAAAATTGTTCTTTGCCATATGATCGATTACGTCGATTTTTTATTTATTACAAATAACTTTTATGGATTTCAATGTAGCGTTGTTTACTCCTCGTGTTGGTTCTAGCCCCGTTTGAACCATAAGACCAGTTAGACCATTTGCCGTCCTGCCAGGCAGTTTGTAGAAGGTGAACGGTTGACTAAAAGTGTCACTACCATCGTAACTACTAGGTGGTAGATTTCTACATCTCACTCATGTTTGGTACCACTGCATGAAGTATTCGTGCCGTAATAGCCTCAAAAGCTGTCACTATCGTGTTCTGGTTTAGAGTGTAGGTTAGATTCACACCAATAATATATTATTTGGCGTCTACAGTCGACGTTATATTTTTTCATCTGGAGAGTTATCTACATGTGTGCTATTTATCCTGTAATATAAAAAAATTGATTCTATAAAATAAATGATTTATCATCTCAATGGGTAATAATAATCCTTACGATTCGCCTTTTTGTTCTGTATTTGTGTGCGGATAAATTTTAATACCATATTAGAATAAGTTAGGTACTTTCTTATTATTCACTGGGACAATTCTTAATTTTTAGGAACACTTCGTTATTACTGGCATGCAGTAGTTGTTAAAATCGATCTTACTAATAGACCTGTAGACGACAAACAATGTCTCCTTTAATTTCATTTTCTGATAGCAAATAGTACCTATCCATTTTATACCGCATTTACACAATCTTGTTCGCCATTCGTCTCGTCACTCGACGAACATTCGACAAAACATCCGTATACGAATGCCGTCGCGAACTTACTGTTAACACACACATTCGCGGAGTGAATTATTTTGACATTCGTACACGAACATGGAAAAATTTGAAAATGAGTTTGAAAATGATGACGGCATTCGCGCTACATCTATTAGGTTCATACAATTATTTAGATAGGCTGCGTGAAAAAGTAAATCTCATAAAAAAATTTTTGGGTTTTCCTTGTGTTAGTCCCGGGCTCCTTTAAAGAATAGGCCAACTGCCGTTCTGCCAGGCAGCTCGTAAAAGGCGACCGATTGGCTATGCGAGTCACTACCATCGTGGCTACTTGGTGGTAGAATTCTACAAAGGCGTGCTCGGGTCTGGTACCTTACCTACCTACCTATCTTACCTATTCGTGCCGCAGTAGCGTCAATGCTAGTCACTGACGTGTTCCGGTTTGGAGGGTAAGGTAGCCGGTAAACTTATGCGTGTGGCATTAGGCCTTGCCAAAAGATAGCACCGCACCATTAACATCTTTGGTGTCTATAGGCGATGGTTGACTCTTTCCATCAGGAGACCCATCTGTTTGTTTACTATCTTATGATATAAAAAAAATCGATACTTACTGATATACGGTTCCAGGTATCGTTTATATTTTGGCTATTTTTATGATTGCGATGTTTTTGATTCTAAATGAACTCTTGCTTTTGATAGTTCTAGGGATTATAAAATTCGCACTTGACTGCACTCCATTTTGTCTACACGTCCTATTGGGTCGGGCGCTAGCTATCCCTTTGATTTACGTTCGAAATACCGCTCCCTACGAGAGTGCGCGATACGCGAAGGCCCGAGGCGAATAGCGAGCGCACTGTTTACATATACGTGTTCGTTATTGGCCTCGCCATTTGCCTCGCGATTCGCATGAATGTGTAAATGCGGCATAAAAATAATTTTTAGCGAAGTTTAAATCATTGTTTTATACCATTATTAGATCATGATCAAAGTGTAGGTTATTAAAACTAAATTAATTAACTAGTATAATTCCGTGGTTCCAGATTGCAAAAGTGATTCACGTTATTTTCAGCTCAAGAAATTGATATTCAACGCGCATACCATAATAATAAGTCAGATTGGAATGTTAAAATATATGTCGCGTTGGTTTACGGCATTGCCAACAAACCAGTTCTGTTCCAACTTTGACGATACATATTCATTGGTACTTAGGCCTCGCTGGAATGGTAATTCCGCCCCAACAACCGCATCGCGACGTCGGCGTTTGCATTTTTGTCAACTCAGAACAATTCCGTTCAAGCTAGGACTTACTGTACGATAAATTTGAATTTGTGAAAACGTGAATCAACGTTTACTTACAAAACTGCCGTATCGGCAAATAGGTAACTTTCGAAAGGTTTAGTAAAGCTTTGCTTAGAAAATAGGGTAGATTTTTATATATTTATGTATTTAATTCTTCTGTTCGTGTGTGACTGAACATCCTAAACGGCTGAAACTCCTGAACCAATTTTGATGGTTTTTCGTGTGTGTTCAAGTGGATTCTAGAATACTTCAGAATCACAATTGAAACCAGTAAGTGGCGCTGCGATGGGGTATGTGTAGTACCCTCTATAAAGGATAAATCGTTGAATCGATTTTGATGAAATTTGTCATCGAAATAATTGAAGATCAGGAGGCGAACATAGACTTTTTTTAATTAACCACTAAGGGGCTACAATAGAGAGGACAGCTAATTGTTGTAAAAATGAATTAATAAGTTTTGACATTTCTCCCTTAGAACAACGGTTGTAAACTTTTCAGTAAGTTGAAAAATTATATATGAGCCGTATTTTATAGGTGTATATTTTACAGGTGTGATGAGTAACTTCAACCCTCGTCTTCGCACGCGAAGTATTTCGTATCAAAATACAGTCTACCTTTAGAACAAGTTTCATCGAAATCAAGTATTTTTTAATATCATAAGATAGCAAACAAGCAGATGGCTCTCGTAATGGAAAGAGTCAACTATCGCCTATAGACACCAACGATGTTAATGGTGCATTGCTGTCTTGTGGCGAGGTCTAATGCCACATGAATAAGTTTACCGGCTACCTTACCCTCCAAACCAGAACATCACAGTGACTAGCACTGACGCTACTGCGGTAGGAATAGGTAAAGCGGTGGTACCAGACCCGGGCCAGCTATTATAGACTCTACCACCACGTAGCCACGATGGTAGTGACTCGCATAGCCAATTAGTCGCCTTTTACGACCTGCCTGGCAGAACGGCAGTTGGCCTATTCTTCAAAGGAGCCCGAGACCAACACGGGAGAGTTATATATGCATTTATTCTGTGTTTAAGTAGTCAGCACGGTAGTATTCGCAATTGGTGTCGTAGATTATGGTTTTGAAACGAAATTAAAATAATGTGGAAAGATACAAGTTCCTTCTTACTGTTACTCAAATTTACTATGTGAGTTTTCCTTCTTAACTGACTCCGTTAAGACGAGTAATTTCAACTATATATATATTGATACGTGAAGGAAAAACTTTGAACCCTTTTTAAGACAATTGCGCGAACGGTGGAGTATGAAATTTGGCCCAGTTATAGTTAACATTGCGGAGGACTGCAGAAACGTAATATTTTTGAAAAACTATGCATTTGAAATACATTAAATTAATAAACATTACCCACAATACATTTATGTGACATACATGATAATATACACACATGAACAGTTTTGTCTTTACGGCCAAAGTCAACTTAAATGAGATTTTATTGCTTAGTTTATGGTCGAATTTCGGCCACAGGCGATCGCTAGTAAACATAAAGTCTCAAAAATCTGTAGAAAATATCGCCTCTGTGGTCTAGTGGTCCAGCGTTGGCGTTGACCACATGAGGTCCCGGGTTCGATTCCCGGGTCGGGCACCATTAAAAAAATGTTTTTTCAGTTTTCTGAGAAACACAAAGTTGCCCGGGATTGGAAAGTGCCCGGTTGGCGATAGGCTTGCCACCTATCACATTTGTGGGACCAAGTATCTTAGGCTAATCGTTGGTGCACTTGTACCACTGCCTACCCCTTCGGGGATATGGGCGTGAAGAAATCTGTAGAAAATATGTATTCATGTAATTGGTCCGGGTCTCTTTTAAAGATTAAGTTTCCCTCCAGATTTGGAGATTAATGCATATGGAGCTACATTTCCCTTATATAGATTGCACAGCACTACTAATATCTTTAATATTTATGGTTGTACGTGTATCTTTCCACTAGAAGAGTCATCTGCTTGTTTGCTATCTTATGATATGAAACAAAATTTGAGAATTGATGAGTAAGACGCTTGATGAGTCCCGTCTTGTCGCTCCATTTTACATCATATCATCTTATTTACTAACTAGCTGTTGCCCACGACTTCGTCCGCGCGGACTTCGTTTACCCCGCACAGCACCTCCCCCGTACGTGATAGCGTGATAATATGTAGCCTATATGTTGACCCGACCTATTAGTAATATTCATGCAAAATTTCAAGTAAATCCATGCAATACTTTTTGAGTTTACCCCGGACGTACATACAGACAAACAGATAAACAGACAAAAATTCTAAAAACTATATTTTTGGCTTTGATATCGGTTGTAGATCACGCCCCAAGTATTCTTTTAAAAAAATATTCAATGTACAGTTTTGACTTTCCTACGATTTTATTATATGTATAGAAGATACGTACTAATTATTATTTTAATATGTTCCTTGGAGTACGCATGTCCAAATTTTGAAAGTTATATTGAAATAGTAATGCTGTAATTATCCGTAGTGTACGCAATGATCGACAATCCAAAGCCCTCTCCGAAGCACCTATAACCAAATGTATTGTAAAAATGTACATGACATTTTATGTAAATTGTAAACCATATTACCTTATTATAATTAAAGCAGTGCATATTAATAATTCAATTTACAACTTTATCTTTTTACTTGCGCTACGGAACAGGGGCATTGTTAACGATATCATTGGAATAATAAAGTAATAATAAATAAAAGAATTTCTTTAATTGTATTTGTGTGTATTGTTGGAGTACTTTCTCAAAGTGGGGTTTAATAGCCTTTTGTCTAGACACAAATTGAATAGCGAACGATCGGGCAGACTTACATTTAATAAATGGAAACTAATAAAATAATAACATTTTTGAGAGTTTAGTAGCAATATAGCTTGTTAATAATATTATCAATTAAATATGGCGTAATATTTGATGAAACATAGGGTGTTTAAATTAAACCAGCTATTGGCAGAAATTTTTCCGAAAGGATACGACTTAGGGACCTTCAAGAAAAGAGTCTGCTCATTCTTAAAAGGCGGGCAACGTAACTACAAGACCCCTGGAAGTGTAGTTGTCTATGTGCGGCAGTAATCACTTACCATCAGTAGAGCCTACTGTCCGTTTGCAACACTCTTCTATAAAAAAAAAAAACATAGATACTATTACACTGGTATCGAAACTTACTATCCGCACTGGGTTAAAGAGCTCTAGAAATTATAATTAAACATCGTATCCACCTCTACCTTTACCAAGTGACTAATTTTTTCACCTTGTTGGTCCGGGATCTATTGAAGAATAGACCAATTGCCGTTCTGCCAGGCAGGTCGTAAGAGGCGACCGATACGTGTCATCACCATCATCACTACTAATTGGTAGAGTTCCGCAACGTCTTGCCCGGGTATTTGGTACCTTCGCCATAACCTATTCGGTAACCAAAATATAAATTTTTTTGTACATCAAGTCACCTTCATTTGATTTTTTTTATCTCCTTTAACGGGTTGGCTGGAAAAAATCTCTTTAAGTAGAGATAATAAGTTCGCAAAATGTAGCTATGTTTATTTTTTTTGTCCTATTTGTGCTATTTTTTGTGTACTATAAAGTATTAAATAAATAAATAAATATAATCTCTTCTGTGGTCTAGTATCGCGCCTACGGTCTAGTGCTCTGGTGTCGGTGTTGATCACAAAGTCCCAGGTTCGATTCCCGGGTGGGGCATTTCAAAAAATGTGTTGTTTTTTTTTTTCACTTTTCTTACAATGTTGTCCGGGATTGAAAAAGTGCTTGGTTAGCGATAGGCTAGTCACCTATCACATTGTGGGACTAAGTATCTTCGGCTAATGGTGGGTGCACTTATTTTACCTCTACCTAACTCTTCGGAAACAGGCGTGAAGATAGTTTTTAAAGTGAAAATTTCATAAATACTGCTGTGGGAATCGCTTCCTACTTAGCCAGCATAAAAGAGCGCACATTAATCCAGGTTAAACTGAGTGTATCTTTGTTGTCTATCGGCGATGGTTGTTTCATTAAAAAAGCCATCTGCTCTTTTGCTTAGCATAAAAAATTCAAATTTGGTACAAATTAATAATTTTAGTGGTTTAAAAATTATAGTCGTACATTGTAAATAACAATTAAGATATCCGTTAATCTCCACATTTCTACAAAAAATGCACTTTTTTCTCGGCATTCATAATTTTATCATTCTTAATGGAGTTAGTATTTGATGAATTCAATTTACATTACAATATATTTGTTTGGAATGAAGCGAATGTCACCAAGCAATATTTTAATGAACGTAATGTAATATTGAATAACTCGAATAGAAGTCAACAAATTCTTTCATATTTCCATCACCCTTATAAACCCCGAGAACAATGAAAAGCTTAATGCGTTCTAGCTTTAGTACGTTAACCTGATTTACGGTCGTTGTTGTAGAATTAACTTTATCAAACCAACTGAAGTATTATTAAGATCTTATTTTAGATAAAATTAAAGAAAATATCAATAAATAATTTATTCTAATGATAATTTCTAATGTAAGGCTAGAATTTGTTTTTCCTTATGGTCCGGGTCCGTTTTAGCCTTCCTTCCAGCTCATTTTTCTTTCATTTATGACATTATCACTATTTGCCTACTCGCTAAATTGAACGATGAAGCTATAAATTATGTATTACAAATAAACACATATTAATTCTGAAGACAACAAACACTTCTTATACCTACTCGAAACCGAAACGCTAAGAGAGAGAGAAAAACATAGATAGAGAGAGAGAGATGCAGAGAAGTTAAATGCTTCGATCCATGTTTCAGAGGTCTATTGAAAATGTCAATTAAATTTATTGAAAAACTTCTAATAAATGCAAAGGTTCGCTGGATTTAATTAAAAATACATTTCAAAATAAAACAAATATGAATGAAAATGAACAAATTAAAATAAATAATTTAGGGTATACAGATACTAATGTAATAAAGTAATGTTTTTTTTTTCAAAAACCATATTAAATCAGTCAAGACATTTACAAAATCAATAAAATCGCACAAATAAAATACAAATCGCGGGTATGATTTCACGATTCATACATTACATAGGTATTGTTAATTAATTTAATAACCAACCAGTTTTACATTGTAAGGCATCGTTATATATAAACAATCGCTACTTAGTTTCTTACAAAAAAATATAAAGGGGTATTATAATCAATTAGTTACATTCTTGTATTCACTTTTGGGTACTTAACTCAAAATATTGCCCACATCATGTCTGTATATCTTGCCGTTATAAGTACAAATTTGTAAATAAACATTAACATTTTTTAAACAAAGTACAATCAAATGACTGTTGACTCATATTATGTTAAATTTAAAGATGAAATATTTATAAAACACTAGCTTAATCCCACCCGACTTGCTGGACGTTAATTTATTGACGAAAAAAGTTACATGTTCCGACGTTTACAAAATCAAGTGTTATCCGTTTGGACTGACACCACAAATTTATTTAGTCGTATAGAAGTACATAATAAATATATATGTATTTTTATGTCCAATAATATATATGTCCATATTCCTGATATTTGTAAATCGTAACCATAATATATTATCTAAAAAAATTGTTGATCGCAATTAGATAAAACTTAAAAACCATTATGTACAGTACCCGGCGATAAATATTGCACATCGACCTTTGGAAAGAGACAATCGGCTAATTTCGGCTTCGTAGAGCGTTATCTCTGTCGCACAAAATACAAACAGTCCGGTACCTATTAGGAGCTGTTAAAACAAGTGATTTGCTTCTTTTGATATTTTTATTCTTTGTATAAAATACACTAATTTTTCTATAAGTGATGGCTTTAGGTTGGGGTAAAATAAAATAAAAAAACATTTTTACATTATGTTTACGTATTTAATTATTTTGGAACATTACAGCTTTAGTGTACATAATAAACACCATTATACCTATTGCTAAAATGAGACATTGCAATAAAAATAATAATAATTCTAATTCTCAATTACTTCCATTTCACTATCTGTGCTCTCAAAGAGGTCAATATCACTGTCACTATCAGCCGTATTTATTACTAATCTATCAGTGTAATTGTCTAAACTGTGTTGAATGCTTCTATATTCATTCTCACATTTGATTGCATGATCGCAAACCTTTTTCCACTCTTCAGCGCCGATCATGTTTACTTTTTCAGTCAATAATGTTTTTACTGTAGTTAAGTTCATACCCACATTTCTAGAGGCTACATAGCCTTTCAGTTGAGACCATATATTTTCAATTGGATTAAAATCCGGATGATATGGTGGCAATCGCAACACAGTGTGCCCATGTTCGGCAAGTATTTTGTCCACAGAAAACTCTGTATACCTCTCCTTGTGCTGACATATAATAGCGTAAATCTGGGTTTTTGTTAATTTTGGATCAACTGGAATTTCATGTCTGTTTAACCAGTTGATCATTTCCCGTTTAATGGTGTTTGAGTTGGGGGGTCTCTCAACATACTTGTTGTGATAGGGTGCGTTGTCGATAACTAGAACAGAATCACTGGGTATATTTGGGATTAATTGGTTAACCAGCCATTTCTCATAGTTATCGTTATTCATTTCATTGTGATAGTCACCTGTAGTGTCCGTGGATTTATACGTTAAAAAAGCACCGGGTACAAAGCCTTTTTCATTTCCCGCATGAACTATTATCAAACGTTGACCTTTTGAAATTGGCTTTTTTACTCCTTTTTTCTTATCGTCACTCCAAGATTTCCCTTTAGTGTGGGATGCATGTATATATGACTCATCCATGTAGACGATATTTTTTCCTGTTTCGCGAAATTTGCGTATTTTATCAAGGTATTCCATTCGTTTGAGACTAACGTCGTGCTTTTCCATTAGAATTTTTCGATTATCTTCCATTTTAGTGAACTGAAATCCCATGTCATGAAGTATTTTTCTGAACGTTTTTTCAGACCCATTGTAATTAATAGCTTCAGATAACTTAGCTTTTAATGATTTTATTGTTGGCAGTTCATTAAATCGTAAGTGAAAATCATACACCATTCTTCGAACAACATCGTAATCAAAATCGTCCATATCCAAACGAAATTGCTTTTTTGGTCTCCCTTTTTTTGGAGTGCTGAACTTAATTTCAGTCGAATGTGTTTCAGTACTGACTTCGTTTAATATATTGTTCAAAGTTCTTCTTGAAATTCCAGTGGCATTTGCAACTCGCTCTTGAATCTTCTTAAAATAACAACTTACATTTTCATCTACTTTTTTTTTAAATCTATCAGCTTCGCTTACAAAGTATTTATAAACATTGTAGATAATTTCACGTGACTGACCTCGTAAAGGTTTCCCTCTTTTTCCGAAAGATGCCATATTACAACTTTAAATTATTTAAATTTGTGGGTGTTATCAACTCTAAATATATATTTTTTTCGGGACGCGACTGCACTCTATCGTACTTGAACAACAACTGACTAAACGTCACATAGGTAGTGTGGGACAGAGATAACGCTTTACGAAGCCGAAATTATCCGATTGTCTCTTTCCAAAGTTCGATGTGCAATATTTATCGCCGGGTACTGTAGCAGAAGTCGATAAAATCAGCTCGTTATGTCAACAATTATTGGAAATATGTTTTCATGTTTATAATTTATAGGAAAATAATTTAATCAAAATGTTACAGTAATTATAATCGCTGGACAAATTACACGAATTGATCTAACCCCAAATTTGAAGCTATGTTATCGTTATAATTATGGATTGAATATGGAATAAGTCAATAAGTTTTCTTCAAATTTGATGTAAGGTGTTTAGTCGTAATGACTAATGATGGAGTTGATAACATCTATGTATGAATGAAAAAATTCCGTAATGTATGTATTTGTAACTTGAACGACCTCTCAGCGTCTTTTAGAAGTTTACATGCATTAATGAGACATTTTAAAACTGTTTAAAAGTAACAATTACTATGTTTAATATAATTATATTGCACGCCGTATAGGCAGAATGTAATGAACTAATTATATTTTAACATCATGATTTACCTATGTTTTTCCCGGTGTTGGTTCCGGGCTCCTTTGAAGAATAGACCAACTGCCGTTCTGTCAGGCAGGTCATAAAAGGCGATTGATTGGCTATACGAATCACTACCATCGTGACTATTAGGTGGTAGAGTTCTGCATTATCTCGCCCGGGTCAGGTACCACCGCCTTACCTATTCCTGCCGCAATAGCGTCAGGGCCTGTCGCTGTCGTGTTCCGGTTTGGAGGGTAAGGTAGCCGGTAAACTTATGTGGCATTAGACCTCGCCACAAGATAGCAACGCACCATTAACAACTTTGGTGTCTATAGGCGATGGTTGATTCTTTCCATCAGGAGACCCATCTGCTTGTTTGCCATCATATAATATAAAATAAATGTTCAAGCAATAATTAAATTATGATTATTATGATAATAATTATGATTAATACAGGTTTTAGAATTTTAGTATTTAACCTGTAATTAGATAAAATCAAATTTAATGTAAGTTAATCGAAAGTCAAGAGATAGATTTGTAAAGCTTAAAATTTATGGATATTAAGATAAGACATTCATTTTCACTTAATATTTGCTTTTTTCTAAACTATTAAGATTATCTTTAAGTCTCACTAACATTAGAGTGTGGTGCTATCTTTCTAGTATTATAAATTTAATTTTCGTAATTTTGCGCTACGTTTCGGTAGGATGACGTAGAGAAAAAAACTAGAGTGCTGTATTTAAATGGATACTTATGTACCGTTTGTAATTTAAATATGTTATGATTTATAATACGTATACAAACAGCCGTTAAGATAAACAACATGATTTGTGTAAAAAGGAAAAGCAGATTTTAATATACATATTTTATGAGTAAAGTACAGGCAATATTTCACGTAACGGGCTTTAACAGTCAGACAAAAACAAACAGTAGATTTAAAGCTTAAGTGTATACGGAATTGGCGGCTTTAGGATGTTAAATCGCGTTGTTCGTACGAAGTTTTCTAACAAATTGTTCGGCAGGCTTATCGAGTATTACACCCTGCCTGGTCGTGTTTCATTTGTCACGTGCATTATTTCAAAATACGAGTACATTGAATTTTCTCAAATGTATTTTTAACGTCTGCGTACTTTTTGCGTTTGTTTATGATTTCTGGTAATTTTTCGTATCGTAAAACGGTCATATTATGTTGATGGTCGCGTAGTAGTATATGATATACAGATTGACTAGTAAAAGAGTGTATATATTGAAGGGCACGATAGCTACTGGTCATAATTAAGCAATAAAAATATAATAAAGTGAGAATATTACTTTAATACAGTGTTTTTCAAAGTGTGGGTCGCGGCCTCCTGGGGAGTCGCGAGGCCTTTGTAAAGGGATCGTAGACGGTAGTTTAGTGTTACTAAAAAAACAAAGACGAAATATTTCCTTATAAAAATGTTAAAATTATTTGATATTTTTAATGTAAGTTAGGCGGCAGTGGGTCGCAATTATTTGTACCATGCTATGGGGGTCGTGTCTTGAAAAGGATTGAAAAACACTGCTTTAATATATAGTAAACCCTAATAAAACTAGTGTAGAAATATTAAATAATAGTAATTTCAATAAAAATTTAAACCTACTTCAAATATCAACTATATTCATGTCTCAAAAACTACTCAACGGATTTTGACAAAACTTGCACTATTCCCTTAGTTGGAATATACCTGATTTAAATTAAAAAAGGATTATCCCGATATAACTTTTAGTTCCCGAGAAATTAGTGGACGAACATACAAATTTACAAATATACAAACATACATACATAAAGTATTAGCCAATTCCAACAATATTTAGTACGTACATGTCAAACTGATAACCTCCGATTTTTCGTCGGTTGAAAAGTATGGTCATTTCACGTTGTGCTTACGGGTCTAGTCATGTGTTCGGTAAATCGCGGTTGTAAACTATGAACTTCAATGCGCCGTGTGTGGGTAGCCGTACTAAACTTTTTATTAAATAATTAGGTTAAAATTTAAGTATCTATTGTTTTACTTGTCGGTATTAGAATCGTGTACCTACTGATCACCTTCCTTCAGTATATACAGACTTTTACCGGTCAACCTTTATATTATTTCATTTCATTACTCATTACTCATTATTTCTTAGGCTTTTAAACCAAAGTAAAAACTTTTATTGGACATTGATAGATTATTAGCTTTATTTAAAAAGCAATATTTGATCAACTAGCAGCTGTGCCTGCAACTTCGCCCGCGTGGAAAATTTCTAAAATACTCTTTATTACCGTGGTTAGAAATATATAGTCCCGGCGTTTTTACCCGCATACCCCGTTCCCGTAGGATTTCCAGGATAAAAACTATCCTGTGTCTTTTCTCGGGTCTCAAACTATTTTTGTACCAAGTTTCATCCAAATCGATTCACAGAGGCTTAGGCATGAAGAAGAGACAGACAGACAAAAAGACAGGCAGAGAGAGTAACAGAGTTACTTTTGCATTTATAATGTTATATTATAAATGCGAAAGTAACTTATTAGGATTATATAGTTTCCACTATTCGCACGACATACTCTCACGTTTTTGGGATTCTAACATCCCTGGGGAAACTCAGTAGATTTAATCAAAATATTTAGAATACAAAAAAAATGTATACGTGCAATATGTAATGTGAATCAACTTTATTCTTGTAAACCACTTTTTAAAAAACTTAAAATACTACCGTTGCCTTGTCTTTATATCCTAGCGGTATGCGTATTTGTAAAAAAACATCAACATTTGTTTAAAACAAATGCTGAAGTATTAGATAATACATATTTTAGGAATTGTGAAAAACTACATGTGCCCAGCCAAAGACTCCACATTTTTAAAAGAAATACCTATTGTATGGCAATTAATATATACAATCATATTCCTGATAGTCTTAGATCCTTACCTCTTAATAAATTCCGCAAACAACTATTTGATTTACTACTAGACAAATCTTATTATAATGTAAATGAATTTCTTGCTGATAAAATTAAATATTAATCTAATAATATTTTTTTTATTGTATAATTATAAAAAAAGTTGTAATTAATACGTTTAAACTAACATGAATTAGAAATTACTCTTTTTAAATTACAAGTATGTTGATTTATAACATTGTATATTAAAAAATGTAATTTTATAAGGTAGATCATGTTGATAAATATACATTAAATTGTACAACATAACTAAATTGTTACAAATTATCTTATTATCTTTCTTCTGTCTTTAAACTTTGTAAAATGTCAATATTTTAATTAAAAAATGAATTTTGTAAATTATAGAAATAAGTTATGATGTGAAATAATGTTTGTAATTGTATCATGTAAATATAATTTAAAAAAAAAACAAGCCCACTGAGTTTCTTCCGCCGGATCTTCTCAATGTGTGGCCGCGTTCCGATCCGGTAGTAATTGTAAAAAATCGACTCACAACATTTTTAGTTTAATGATAAATAATTATAATTTTAAAATATTTGCACACCATATCATGGTAGAATGTGTTGGTAACTTAATCAAATTTTAATAACTTGTAACTCCCATATTCTGGCAAATAAATTATTTCTTTCTTTCTTTCCTGCTTCTTGCTAGAGTTATCTATGACGCGGTACTTCTTTCAAATTTCAAATTATCATTTCGCTTGATTTGCTCAATTGTAAAAAAATCTCATCCGTAAACAATTTTTTCTGTGATCTCCTTTTGCGTGCCGCTTAAATAGTTGTTTTATTAAAATCAAAACAACCGCACTATTATTTTTTAAATTATAAGTAAAGAATCGTCCTAAGATATCTTTTAAAATAAGTGATCTAGATGCCATATATTTTTCTCCCGAGTTAAAATCTTTTGCTTTCGGACAGGATTTCTTCGAATTCTTTCCCCTGCTGCTTTGATCGCCTTTTTCGTTTACATCGATCGCCTTTACTAACACTACGTGGATGGACGGACCTTGTTCTGTCACAAACAGAGGAGGTTTCATTGTACCTATCAATAGTCCGGTACAAAAAATTTAACTTATAGCAAGTGTATGGAGAAATTTCCATACCTACTTTGTGTAATGCAATCATAGCGATTCGGTTCAATTTATCACCCCACTCCATTTTAATGCCACAAAATATTTTACAATACATTAAAAACAACAAAGAAAAATATCCCGCGTGTCGATTTTTTTCTTTGTTGTTTTTAAGGTTTTTCCAGTTTCCCAAGCACGGGGTGAGTGCTATAACACAAAAATATTTTACAATGTGTTGGTGCGAAAATGAAAAAGTGAAAACACAATGAAACGTGTTTTCACAAGAATGAGTTCAGAAGATCCGCTTACTCCGTTGCGGTATGGGCGAGAGAGTCATCATCTCTGTGCAAGGATGAAAAAGACTGGGTGGAATTCCCTAAGACAGCCTTGGAGAGAGACCAGAACGCATAAGTGCCTGAAGGAAGGCGAACTAATTTCTTACCAATTCTGCCAATGTGTTCCGCTTTTGCCTTGGCGATAGCTTATTTAAAGAACCTCGAGGAAGAATTGTACTCCTTTCGTATATTATTATTTTATACTTTTTTTTTTGTATCATAACATAGCAAACAAACAGATGGGTCTCCTGATGGAAAGAGTCAACCATCGCCTATAGACACCAAAGATGTTAATGGTGCGTTGCTAACTTGTGGCGAGTTCTAATACCACATGCATAAGTTTACTGGCTACCTTACCCTCCAAACCGGAACACGACAATGACAAGCACTGACCCTATTGCGGCAGGAATAGGTAAGAACTACCGCCTTACAAATTCCTACCGCAATAGAGCCTATTCAAAAAAAACAAAAACCCGTGTGAGACGTTCCAGAACTCTACCACCTAGTAGTCACGATGGTAGGTACACGTATCGTCAATCGGTGGCCTTTTAAGACCTGCCTGTTTGAACGGCAGATGGTCAATTCTTCAAAAGCGAGTCCGGACCAACACGGGGGAAAACTTAACTAAAGAATTGTGAAAGTCACACCCGCTTTTCTGGTCGAATAATTCGTGGAACGGCCCTTTGATATTTTATCCATATCTTAGTAAATTCTGTATTTTGATAAGCGAATATTTGAAGTCATGAAGTTTATGAATACCCTTTCTAATCCTATAAAAATATTTTACTACATTGTATTTATTTGGATTTATTTCTTTCTTCAAATATTACAAGACCAACTTCGTTGGAAAAACCTTGGAACAACTTTGTCTTAACCTTCATGTTTTTAAATCTATAAATATAAGATCTTATCTCGCAGTCAGTAGTATCTAAAATGCATGAAATTATCAACCTACCTAGGTCCTATTATTTAACTTGTTTGATCCATCTTGTAAATTAATGGTTTATTGTATGTAGGGGTTTTCTTCAATTTATTAAATGCAAATAATGATTGTAATTTTTATTGTCGGGTTATAATGATATTATTAAAAATGCAAAATGAGTACTGTTTTGTATGATGTTTGAATTTGTACTGCCTTAACTTGCCGCGATGCGCGTGAAAACGCATCGCTTAGACAAGTTAAGGTGTTCGGTGTTATATTATAGTATAATATGGCCCAAACATTGTATTCAATCAGAGATTGAATTTCGTTGGGATAAAAGAGATATAATAAGCGCTATATTGTAGCTTTAAACAAACTCGTTTATTTATAAGACTCTATGACGGTTCTAGACTAGGTTCCACCTGATAAAAAAATTAATGTATGGCAACGTAGACATTTTCCGTGCAATTTTTAGTAACTATGATCGTTTTTGATGTAGTGGGCTGTAGAAAGAATGTATTTTTTATTAATATGAGTGAAATGAATGTATAGGAACAAATTTTGTTTAACGCAAGCCGACATTAAATTAAGAAAATGCTGTGAAGCTTTTAGATTAAGTTTAAGTTTCAGTGTATAAACTAAATTAAGTTTAACATCATTTTAAGTATAATATTAAAATAATGTGTCAATAACCAATTATTTATTTAATCAATAAATCATCTCAAACCGACACTTTTTTTATCGTCAGCCCACCATTTTACTTCAGTTCCATAATTTTAAGTGCAAAACGTAAAGGGAGCTGATGATCTTCGAAAGGGGATCATGCAGCATAAAGTTAAATGTAACCTTAACCTATGGTTCCTTAATCAATGAGCTTGAGCTTTTAATCTTCTAGCAGGCTAAGGCTATATCAGCCCAATTTCAAGTGCCCACTTCTAGTTCCATCGTTATATTTTAAAAAACATCCAGCATCAAAGTGTTTGACTAAACAAATCGAAGTAGCCTAAACTTAGTGGATTTTAACTGATCAAGCTTAGAAAATCACATGGATTTCCTTTCGCTCTATCATCAGATACTGGAAGCTATCCTATTTCACATTCCTTAAAATAAAAAATCAAACGAGTCCAAAATTGATGGTGTTGCTCAATTTTAATTAAATGTTTTGATAACCTACTTCCTGCTTCATCATAGAGTTTCGCGTAAGCTTTAGGCGTTATATCTGAATATTAATACACTACTGTACAACTTTAAGTGTTTTGTAACTCATAAGGCTTATTTTAACACTTAAAGCTGTACATTAGCTATATTATGTTTAGCATGGGAATTTATTACAGCTTTAAGTGTTATTATAGTATCACTCAACGCTTATTTCTGTAAAATGGGAGATGCAATCACCGTTCTACAGCTAATATTTATAGCGTAATTGTAGACTGTTATGCAGCCAATGGTGTTAAAAAATCTGCATATACAGCTGCAGTACAGCTCAAGGCTGTATTACTGAGAAAATTATTATTTGCTGTTTTTATATCTGCATAGTTGATATCATGTGGAAAAAATTAAGAGGAAGATTGAAAAGGAATATTTAAATATTATAAATTACCAACCAAGCAATCGTGATGAAGATAAAGCTGAAAAAATACTAAATCAGGTAACCTACAATCGTCATTTTTATTAATGTTCAAGGAAAAGGGTTCCGTAACAAAAACACGAAAAAGTGATTTTAGGTTGTCTGATTTATTATTTTTTAGGCTTATCTTCTTCATTAAGGTTATTTGGTTGGTAATTTATAATATTTGAATTTTTTTTAATGTCATAAGATAGGTTTACTAGGCAACGCAACTGCAAGATCTCTGGTATATTTGATGTCCTTACTCACCATCTGCAGGAGGTGCTGTTCGTTTGCCTCCTCTTCTATAAAAAAAAACTTCTCGAAACATTCCCCATGGTAAAAGCTATCGAAGATGTAGAGAGAACCAACATCTCTTCGCAATTCTAAAGGATCCGGCCGCTCAGAAAGAGCCCGGTTATCAACGATTCAAAAAGCTATGCGCTATTCAAAAAGAATGAGAACAGTACTCCATATCAGGCATGTGGTATTTAAAATATAGCTATCGCTCAATGCCCAAAACTTCGATTGTTATTCATCAAGTTATATTTAAATTTTATCTTTTTGCAGTTCTTACCCATATAATTTTTAATATAGATACCAAATCGTTTTTAAAATGCATTCGAAGACTTATCTCACAAAATTTTGGGATACTAGTTAATATCTTCTATATATATACCACATCGTGATGACGCTATTTTATTTGAAATATTAGCATAATATCGAGTTCAGATTCGAGCGATGTTACTTATTTGGTAAAATGACTCTTTCTTATAATGATTTCTAGAATGTCAAAAGAGCTTTCTTATAATTATGACTAGAATGGTCATTCGGAATACTCTTCTCTGTAATGTTTCGAAAATAAATAATTCGTTTGTGTTCTATCTATTCGTTCTTTTTAACTTTACACATATTCCTGCTTCCCCATACGTGCGCAACAAATGTGTACAAAAATAGCTCATAAAAAGCAAATTTTACAAGAATTTCTCATAAAAATATATGAGATGTATATGTGAGTTGGCTATAACTCGTCGGTAGCCAAATACTAATTTAGAGAGCATGCAATATTTACCAAAACTGAATATCACATTTCGTTATTTGAACAACGAAACTACAATAAACTTCAACAGCCATTCCAACATAGTTGAATATTGCGTTCCCCAGGGAATTGTGCACATATGCCAGGATAACAAGTCTCGAGAGTCGAACTAATGCTCTGAAAAATTGTGCATTTCAAAGGGATGTTGAACGGATAAAAAGAGTTATAATATGACGTCGTTACTGCTTGTTTGCTCAGCAAGAAGTTTCTAAGGGAATGCTTTAAGCTGTTGAGTTTGCATTCTGGCAAGTAAGTGAAGCTTATTGTAGTTTATACGAATTTCCTGTCCCTAGTCTTCAACTTTCGGCCTCTTGTTGAAGAATAGACCATCTACCATTCTGCCAGGCAGTTCGTAAAAGCCGAATGGTTGGTTATATACTATTCACTACCATCGTCACTACTAGGTGGTAAATTTCCGCAACGTCTTGCCCGGGTATATGGGATCACCGCCTTACCTATTTCTATTGCATTAGCGTTGCCGTTAAACCCTTAAATGTGGCATTTGCCGCACTCGGATAGCAACGCAGTATTAACATCTTTGGTGTCTATAGGCAATGCTTATATCTTTCTAACAGGAAGGACATCTGCTTGTTTGCTATTCTATGATAATATAACCCTTCGTGCGCGAGTCCGACTCACACTTGGCTGGTTTTTTTACTTTATATTTAAAACTATTTGGTTGCTTAAAATACCCTCATGTTAAAATAAAAGTATAACAATAATACGTAAATATATTTTCATACCAAATTAAAAATTTTTTAGATTATTGAGTTTCTACCTCTAGTGTGTATATTCTATTGATAACTTATGTCATAATTATGCGCAATGTAGTGTATTTTCATGTAACAGCTAATACTATGTCAACGCGATATCATCTGGAAATACCCCGCAGTGATACTAAAATAACCGCACTGTTATCACTTATCTCCCACACGAAAATATAAATGTTTGTTAGACACGTGACGTTTATTGTAAACTGTCGAACCTATATTATATCTATACATTAATAAGTGAAGAAAAACTTTATACTCTTTTTACAGCAATTACGCGAACGGTAGAGTAGAGTATGTTTGGCACAGTTAAAGTTTACATTAAGAGGGACCTAATATTTTTATTACACGATTGATTAAGCACTTGTATTTTAATTTCACTTCACAACATATTTTTAGTATATCACCATACCGGTTTTACTTTTTAAGCGTTTTCATGTATAATATACATAATTATTATAATTTAAGTATATTATTATTATTAATAATAATAATATCCCTTATTGTACAAAAGAAAGATTAATTTAAAGTTAACAAATTGATACAGAAGATGGTCTTATTGCTAACAAGCGATTTCTTCCAGACAATCAAATTATCTATATATACATATAATAAAATCGTAGGAAAGTCAAAACTGTACATTGAATATTTTTTTAAAAGAATATTTGGGGCGTGATCTACAATCGATATCGAAGCCAAAAATATAGTTTTTAGAATTTTTGTCTGTTTGTCTGTTTGTCTGTATGTATGTCCGAGGTAAACTCAAAAAGCAGTGCGGAGTAAACGAAGTCCGCGCGGACGAAGTCGCTGGCAACAGCTAGTATAAAATAAATTAAAAGACGACTAGGACAAGGTACATCTTTTAAATATACATTACATCACAAATACATCACAAAGCTAAACGAAAGCTTAATTAACATTTAAAGTAATGAAGAAAAAACAATAATCTATATACATATAATAAAATCGTTGGAAAGTCAAAACTGTACATTGAATATTTTTTTAAAAGAATACTTGGGGCGTGATCTACAATCGATATCGAAGCCAAAAATATAGTTTTTAGAATTTTTGTCTGTTTGTCTATTTGTCTATTTGTCTGTTTGTCTGTATGTATGTCCGGGGTAAACGCAAAAAGTACTGCATGGATTTACTTCAAATTTTGCATGAATGTTACTAACAGGTCTATCACCTACGTGGGAGAAGCAGTGCGGAGTAAACGAAGTCCGCGCGGACAGTCCAGGCAACAGCTAGTACCTAATAACAACAAATCCTGAAGATGCTTAAAAAGTGAAACTGGTTGATTGATATGTTGTGAAATGAAATTAAGGTACAAGTGCTTAATCAGTTGTGTTATGTGTAACAACTAACAAATGCCGACGATAAAAAGTATAGAATATACTAATATTTGTTAACAATATTCATTAGAATTACCTACGTAAATTTAATTTAAATAAACACTATGCACACTACATTAATTTGACATACATCGTATTATACACTAGTGCTATTATAACACCCGGAGTGCTGAGTTGATAGAGAAAAGATGACTGTAAATTGTTATGTCCATAAAAACACAATGCCAATATGGAGATTGTCGCCTCAGTGGACTGAGTTCAAACCCTGGGTCGATCTAATCATTTGCAATAACTTTTTTCTTAAAAACCTGAGATTTGGCTGAAACTGAATATTTGCCCAACTTGTCGATTGTTTGGCCATCTATTCAATGCCGTTGGCTATTCATGCTTCCCCTTTTGACCTTTCAAAAACATGCGCGTGGTGGTAAAGATAGTAGGTACGATAAATAGCTTTTAATAAAATTTTGCTAGTAATTATAAATGCTGATGTTTCGTGTTGTCTGACCCGGATCTTCGCTGGTAATATTTCCTGATGCATTCTGTATAATAACTTAGTTAGAATTTGGTTACACTCATAATGAAACTTCCGAGTATGTATAATCAACATGTAAACTAACCAATATTATTATGCAAGGACATAATTTTACACATATTTGAGGCCTCAATTAATGTGGTTTAGTGCAGGAGCTAAAAAATAGATAGTACGTATTCACACGGTCACATTTTACTGGAATCTCGTTAGCGCCTCAGCTTTTATTTCCCCGCACTCCGTTATTCTGTTCTATTGGTGCATCGTACTTTGGTAGAGTGCGTCCATATTATATGCCTATTGGCGAATAATGTGATTGTGTTGTTAGTGCAAACACGTGTGTTGCCTTGCGTTCCTTGTGCATGTGCAATCATCACACGCGTAATTTGAGAATACTGTTTATAAAAAAGTAACGGGCCGTTAAACCAGTGCTACGTCACGATATTCTGTTTAGACAACTTTTTTAATATCGTAAGCAATCAAACAAGAAGAATTCTCAGCGATAATGACAATCTGCCTACAGGCACCTAAGTTATTAGTGGAATGTTGTCATCGTTGGAGCATGGATATAATAATAATAACTCTTTATTGTACACCATACACAAATGAAAACAAAACATTAATATACTAACATGAAAGATATACATATAAGATATATATAGAAAGATATATGCTAACATAAAACGGCGGTCTTATCGCTTATGAGCGATTGCCATTTATGCCACCCCGAAACCAGACGGATCCTGAACCCAGCAGAGACGATAGTCAAAGTGCGGTAAGAATAATAGTATGGGAGCCCAAGAGGGGATTTTGGTATTTACTCGAGCGGTTCAGATTAACATAGAGAAGATACCTCGCATACTGTTGAGGTTCTCCACCAAATATAAGCCATTTCTATAGAGGTGGGTAACTAGGGCAAAAAAAAAACAAAATTAAGATAACTTCGGCTTGTGGAAATTGTCAGATCATATTGTTTTCGTTATTTTTACATCATTTCCTATATAATGAAAGAGAATTCAGACGCGCTCGAGAATGTCAAAACAACGTTTTCTCTGCAACTTTTTGACCCTCTCACTCCCTTACGCTACACTTGAATCGGTAGATTTTCCAAATTTTAGGTGGAAGTTAACCTGCCATACCTTAATCTGACGCGATTTAGTATTACCATGGCACATATTTTTTTAAATTTGAAATGAAAAACATATAGTCGCCTCTGTGGTCTAGTGGTCCAGCGTTGGAGTTGACCACATGAGGTCCCGGGTTCGATTCCCGGGCCGGGCACATTAAAAAAAAAAAGTGTTTTTTCAGTTTTCTGAGAAACATAAAGTT